>CM046436.1:55176372-55786372 GCA_025506505.1 Flaveria sonorensis | reverse complement strand
ATCATTTTAAAGATATTTTATTAGGGAAAATATAACATAATAATAAACAAGTTTTAAAAATGTTTTAATTTAATCACTCATGCATATTTTTCTCAAATTGGACCACTAAACGATTAAATCGAGTCATCATTAAATTTTCTTATGTCAAGAAAGTAACGGTGGAGAAGACGTGGGGGTCAGAATTTTCAATATATAAAATTATATTAAAAAATAAAAAAGTTGTTAATTATGAAAAAAAAAAGTACCTAAAATTTACCTCAACGTTCCATATCAGCATTAAAAGTTGGTTAATATTTTACAAATTTACCCCTATTTTATTATTATTTCTAGTGGTCTTAATCCATGCTAGGCACGGGAGCACTAAAATTTTTAAGTCCTAAAGTAATAACCAGCCGTAAATAATTCACACATGAAACGCAGATAAAAAAGTATAATAAGAAGAAATAATGTTAGAAAATGAATCATCGAAACAAAAGAAAGTAATAAATAAATGTGTAAATGATAGTTTTTACCATTAATGGGTTGTAATGTAAATTAATTAAAAGAAAATGTTACTAATTATTATTATTATTATTATTATTATTATTATTATTATTATTATTATTATTACTACTACTATATTAATAATAATAGTAATATTATTATTATTATTATTATTATTATTATTATTATTATTGTTATTATTAATATTATTATTATTATTATTATTAAGTATTACTATTATTACTATTATTATTATTATTATTATTATTATTATTATTATTATTATTATTATTACTATTATTACTATTATTATTACTATTACTATTATTGTTATTATTATTATTATTATTATTATATTATTATTATTATTACTATTATTATTATTATTATTCTTATTATTATTCTTATTAGTATTCTTATTATTATTGTTATTATTATTGTTATTATTATTGTTCTTATTATTATTATTATTATTAATTACTATTACTATTGTTACTATCACTATTATTATTATTATTATTATTATTATTATTATTATTATTATTATTATTATTATTATTATTATTATTATTATTATTATTATTATTATGTAAATATATAGTAGTTACATAGTTAAGTATTTAAATAGGATAGTACTTAATAAGAATACTATTTAGTTGTAAAAAATATAAAAAACTAATTGTAAATTTAAATATTAATTTAAAACAATATTAATAAGATAATACTTAATAAATTGAATTAAGTAATCTAATATGTAATAACTAGATTTAGTAAACACGTGTATTTAAATAAAATATTAATATAATAAAAGTTAATAATTATAAAATGATATTCAAATATATGGTATGACTGAAATTACATATAAAAAATAAATATAAATAATAAAACAGTGATATCAACTTTTTAAAATTTTGTTTTAGTTTTTTTTTTCCAAAAAAATAAACATTTTGTTCTATAGCAAACCGTATAAAAATGTCATTTTAAAAATATTTCTTATTATAACTCCTAAATTTGATTATTTTGTTTTTTAAAAAATTGACTTTTTAAAAATACCAATTTTAAAATATTTTATATTTTTAAAAAAGTTTTATGCTTTAGAAAAAATTATTATTTTATAAAAAAATTATTTATTTAGAAATAACATTAATGAATAGATTTCTTTCTTAATTTATTAAATCCAAAAAAGTATTAAATAATATAATTAATAATTAAGATAATTATTTAATATGAGAGAGATGCGGAAAAATTTTGGTGAGGATGATTGTGGTGCTGCCACGTGTCATCTCAAGTTACTCTTATATTAGAGTATAAAGATAACGTATTAATTAAACGAGATTTATTAAAGGGGGGGGGCAAATTAGAAATTATTGTATACAACATTTGTATTTTATACTTACAAAGTTGTTTTAGTAGTCTTAAACTTTAAGCAAAATTACAAATGTGTCCACCTCAAATGCTTTATATATAGTATAGATATAGATATAGACATAGATATAGATATAGATTATTAAAAGTATTTTTATTATTATGATGTAATTACTTATATGTATATATAAGTATATTCATTTTTAGATGAATTTAAACATGGTTATATAACACTTTTTTTTATCTTTAACAAGTTTACACCATATGCCTAGAACAAGGCTTGAACCCTCCTCACTAACAAAGGTTATGACTAACACCTTGATATCATTAGGTTAAGAGTTATGCCTAACACTATTTGAAAATTTTCAATTGAACGATTAAAAAGTGAATGAAAAAAAAAAACACTATAACAGGCACACAGCTATTAGCTTAAAAGGTCATTATTAATGCAATTATAAAAAATAGAACTTTTCTTACAATTATAAAAGAATTATGAAGTTTTTATTATAACTGAAAACGAAGTACAGAAAGTTAGAAGGGAATTTTAGGAATAACTGTTTTTTTGACTTTTTGTTAGTTTCTTTATTGTTTAAACGTTCATAACTTTTATATATAATATTATTTTTATAGAAATTACACCATAAAAATGAGTGTTTTTATCTTTAAACCTAGTATAGTATTGTTATATAAAATCTTTAGTGCAGTTTATTTTTTCTTTTTGTTAGCTATCGTGGCTTTCTAAATACTATTATATGTTTCTAAAATGATAAATTTAAAAAAAAAATATAATGGTGAAATAACATTGTTGTATATCTCTAATATGTAAAATGTAATAATTAGTTAACAACTAATTAATCTAATACATTAAAAACAAAAACAAAATAACATAATATCTCATTGTTTTTATTGATCGTTATTGTATTATTGTCACATCCCGGTGGAAGCGTGAAATGCTTTGGTGTGACTTTTGGCTCAAAACACATTGATTATAAAAGAAATATATTCACAACAGATATAAAGATAATTTTCATTATATAATCGTCATACATTGGGCTACATTTTTAGTTTTATACAATTTGTCTTTATAAGACTTTTACACGTGAACTAGTAACCCTACATCAAAAGACTTTCTTAACCACTTCTCATAATCTCCCGGCTAGTGATGGACGTGAACATCCATGTAAATGCTGAGATCCATCAAGTCCACGGTTATCCATACACATAGCCTTCCTACATACTCATACCATTCATTGTATAATGTGAATGTATACGTGAGATTATTAAACATTCTGAATACCTGAAAAAGCATACTTAAAACAGTTAATAAAAAGTTGGTGAGAACATAGGTTTAATATCTTAATAAAATTTTCTAACTGATACAATATAAATAAGACCACAATCAAACCTATTAACATGCCAAGTGATTCATAACTATCATACATATAAATCACAGAATCGAATAATATGACATCACAACACTTATTCAGTCGGTGCAGAAAACATGTTCCTAAGTAGCGCTACCTATATTATCTAACGGTTCTTTATACGAATTAATGGTTGTGACTTATGGCAGTCAATGACAGTAACTTATCAAAATTCTTATTCACATTAGTATCAATAGTAACATACGCAGTATGCTTTTTCTCCCAAAAATTTATAAAATAAAATAAAAAAGGGCTATGTTACTCATTTTATTTTCAGCAACAAGTCAAATATTTCCTATAAAATAATTTATTTGTTAGAAATAAATCTTATCAAATCAAAATTTCTAAACAGTAGCTACGGTTGTCCAAATATTACCAAATTTTACAAAAAGTAATGTTCCAAAATCCAAATTATCACATAAAAATTTCAATCAGTATTTATTTACAGGTAATTTCCTAGAATTTTTACAAATTACACACTAAATGGAAGAAATAGCTACATATCTCCAAAAATTTTAAAAATTATACAGAATGTTCTACTAAATATTTAAAATTTTATGTAAAATTTTCATGATTTTACCTACTGTTTTGTTATTATTTTCAGTTTTCTTCTTATTATTCATTCTAAAATATGTAACTTTACTATATTAGTGAATTAATTCACGAAATTTATTATTTAATTCCAATATAATGTTAGGGTCATCATACAAATTTTCCATATTTTTATCAAGTTAAGATCTCCTGTTTGATATTTTTCTTCTATTCCTTGAATTAATCAAATAAATTAATATATCCTATAAAAAAAATTCCATACTTTCCAGATTATTATTTCTAATATTTTCTAATAAATTTCTAAATTTTATTCCCACAATCATAGTCATTTAAGTATTTAATCTAACTTGTCATGAAATAACATATGTTTCAACCCTTTAAATCTTTTATTTTTGTTTAAATCCTTGATTTTTATAAAATCCTCAAATTTACTGTTTTAAAGTCCTTTCTTACTGATTTTTGATGAAAAATCAAGTGTTCATGAGGTTTTGTAAATAACCTTGGTGGTTTAACTAAAAGGGTTGATTATATATACATGTATAACTTCTTAACTTGTTAATCATAAGTTTTGAGAATCAAACCTTGTTTGAAATGGAAGAGAGCTTAAAGGATTGCTTCTAGGGTTCTTGTAGAATTACTTGATGAAGTTGCTCTAATCTTGAGGGATGATCACTAGATGGGATGATCACTAGATGAGATGCTCAAGTGTTGATGTTTGAAGGATGTTGAGACCGAGATTAAAGCAAGAGGTTAAGTGGCGGTTGGTGTGGTTATGGAGACCTAGAGAGAGTCGAGGAAGTGGTGGTGGTTGTGTTGGTTTGTGTTTGTGACCGTGAGCAAGAGGAACCGAGAGTTGATGGTGGTTTGTGGATGAGATAGTGATGGAGGTTGTTATGGTAGTCTCTGCCGAGAGGAAGAATTGAGAGTGTGGGGAATCATCATTAGTTCTAACTAGATATGATGAGTTGGTGATTGTAGGCTTCATTAGGTGGCATTTAGGGTGCTAGGTGTCATGGCTTAGGAGGTGATTAGTATAAGGTTTGCTAGGTGTCATGTCTAGTTTGTTAATTACTCTTAGTGATTAAGTTTAGGTTAGTTACATAATTAGTTACTAATCTAGGTTAGTTGTTGTCTTAATGAACCGATTACTAGTGCTAATGTGAGTGTTTTAGTTTAGTGTTTAAGCATTTAGGATTAGTTTGGTTTTGGTTATTGATATAAGATTGTTAGTTTGTTTGAAAATGTTGATTAAGTTTCATACCTTAATTCATTACATATAGATGAAAACATCTATCTTTCAAGTAAATAATCACATAATCTTATGATTTGGTATCTTACATGCATGATTTAATAACTTACAAAATTCACAAAAGTTTACATACATGCACACGTAAATGATTATACATACATGCAAGTTTATGAAACCTATACACATATTTATACATGCTAAAACATATAGATGAAAATTTTTATCAAATAAAGTCATCTTAGAAAATTTTAATTTAATATTTATATATAATTTTAACTTATAATAATTCTTAGAATTTTAATTTGTCTAACCTTAATTTTTGGGTCGTCACATTCTCCCCCTGTAAAAAGAATTTCGTCCCAAAATTCATCTGTTGTTACCATCTGGTGATATGGAGAGTTTGTCTTCATAACTGTCCTTTTCATTCAGTTTAACCTCAAATAAATGTGGGTATTTTCTTTTCATTTCATCTTTCCGTTCCCATGTAAATTCAGGTCCTCGTTTTGAATTCCATTTGACCTTCGCTATTGGGATCTTACTTCTCTTTAATCTTTTTACTTCTCTATCCATAATTGTTACTGGTTCGTCCACAAAATAAAGTTTCTCATCTATTTTGACTTCCTTTATTAGTATCTTTAATGTCTCATCATTCAGACATTTCTTCAATTTAGATACATGGAAAGTGTTATGTACTCCATTAATTCATGAGGCAAGTCTAACCTATATGCTACAGGACCAATCTTATCAATTACTCCAAAAGAGCCCACATACCTAGGGTTTAACTTATTTCACTTCCCAAATCGGATAATTTGTGACCTTTTGAATATTTGTTATCTGTATGTTATCTCCGTTATCTCTTGAATGTGTTGTTTATATTATTTAAACAAATACGAGGGTTCATCTTTGTGCTTTACGAATGGTCTTAAATTATAATCTTAGTTGAGAAATTCTACAACTTAATTAATCATTGAAATAGATAAATCAACAAAGTGCTAAATTCATAAATGTTCGTATTTTCATTTAAAATATGTGTGTATATATATATATATATATATACATGCATATATATATATATATAGATACATAAATAAATAGAGCCTAGTTGTATAAATAAATAAATAAATATATATATATATATATATATATATATATATATATATATATATATATATATATATATGATCTTGGGCAATTAATTAAAACAAATAATTAAATGATAAATTTTATAAAGTTAATAAAATTTATAAAATATATAATTATTATATATAATATGAATTAAAAAGTTTAAACCCAAAGTGGAAAACTCCGGAACTTCAGGGACCAAAGTTGTAAAATTTTAAAACAAATCCCAAACCAACACCCACCCGTCGGCCCTACTCCGGCGACCATCTCCAGCCAACCTCCGACAACCAATTTTCAGCCGAAACACTCGAATTCAATGCAATAAACGATTCTTTAACTCTCGCGAATCAGTTTTGAGCTCGAGACCCACGTGAGAGTTAAACCATCGACGGTTACTCTCGAAATCGAACCACATTCAGATCGGCAACATCAATCGACTTGTAACGGATTCAATCATGTGCAATCAAATGAGGCTTAATCATTTAAAAGACCTTTCTGAAACACACACACACTCTCAATTTCATCTGAAATTAACACTTTCATCGAGTTAACCACTCGTGAAACCTTCGAACCTGCAACTCAACCGAACTCCAACTTCGGTGCATCTGAACCCAAAATCAACAGAGGGCTTGCAATCATACGCACCATTAGAAGCTCCTGGTGCAACGAATTTTATTTTAAACTCCATTACCTTCTTGAATCGAAGTTACCACCGTCGCGACTTCATTTCTTCTAACCACCATCGACTCCATCTCCTTACAGGTAATTAAACACACGTAAACCCTTGATTTCAGATGGGGAATAAAAGCCCTAATGTTAATTTCATTCCCGATTTCATTTCATGGTTCAATTGATGTGAGATTAAAACTAGGGTTTATGCATTGGGGGGAATCTAACCGGTTAATGCTTTTATGTTTTAAACCGCGGGTTATGACAGGCATAGGCGCCCGAGCCTACTGGTTAGAGCACACCCCTTACACGCAGGCAACCAGGGTTCGAACCCGGTCACCTGCAATAATTTTTAAAAAAAAACATGATTTTTCTTAAATAATTAATTCCAGAAACATTTGAAATATTATTAAATTAATATAAAAATCCTTTTTATAATCAGAATTTTTTAGAAATTTCTAAAATTTGTAGAAACTATAATTTGGTAAATCTTATTCATTTTCTTTTATTCTTTTTAAATTATAAAAATCATTATAAAATATATTTACAAGTTTTAAATTGTATAAAAATTATAGTGAATAAAATAGTAATATTTTCTTTTAAATTCTTAGGAATTTTAACTTAATCCTCCATTGTACTTCGAAAGTTATAAAAATTATTATGAGATATATTTTTACAAGTTTTAAAATGTATGAAAATTATTAAGAATCAAATAGAAATATATATATGTTCTAATTATATGACTTATTATCGCATAGATCGTTATTAATAAAATAACGGTTTCTTTTATAAGGATGTTTACTTTATTTCAATTATTAATAAATCTCTAAAAATTTTAGTAATTAATCGTCTCTTTCTATTTAACAAAGTTAAATAATAAATATATATATAACATCAATTTATTAAATCAAGAATCCCGACTACGGTTGAACCTCTAGCTTTCGTGTATCGTCTTTTAACCTTATTGACTAAATTCTAAATCTTGGAACGCACACTTTTAGGCCAATTGTGAAGACATCGTTGGAGTTACCTTATTCTTATTATTTCCTTGTACGTCATATACCAAGTGAGTTTCCATACCCCGTTTTTACTTCATTTTACACGTTTTGGGGTGAAACATGTTAACCGTACTAAAATCACACTTGTAAAGCTGTTTGTATACTTGTAACACACGTGCAATTCATCTTATATTTTGTCATGGTTATTTGAGATCTTTGTAAATATTATGTGATAGACACTTGTAAACACAATCATTAACTATTGCTAGCCTAGCGACGTCATAGATCTATGGGCTTGACAAGCCTATTTGGTGCTAAAGCCGAGGTTATTGCCTGCTCCTAATGACGTATTCTTGATCATCATGGGAACCAAGTACACTTAGCTAATCGTATATTAATCGTTGTGAACATATCTTTGTCAAGGTTTGATTGTATCATTATGCTATCCATATATTTCGCATTATCCTTTAACCTATGACTTGAATTGCCTTATTAAAAGATTTTATGTATGTATGTACAATCTATGGAAACTCACCAACATTATATGTTGACCGTATTTTCTAACATGTTTCAGGAAATACTCCAGCTTAGTGTTGCCCTTGAAGATATGAAAACATCTAGGATTATACCTAGAGAAAAATAAAGAACTTATTTGATATTTGATGTTCAAATTAAACTTATGTTATGTTTGTTGCTTTAAGACTTATGTTACGATTTGAATGACATGAATTTGGGATTTAATAATATTTACATTTTGAAGTAGCGTTGTGTGGCATGAACAATCTTAACCCTCACATCTCAACGTTTCGGTCGTTAAGGTTGGGGTGTGACATAATTCCCTTTGATGGTGATACTTTTAGATATACTTTGTCCTCGATTTGAAATTCTAATGGCTTTTTCCTTCTATCAGCATAACTCTTCTGTCTATCACGTACTGCTTTCAATCTGTCTTTGATTTCAAAGATCTTATCAGACGTTTCCTGTATGAGTTCTGGGCCTGTAAGCTGTTTATCTCCCACCTCATTCCAACTCAAAGGTGACCTACACTTTCTTCCATATAAAGCTTCAAATGGAGCTGCCCCTATACTAGCATGATAACTATTGTTATATGAAAATTCTATCAAAGGTAAGTGTATATCCCAATTACCACCAAAATCTAATGCACAAGCTCGCAACATATCTTCCAACGTCTAGATTGTTTTCTCACTCTGTCCATCTGTTTGTGGATGATATGTCATACTCATGTTTATTTGAGTTCTTAATGCTTTTTGTAAAGTCTGCCAAAATCTTGAAGTAAATCGGCTGTCTCTGTCAGATATAATTGAAATTGGTATTCCATGTCTAGACATAATTTCCTTATAAATCCTGGTTAATTTCTCCATTTTATAATCTTCTCTGATTGGCAAGAAATGAGCTGACTTAGTCAGTCTGTCGACTATAACCCATATCGTGTCATACCCACTTGAGGTTCTGGGCAATTTAGTTACAAAATCTATGGTAATCTGGTCCCACTTCCACTCAGGGATTTTTGGCTGTTGTAAATATCCTGAGGGTTTCTAATATTCGGCTTTGACACTTGAACAGATATCATATTTTTCTACAAATTCTGCAACTGATTTCTTCATACCTGGCCACCAATACTGGTTTCTCAAATCCTTGTACATCTTATTATTTCCCAGATGTACTGAATATCTTGACTTGTGTGCTTCGTTTAGAATATTTTCTCTAAGCACGTCATTATCAGGAATCCAAATTCTTCCTCTAAATCACAGGATTCCATCTGACCTAGCTTCTAGTTGTTCGTTCTGCCCCATCACATTTTTCAATTCATCTTTTTGTTTGGTTTCTCGAATTTGACTCATTGAATCTGAGTGTAACTCCATTCTCATAGCACGAACTCGTAATGACTTAATTCTTTCCTTCCTACTTAAGGCATCTGCCACTACATTTGCCTTGCCTGGGTGATACTTGATTTTTCAATCATAATCACTCAGTAATTCTACCCATCTTCTCTGTCTCGTATTCAATATCTTTTGATCGAATATATGTTGCAAACTTTTATGGTCTGTATAAATTATGCACTTGGTTCCATATAGATAATGTCTCTAAATCTTAAGTGCAAATACTACTGCTCCTAATTCCAAATCATGAGTAGTATAATTTCTTTCACTCCCTCTGAGTTGTATAGACGCATATACAATTAATTTATCTTGTTGCATTAGAACACCTCCGTAACCTTTATGTGATGCGTCACAATATACTACAAAATCATCAGTACTATCTGGAAGGGCTAAAATAGGAGCACTATATAATTTGTATTTCAAGATCTCAAATGCAGTGTTCTGTCTTTCTCCCCAAACATATGGCTTATCTTTCTGAGTCAATTCTGTCAAAGGTTGAGCTATCCCAGAGATATTTTCTATAAATCTCCTATAATAACCTGCCAAACCTAAGAATTGACGTACTTCAGTTGGTGTTTTTGGAGCTTCCCACTTCTTAATTGCATCAATCTTTGCTGGGTCGACTTGAATTTCATCTTGATTAACCACATGTCCTAAGAATTGTACTTCTCATTTCCAGAATTCACACTTTGAGAATTTGGCGTATAGTTTTTCTTTTTGAAGTAACTCCAAAGTTAGCCTTAGATGCTTCTCATGTTCTTTCTTACTTTTAGAATAGATTAAAATGTCATCTATAAAAACTATGACAAATTTGTCCAATTAAGGTTTGCACACTCTATTCATTAAATCCATAAATACTACTGGAGCATTAGTTAACCCAAATGGCATTACAAGGAACTCATAATGACCATATCGAGTTCTAAATGCAGTTTTAGGTACATCCTCATCTTGCACTCTTAACTGATGATATCCTGACCTTAGGTTAATTTTTGAAAAGTAACTTGATCCTTGCAATTGATCAAATAGGCCATTTATTCGAGGGAGAGTGTATCTATTCTTAATAGTTACTTTAATGAGTTCTTTATAATCAATGCACATCCTAAAGGTTCCGTCTTTCTTTTTCACGAACAAGACTGGGTCTCCCCATGGTGAAACACTAGGATGTATGAATCCTTTATCCAACAACTCCTGTAATTGATTCATCAATTCCTTCATTTCTGATAGCGCCAACCGATATGGAGATTTGGCAATAGGTGTAGTCCCTGGTACTAATTCAATTTTGAATTCTACTTGACGAGGGGGCGGCAATCCTGGTAACTCATCAGGAAATACTTTTGGATATTCTCTAACAATAGGAACATCATCCAAGTTCTTCTTAATCGGTTCCATATCAACTACATGGGCCAGAAATGCTAAACATTTCTTTTTCAAATATTTTTGTGCCTTCATACAAGTGATTATCTTTATAGGACCTCTAGGTTTCTCACCTTGTATGAAAAGAATTCTATTATCTTTAATCAACAAAATTTTAATCATTTCTTTTCACAAATAATTTCTGCCTGATTTTTACTTAACCAATCCATACCCACAACAACATCAAAGCTTCCTAATTCAATAGGGATCAGATCTATGTCAAAGCAGTGATTATCTAAGTTCAAAGTACAATTAGAAATAACTTCACTGGCCTCTATCATTTTTCCATCAGCTAGTTCTATCGTATACTTATTTTTTAGTTTCTCTGATGCTAATCTAAGTAAGGGTCTGAATATATTTGAAGCAAAACTTCGGGTTGCTCCCGTATCAAATAACATAATTGCATACTGATCATTAATAAGGAACGTCCCCGTCACCACTTCTGGTTCCTGTCACACTTCTTCATCTTAAAGTACAAATGCTCGACCATGCACATTATTAGGGTTCCTTGGAGTTTTCCTTTTCAGTTTCGGGCATTCATTGCGAAGGTGATTCTCTTTTCCACACTGGTAACACACTGGCTTAGAATTTGCGGGTCCCTTACATTCTCTTGACATATGTCCCTTCTTCTTGCAATTATAATCATTCTCTTGAAGCTCATCCTCTTCATCATAAATGATCCGCTTGCCCCGAAATGACCTGGACCAATAGGGAAATCCCAATTCATTGGGCCTTTCGATACAATCAAATAGAAAGCCCCAAGGGCGCCATATTCTAGGAGCCCAAACTATGTGATTGAATAAATCCTCCTCTATCTGTTGCCGGTCGAGGGCTCCTTCTCCTTCCCCCTCTTCAAACTCCGATTCGTCTTTTTCATAGAGAAATCTCTGATCAAGGATAGAACAAGATCCTTTTTGCATCATATCTAAGGGATTCCTTGGTTCGGGTCGAAGAAGCAATGTCACTTGATCCTTATCAAACTGACTGCATGTCCGTGAGGATCCCACCAGAGCGCCTTCCACTCCTAATAGGCCACGAACTAGACCAGAATCATTCTCAACGAGTCCATAAGGAGTGATCCCATTTTTTTCATCAGGTCCGGGTAGAGACCAAAGATCTTGAGTGACCAATCCAGCAGAACAACTCAAAAGATAAAGAAGTATCGTTAATTTCTTCATGCTCGTTCCAAGTTTGAAGTACCAACTGTACAAATAATAATCCACTTCGTTACATGATTTCTTTTTCATATAGATAGATATAGGATCTATGGGGCAATTACTTAAAAGTACATTTTGTGCTACAGCCCTTCCTATCTGATAGAAAAGGATCCCATGATCCTGGACCGATCTTACCTGGGATCGCAAATCCCAAATTTGTCTATGAAGAGCGGATCTAATTGTATTAGTATCTATAAATGATTTCTTCTGTGTAACACTAATCGATAGGGCCTCATTGGTAAGTGCTACAAGATCTCGTGCATTGGAACCCATGGTTATGGACCCGAATCCATTAGTATGGAACATTTTCTTTTCCAAGTGAAATCCCTTAGTATATGAAAGAGTGAAAAAGAGCTTTCGTTGTTGTGGAATAAGAAGCCTTCGTATCTTAATGCACGTATTTAATTTACTCGGAGCTATTAGAGCGGGATCCATTTTTTGGGGAATACCTTTCATTTAAATAGAATTTCAAATGGATAAATTCCAAACAAATCACTGGTATGGCTATCGAAATCGTGAGCATCGGCATGTAGGTTCCAGATCCAAGTGGTAGTTTCAGGGCCTTTAGCTATTGTTCTTGAGAAATGACCCGGTCTAGCCCATTCCTCGAATGAAGTTTTTATGTGATCCCTATCTACCAAAATTTTTACTTCTGGTTCCGGCGAACGAATAATCATTGAGTCCTCCTCTTTCCGGACAACACATACAAAGAGACCCGCCAACAGTCAAATGATTAGTGAATCTCGGAGAGATATTTCTATTATATAATTAGTTTCTTTCTCTTCTAGTTTTATATCTCCCATCTATCTATTTTCTTTAGTTATTCACTAGAGCAATTATGATCTGGAAGTCGATCCGGGGCAAGTGTTCGGATCTATTATGACATAGCCATGAGGCGCTCAACGGACCTTTTGGATCTTATAAAACCCTTTCTGACTTTAGAGTGATACAAAAACTACTTTTTGTGCAACCTAGTAATTTCAGATATCAATTAAAAGTTCTTAGATGGAGCTGCTTCATGTTTTTTAGATAGAGTAATAGTACTCTATTCCAAATCACGCGAGCAGACATTAGCTATTACTAAGAAATTTTGATATATTCAGTGATTCGAAGTCTTTTTGATTAGTATTAGTTTTAATAGGCTTTTTTTTATAGAAAAAAAGAACGACAAGAAAAAATAGATTTTGTAAGCTATCCATGTATCCTTTAGTCCTACAAAATACCATACGAAATAGATTACCAGCATACATTTCCCATCATGGTATCTTTTACAGGCATTGCATCATGGTTGACCTTCTGTCTGTGGCCTTCTTTCCTGTGCAATTCCTATAAAGTTTCTTTTTGGATTTATGTTTATCTTCTTGTTCCAGTTTCCTCCAAATTTCCTTCATGTGTTGTTGTTGTTCCATTTCCTTTTCTCTCCTACCTTTAGATCGGTTAATGATCCGTTCCTTATCATCTCATCAGTCAAACTTCTCGATAAGGTTACTGCATCTTGAAAAGTCTTTGGCATTACAGACTTAACCAATCCTCTTATTTGCGGTACTAATCCTCAGATATATCTTCCTATCCTTTTAGTTTCTGGTGTCACTAGATGTGGCACCAATCTAAATAGCTAATTATATCTATCTATATACTCCTGATGTGCAACACCCTTCATCTCTAGTGCCAAAAGTTATGCTTCTATCTTTTCTATCTCATTATAAGGACAGTATTTCTCAATCACTAGGTTTCTAAATCCCTCCCAACTTAACCCGTTCATAACATTTCTTCCTTTTGTTTGGATTTTCATTTTCCACCAAGACTGTGCTTCTCCTTTAAGAGAATGTGAAGCAAACCTAGTTTTGCAATTATCACCACAATCACTGATATCTAAAACTGACTCCATTTCCTCTAACCAACGTAATGCTTGCACTGCTCCATCTTTTCCATCAAAGTCTCGGGGTTTACAAGACATAAAAGACTTATAAGAACACCCTTTTCTAACTCCATCTACAATCTCTTCCTCTTGACTTTTTAATCCGTTGATATTTCTTGGTTCAGCATTTCCATGTGGTACACTTGCGATGTTCAGGTTTTGTTGGAGTTGAGTTACTAATTAGGTATTGCAGCTTTCAATTGTTGAGTCACTATTTGAGAAATCCTGTCATTCTCATTTGTGGTGATATTCACCGGCGGAGCTTCTTCTCCCAACCTAGTTCTTGGTCGTCCAACACGTGATGTTCTCCGTACATGTTGAGTATCGCTCCTTGGCGGCATATTTAACTACATATCAATTATACAAATATCACACAAAAATTTCATTCAAGTTATAGTATAAGATTTTATAATCATAACAAAGTATTTCATTACATTCTTATTTTACATATTCTAAAACAATCACATAAATTAGGGTTTCCTATAATCCTAATTTCCCCAAATCCAATTCCATATCTTGGTGAAGGTACTTTGGCTTCCTTCCTTCATCTATTGGATATCTGTTTGGATTATCCGGATTTTCTGTTGTATCTTCTTAACTTTCTTAAGGATCTGGTTGGTTGTTTCTATCTAACATTCTTCCAACCTTTGTCTCTTAGATCCTCTTTCTTCCGTTTCAGAGGCATCAGGTTGCACTATGGGTGTTAGGCCTGATGTTGAGGGAATGATTTCTGAACTTTTATTTTCTGGCTCTTGAACTTTTTTAATCAGAAACTTCTTACCACGCCATACACTTTTCCTAGGGGTCTCGATTGTATAGCCCCCTATGGTTACTGGTGCACGTCGGATGAATAACTTTGGCTTGATGTTGGTCCTGACCTTGGGTTGGGATACTTCTATATTGTCCTGAGGCTCTATTTCTGGTGTTGTTTCTTTATGGTTGCTATGATCCGAAGGATCAGTTTTATTATAGTAGCTATCAGAATTACCATTACTCATACTGCAAAAGTTCTTACAAAATTTTAATTTATACTATCACTAGTCATAACTTCCTAAATTTATCTCTCATTTTCAAAAATATTTTATATTACATTCACCGTGTTTATCCTTCTTTTAATTAAATAATATATTTTTATTCGATTTTGGATATAGTTTTTTCCTACTCATAATCACTCACAAAGAATATTTAAAAATAAATATGAGGGATAAATAGTTACCTCTAAATATAAGGATCATCGTAGTTTTCTCTAAATTTATAGGAGACAGAAGATATAGATGAGGCACTATAATTGTAAATTTACAATACTTTTCATGTTTCCTTCTAATTTTATTATGAGGGCAAAGATAGATAGCTAATCAAGACAAAATGAGAGAGCTGATTCGATTCCTTTTAAACAAATAAGCAAAAATTGTTATTTGGGTTGAATTAATTTCTTAAGAAAGATTTAGAAATATTAAAGTGAGACTCAAAGGTAATAAGGTGACCTATCAAAATTAGCCATATTTGAGACGTTGCGCCGTACAAGTAAATATAAGTGCTATTTCTGTTTGATAGCCTTCTATAAATTTTGTTTGAGTTAAATGCATTTTAGGTCCTAAGGTTTCATATAAATTATCATTTGAATTCAAAAATTTAAAATGTTGTTATTTGCATCCAAAGGTTTTACTAAAATTGTCATTTAAATCCATTTGACTACATCTAACTAACACAATTAACTTTTTCTGTTAACTTTCCAACATAAGAGTTATTTTAGTCAAAACAATTACAAAATAAAGAATCAACTCATATTAAGGTTTTTATTTGTTTAGCCTCTTTTGATAAACATAGATTTCTTTGGTTTAAAGTTTAATTCTGGTTATGATGATTGATATTTTATGATTATTATTCATGGGCAGTTAATGTCATATTATTAATTGTTCTTATTCTTTTATAATAATCTGTTTTTTATGGTTATGATTCAAATAATTTGTGTTATATGACTTGTTTGTTTATTTATATATATTTTTGTTGTGTATGTTTTATAAATTTAGAAATAAGTCACTTTTAATTAGTTATATTTATATTTTATTTTATCTAATAGGACGTCCAGAGGTGTATTATTTTATGAAATGAAAGAAAAGCTGACTTATCATTCCTGGTAAAATAAAATCGCAATGGTGATTACCAAAGATACTGGACGCCTAAAACTTCTCACGTAGGGCTGATTTTTTATTTTGTAATTGTTTGACTAAAATACCCTTAATGTAGAAAACTTAACGGAAAAACTTAACGACGTTAATTAATAGTAGTTAAGTGGATTCAAATGATAATTTTTATGAAACTCCTGGATGCAAATGACAAAATTTAAAATTTTGGATTCAAATGACAATTTATATGAAAACTCAGGGATGTAAAACACATTTAACTCATTTTGTTTTATAGTTGAATTTGGATGGAATGTTTTAAGGAGGATTAATAAATAATGGTTAAGACAACTTAAAAAATTTTATAACAGGAGACTCACACATTTACTCCTACTATACTTCCATTACATCATGTCAAAGATTTTAATTTTGATCATCTTTGATAAGTATTTGACCTATACATTTAAGCTATCAACTCAAATGACACTTATTAGTTATATGTTTAATATCAACATGTTAAATGAGATTCAATTTAGGCCCTAAGTTTATTTAAGCTCAATTTGAATAAAGTTTTTAGCATGTCAATCTAGAGTTGCTCATGCATGACAACTCATTTACATCCATAGTTATGCATGCTTGAAAATTTCAAATATACAATCAGATCAACTCGTTTATTTTATTTATCATGGTGTATGGAATGGTTCAAATATGAACTCATCGTTAGTTAATATGAAGTTGTGAATCCATTTTTTAGTTTCTATAAAAATTTAGTTATCTATTTGAAAAAATATTCTTTTTATAGTATAATTTGTTTGATTATAACATTATTTTTAATATGTTTTGATTTCAAATCAAATTTTGTGTTAAACTTTTTAACTTAAGTTTTTGTTAGGATTTGCGACACATTTGAATTGATTGTAATTATTTTAAAATCGAGTATTACTTATAATCATTAGATTAAAATTAACTAATAATCAAGATTGTTTTACTTAAGTTTCCTAACAAACCTCCAAAAGATAAAATGCAAACTATTTAGAAAGATAATATGATTTTAATATTAAATTGCATCCTTAGTTGGATACACCAGTCACGGGGGATTAGTGTTACTTAACCAATCAAAGTTAGACTAAATTAATTTACAACATTGACGATTTTTAAAATGTTTTATATACTCTGGTTTTGACTGTAATTTTAAGCAACTTCATGGGTAATTCGGTAATACCCTCCCTATAAAAACCCCAACCACTCCTTTTTTCATTCATACCTCTATCTCACTTTCTCTCTCTATCCTCGCTTTCTCTCTCTAGAACCTCACAGTTATTATTTATTTTCATAAAATATTTCTGTCAGGTTTTTTAAATTTATGGTATTATTTACCATTTTAAGCCCTGCTGACCTTTTAGTTATCGAATGTTTGTTTGTCAGTATCGGGGATATTGGTGCAAGAATTGGATTTTATCCAAGGGTATTTCTTAAACAATAAAAACTAGATGCTGATGTGGTGAATCCTCACGCAAGTTAACATGAACCTCTCAGATAGAAAATTGCCGTCCTTGGCGCCACACAAGCGAAAACAAAGGGATGAAGTGTTTGACTTGTTGAAGCCGTCAATGATAATAAGACCACCCCCATCCAAGCTAGCCAAGCCGACGCCCAAGCCTGTTCCTCGTCGAGCCATGGCTCCAACCAAGTCGCGTAAAGCCGATGCGCCTCTGTCGGGTGATGCTAACATGCTCCTAGCAGGGTTTATGGCTCATGACTTCTTAACCAAAGGCACACTATTTGGTGAGTTATATGATCTGGCTAGAGCCAATGTTCCACTAGGTTCCTCAGCAGCTAAGAAGTCGAGCCACGCTTCTGTCAATTGGGGAAAAGGAGAGGCAATTGAGCCGGAGCCAAAGTCGGGTGGGAATAAGATTAGGCTTGCATCGAAGCCAGCTAAGAATCAAAAGTATGTTGAAGTGTCTGAGCTATTGAAAAATGGGGCTCATATACCGGGCATTGTTAACCCGTCACAACTTGTTAGTTTATTTCGTATTCGACTCGATAAGAGATGAAATTTTGTATAAAAACTAATTTTTGTTTTCTAAAAGTATTATTATAATTGTGATAATAATTTTATTTAGAGTAATTACACAAAAAGACCTTTATCTTTTTAGCTAATTTCACTTTTCAACTTTTATTTTTAATAATTAAATTGAACAACCTTTATAAATATGGTTTGTTTCATATTTGGCCCTTTAGTATAATGATCGTTAGTTTGAATCGTTAAATTAAGTTACATAGTTGTCACATGAGGTCAAACGTGTTAAAAAACATCTAGGCAATATAATTAAATAAAAAAGAATCGACATATTAGGAAAATAAGATCAGTAAAACATTAAAACCGACGAGTAAAACCTCAAACAAATTTTATAGATTTTTATCATTACCTTTTTCAAAAGTGGGCCTGAAAAATTTACTCTTCGATATGATTTAAATATCAATAATAAATACATAGAAATTAGAATGCAAGATACATGAAATTAGTTAGGAAAATTTGATAAGTAAACATTGAGATTAACGAGTAAAATCTTAAACAAATTCTATAAACTAGCTTTAGAAATAGTGATGATACATATATATATAATTTGTTTGAGGTGTTACTCGTCGATCTCAATCTTTTACCAATCATATTTTCCTAATATATCGATTCGTTTTCCAATAGTGTTGCCTGGATTTTGTTAAACGTCTACTCATGTGATAATCATGAGAGCTAACTTAACGATGCAAACTAATGGCTGTTAGACTAAAGTACCAAAGATGAAACAAACAATATATATAAAGGTTGTTTAGTTTAATTATTAAAGATAAATGTTAAAAAATAAAATTAGTTATAAAGATAAAGGTTCTTTTATGTAATTTACTCTTTTGTTTAATTATTAACTTTTAGCCATGAAGGATTAGTGTTAAACTATCATGTGACGCGGTCAAACATATGTGAGTTCAAATGTGGAAAAATCACAGGCATTGTCACACGGGTGACGAGTGAAAATCTTCAAGTACGTATGACGTATCTCGCGAGTGTCATTCCAACCGGCATATACCACATTTCATGTAATGTGACATTTTTCCGGAAACTCTCCAAACATCATTCAAACATTGGGCTTACAAACAAAGTGATGATTATGATCTATAAACTAGTTACAAATTCGTTGATATTTATTAAGAGACTGGTTGCTACACGAATACATTTCATCTTAGGCATATATCTTTCTTAAGACATATATCTTTCGTATTCTTGACGGTGTATTCACTGAAAATATGTGATTCACAAACCATTTAAAAAAGCATTTTTCAAGATTGGGATTCGACAAAGTTATTTTTCGGGTCAAATCAAGACATATCTATTTTATTACACATTATATACTCTATTTAAAGACCAGCAGGATTTAGAATAAAAAATGTTACAAGTCAAACTAGGCCTAACAACATTAACTACAAATATTTTAGCTTCATAACTTCAAATTTTATTTATTCTACATACGGTCCGAGACACGAAACAAACTGTGATAGTTAATATTACCTTGAAAATGTGTATCATCTTTAGCGAATCTCGACTCTTAGCAAGATTTGACTCTAGCTTAATCATAAGCTTATATTTTACTTTGGCTCAACTCCTTTATTATCCTATAACAGGGCGAACTTGTTGCTGAATAAGCCACACACCCTCCTAGGAGCATGTGATCAACATGAACTAGTGGAGTAGTGACTTTGATGACTTGATGAAAAATATATACACTTTATGAATGGTTAGATGTTATCCCACCTGTTCAACTCCATCTAATCAACATCTTATCTTAAGTAGGGGTGTATTTAACGAGTCAAGCCGACTCGTAAGCTACTCAAGATCAAGTCGCTAAAATCTTGATTCGTGTCGAGTTTAAACAAGCTCAAACTCATACTATGTTTCATTTATATCAATCCAATCATAACCGAAACTCAAACCCTTAATCTTAAATAAAGATTCATATTAAATAACTTTATCATGAAATCTAACCGCCCACCTGCTCAACATAGAACTTTATTCAAGATAGAACACTAGAACATGACTCAGGCTTACGTGATAATGTTCTTATTAGTCGTTGATGGCTTTAGGAAGTCAAACATTTCATCCCTATTTTCGCGTACGTGGAACTGGGGCACTTATTGTTTACGTTAGCGGTTCATAGTAAACATGAGTATTCGTCAGGTAAACACCCTGGTCTACTAGAAATGCCCTCAATAAAATTCAGATACATTCAATAATCAAGTGAAGAGACGGGGCAAAACTGTAATTGAAACTTTAATGTCATAATTAAACGAAGTTTAAAATATTACTGAAAATAATGTATATATTTTTTTATTTAGTCCGAATTTAGAGCCAAAAGTGAAGGATATATAAAAAGACTAAAAAAGCTCCAACTTTATTAAAACAATGTCACGTTGGAGGCATCTTTTTATTTACCCTCATCGGATATTAAACTATTCGACTAGGATGTCATTTAACATTAAGAATTATAATATTACAAGTTGTGTTAAAAAAATTTATAACAGTTCCTACAATCGTGATTAAACGGTCATGACGTGTGTTTTTAAATTTTTAGGCTAAGTTTGATGTTACTTTCTGCCGCTACACACAGGGTAACATTACTCGTTATTTAAATACATCATATTTTAATGTTATAAATTTTATAATATCTTAATAAAACCATCTGACTGTTTAAGGTTTTTTTTTATTAAAGTTGTCTATCGATTGAAGTAATTTAAAAAAGATCACGTATCGAGTTTACTTTGAATATAAGCATAATATGAACAATAGAACGGAACAAAATTTTATACATGTTTTAAGTTCATGATTTAAAACGAGTGTGGTTTATAGAGAACTTGTACCTATTTTTACATATATAATTTAAGAGTGACTCAGAGATTAAGTAAAGGCCTATATGAGATCCCATTTTTGCCAAGAGAATCCCTAGTTGAGATGTGATATGATTGCTTCGTGATTTTTTAAAACACGTTTCTGTAGAGATCGTTTTATCAAATAATTGGATCATAATCTCTCACTGTAATAATGGTTGCATGTGCAAGAGCACCAACTACGACAAATCCACCAATTCCATGTTTTTTTAGCAGCAAACATATGTTACTCATAAACTATATCATAAACGATTTCCGGTCAGGTTTGAACTTGGGTTTATTTTAAAGAAGTTTTGTCTCTTGTTACTGAGTTACAACTTAAGTGACACCAATCCACATATGATGTGTGACAATAATACTTGTGCATCGTAATTATAACAATACCTTTTTGTAAATCTAGGTTCTAACTTGATTGAAGTTTAACGTGGTACTTTGTCTTATTAACTTTTTTGGTTGAACACATACTCAATATGTTCTATTCATTATTAATTGTGAGAAATTTTAAGAATTTTAAATGTTATTAGTAACAAAAGTTACGACCAAGTGCTCAGTCGCAACCACCAATATTAAAATTTGTTACTACCCATTTCTAGTTAGGGTTTTGATTTTCATGTTAGGAAACCGCTTTTGCAATTGATTCGGATAGAATTGCATGTTCTGATGGTGGTATAGTTCGAGTGATTTTTTTGGTCCGAGTGTCAGTTTGAGAGCTAAGAAAATAAGGTTATAAGGATGCATTTGTTTTTGGTTTTGGATTTGAGTTTTTGATTAATTTTATTGTTTACTTGAAACATAATTATGATTTTGATTAAAAGATTTATAGAATCTATGTTTATGTTGTTGAGTGATTTTGGGGTTCTTAAGTCTACAAGTCTTTGTTTAAATAAACAAAATTGAAAATAAAATAAAGTTAAGAGAAGAAATAAAAGTATTTAGGTTATTATATACATACTAATTATCAAGTTTTGTATGCATTGTAAGTTGTATTATGTGTTTTAGAGGTTGTACTTACTTTTTTTTATTTTATTTAATCTTTAACTTTTTTATTTTAACCCAATACTTTTACATCTTTTACAATTTAGCATCAATATTTTATTTACTTTCAACTTTGGTCCCCTATACTTTTCACATTTTATAACTTTTTTGTTATACGTTTCGTTCTAAATTTTACGAGTTAACACGCCGCAACGTGCATGTGTTGTTCAGGGTTTACGGTTTACGGTTTAAGGTTTAAATCGATTTACTTATTGTTTTATATGTTTTATGTTTCCCTTGCGTAAGTGTGTGGTTCAGCGTTTTTATGTATATTTTTCATTCGATTTATTTTTTAATTTTATTGGTTTCTTCAGTGTTGGTATTCCCTGGTGGTGGTGTGTCATTAGTGTTACTTAGCATGTTTTTACGCATCCGGTTGCAACATAAGGGGACTTAATACTAGTTCAATATAAATAGAAAATGAAATATAGAAAATGGTCAAAATACAAAGTGATGTTTTTATGAGAAGTGTACGAAGTATGACAACCGTTGATCTAAGGAATGAACGGTTCAAATTAGAGATGAAATAATCACGCATGAAAAGAATCTGGATGGGTAAATTTGAAAATTACCTACAACTGTTGCTTTTTTCACCTTTCCTTAATTTTTTAAATGCATATAACTTTTTTATACGGCATTATTTTTTAAAAAATTACATCATAAAATCGAGCATTTTCTTCTCTTTAATTTGGGTATAGTATTGCTATACTATTTTTAAAATCAACAATTTATAAAAAAAAATGTCTATGTGTTGTGCATAACTTGCGTGATTACTAACTGAGTAATTTATGAAAATAATTTGCGTACTGATCATATAACTTACGTAATTACAAATATAACTTGCGTAATTATTATTTGTAACTTGATTAATATTTACTTACGTAATTATGAATATAACTTGCGTAATTATGAATATAACTTGATTAATAATGCACTTTATATAAGTAATTGTGGCTCGGATGAAAATACCATTCACCAAAAGACACATTACTAGTAATAATTATTTCAGGTAATGACTTTAAGTTCACATCAAGAGATGGCATTGGTTCTTGTTTCAAACCATCCTTGGCTTCAGTTTCATCAAGGACTAGATGAACATAAAAGACTTGAAAATATTCTAAATAAAGAACTCGAACCTTTGCGTTTGATATCTTGGAATTTGTTACGGGACGTCAACAAATTTACCTGTGCTCGTAACATGATGAATGAGTCGTGGAATAGGGTTTTTGTCATTAGTGGCCCTCAATATAAAGAGCTTTGTTTAGAGTTTTTCTTACGTTCAAGTTTGACTTGACAACCATGATTTTAGGTGTTGTATACTATTTTAATAATCTTATATTTTATTTTTGTCATTTGATGTTTAAATAATTTTAATGAGCTTATTTTTTTTTTGTCATTTTATAGTGACAAGAATGCTATCACTTTCGTGCTCGGGGAAAAATGGTGCCACGTAACTTTTTCGTATGTCAGTTTAGTGTTTTGATGGGTTTATACGCATTTCAAGAGACAGATCAACATGACTTTTAATGCTCTTACTCGATTTACTAAAGGTGTTACTGGAAAACTATTTTGGCAATAGACCGATGAGGGTTATTACGAGGCTTATAATAAAACAAAGGCCACTTGAATGAACGATCCGTTGTATAGATACCTTCACTGGGTCATTGGTCATAGTATAGCTACACATAACATGACCAATGGAGGATGACTAAAAATAACTTTTTTTTTTTAATTTACAGGAGGTCGTGCAACCTAGCGCATACACATGCTGATTATTTTACTAGTTGCAGGGGGACGAAGAAGACCAAACATATTTATGGTGGTATGTATGTTACCCACTTGGCTGATGCTTTACAACTTCTCACCCCCGAGAACTTTGCTAGGTTAAAAAGACATGTTCTTGTGTATGGGTTTGTTGATAGTGAACACCTTATACGAATGGACATGATCACAGATTATCCACAAAAATTGGTTTATAAAGCTAAAAGGCATAAGGGATTCTAGCAACATAAATCTTAATGAGCCTACTGTGCAAAAAAAAAAAAACACTCTTGGAAGGCTAACAGTAAAATCTTAAAACCAAAACAAACCAAACCCTATACCTACTCAACCTACCCTATACCATAGCTACACGACCAAAAACAACTTTTCAGCTATGATTTTATGGGGTTGAGCCTCCCGAGGCACAGTTCATACGTAGATAGTATAACTCAATCATCTTTATATCACCACCCTTTACTAACACAGATTCCAAAAATTTTAATTTGTACATTACACTCATAAAAGAACGTAGGCAGTGATGACAACTGTGAGTTTCGCGCGGTTTTCTTTTCCTTGGGATTCGATGAGCAATATTAGCTAAACATGATATATGAGCTTCTAAACGAGTTATACAATAATTCTGACTTATACAGAATTGTTTTGGTAAATAATATGGTGAGACAGAACGTGCTTTGTCGTGACAACAACCGGGTCCAGTGCCTAATCAACACCGGATGTTCATGCCTTATACAGGAATTTTGATCGTCAACAGATTAAATGTAATTCTTTAATGTTTATCTCTCAATGAAAATGCGACTTACTTTCCGATTTGAAAATGTCCGCACGAACTCATGTACCACCAAGTCATTACTCTGCACATATGTATGGGTGCCACTAGTAAAGCTATTGCGGAGTTTTTTTCTTGAAAAGAGAGTCAAAGATTTCATCAATAACTACTTGAAAATAAAACTGTTATTCGTTTAAATTTACAGTAGTAACATTTTTCTCTTTAGTATTCGTATTTATAATCATTAGAAAACTATTTATTTATTTATTCATTTATTTATTTTGTTATTTAATTGTTTTATTGTTTCTATTTTTATAAATAAAAAAATATAAAATCAATGTTGATAATCCTTTCCACCGTGGCATTCCATTTGCATTAAAAAAAAAGTATGTAATTTTTTAAATGAATACTTAAACAAATGTTGTGTATTACTATTTATTGATGTTAGTGTTGATAATTCTTTCCTAGATGCCAATTACTTAGTGGTTCGCATTCTAAAAAATTAGGTGTAATTTTTTTTTGCTCGTTTACTAAAATAATGGGGTGTAGAAATTTTAAAATATAGACTCTTATTTATTCCATTGTAAACTAGGGTTTGTGCTCTTTGCAGCAATAGTAAACATAACGTTTAGACCTATATAAGCTCCTGTTGGGATATTGTCAGTGGCGTAGACCACTTAAACGGTGGCGTATGAAACAAGGGTCCATTTTGAAACAGTTGGTTATGTGTCTCCACACAAAACTTTTTCATGGGGCGAAAACTTTTAGGTGTCGTTTGTGTATCGTTGAATATTAAATTTTTCGGTCCGATCCAGTTCAGGTCGATCGGGTCACAAAATAAACATATAAAACCATATTAAATCTCAAATACATAAGAAAAATACGTAAATCGTTATATAAACGCATTATAGAAATACAATGTCGATATAGTTGCTTTCTATGGTGCTTTATTTTTTTAAAATCTAATCATTACAGTTATTAAAAAGACATTTCTAAGTTTAAAATTTTAATTATAATATCTGATTATATATACTTCATTTCTTATTTTTATAGTAGAAATTCATAACTTAACTTGATGTGCAAACAAATAAACTCCGATATACAATTAGAAGCATTATAAAACAAAATATATAAAATGTATTTTCATATTTTCTAAGTATTATAGTCTAAAAATAAAAATAAAAACAATTGTAATAAAAGAAACAAAACAAACTAAACAATAAACATTGAAAAAGATTAACGATACTAAACATCGACATAGATTTCGTTTCTTAACAAATTGATTTTAGTTTGACAATAATGAATATTTAATTTGATATTAAATAATATTATTAATTTAGAAATAATTAACAATTAAAAAGGAATTAAGAAATCAGAATCTTCTAAATAATAATATTTACCTAGTTAAAATCTTTCGGTTAGAAACATATTAAATTTGCTAATTAATAACATACGTATATAAGGAATCAAAGTAATCACAATAATCAATTAGGAAAGCATTACCAAATTGTCTTTGAAAAAAGTTATTGTCAAATTGAAATATCATCTTATTTTCTAATTTTAAATAAATTGAATGGCTCTTTTAATCGACACTTTTGTAACTAACTTAGAAACACCTAAGATACACATATCTCATTTCTCTCTTCACTTTTATATTTCTATAAGTTAGTCCGCAACCAGACTCAAGCATCTCTCAAATTTAGTTTCACATAAAAATGTTACAAGGTAAAAAAAACCAACCAAGGCTACAACAATATGCTTCATGTTTTGATAATCATCTCTTTTTGCAAGATGAATTTGTAATTTTTAAATTAACTTTCTTTGATGTTATTTTCAAAAATATTTCATAGGGGTCGTTGTCAAAAATTATTGGGGGTCGCTTGGGTTTTGATTACATATATTAAACATACAAAAAAAAGTTCATGGGTGTCGGGTGACCCCCATACAACCCTTATAGGTCCGCCCCAGTGTGTCTCACCGATTAAATCAGACTAATGATTTGGCCGGATATTCTGTATTTTATAGACTTAATTACATGGGTGGTCCCTGTGGTTAGGTCTGATTTCACTTTTGATTCCTAACTCTCTGAAATTACAAGATTTGTTAAATACTTTGCACAAACGTAACAACGATGGTCCCTGAAACGGATGGACGTTAACTTTTGCTGTTAAGTGCATGTGAAATGACAAAAATACCCTTGCCCACCACACCAAACCCGCCTTCACCCTTTCTTCTTCACCATCTCCACTATTATCTTCTACCACCACCACCACCACTACCTTCAACCACCACCACCTTCAACCAACGCCACCACCAGCACCTCCTTCAACCACCATTAACACCTTTAACCACCACCACCAGCGCCAGTTCACCACCTTTAACCACATCCACAACCTTCAACCACCACCACCTTCAACCACCAACACCAGCTTCAACCACCATTACCACCACCACCACTGTCAACCACCGTCGCCACCACCGCCACCTTCAACCACCAACACCACCTTCAACCTTCAACCACCACCAACACCACTTTCAACCTTCAACCACCACTAACACCACTTTCAACCCTCACTACTTGAACCATCTTCAACCTTCAATCACCACCATCAACAACCTTTAAAAACCGTCGACCACTATCACAAATCGAATCCATTGTTGTTCCTGATGGTGGTAGCTGAAGGGTTTTGAGTGTAAGGTATTTTAGTTATTAAAAAAAATTAACAGTCAAATTTAACGTCCATCCACTTCAGGGACCATCGTTGTTACGTTTGTGCAAAGTATTGGACCAACCTTGGAATTTTAAAGAGTTAGAGACCAAAAGTCAAATTAGTCCTAACTACAGGGACCACCCGTGTAATTAAGTCAACTTTATATGTTTTCCTTTAAAGTCTTATTCACTAATTCATTTATATCCTATAGCATTATAGCATTGTTATATGCGTTAAAAATAAAATAGTTATATATTTTATTTTAAATTAGATATGTATAAAATTTTATTTTTAAATTATTTTATTATATCACCAGGTTAGTGACCCGTGTACTATATGGGTTAAACAGGAGATATATAAAAATAATATTTAACTAGTTTTAATTTAAAAAGTCATTATCATATTAAATCATATGATATGTAAACTTTAAAAATTAAGTTGTGATTCTTAAAAAATCAAGTTTTCGACTATTAAGATATATTTATCGTATTAAATAAAAATTTATTTATTTATCAAATATTAACAAATTTGTAAAGTTTGACTTAATTGATTTTTTATTTATGTCTTCTAAAATAAAAATTGAAAATTAAGATTAAGCTTGAAAAGTTTGCGTAATTGATTTTTGTTTAAAATAATAGGTTTATTGTGGTGATAACACGTGGACAAATCCTAAATGGACACCCTAGAAAAATGTCAAGTGACATCAAAAGTCTTTTATTAATATGTATAGATTTAGTTTTTAAAACTGTTCAAGAAGTGTAATGGCAATAAGAATGTTTAGCGCTTTACATAAAAATTTTGTTTGTCTTCTTTTACCTAGAAAACACTTGTAATTTAGCAACGACTCAAACACAAGTCCACTACAGTAGTTCCACAACCTGAGGTGTACAAATAACTAATTTCCCTTAATAATTCGGTTTTGGTCAATGGAAGTCAACACGTGTTTTTGCACATATTGGTTGCCGTTTCAAACCAGTGTCCAAGTGGAAAATGACTGGTTCCAATTCCGAATGGATCTAACCAGCTTCAAGGGAGGGTGCTTAAACTGATCTCAAGTCGACATGTTAATTGGTTCCCATACGAAGCTTGTTCCTTAGTTAGGTTGGTTCTAGGTTACAAACGGTTTCAATTGGTTTATTTATACCTTTACCCATGACCTTACTAACATAAACACAAAATAACTGCTACATTGTACTAAAATGAGATGAACTAGCCCACAAAGAAGTTGGTGGAATATTATCTTGAGCCGGATCATTCAACTCGCTAAATAATGTGCTTGTAGTTAAGAACTAGGTCTAGTTAACAAGCGAGTCAAATCACCTTCAACTCAAGCTCAAGCCTAGGCTAAAAGTTAAACTAGCTATCTTAGCTCGAAAACTTTTAATGAGCGCACGAGCTAGCTTGTATATTTTTGAAACATTAGATTTCCTATTTTCTTGTATATATTGACGATCAAACAACATAAAATAAACTTTATATAGGACAGGGAAGTCGTCATAGGATCCGAGTAACAGTGACAAATGATAACGTATTGTGAAACATACAAATCATAATGTATTTTGAAACATTATTGTTGTAGGGAAGTTGTATTATGGTGAGCAAAACACAGAGGTTAGCATCTTAAAGTTAGTTTTGTGTGCACTTTTTAAAATATTTCGTACTAGAACACTCCGCTTAACTTGCAAGATGTAGAAAGACTAAAAGTGTGCATTAAATATTGTGCAACGTAACTACGCGTGTGGTTAAGTACACAAAAAATATTTTTATTAAACATATTATGTGTTGCTTGCTGCAGTTTACTAATTTTAGAATGAAAGTTTAAACGAAAGACCCCATGCATTTAATCACATTGGCATGGTTAATGGAGTTGGGTTTTGAACAAGTTTATCAGATCCATTTTATCCAAATAAAATGAAAAACGCAGCGGAATAAGGATTCAAAACTTGTTACAGTTAATATATATAAACCATTTTATATATCTGTTAAAACCCGTTATGAATCGATATATGAAAAACATGCTTTCAAAACAACCATAGGGTGTTTAGCAGACTACCTCTAGTAAGGAATTCAAGGAAGATGATAGTAGAATGGCAGCTTCCAAAGAAGAATGCCTCAAGCTAGTCTACCCTCAAGCCTCCAACAAAAGCCCGGTTGCTAGGATTTTTCACTTGAATGAACCTCTGTTCTTAGATTTGTTTTCGACCGATCGAGAGAGAAAAACCAGAAAACGAGAGGTGCACTTTTGAGTGTTTTGTAAGTTATCAGAGAGAGTGATGGATTGCAATCTTATATTGCATGTCCTAGAAAACTAAAATTCCAGACGAGGAGAGAGAAAAGTGGGCGGGGCCCAGCCCCTTGTCCCATCCGTATTTCTCAAACATTCATCCGCGTTAGTAAAAGCGGATGAATAACCTCCTTCCACATTTGTAAATGCGGATGAAAAAATTCCATCCGCATTTCCCAAATGTAATGCGGATGAAGAGATTTCATCCGCATTTCCCAAATGTACATCCGTATTTGTAAATTCGAATGAGTAGTTTCATCAGCATTTCCTCAAATGCTTATCCGCATTAGTAAATGCGGATGAACAGTTTCCATCAGGATTTCCACAAATGCACATCCGCATTTCCTTATTAGTAAATGCGGATGAGTAATCTTCATCGGCATTAGTAAATGCAGATGAGTAATCTTCATCCGCATTAGTAAATACAGATGAGTAATCTTCATCCGCATTAGTAAATGCGGATGAGTAATCTATATCCGCATTTCCTGAAAGCATATCCGCATTAGTAAATGCGGATGAGTAATTAAGAGATATGGACAAAAAGACTGTATTATTGTTCAACCATTTGAATAACAATATAGAATACTCTCTCTAAAATAAATTATCCATATAATTTATTTACTAATTTATTTACAACACAAGTGCAAATATTTAGAAACCCAATTTCTAAATACTCTAAGTATTAGTATTTATTTATATGATCATTTCATAAAATAAATATTGTAGGTGTTTGTCTAGCTTGTTATTGGGTAAGATCCGACTTGGATCATAACGTACTAGCCACATTAATTCAATATGTGTCTTGGGCAGACCGTTTCCAACAATCTCCCACTTGCACAAGATACATAGAGGACTGATGCAAGTAGCAAATACTGCCTAACAACGGTTTACTACCTAGGGCTGTTCAAAATGTTCGCGGCTCGAAGTTCGCTCGAAAAAAGCTCGAAAAAAGCTCGGTCCGAAAAAGCTCGGGCCTAAACGAGCCGAGCCGAGCCGAGCTGGCTCGATTTCTAAATGAGTCGAACCCGAGCTAGGGGTGGCCCGGCTCGTTGGCTCGGCTCGTGGCTCGATATATATATATATTATATATTATTATTATTATTATTATATTATTATTATTATTATTATTATTATTATTATTAATATCTAGAATCAGGGAAGAATTACCTGAAAGAAAAATAGATGAATTAAGAATAAACTAGGATAATATAGTTCGAGGAATTAGAATAGATCCGGAACTAACCGAATCAGAAATAAATTTTGTATAAATATGAATCAAAAAGAAAAATTAGATTTCACTCCGGGATCACCGGTAAAAGAAGAAGTTTCTAATGAATTTTTCCAACCCAAATGGGAATTATTTAGAACATGGTTTTTCAAAAATTTTGAAAAAATAGATAAAGAATTTTTCAGAGAAGAATTTTATAATGAATTAAATGAGAAACAAAAGATTATACCTTTTGTTCCATGGTTTATTGAAAGATATACTAATAGTATTATTTCTGTTATAGAAAGAAATTTTAATATTAATGGAAACATAGTATCAAATGTTTTCCCTCGTACTAATGGTTTTAAAATTGAAAACAAGGAGAGGAAAGATACTATCAAGCTTTTCAAAAACTTCTGGAAGGTGAAACCTTACAGACAACTATTTCTCATATAAATGGTTTAATAAAACAACAAAATTATTCAAATCTTTATTTGATAATAATTGGAGAACAACTCCAGGATATTTCTAAAAAAATGGATAAAATACTATCCCATTTCAAAGAAAAACAAAATATCATAATAAATGACCAGATAAAAAATAAAGAGTCTATCGCTACTCCTAGTATTCAATTACCTCCTAAGGTAACAGATTTCAAAACGAAATCTGAAGAAAATTTAGTGCAAACATTAAATGATTCAATTAATATTTTGAAAAATCTAAAAATAAATACATTATCGGATTTTGAAGATAGTCTAAAAGAAGAAGATTATAAGCAAAAAATCAATGATGAAATCATGAAGTTATTTAGGTTTGCTAATAAGCCAACTCAAAGGATGTATTACTATCCTAGGCCTACTCCACAGGATGTTCTAATAGAAGAACAAGAATACGTAATTAGTAATTCGTATAGTGGAAAAATGATCTATGAATGGAACATAGATGGTCAAACAGTTATAATACTGTCCATAGGATGCTTATGTATAGCACTATTTGTCAAAACAATAGGAATATGACTAAGACAATAGCTCAAATGATTATATCAGGTTTTACAGGCCAACTTAAAGGTTGGTGGGATAATTATCTATCAGATTCAGATAGACAAGAAATCCTCAATAGTACAAAAGAGGACAATGGTGTTGTTGAAAACAACTCAGTTTATACTTTGATAGTCAATATTATAGAACATTTTACAGGAAGATGGTCTGATAATTCAGAAAATATTAGGACTCTTCTACAAAATCTTAAGTGTAGAACCCTAACATCTTTTAGGTGGTATAAAGATACTTTCCTAAGCAGAGTAAAGGAACTCCCTGAGTCTAATAGTTCATATTGGAAGTCAAAATTCGTAGATGGCCTCCCGTATTTATTTACAGAAAGAGTTAGGAATAACCTAAGAAAAGGTGGAATAAGTATAAATTATGATGATTATACTTACGGTAAGTTAATAGGAACTTGTATCCAAGAAGGTTTAAATTTATGTAATGAAATTAAATTAAACCAACAAATTAGAAAATATTCTTTAAATGAAAAGAAACAATTAGGTGAATTATGTAGTCAATTCGGTATAGAATGAACCTCAAGTAATTCTAAAAAAATTAAGACATATAAGTCTAAATTAATTTGTAAGAAATGTGAAAAAATAGGTCACACAGCAAGAACTTGCTGGGTTAGAAAGAAGCTTAATAAGCTAGAAGATGAAGATTTAAAAAATCAAATCTCAAAAATATTATTAGAATCAGATACTGAATCTGATCAATCTTCTAATAAAGATTTAAATATTTTAGAAAATGAAAGCATATACTCTTCCTCTGAAGAAGAAAACTGTTGTAAAAACAACTGTTGTAATAATACTTCTGAAGAAGAAGAAAAAAATATTTATCAAATAATCTCACAATTTCAAAATATGGAAATAAATGTATTAACTAGTGAACTAATTGAATTGTTAAAAGTGGTAGATGATCCACAGATTAAAGAGAATATAATCTCTTCATTTATGGAAAAACAAGAAGAAGGTCCTTCCTGTTCAAATACTAAGGAACAAAAACCATTTTCTCTGGCAGAATTAAAAATTCAATTAAACCAGAGAAATAAAGATAAAAAACCTGTTGATATACAACAATTAAAGAAAGAAATTGATAATTTAAAATCAGAAGTAAAAATTTTACAATAAAATAATAAAGAATTAGACAATAGAATAATATGTCTAGAAAAAGATAAATTGAATATACAGCCAATAGAAGAATCAGAATTATATCTGAAAAATATAAGAGAAATTATTACTTCTAAAAAATGGCATGGAAAAATTAAATTACTAATAGGTAATGATTTCTTAATAGAAGTAGTTGCACTCTTTGATAGCGGTGCAGATCTAAATTGCATATAGGAAGGATTGATTCCTACAAAATACTATTATAAAACTACACATACTCTCAGTCATGCTGGGAAAGGTAAATTAGAGGTAAATTATAAAATCCCTCAAGCTTTTATTTGTCAAAATAATACTTGTATTAGTACAAGTTTTGTATTAGTAAAGAATCTCGGTAACCAAGTTATACTTGGAAGCCCTTTCTTTGATAAAATATTTCCTTTAAAAAATGTAGACCGTACTGAAATAACTGGTACGTATGAAGAAAAAAAAATTGTTTTTAAATTTATCTCTAATCCAATAACAAGGACATTGAATAATTTAAAAGAAGAATTGCTAAGAGCAAAGATAAATCAAATTGATTTTCTACAAAAAGAAATATTTTCCTTAAATATTCAAGAAAGATTGAATAATCCAAAATTACAAGAAAAAATTAAATTAATAGAACACCAATTCAGTTTACAAATATGTAATGATCATCCCAATGCTTTCTGGGATAGAAAAAAACATATTGTTTCACTTCCATATGAAAAAAACTTTAATGAAAGTCAGATTCCGACCAAGGCTCGACCTTGTCAAATGAATTCTGAATATATGGAATTATGTAAACAAGAGATAAAATTTCTTTTAAACAAGAATTTAATTAGAAATTCAAAGTCTCCATGGTCATGTACAGCCTTTTATGTTAATAAACATTTCGAACAAGAAAGAGGCGTACCAAGACTGGTTATTAATTATAAACCACTAAATAAGGTTTTAAAATGGATTAGGTATCCTATACCTAATAAGAAAGATTTATTAGACAAATTGTACGAGTCAAATATATTTTCTAAATTTGATTTAAAGTCAGGATACTGGCAAATACAAATTGAAGAAAAAGACAGGTATAAAACTGCTTTTACAGTACCTGTTGGGCATTACGAATGGAATGTTATGCCATTTGAATTGAAAAATGCCCCATCAGAATTTCAAAATATTATGAATGTCATTTTTATCCCTTATAGTGAATTCATCATCGTTTATATTAATGATATCCTTGTATTTTCAAAGGATATTGAAACTCATTTTAAACATCTAGAGATATTCAAAAATATAATTTTGAAAAATGGTTTAGTTATATCTAGACCAAAAATGTCTCTTTTCCAAACTAAAGTCAGATTTTTGGGACATAATATTAATCAAGGAAATATAGTTTCAATTAATAGAAGTATTGAATTTGCATCTAAATTCCCAAATGAGATTTTAGATAAAACTCAATTACAAAGATTTCTTGGAAGTCTAAATTACATTCTTCCTTATTATAAAAATTTAACAGAAGATACGGCTTTACTATATGATAGGATGAGGAAAAACCCTAAGCCATGGTCTATCGGTCATACTAAAGTAGTACAAAAGATTAAGCAAAAGGTTCAAAACCTTCCTTGCTTAACTATAACAAACCCAGAATGGGAAAAAATTGTTGAAACTGATGCCTCAGATATAGGCTATGAGGGTATATTAAAACAAATATATCCAATTAATAAACAAGAATATCTTGTTAGATTTCATTCTGAAAAATGAAATGAAAGTCAGAAAAATTATACAACTGTGGCAAAAGAGATTCTTGCAATAGTTAAATGCGTCTTAAAATTTTAAGATGATTTATTCAATAAGAAATTTATAATTAAAACTGACTGCAATACAGCTAAATATATGTTTAATAAAGATTTTAAACATGATGTTTCTAAGCAGATGTTTTCTAGATGGCAATCACATCTTGCGTCATTTGATTTTGAAATTATTTATAAAAAGGGAACCGATAATAGTTTACCTGATTTTCTTACCAGGGAATATTTAAATCAATGAGTCATTCAAGAGGAATTATGCGCATAACAATATTCGAAATTATTGAAAAAACAATTAATATTCAGATCCAATTAATAGGATTGCACAATAATATTCAAGAAATAAAAGAAATTCTGTTTTTGTCAGATAAGGCAAAAAACCATGCTATTGAGAAAATTAAATACGGAATAAAATCCTTGGAAAAACAACTAAAGGATTTAAAACACCGAGAAATAATAATTTCTTGTGGTTAAATATTTCAGCCATGATCCCTCGGGACAGAGGCAGAGGACGAGGAAGAACTTCCTCTTATAGAGGAAGAGGAACAGAAAGAATTATCCATCAAATGGGTAATAAAAAGCTTATAGCTATGGATGGTTCATCATATGCATTATCATCCTCAAAACCTCAATTTGATGAAAAAACTTATAAAGAGTTTTTAGCTTATAAAGCATCACAGGGACATATCCCTAAAGAAACAACATCATATGCACAGGTCACAATAAATGAAAGTGAAGATGAAGGATGGATTAATAATCCAAAAAAGGATGTTATACTCCTTTTAGATCAAAAAGATAAAAAATGGAATGATCAGCCTTGGTTTATAATCAAGAGATATTTTGATTCGAGATTCTATCCCTCTGAGACATATAAGTCCAGAATATATTATGAAGAACTCACTCAAAGCAAAATCCTGCGAAATTACTCATTATATGGGTAATAATAAAAATATAAGCTTCAGCAAAATAGTGGTTAAACAGATCATATCTGTTGAAAACTGAGGAATATCTCCTTTAAAAGACAGGGAAATTTTACACTCTGAAACTAGAACTCCCATTAGATATAACTATTGGGATTATATTAATGCTTTTAATAAAGTATTTCTGATTGATAATCAGAATCACAAACATTCGTGGTTTATAAAAATTTGTTCTAAAGTATATGAATCGGACATTCCGGTTTGGTTTCATAAATGGTGGCAGTCATACGGTCCATCTATTGAAATTTTCATGGGAGAATCCTAATTATTTAAAACTTTATATTCTCAGTGGATAGATTTATCACCTGCTTTAATAGAAGCTCAACATGAGAATAATGTTATTGAGGGAATGGCCTCGTTACACTATTTTGTCCAGTTTAGTATCCCATGGATATGGAAATGGACTCCAGAAACTGGTTATACTAGTGAAAATATCTTCTGTATCAGAAGAACTTATAAGACAAAATTCTGGAAACAAATGATGAAAAAGGAGGATGGCAAAATTAAATGCCAGGATACCGTGGATCAAATCCAGCAGACAATAGAGCTTTATAACCAACAACAACAAATTAAACAACAAAGAGAAGCTCCTAGCCCTTTTCAACATATTGTTCGAAAACTAAAAATGAGGAAAGGCACTGACAATATCAGTGAGGAAGAAATAATGCAACAATATATTGCAAAAATAAAAAAGGACATAGCCAAGAATTTCAGAAAAGAAGAGGCTTCTTCAAGCTCAAGAATGTCTGAATCAGACTCTTCACAGATAGGAGAAGATACTCAAATTTTACAAGATAGCCAAGAAGATGAACACTTGGACGATGAAGCCTATGAGCAAATGATGGCAGAATTGGATAGAGAATTCACACCAGCAAAATCGGCTGGAAAGTCAAAAGCTCAATCAAAACAATAGGCCCCACAAGGAAGAAAAGGAAGGACCAATAATTCATCTTTATAAATTGGCCAAAAACTATTTTGTTTGTATGCTAGTTTATTGTAGCTTTTACTGTTTACTTTTTGACTAGTGATAAAAGACGCGTCATACGCAATTATAAGCGAATATTAGCTGTAATATTCGGTGCTAGAGCCTCTATAGAAAGAGGACTTAATGTTTAGAAAGAGGCACCGGTTTTCACAACCACTCCTCTCTTCTCTCTCTCTTGTAATAAATCTTACGAAAATAATATTTGAAGTTTAAATTTTTCAAGTTTCAAGTCTTTAATTCTGGTAATCTTCTATTCTTAATTGATATATTTGTGTATGATCGCCTCACTTAGAGGCTAAACCTCTAAGTGTTGAAACATCACCATGTTCAACAGATTATCATAATAAAAAAGAGATCTTAAAACCCAGATAAAGGTAAAAATTTAAGAGGAATCGTGAGATAAGGTTATAGCCCATCTAAGATGTTAATGTAGGAGATCGACCGCTTGGGGACCCGTTTAAGCCAAAAAGCCAAGAAAGCGTGGGGCGTTTTGGGTCTGACCTATACTGATCACATATTAACATCCTGGACAACGGCTGTGTAAAATCACCAACGTTCCATCGCTTCTCTTAATCTTCTGCCCTTGTCTGAGTTTTATGGTTTTCATCTCTTTTTGCATACAAGGTCCTGCCTTTTATGGTATTATTATTATTATTATTATTATTATTATTATTATTATTATTATTATTATTATTATTATTATTATTATTATTATTATTATTATTATTCTTATTATTATTCTTATTCTTATTATTATTCTTATTATTATTATTATTATTATTATTATTATTATTATTATTATTATTATTATTATTATTATTATTATTATTATTATATTATTATTATTATTATTATTATTATTATTATTATTAATATTATTATTATTATTATTATTATTATTATTATTATTAATATTATTATTATTATTATTATTATTATTATTATTATTATTATTATTTTATTATTATTATTATTATTATTATTATTATTATTATTATTATTATTATTATTATTATTATTATTATTATTATTATTATTATATTCTCCAAGCTTCAGATTTACTTCATATCTACATTTTGATTTTTGAACAGCCACCAATTCACCAAATACCAAATACCACCGCCACTGCTTCAAGTCTTCAAAGTTCAAACCATAGCCTCTTACCTCTGCCGCTCGTCGCCTCGCCCTCTGCGACCACAGCCATCGGCCCATCGCGATTCGCGACCACAACCATCGCGACCGGCCATCATGTGCAACCACTCGACCAGCCCCCTACGACTGCGACCGGCCATCGTGTGCGACCAGCCCCCTGCGACTGCGATCGGCCATCGTGTGCGACCAGCCCCTGCGACTGCGACCGACCATCATGTGCCACCAGCCCCTTGCGTAGGTACGTTGTATTTTCTCAAGTCCTTGCACAGTTTACAGATATGACAAGCATGTACACACTAGAAATGAAAACGGTATTCTCCATTGCTCATCTATTAAATTGACACTTTTCAACTATCATTCACGTGTTTGGAACTGCTGATCTAAGTATATGTGAATGAAACAAGAGAAAGCCTTGATCAATCCACCCTCCTAATAATGTCTTGTCTAGTCTTGTTGTGTGTGAATCTATCACTGCTCTGATGATGATAGTGTGACAAGGTCCCTACTGCTGGTTACTACATCTGTTGACAAAAGGAAACTAATTTCACCTTGAATTGAAAATGAGCTGTCATGAAAGTAAAGATATTGTTTGTTTTGATATTGTTTGTTTTGATATTGTTTTCATCTTCAGTTTGCTATTGTTGTTCGAGCTGGCCTGTCGAGCCACGAGCTGGCTCGAGCTTTTCACGAGCCGAACTCGAGCTCGACTTTTCAGCTCGTTTACATTATCAAGCCGAGCCGAGCTGGCTCGTTAGAGCTTCAAGCTCGAGCCCGAACCTATCTTGGCTCGGCTCGGTTCGGCTCGTTTACAGCCCTATTACTACCCCTAATACGCATGACGAAGTGCCATTCAATAACATCATCTTCTTCAATTCCCTTACTTGAAATGATTTAGGTGAATCTATCATTTACCCTTTTGTTACAGATGTCATGTTAAATCCAGAGACACATAATGATCATTTCCTGTTGATTTAACTTTATCAGGCCTTAGACATCTTACTCTCAACGAATAAGAGGAAAAAATCCCATCTTGACTACATGTGTTTCTCACAATCACCTTGTATTACACCTGAACCCAACCTTGTGTACTGTCCATAGTTCAGAATAGCGAAGAACTAGGTCAAAGTATAATATTTGGTGAATATCAAAACCCAATATGTATCTCAGGTTGGAGGATACTATGATATTCTCCTTTAATCAAATTTACTTATGATCAATTACATAATTCCATGCAATAACATTTGAGAGCGGGTCAGTCCAATATTTGTATCCCACAAATATCTATGAAGTTTGCTAGCTACCTTTTGCTCTATATTCATACCTTATGAATATCCACCAATCCAATTTCATAATAGTCTTACTTTCATATTTATTCCCACAAATATGACCGACTACGGATATTTAGAATAATAAACATATTCATGGATCTAAACATGCTAAAATGAAACATAATTTATAGTATCATAATTATATAAATGAGTCAAAATAACACTTATTCCTTTGTTTAAATACTAAATAGATCAAATCCAATCACTAGAATATCGAAGTTCTAAGGCACTACAGAATAGTTTGATGGTGTGAACTTGTGATTGGATTGTCCACTATATCCTGCTTTGGCCTAAACATGCTTTGGCCTTTCAAAGAGCTTCGTGAGTGGATCCGCAATATTTTGATGGTGTGAACTTTGCGAATACATATCTTTCCTTTTTCAACTTCATCCCTTATGTAGTTGAATCTCCGCTCAATGTGCCTTGTCTTTTGATGTGCTCGGGGTTCCTAGATTTGAACAATCGTACCCTCGTTGTCATAAAAGATCTCTAGGGGATCTTGAATGGTAGAGACTACCCCTAGATCGGCAATGAATTTCTTTAACCATGCAGCTTCTTGTGCTGCCAATGAAGCAGCGATGATTCTGTAGTGGACAATGCTACCATATCCTGCTTTGAGCTCTTCCAGGATACTGCCCCTCCATTCATAATGAAGACATATCCCAATTGTGATCAAGAATCATCTCGATCAGTTTGGAAACTCGCATCCTTGTAACCCTTTACAACGAGTTCCTCTTAACCAGATCCGTATATTAGAAACATATCCTTAGTCCTCCTAAGGTATTTCAATATACTCTTAACAGCCATCCAATGGCTATTTCCTAGATTCTGCTGATATCTACTCGTCATGCTTAAAGCGCATGACACGTCCGGTCTAGTGAATATCATTGTATAAATGATGGATCCTATAGCAGATGCATATGGGACTTCCTTCATCTTTTCTTGCTCATCCTTTGAGCTTGGACATTGAGATGCACTCAATATTGTCCCTCTTTGAATAGGTACCAGACCTTTCTTAAAGTTCTCCATCTTGAACCTTTTCAAGATTTTATCAATGTATGCACTTTGGTTTAAACCTATCAACCGCCTTGATCTATCCCTATAAATCTTTATTCCTAAAATGTAGGTGGCTTCACCAAGATCTTTGATGGAAAACAACTTTCAAGCCAGGTTTTAACACCTTCCATGCTTGGAATGTCATTTCCAAACAGTAGTATATCATCAACATACAATACTAAGAATGTGATGATGCTCCCACTAGCTTTCCTATACACACAAGCTTCATCAGCGTTCTTGATGAATCCAAATTTCCTGATCTCCTCATCAAAACGTTGAGTCCAACTTCTCGATGCTTGTTTCAATCCATAGATTGATTTCTTTAACTTGCATACTTTATTAGGATGTTGTGGATCGACAAAACCATCGGGCTGAACCATATAGACATTGTCTTCGGGCTGAACCATATAGAAACCATCAGACAAAACCATCGGGCCAAATCTTATAGTCATAATATGCAGCTATGGCAAATAATATCCTAATTGACTTTAGCATTGCCACAGGCGAGAAGGTCTCATCATAATCAACCCCTTGAGTTAGAGTGAAACCTTTTGCTACAAGTCTTGCTTTATAAGTATCCAAGTTTCCATGCATATCGGTTTTCTTCTTGAAAACTCACTTACATCCAACCGGTTTGGAGTTAAGCGGTGGCACAACCAATTCCCATACTTGGTTGTCATACATGGATTGCATCTCTAGTTCATGGCTTCAAGCCACTTGTCATAATCGGAATTGGACATTGTATCATGGTACGTAGTTGGTTCTTCCGAGTCAACTACATAGCATCCATTCATGAAAAATCCATATCTTTCACGTGGATAGCGAGTTCTACTAGATCTGCGAACGTTTTGTGTGTATTGATCATTATCAATAACCTCTTATTAATTGCTAATATCAACCAAATGTGTATCGGCTTGTGGTTCTCGATCCTTATCAAGTTCCACTGTTCTATTGGTAGTTCCTTCCATAAGGAACTTAGTTTCCAAGAACTCAGCCTTTCGAGCAATAAATACCTTTTGCTCTGTTGGATTGTAGAAGAAATATCCCATGGAGTCTTTGGGATATCCTACAAAGATACACTTAGTGGATCGGCCTTCTAACTTGTTTAGGGTGTTCTGCTTAACATAAGCTTCACAACCCCATACTTTTAAATATGATAACGATGGAACTCTTGCATGCCATATTTCAAAAGGTGTCTTATCCACTTTCTTGGTTAGGGCCATGTTCAGAATACGGGCCGCAGAGAGCAATGCGAAACCCCAAAATGATAGAGGTAGTGTGCTTCTAGCCATCATAGATCGAACCATATCCAATAGGGTTTCGTTTATCCTTTCAGACACACCATTATTTTATGGTGTTCCAGGTGGAGCAAGCCGTGAGACAATCCCATAACTCCTGAGATGATCTTGAAAGGCATCACTAAGGTATTCACCTCCACTATCCAAATGAAGAACTTTGATTGTTTGTTGAGTTGATTTTCTATTTCATGTTTGAAGATTTTAAACATTTCAAAAGCTTCATCTTTGTGTCTTAACAAGTACACGTAACCATAACGACTATAATCGTCGATGAAGGTAATGAAGTATTTTTCACCATTCCTTGTCATTGCTTTAAAAGGACCACATACATCCGAATGTATGATTCCTAATAAATCTTTTGCCCTTTCGTTAGTGCCACTAAAGGGTTCCTTGGTCATCTTTCCTTGTAAACAAGATTCACACTTATCAAATGAACCGTCTTCATTTGCTTCCAAAAGACCATTCTTTTGAAGTGTTTTAATGCGATTCTTGTTTATATGACCAAGACAACAATGCTAAAGATATGATTTACTTAAAATCATTTTAAGTTTCTTGGTGCTTGATTGGTATAACGAGTTATTAAAGGATGTGTCATCATAAACCAATTCATAAATACCATTAGAAGGCATAGCCTTAAAATATGGCATATCATCCATAAAAACACAAATACCATCGATTACAAACTTTAATACATAACCATATTGTCTTAGAAGGAAAAGTGAGATAATATTCCTAGTCAAACTAGGAGCATACAGAATGTTCTTTAAAATAATTTCCAAACCACTTGGAAGCTTCAAGATATAGTCTCCTTGGGCTTCGACATCAACTTTTGCTTCATTGCCTATGTAGAGACCAGTATCTCCCTTCTTAAAATGTTTATATTTCTTTTTAACCCCTGCAACGAATTGCAAATATGAGTTCCACATCCGGTATCCAATACCCATGTGTTTGAAGAAATAACATTAAGTTCAATATGGATCATGAAAGTTGTACCTGAGGTCTGCCAGCATCCCTCTTGTTTCTCAACTCTTTGAGATAGGTTGGACAATTCATCTTCCAATGTCCTATCTCACCACACTCAAAGCATGGATCGTTCTCCGTAACCTTTGGCTTCTTAAGCTTCGGTTTTGGTGGTTTCGCTTTAGCCTTTCCCTTACCCTTCCTTTTGACGTATCCCTTGCCTTTGGCAACATTTGCCTTGGGTTCGGGGTGATGCATTTTCTTGTTGCCACCCTTATTGATCGTGAGAACCGGTAAAACCCTTTTACCCATCCCCGCTTCAGCTATTTTGAGCATTGCATGAAGTTCCCCAATGCTCTTGTACCATCCATTCATGTTATAATTCATGATAAACGTCTCAAACTTCTTGGTTAGACCATTGAGTATCAAATCCGTGGCCAACTCTTTTGAGATGGGACAGTTCAGCCTTTCGAGGCGATCAATGTGGCTTTTTATCTTTAGCACATAAGATGACACCGATTGGGTTTCTTCCATTCGACATGCATGAAGGGCTCGAACCGTTTCGAACCCTTGCTTGTTGAAGGAACATTTCCTTCAATTGGGTAATCATGTAGTATGCCCCATGATGTTCAAAATCCTTTTGAAGCTTGGGAATCATGGTTCCCAACATGAGGCCGAAAACTTGCACTAAATCCTCAGTGTGCTTAACCCAATAATTGTAGGCATCAACATCATTAAGGTTGGGTTCATCGGGAATAGGATCATCCAACACATACGATTTCTTTTCTTGCTTGAGAACAATTCTCAAGTTTCGAAACCAATTCATGAAATTATTGTGGTTGAGACGATTCCTTTCAAGGATAGTTCTTAGTGATAGGTTATGGATGGTCGGGGTGGTAGCGTTGTTGTTTGCGGCCATTTCTACAATCTTAACAAAGTTCAATTTTAGTATTTATGATAATGAAATTTTAATTATTAATACCCTTTCATGTCTCATAGACAATTAATAATTAAAATCTAGAATTCAATGTTACATTTAAATATTGGTTAGGTGACCTTTATCCCATTATTTAAATTAACAAGGTAGTCAACATTTGACAATTGCAATCCTTTGCAACTTCTAGTTTTATAGGATCGGATAAACATCTTTATGTTTAGTTGGCATGTTTAATCCCATCAACACCATTGTACGCCATGCTTCGGTGACCCTATTCACATGGTTTCCAACTCAAGTCGTCCTACTTACACACACGTGTGAGTTTACACATACAAGTCGTTAGGTGACATTTATCCCACAAATATGTTAACCCCACCTCAAACACACAAGTTCCCTAAATGTGGTTAGGTGACCTTTATCCCACAAAGAGTTCCCAAGTGATTTGAGTGTTGTATAAAAGGATGGTGTTAAACTTATTTAAAAGGGATTTTCGTTTCCATTAATTCTAGTTTTGAAAATATTTTGTACCTTACATTTACGTGTTACTTTAGTGAAACCAACTTTCAAGGCGCTTTTAATAAAACCCAATTTTATTACGAAAATATTAACCTTTAATAAAACCATTTTATTACTCATGTTAATGTTTCCAAAAGAACCGTTTTAAGCTTGTTATTGATTTTAAATTGTTTAACAATGCATATCCAAATATCACATAAATAATAAAATTAAATCAACCACACAAGCATCACATACAATAACAAGTTCATAACCATAGCCAACTAATTTAACATCACTTGTTGACCGAAACAAGTGAGTTAATTAGGTCTTTCCTAAGGGTAAAATTGACACAACACTTATGTCGGTGAACTCCCACTTGATCCCGCATCCAAATGCTTCAAGCGTCCACTTTATGTTGTGATTCTTTCATTCGATTTGGGCTTCCAAATGGGCTTAAGTTTCTTCACCAAACTCCTTTGGGCCTTCAAAATATGTTTTCAGTTATTGGGCTTAAATCCCATTAAGAGCTATAAAGCTCTTTGGGCTCAAAATTGGCCCAAACCAAAAAACAACCTTGTTGCATCTTCTTTTACAAAATATATCCTAAATACATTTTTTTAGTAAAAGTAAAATGCAACTAACCTATTTATTTTACATACCAAATGAAGAATAAATAAATAACATACCCAAAAGGAAGAACAAATACATTTAATTATTACAAACCTTTTGAATAAACAAATACAAATCATAACACATCCAAACACAAGGTCTCGGCTAGGTTATGAACATTAAAATACATATCCAAATATGTAAGCAGAAACCCGAGAGCATCCCCTTTGAACCACTGATTTTCGGTTAAAGTATAAACAAACCGAATATCATGATTCTTGTCCAAACAACTAAATCATCCAAATGATTAAAATTTTCAAGATTACAGTATGCATGTAAAGTAGAATCTTGAAAAATCAGGGGAAACATTGACCAGAACTCTCGATCTGTTGGTGAATCACTAGCAAGAAACCGAGATTTCAGTCCAGATGAAGCATGTATCCATATAACCGGCTCTTGATGCCATTGTTGGGTTTTGAACAAGTTTATCAGATCTATTTTATCCAAATAAAATGAAAAACGCAGCGGAATAAGGATTCAAAACTTGTTACAGTTAATATATATAAACCATTTTATATATCTGTTAAAACCCGTTATGGATCGATATATGAAAAACATGCTTACAAAACAACCATAGAGTGTTTAGCAAACTACCTCTCTTAAGGAATTCAAGGCAGATGATAGTAGAATGGCAGCTTCCAAAGAAGGACACCTTAAACTAGTCTACCCTCAAGCCTTCAACAAACACCCGGTTGCTAAGATTTTTCACTTGAACGAACCTCTGTTCTTAGTTTTGTTTTCGACCAATAGAGAAAGAAAGACCAGAAAAACAAGAGGTGCACTTTTGAGTTTCTTGTAAGTTATCAGAGAGAGTGATGGATTGCAATCTTATATTGCATGTCCTAGGAAACTAAAATTCCAGACGAGGAGAGAGAAAAGTGGGCGGGGCCCAGCTCCTTGTCCCATCCGCATTTCTCAAACATTCACCCGCATTAGTAAGTGCGGATGAATAACCTCCTTCCGCATTTGTAAATACGGATGAAGAAATTCCATCCGCATTTCCCAAATGTACATCCGCATTTGTAAATGCGGATGAAGAAATTTCATCCGCATTTCCCAAATGTACATCCGCATTTGTAAATGCGGATGAGTAGTATCATCAGTATTTCCTCAAATGCTTATCCGCATTAGTAAATGTGGATGAACAGTTTCCATCGGCATTTCCACAAATGCACATCCGCATTTCCTCATTAGTAAATGCGGATGAGTCATCTTCATCCGCATTAGTAAATGCGGATGAGTAATCTTCATTCGCATTTCCTGAAAGCACATCCGCATTAGTAAATGCGGATGAGTAATTAAGAGATGCGGATAAAAGACTGTATTGTTGTTCAGCCATTTGAATAACAATATAGAATACTCTCTCTAAAATAAATTATCCATATAATTATTTACAACACAAGTGCAAATATTTAGAAACCCAATTCCTAAATACTCTAAGTGTTAGTATTTATTTATATGATCATATCATAAAATAAATGTTGTAGGTGTTTGTCTAGCTTGTTATTGGGTATGACCCGACTTGGATCATAACGTACTAGGCACATCAATTCAATATGTGTCTTGGGCAGACCGTTTCCAACAAATGGCACGTTGTGAAATTTTTTTTTAAAAGTTGTCATGTATTCAATGCAATGAGCAAGAGATTGAATATATGATTTGCTTGAGATGAACAATTAGAAAAGTCTAATGATTAAATAAAAAAGAAAAAAAAAAAGAAGTGGCTAATACCTAGGTTTGTTTTACAGGAAAATGTACGATCATGCTTCGGAGAAATGCCTAATAAGTGGGTTTTTTAAATGGAAAATGTATGATCCTACTTCGGAGGACATGTGTTATCTTAATCGGACCCCTTTATTTGTTCCCCTACAGGGACCGCACCCTCAACACCCACAAAAGAAAACCCACAACGGCGAAAACCCCTTGGCTTAATCCTGAATATTTTTGCTTAAAGTGAGACTTGAACCCAAGACTTTTCATTTTAAATTTCTTAGGTATCTCGATTTAACCACTTGAGCTAAGAATCATTAGCAATACGTGGCTATTCGTGTTGCATCTGACTCTCTGATAATCACATGTGTCCTACACATATCATGTATCTATTCAGTGAAGGAATACAAAGCAGGTTTCTATCCGGTATACTTTAGTCCTTGTACCATAACAATAACGAGATATACAATCTTGCGCGTTGCGACGGAACCCTCAAAAAAACAAAAAGGTTTCACATTGAAATGTTGCTGAGAACCTGCATGTTGAAGGTCGGCCAGTTTATATAGGAAAAACAAAACTTTGATGCGTGTTCATAACATTCGAAACTTTATGTGAGAAATGAAATTATCCCAAATCCATCCGTTACAACAAGACAGTGATACTATTTATAACTTTATATAACAAACGAAACCATTAAAAACTTTTAGACGAACGATGACATAAGCATGGTTAATTAGAAAAAAAGACCGTATAAAGTTGTGGCAACTCGTTTATAGAGATCGAAACATAAAAACATAGTTAATATAACCCGCGATCTCAAAAACTACCCTATTTTATACCAAGACACCACAAAAGAAAATTTAAAACCATCCACAAATTAGTCTTTTTATATAGAAGTTAAGAAAACAAAAGTTATTTAATAAAAATCAAATCAGAAAAAAAAACTAATAGATTAAAAACGTATATTATATATAAAAGAAAACAGGTTAGGTTGAAACATCATAAAGTTAAAGATTTAAGTTAAGCTTTGTCGGTTAAATTTTGCAGTCTATACACTTAAAGGGTCACTTAAGAAGGTTTACAAAGTTGAGCCTGTGATTAAAAAAAGTTTACAAAATTAGAATGTATTAATATGTGTGAAAGCATGCCTAAGCGCAATGCGTGTGTATTCGTTACCAATCCTGTACCTGTAATACAAGCGTCTAATGAAAAGACATAAGTTTTAAATGCCTGTTGAAATAATACAAATAGAAGTTATCCTGAAATAAGTAGCTTAGTAGTCGTCAACACATAAGTTGACTAGTTAAAGTTTGTCTTCCATGGGGGTGTGATGCATCAAATAGCGAAGGAAAGAATCATGAGCAACCAGTGGCATTCATCTTGGCTATTGACAGTAACCTTGACATAGAATGTCGAAAAAGACATGCTAATTGTTTCTTTAACGTTCCTACTGCATCATCATGATACAATCACGCAACTATTCAAACGAACCCCACAAATGTACTCGGAGCATAAATAGAACAGATTACAAAGTAAATAAACTCGTTTCAAGATTTCGTCTCCGCACCTCGAAAAGTATGAATAAAGGTTTTTCGCAGCGCTGAGACCTCCTCATTTAATCCAGGCTTGGGACCCGCTGAGTCCACAAATGACCATGGGACAAGACCGGATTATTGTTTAATTCTAGATAATATCAATTATGGCCGGAAGATTTCTTAGTTTTGGAATAACGTGTTTTTCATTTTAGAAAATTTTTATTTGGTATTTTCTACAACTGTGCTTTGGCTGTAATTAGATTGTGTGTAGCTTTTAAATAAGTTAGAGTCTTCTAGAGTTTTTGTATTCAAAATTTCTGTTTTGTTTTCTTTCTAAAGATTAATAAAGAAGCGGGCCGACTCAGTTGCTTGGTTGTTGTTCTTTATTCTCTGACCTGCTTGTTATTGCTAACAATTGGTATCAGAGCTTGGTTCAAAGGGACGACCAACACTCAAACATTGGTCAGAAGGGTGTGATCAAGAACCGAAGGACTGTGCAACCAATCAGAGAAGCAGCAAGAAAAGACGGCAAAGACTCCAGCAGCGAACCAGATCGTAAGGGCGAAAGAGACTACCAATCTGTCTCTGCACTGCCCTGTTTTGACAGCCACAACAACACATTTGGGCTGTCAAAATCAAGACAATTTTTAATGTTCAGTGTTTGGGAAGCAATCGAGCCAGGCGTGAACGTTAACCCAAAGAAGAACAATATTGTTAGCAATAACAATCAGATTAGAACGCAAAGTGCAGCGGCAAAGCTACTGTGTCGGCCCGCTTCTTATTATTCTTTGGAAAGAGAAATGAAAACATAAAAAAATTTTCTAAATACCAAATACTAGAAGACTCTAACTTATTTAAAGGCTAAACACATCTTAATTACAGCCAAAACACAGCTGTAATAAATACCAAAAAAAATCTCCTTCTAAAATGAAAAACACATTATTTCAAAAATAAAAAATTTTCCAGCCATAATTGATATTATCCGGAATTAAGTAATAGTCACCCCCTTAATTCCGGTCTTCACTTCGGCATGACCTCTACTTTATGACCGTCATACCCATGAGCTTTCTCATTTCTTCAAATTTAATTCTTGGTAGCGCCTTGGTATGTATATCATCCTTCTGTTGGTTCCCGTTGACATGCTCGACCTTGATTTGACCCCTTTCAACACACTCTCTAATGAAGTGGTAGCGTGTGTTGATATGTTTGCTTCTCCCGTGAAAAACTGGATTTTTCATAAGGGTAAAGGTAAACACGTTATCCACAAAAATAGTCACCTTTTCTTCCTTCTTGTTTTTGTGAGTTCTATGCCACTGGTCCATCATCAAAATAAAACACCAGGCCTGTTGTTCCTCTCCTATCATCAACACCCACAGCATGCTGCTATCGCTGAAGCCATGTAGAGTTTTACTTCTATTCCTTCTATAGCATATTGTCACGACCTGCCTAAAATCAAATCGTGTTCTTGAATTCCGGAAGTTTCCGGAAACATACGGAGGCATATAGGGCTGTCCGGAAGTCTCCGGAACAGCCTAAAACGTGTTGGACCTTGAAGGAACACAAGTGGGTATCCAAAACAACCTTGAATCATCAAGAATGATCAAGATATTCACTTGGAAATATCTAGGAGTTGGGTTCTCATGAAAGGTCTAGAATGGCCTTCAAAGATCTATCAAAATATCATGTAAATATTGTATTATTAGAAAACTCTAGATCAAGAATGATCTAGATACATGAGACTAGTATAAATAGGTGATAAAGTCCTCATTTGTAGGTACCCAAAATCCATACAAGTCTAGTGTAAAGTACTTGTAAAGCACACTTGTAAACTACCTTGTGAGCAATACAAAGACATTTGTATTACAAGCTTGCAAACGCTTCCGCATTGTAACTTTAATTGTTACTTCGTTTGGGTCACAAAGGCTGAACTTAGAAGGATTCTAAGTGCCGCACGAGAGTCGAATAAATCACTCCGTGACAATATGCCTAGTTAAGTAGTTCCTTTTACGTAACGAAGGATCTGTTTAACAGCCTGGAAATGAACTGATTTTGATGCCTGCATAAATTTACTAGCATATTCAACTCAGTGAGATAAGTCCGGTCGAGTGTGAGTTAGGTTCCTTATACACCCAATTGCTTGTTGGTACTGCTGCAACATCCGACCCCTGATACCACCAATATTGTTCGTAGGGCTGCAAACAAACTGAACGTTCAGCGAACAGCTCGTGAACCGTTTGACGGGAAGTTCGTTTATGTTCGTTCGTTTAGTAAATGAACGAACACGAACAAGAAAATTTTGTTCGTTTAGTTAAACGAACGAACATGAACACAAGCCACGTTCGTTCATTTATGTTCGTGAACGTTCGATATTGTGTTCGTTTATGTTCGTTAATGTCCGTTCGTGAACGTTCGAAAATGTGTTCGTTAATGTGTTCATTTATATTCTTAATTTTCTGTTATTTATTTTTATGATTATTATATCAAGTATTTTTTTATATTTATGTTAAGTACTTATTTATTTTTGATTAATTTTGTGTAATGTTTGTAATAAAAATGTAAATTTTATTCTAAAATAAATTTATAATCAATTGTATCCGTTTGTGTTTATGAGCTTTTTTGTGTTTGTCATGTTCATGAATAGTTGTTTGTGTTCGTTTGCTTTTGTTTGTGTTCATTTGCGTTCGGTAAGTGTTCGTGAACAGTTCATGAACATGTTCATTTTCTTAATGAACGAACACGAACAAAGAATCTCGTTCGGTAAGTGTTCGTGAACAGTTCATGAACACGTTTATTTCTTAAAGAACGAACACGAACAAGGTCTTGTTCGTGTTCGTTCGGTTCGTTTGTAGCCCTAATTGTTCGCTTTGCCCACTAGAAGCTCATATATTTGCTTTTGGTTTTCAGGGTGAAAACTTTCCATGGAGGTCACCCATTCCTGGATTGCTGCCACCTGAGCATGCTTAATTGTGAATTTCTCATCTCATCCACAGCCAATATGCCCAAAACGCGTTGGTGATTAGAGACCAGACATTCCTTATGAACCAGAAATCTCTCCTGTCCACGACCGATGTGGGATTTGCCTAGAGTGTTACAACTGCATTGCATCACTGTTCCATTGGGAATTTGGTCCAGCCTGTTGGAATATTTTCTTAGCGTAACCTGCTTGCTTTAGTGAGATTCCTTCACTGTTTTGAATAACCTCGATGCCGATGTAGTAAGATAGAAGACCAAGATCACTCATTTTGAACATGGCTTCCATCCGTTACTTAAACTCAGCTATGCCATCATTGTTTCCTCCGGTGATGATTAAGTCGTCAACATACACCCCCACAATCAACGAATCTTTGTTCCTTGTGTATACTGCTTGCTCCTGCTTGCATCTTTGGAGCCCAAACTATTTTAGAACACCATCAAGTCGCGTGTTCCATGCTCTTGGAGCCTGTCGAAGGCCATAGAGCACCTTTGATAGTTTATATACTTTGTGCTCACTTCCCTTTTTATAAACCCCTGCGGTTGGGAAACATACACTTCTTCTTTAAGTTCCCCGTGAAGGAAAGCCGACTTCACGTCTAGATGATGAACTTGCCACCCTTGTTGAGCTGTTATTGCCAAGACCAACCGAACATTTTCAAGCCTTGCTACCGGGCAAAAGCTTCTTCAAAGTCCACCCCCGGTTGTTGTATGTAGCCCTTTGCTACGAGCCTTGCCTTATACTTTGTGATCTTCTCACTTCCATCCTTTTTTACTTTATAAAACCACTTCAGTCCTATAGACCGATGACCAGGTGGAAGGTCTTTTAACTTCCAGGTATTGTTCCTTTCAATCGATGCCATTTCAGTGGCCATCGCTTCCTTCCATTCTTGTTTTGGTGCTGCTTCCTTGTATGTATTTGGTTCATCTTCCATGAGAAGAAGGTCATTGTAATTGACAATTTTGTGAGAGGCTTTATTGTAAATTTCACCTAGTGGTTTCAGCCCTTTAACTGGCGAGTTATCAAACACTTCCTGTTCAACAACAGATGGGTCCGATGGACCGGTGATATCAGTTGGTAATTATGGCAGAACTAGTCCTCGACTCGTAACACCTTCACTTGGGCTTCCAGAATCAAAAGAAAGATTCTCTGAATGTCAGGACTGCTCACAAATGATGGGATTTCTGGTCTAGCCCCAACTGGGCTGTTAGGCCTATTTGCCAAGCTTAGTGGTCTGGAAGAAATCCTTGGGCTGGCAGCTTCCTGCTTTCTACAGATTGACTGTTCAGGTCATTGAACTCATTTACAAGGACCAATTCAACTGAAAAATCAGCCCACTTAGGGCTGTCATCACTAACTTCTGCTAGATAGTTTTTCCAGTCCCAATTTCGTCCTTCTTCAAACTTGACATCACGACTTATAACAAGCTTTCTTCTATCAATATCGTACATTCGATATGCTTTTGATCCGGGTTCAACTCCCAGGTGCACCATTGGAATGCTTCTGATGTCTAGTTTCTTCAACTGATTAGGAGGGACTTTGACATGGCCAACACACCCGAATATCCTTAGGTGATCAACTCTTGGTTTCCATCCTGTTAAAGCTTCATAAGACGTCTGGTCCTTCAAAGCTTTTGTGGGCAGTCTATTTAGAACATAGACTAAATGCCGAACCGCCTCAACCCAGAAAATTTGGGGAACCTGCATAGCATTGAGAAGACTTCTGGTTGTGCTAATAACAGTTTAATTTCTCCGCTCCACAACTCCGTTTTGTTGTGGCGTGTATGGGTTGATAACTGTCTAACTATTCCCTCTTGTTCACAAAATAAATTAATGTTTTGTGAAGCAAATTCCCCCCCCCCCCACCCCACCACCCACGATCAGTTCTAAGGACTTTAATTATTGTCCCTAGTTCATTTTCAGCTGTGGCCTAAAACTTCTTGAACTGCTCAAATGTTTCATCTTTCGATTTGAGCATGTAAGCCCACATATACTTGCTGCAATCATCAACGATTAGTAAAACATACCTATTTCCAGCTTGGGTAGTAGGTGTGATGGGCCCATACAGGTCTGTATAGATCTGCTCTAAGGGTCGTGATGCTCTAAACGTTGTGTGATCCGAAAACGAGTGTCTAGAATGCTTCCCGGCATAACACGCTTCACACAATTGTATGGGATGGCTTATATGTGGAATACCCTCAACAATCTCTTTTGTTGACATCAGCCTAAGGGTATCAAAGTTGGCATTACCCAGACGTGCATGCCATATCCATGCCATTTCATCGGTTTTTGCATATAAACATATTGGTGAGCCAATCCTTCAATTAATCTTGTACAGCTGATTGTGCGACCTATTTACCTTCAACAGTAATCGGCCATCCGGTTCGTACATCCACAAATACTCACCCCTCATTAGAACTTCACCGCCAGCTTCGATTTCTAGACATGACCCATCGCCGAATCGTACTTTGCCACCTACATTTGAATCAAGTTTAGAAAATAAACTCTGATTCCCAGTCATGTGGTTGGATGCTCCATTATCCAAGGCCACATAAACTCTTCATCAGAACTGGATGTAAATGCAACCGGTATAACCTTCTCTTCATTCAGATAGACCAGATCCCTTTGATCTTGAAAACCTACTGTCATCAACAAAGTAGGCTCATCCTCTTGTGCTTGAGTTAAGTTGCTTTGTTCATCTCCTTTTCTGGTTGGACAATTTATGCAAAATGTCCCATGGCATCACATCTGAAACATTTAATATTGGAGCGGTCCTTCCTTTGGTTTGCACCCCATTGATTTTCATTCGAAGTTCCTTGACCAGAACCCCTTCCACGCCCATTTGAACGACCTCGACCTCATCCTCGGTCTCGATTGTCATAGCCATTCCCGCTGCCATGACTAGTTCCTTTCTGGTCCTTCTTTCTGAATTGCCCTTCTTCACATGAAAACATTAGCTGATTTCCTTTGGATCCTTTCCCTTTTATCACCTGATTTGATCCTTTCTTCAAATGCTCTAAATCTGCCAATTGCTTCTTGTGCAAACTGTTCAATAGAAGCAACTATAGGTAAGAAACGATCAGGAAGAGAACCAAGAAACTTCCTGACCAGCTTTATATCTTCAAGCGTGACTCCTAGGCTATTTGCTTACGAGACTATGCTACTGATGCGTCCTACAAAGTCTTCGATCGCCTCTCCATCTTTCATTTTCAATGCTTCGAATTCAGTCATTAAAGATCCAAGCAGGGCCTCTATAACTCAATCGACCCCTACATAGCAAGCCTTCAAAGCATCCAAAATCTTTTTCGTTGTTTCGAACTGGGAAACTTGGAGGACGAGCTCTTCGGGTATTGCCTGGTACAGGTAGGCTATTACTATATTGTTCGGGTCAAAATTCACGCCTAGCTCGATTGCTTCCCAAACGTCATGAACATTAAAAATTGCCTTGATTTTGACAGCCCAAATTGTGTAGTTTGTGGGTGTCAAAACAGGGCATTGTAGCGATAGATTGGTAGTCTCTTTCACCCCTACAATCTGGTTTGCTGCTGGAGACTCTGCCATCTTTTCTTGCTTCTTCTCTGATTGACTGCACAGTCCTTCAGCTCTTGATCACACCCTTCTGACCAATGTTTGAGCGCTGGTTGTTCTTTTGAACCAGACTCTGATACCAATTGTTAGCAGTAACAATCAGATCAGAACGCAAAGTGCAGCAGCAAAGCTATTGTGTCGGCCCGCTTCTTATTATTCTTTGAAAAGAGAAATAAAAACATAATAGAATTTTCTGAATACTAAACACCGAAAGACTCTAACTTATTTAAAGGCTATATAAAGCCTAATTACAACCAAAACACAGTTGTAGTAAATCCAAAAAAAAAAAAAAACTCTTTCTAAAATGAAAAACGCGTCATTCCAAAAATAAAAAATCTTCCAGCCATAATTGATATTATCCGGAATTAAATAACAAATATAGCAATAGCCTATCTATACCAGGCGATACCCGAAGAGCTTGTCCTCCAAGTTTCCCAGTTCTAAACAGCAAAAAAGATCTAGGATGCTTTGAAGGCTCGCTATGTAGGGTTCGATTGGGTTATAGAGGCTCGGCTTGGATCCTTAATGACTAAATTCGAAGCATTGAAAATGAAGGATGGAGAGGAGATCGAAGACTTTGCAGGACGCATCAGTAGCATAGTCTCAAAAGCAAACAGCCTAGGAGCCACGCTTGAAGATATAAAGCTGGTCAGGAAGTTTCTTGGTTCTCTTCCTGATCGTTTCTTACCTATAGTTGCTTCTATTGAACAATTTGTAGATTTAAAGGCCATGTCTTTTCAAGAGGCAATTGGCAGACTTAGAGCATTCGAAGAAAGGATCAAGTCAAGTGATAAAGGGCAAGGATCCAAAAGCAATCAACTGTTGTTTTCTTATGAAGAAGGGCAAGCTAGAAGGAAGGATCATAAAGGTGGTCGAGGCCGAGAGAATGGCTGCGAAAACCGAGGCCGAGGACGGGCTGTGGTCGGTCAAATGGTCGAGGCAGAAGTTCTGATTGAAGAATCCAAAAGAAAAACCGGTCCAACATCCAATGTTTCAGATGTGAAGGAATGGGGCACTTTGCATCAGACTGTCCAACCAAAAAGAAGGAAGAAGAAGTTAATCTGACCCAAGCCAATGCTGAAGAACCTGCTCTTTTAAAAACAATTCGTGTACAAAACCAACGGGAGATGGTTTATTTGAATGAAGAAGGAGTCATACCTGCCAAGTATGTCTCAAGTCCTAATGAAGAGTTCATGTGGTATCTAGATAACGACGCATCTAACCATATGACAAGGAACCGAAACCTGTTCTCAAAACTTGATGAAAAAGTAGGGGGAAAAGTAAGGTTTGGTGATGGATCATGTGTGGAGATAGAGGGCAGGGGCTCAATCCAGTTGGAATGCAAGAATGAAGAGCAACGTCTACTAGCGGATGTCTACTACATCCCATTTTTGCAAAGCAACATTATTAGTCTTGGTCAAGCTTCGAAGGAGGTTGTGAAGTGAAGATGAAGGAAGAATACTTGTGGATGTATGAGGCTGCTGACAGGCTGTTAATGAAGGTGAAGAGATCGTCAAACCGGTTGTACAAGATCCACCTTTGGATCGGATTACCGGTGTGTTTACATGCCAATATCGATGATTTGACTTGGACTTGGCATGCTCGGCTAGGCCATGTAAACTTTGATGCCATCAAACAGATGGCAACAAAGGAATTGGTTCATACAAACCACCCCACATAAATGTGTAAGGCGTGTTTTGCTGGTAAGCATTCCGGGCAATCCTTCCCGGATCAAACAACTTATAGGGCCTCAAAACCTCTTGAACAAGTATATGCAGATCTGTGCGAGCCCATTACACCTGCTACACAAGCGGGGAACAGGTACGTGATCCTTATTGTTGACGATTTCAATCGATACATGTGGGCTTATATGCTCAAAACAAAGGATGAAGCACTGGATCATTTTAAAAGGTTCAAAACTGTGGTGGAGAATGAAGTTGGAAGGAAGATTAAGGTACTTAGAACTGATCGGGGGAGGGGGGGGGAGAATTCACCTCCCAAAGTTTTAATTCTTTTTGTGAACAGGAAGGGATAATAAGATAGCTAACCGCACCATATTCTCCACAGCAAAATGGAGTAGTGGAGCGAATAATTCGCACTGTTCTAACCATAACAAGGAGTATCTTGAATGCAATGGGTGTACCATAAAATATTTGGGCAGAAGGGGTTAGGCAATCTGTTTATGTCCTAAATAGATTGCCCACTAAGGCACTAAAGGATCAAACTCCATATGAAGGTTTGAAAGGGTGCAAACCAAGACTCGATCATCTGCGAGTTTTTGGGTGTGTACGCTATGTCAAAACACCTTCAAACCTGTTAAAGAAGCTGGATAATAGGAGTGTACCCATGGTGCATTTGGGCATAGAACCTGGTTCAAAAGCATACCGTATATATGATGTCGAAAGAAAGAAACTAGTTGGGAGCCAGGATGTTAAATTTGATGAAAACCGCAAGTGGGATTGGAGCGAGTATCTGACAGAAAATGGTCCAGAATGGACTGAAGTTATTGTCGAGTTGGGCCCATCAAATGGACCTAGTGGATCATTCAGCCCACCTGCAGGATCATTCCGCCCAACTGCAGGTGGCCCATGTACACTAACCAACCCAGAGAACACTGCTAGTGCTGGAAACACAGAGCACGGGACTGGTAGCCCATTTACAGAAGACCCAGATGAGCCTGACAGCCCATTCCTCAAAATAGGGGAGTTAGTCTGTGACACAAGGCCCAACGCATCAAAACAGCCCGACATCTGCTGCCCAAACATCATCTGGTAGTGAAACCCCCACTAGTTCAACTTTTGTCCACAGACGTGGGCCAATTCAAGGAAAATTCGATGAACTTAGCAGCCCGTACCAGATTGATTCAGATGACTATGATGACACTCCTCCAAAGGGACTTCGACCCTTGGGTGATATTTATGCAAGAGCTCTGCACATGCAAACATGTAACATTAATTTAATGTTAATGGATGAATCACCATATTCCTATTCTGATGCAACAGGTAAAAAGGAATGGGTTAAGCAATGGAAAGTGAGATTGCTTCTATAGAGAAAAACAAGACATGGAAACTCACCGAGTTCCCATCCAATCACAAAACCATAGGGCTGAAGTGGTTATATAAGGTAAAGAAGGATGCAAATGGGAAGATCATGAAATACAAGGCTAGACTTGTAGCAAAGGACTATGTACAACAACCGGGGGTAGATTTTGATGAAGATTTCGCCCCAATAGCAAGACTAGAAACTGTTCAATTGATATTGGCGATTGCAGCTCAACAAGGGTGGCAAGTCCATCATCTTGATGTGAAGTCGGCTTTCCTCCACGGGGTACTTAAAGAAGAAGTTTACGTCTCTCAACCGGAAGGATTTATAAAAAAAAAAAGGAAGTGAACATAACGTCTGTAAACTATCAAAGGTGCTTTATGGCCTTCGACAGGCACCAAGAGCATGGAACAGACAACTTGATGGTGTTCTAAAGTAGTTTGGGTTCCAAAGATGCAAGTAGGAGCAAGCGGTATACACAAGGAGCAAGGATTCTTTGATTGTGGGTTGTATGTTGATGACTTAATCGTCACCGAAGGAAATAATGATGGCATCACTGAGTTCAAGAAACAAATGGAAGCCATGTCCGAGATGAGTGATCTCGGTCTTCTATCTTATTGCCTTGGCATCGAGGTTATTCAAAACAATGAAGGAATTTCACTAAAGCAAGCTGGTTTTGCTAAGATAATAACAGGCTGGGTTGTGGGATTGCAACCCAACCAAGTTCCTAATGGAACATGGTTTGAAGCTGTCAAGAAATGAAGGAGACCCAATTGATGCAATGCAGTACCGACAGGCAATCGGGTGCCTAAGGTACTTAACCTACACTCGACCAGACTTATCTTACTCTGTTGGATATGCTAGCAGGTTTATGCAGGCACCAAAATCAGACCATCTCCAGACTGTTAAACAGATTCTTCGTTACGTAAAAGGAAGTACTGATCTAGGCATAAGCTATCGAAGGAATGGAAGCAAAATTCTACATGGCTTCAACGATAGCAGCCATGCTGTGGGTGTTGATGATGGGAGAGGAACAACGGGCCTGGGGTTTTATTTTGATAATGGTCCAGTGGCATGGAATTCACAAAAACAAGGTACGGTGGCTTTGAGTTCGTGTGAGGATGAATTTATGGCAGCCACATTAGTAGCATGTCAAGCCCTGTGGATGAGAAGCTTGATAGCCGAATTAATTAGTCAGGAGGAAGAAAAAGTGACCATTTTTGTGGATAGTGTGTCTGCTATTGCCCTTATGAAAAATCCAGTTTCTCACTGGAAAAGCAAGCATATCAACACACGCTATCACTTTATTAGAGAGTGTGTTGAAAGGGGTCAAATTAAGATCGAGCATATCAACGGGAACCAACAAAAGGCTGACATACTTACTAATGTACTGCCAAGAATCAAGTTTGAAGAAATGAGAGAGCTCATGGGAGTGACAATCATAAAGTAAACGACGTGTTGAAGTGAAGACCAGAGTTAAGGGGGTGATTATTGTTTAATTCCGGATAATATCAATTATGACGGGAAGATTTCTTATTTTTGGAATAACGTGTTTTTCATTTTAGAAAGCTTTTATTTGGTATTTTCTATAGATGTGCTTTGGCTGTAATTAGGCGATGTTTAGCCTTTAAATAAGTTAGAGTCTTCCAGTGTTTTTGTAGTCAAAATTTCTGTTTTGTTTTCTTTCTAAAGATTAATAAAGAAGCGGGCACACTCAGTTGCTTGGCTGCTGTTCTTTGTTCTCTGATCTGATTGTTATTGCTAACACGGATCGGACTGAAACCTAATAAGGTGAAATTGAAGCCAGAGATCTGGACCAGTTTTGTGTTTTGGAGCAGGGTTGTTTCATCAATCTTGGGTCGGTACACAGGATGCTCGATTTTAGGATGATCACTGACCAGACCGAGATCGAAACTGAATAAGGTGAAAAACAAGGACCAAACAGATTCTGTGATCTCAGTTTTCTCAGGTACGCTTCTAGCTGAAGCTAACATGTAATTCAGGCAAAATTAAAACTTGTAACAAACACTAATAAGATATTGGACTTTTTTCAACCCAACTAATATGAATGTAATGTAATTCTGAATGACAGAATGCCCTTCAATTTCTTTTACCAGTCACCAAATTTAGCTTCACAAAATGTAATGAAAAGACAGCCAACAATGGTAGAATCCATGCACCTGTTAGACCTACGAGCAAGATAACAAGCTGATAAAATATCCAATCACGATGCGAAGAGGAAGACAGAAAACCAGTAACGCTGCAAAAGAAAATGATCATAAGAGTTGTAGGAAAACAAGTAGATGGTTGTCACGAAACACGACCAATAAAAACCTTTAGACAAACACAATAATCTTATTTCCAGCACTTAAATTAATTAGGAGCTAAGAAAGCGTTTATAGCATGGCATGACACTCATCAAACTTCAACGGTCCAACCAACTTCTCTTTCTGTTGAATTGGATTAAAAAGAACATGGCTTACAAATCAAACACACCACAGACAAATTACCAGAAGCAAACAGTGGTTTGAGCAGCAACAACTTCCAAAAGAATAACAAACTTAAGTAAATCAAATCACTATCCCCTGCAACTTGCAGGAAACAACAATACAAGCCAATATTTCTTAAACTTCCCACTAACAAAGTACAAGAAATCTGCATAGATTCTCCCAATGTACACAAAAACCAACAGAAGAGTAGATTTCATACTACAAAGATCCAATCACCCATTATTCTGTCTATAACTTATAAACAATCATCAATCATAATAGATATTCATACAGTAGGTTAAGAGCCGGTAACTAAACCATATACCAAGGCACAATCACGTGCAAGGGCCCATGTTGTCATTCATACACCCAGAAGAAAGAAAGATCATAATCAACAGACAACAATACATTGCCAAGTCAAAGAATATAACCATTGCTCATACCTGTTATTGTAAGAACTCACAGTAATCTAATAAAGAACAGAAAAACTACATACCTGCTCATGTTCTTATCAATGTGTTCAATTAAGGCCTACAAACAAACAACAAACATGCAAGGAAACAGGAACTCGAAATAATAAAAAGATTTCTCAGTGGAAAGTGAGACAAGTAGGCAAAAGAATCAAATTATTGTCCACCAAGTCCTAACAGTCCCTTCTTTACTTTTAAGGCCTAGATCAGAACTATAAACCTAGCATACGCAAGTAACATAATGATGAATAGCATAAGCATAAAAGAACATAGAAGTTTTACAATACCCTGCAGCAGAGTTCTGAGTTCTGGGGCCAAAGCAAACTAAAACTTCAGGCATGTTATAAACCCTCCTCCTTTATCCGGGCTTGGGACCGGCAACAATAAACCAAAAGGTTTATAGTTGGCGGAGTTAAAAACCTTTTTTTGTATTTTCACATACCATTTGTATGTGTGTAAATAAGTTTAGATTAAGTTCATATTTCTAGCTTTCATAGATGCAAATTGATTAATAGAAATTACATAAACATCTGTTGTAATTGGCAAAATAGCTAACCCATTTAATCATTTTAACATTGTAGATCTTAAAAAAATTTATAACAATTCAACTAAGAATGCGAAAACAACATTTTTTCATCAATCTCATTTTTAACTCAATCCATGCTCACAAATCGATAATATATTCGTTAGTTGTTTTATTTTGTCCTAGTTAAACATTATATAATGTTCCAATCATTATTACCATTAGCACCAAATGACTGAACAAACTCGCCCCAATTAGCACCTAATTATTGAACAAGTACTAATTACTAAATAAGTCTCGCTCAAACTAACATCTAAGTAGTGCACCAGCCTCGTCCAAATTAGCACCTAATTAATAAACAAGTCTCGCCCATTTAGAATCCAAATTAACACATTAACACCTAATAGGTCGACCCATCAGATTTAAAGAGTGGGTGCAGTCATCATTTAGATAGTCTCAAACGAGGCTTCAGATTACTTTGGCTACTATTTTTAGAGTTTTTACAATGTCGACCATCTAAACTTTGACTTTCGCTAAAAAGCACAAGCCAAGAAGGAAACTAAGTTTTAGATTTATGTAAAATAAACCCAAATATAACTTGCAACCAAAATTGAGGTTCCTAAGCAATGGCTTATTTCACAAGTCATCTAGGCCAGCCCATCCCCACAATGATGCAAGCAAGTGTTTGTGCGGCTGTGAGACCCAGAACCGATAAATGTAACACCAACCAAAGACTTCTGGATCTACTAAAAATGATGTTGACATGAACTTGCAAGGAAGCCATGGCCTCCACACTAGCCAGGAAACATGATCAAACCTTGCATTTTTAAGACCAGCAAATGAAACCGCATAAATTCTCTGTTGCACTTGCAGCCTCAGAAAGGAAGGTGTTACAAGAAGTCAAAGACAAAGCAAGGATGTGACAAGATGCCATGAGTTGCAAAAGAACCATCATGAAGTGGATCTAACAAATTAGGGAAAACATCATCCAAAATTATCCTTGTGCCAATCAACCAAACTGGTCATGCAGCAATATCGCTTGGGCCACCAAACTTGTAAGAGAAAAAGGAATGAACCGGATGACATGGTTTAGATGGTGATCAATCTAATATACAAGCCTAAGATGGGAGAACATGAAATCAAAGAGAGCCCACTCAAGAATGCTTTCTAGAAATATGAGAAGAAACAAAAGCAGCATGACATAACCATAACTGCAACAATCCAAGTACAAAAAGATGAAAACTAGTCAAAAGGTAACAACAATGGCGATAATGACACTTGAACTAAAGCCATTTGGCCTTCAAAATCAAAAAAGTGAAACAACAACCCAGCCTTGCCACTACAACAAGAGAACCCAAAAAAAAGTGAACTGTAGAGCAAATGACCATAGAATCATGAAAGAAATGACAACCACAAATCACCATAAACTTATAGGATTTATGAGATCAAGGTAAACAGAAATGAAATTCTGAAGAATCAGGTAGCAGCAAGAAGATCAGTAGGAGACACTGGATCATAACAGAACATAGCTAAATCAAGGACTTTCCATATCATACAAACATGCATACAAGATGCCATACCAGATACCTTTCTGACTGAAACAAATATCAAAATCCAGAACAAGGTATTATATATCCATTAGTGATGGTACTCGAACACAATTTCTGGGACCGACAAAACCATTCCTGGCCATCTGCCACAAGAAAGAGCTTTGCAACCGAAATTGAGTTAATACCAAAGGGAAAAAGTTCCTGAAAGTAGATCCAAGTACCAACAAACCAATGAATCTGAAATGAAGATTAGCATCCAGATCAATATTATTTTTCCACTGAAGCTCAATTAAATATAAAAGAAATGAATCTGACATGTCACTTAACATCTATATCAATATTACTTTTTCCATTGAAGCTCAAATAATCATAAAGAAATGAATCTCAATATCTGACATGACAATTAGCCTCTAGATCAATATTATTTTTCCATTGAACCTCAAATAAACATAAAAGAATCAGGAATCCCTTTCCAAGGGCTTCATAGATGATACCATACAAACATGCATACAAAATGCCATATTAGATACCTTCCCAAATGAAACTAATATCAAAATCCAAAATATCGTATCTCGTATTCATTAGTGATGGTACTAAAACCCAATTTCTAGCACCTACAAAACCACTACCAGGCCATTCTGCCACAACAAAGAGCTTTGCAACCGAGTTTGAGTTAATACTAAAAGGAAAAAGTTACCGGAAGTAGATCCTGGAACAGCAAACCAATGAATCCGACATGATGATTAGCATCCAGATCAATATTAAATTTCCACTGAAGCTCAAATAAACATAAAAGAATCATGAATCCCTCTCCAAGGGCTCCACAGATGATAATCTAGTCTCAATTTTCTAGAATCAAGAATCCCTCTCAATGTGTTTAATTACCATTCAGCATAGAAGATACAACTAGAAGCAGGTCTCGTGAACTCCTTGGATAACAATATCTGATGACAACCTCTCACATTTCTGAACCAGAACAAACCAACCAATCAAGCGTAAACTTCAAAAGATAAGGTTACGTAATATAAATACAAACGAGAGCCATCAAGGATAAAACATAGATCTGGCCTGGCAAACAGCTTCCAGATCAGAATTCTCGATTGATGACACGGTAATCAGCAGAACCCAGGCAGCATCAAACGAGATCATCACCGCACAGAAGAGCTATGAAAACAAGACAAATCTTCCCCATGCAAGCGCTAAAGAGCCCGTAGCATTCAAACCACCACAAACAAATTTTCAGCTGCATATAATAACTACAGATAGAAAACATGCCGATCATCACGAAAATTTAGACCTCAAATCGAACACCAGATAGTCCCTCATAAATGATCAGCCAAGCAACATGAATATTCATAGACCTAGGTGTTCACTGACAATAAAAACAGTTATTAAAATAAGGCATCAAAACATATAAGACGCTAATATAGGGAGAAGGTCAATCAAAGTCAAATATAGTGATACGATTCCAATTAAGGTCTACTTGAGAAGAAATAAAAGAACCTGTGGGCAGGATGACGGATCACTGGAGCAGCTCCATGCAATGGTGGGTTACCCATATGACCCACACACTGGCTGAGTGGGGAGGTATTGCAGTTAATTAACTTCCATAGTAGTAGTCAAATAGAGTAAATGTTCTCTTTTATTTCGGTTAATACTTTTGGTACTTAATCGTATGTTTTGGAGATTTGCCCATCTCGAACCGGGCCTGCTACTAAACTTTCAATTATCAACTTCGATTACCTTGTACTTCTATCAAATAGTCATCCAATAACCAATTGCTACAAAACTGCTGTTTAAACAAGCAACAGAACCATAAAAAGACACAAGAAATGACCACCACTTTAGGTTGCGATGTCAAAAAACAAACTGAAATAAGAAGCAGAGAGAAACTGATCACCAATCAATTAAATCTTACTTCAAAAAATGGAAAAAAAAGCCACGAGGATAAGAACAACCGCTACCAAAACATGCAGATATATGAACAAACGGTAATGAGTACTTCCAAAATATGGCAAAAACAGAACCATGAAATTGTGATTAATAACGTAGAACCTGATATCATAAATTCCTTGGATGATATCAGAAACAATAATCCTCTACCATTATGCCATAATGGATAAAGTTTTTCAATTGAAATTATGATTAACCCCCTAGAACCTGATATCATGAATTCCTTGGATGATATTTAATCCTGATCTCACATCTACAAAACACAATCAGATCCTTCCGCCACAACAAATGGCTTTGTGAAATCAGAAATGACATTACTGAAGACAGAAATTACCAGATGAACAACCTGGAATATTTATCAAAGAATTATTGGCCAATGATAACTCATCCTTGTTTATCGTATCTAGGTCTAAATAAACCGATGAATTTTCCTAAAAGTCTCCCAAATCGATTACGAAGAGATCATCATCAAAAGTATTAGAAGAAACGCTATCCTGGAACTCATAACCAAAAAATCCTTGGAGAACAATTAAATCCCAATTTGCATAAATATGAATCAACAGCCTGATAGATTTACCTTCACTACAGTTTTGCAATCAAAATAATTATCAGCATGGGCATAAGATACAAGAAGAACCTGGCCATGAACAACCCTAACGAAAATCTCTAATGATAATTTCTCACATTTATGAATCACTAATCCTGTCCAAATGCCATCGCAGACAGAAGTTAATTTATCACATAAAGAAGAAGCCATGACAAGAAGTACCTAGAGGCTAGAACTGGTTGTCATGAATTGATAGCCAATGCAATAAATTCAAAGTAAATATACCACATGAAACTTATAGATGCTTACTTCTATTTCCTAAAAACTAGTTTTATTTTGTATAAAAAAGTACGACGCAGAAGTTATATGATGCTTCTACTTTCACTTCCAAGAGCAAGCCCCAGGACCAAAATAATCCCCGAAACAAAAGCCGAAAGACCATGAAAACCAATGGCTCACTCAGAGCCAAAACAGAAAATCAATATAGCTAAGAATATGTTCACAAGATTTCTAGAAAAAACCAGCAATATCAAGCCACGTGGACCCATAGCTTTATGTTAAGAATCAAGTGGCGCAGCGGAACCAACACACGAGCACAAACGAATATCACTCAGAAAACAGAAAATAAACAACACAAGGATTTAACGTGGTTCGGTCGGTGTGACCTACGTCCACGGGCTGCAACTAGGGTTTTCTTTATTTGCTCAGTACAAAGATTACAAATACATGACATGGATATATATAGAGACTAATTAGGGTTAACAACTTACAAATACATGGCAAGTATCTAATTCACTAAAACCTGTGGCTCTGATACCAACCTGTCACACCCCGGTTTCAAGGCACCCCGGGAGTGCGACCGATTGGTACGCGTTATTGTTCATCTTTTATTTGCTTGTCTTGAAAGACGTTTACGCAGCGGAAAATCATTTCACAATTTATCTGAAAACAAACTTTCATATATTCGTTGGGGATTAAATACCCAAAATTTTACATAACATTGTTCAACGCAATGTTTACAAAATTTTCTGTCTACTGACAGATATTCAAAACTTGCCACAAGGTCTATGCCTAGGAAACTTTAGTCCTTCCGGGACTATTCTTGCTACTATATTCATCACAGGGTTTCCATGCCTAGGAGCATAGTCCATCCAGCACTAACACCTGACTAAACATATTTAATCATGTTTACCTGAAAATGTTTGAAAATAATACATCAGCGAAAAGCTGGTGAATACATTTAATTTGACACAAAAATATTTCGGCATGAATAACGATAAACAGTTAATCATAAATTAACGGTAAACCACACATTTAGCAGTCTATTTCAACTGGAAGTCCCCCCTCCATATATACTGGTATTGGTGCTCAGGCAGTCTTACTACGGGACTCTCCGGATCTGCACTGAGTCTGAACCAGCCCCGGTATGGGATTTTCACCCATCCCCAGGATATAATTTGATAAAAAATACATATACTTCTGGTCTAAATGTTTTAGCAGAATACCTCTATGCATTAACATGGTTAACGTACTAATGCCATTTTCGCAAAATAAAATCATTTGAATGTTTTGAAAGTATTAAACGTATTCACCTGGTAAATTGAACAGAGCCTCTAAACTTGATAAGCTTTTGTTTCTGAACCTCGAAGTAACTTAAGGATTAAGTCACGAGCGTCTAACACCTTGATTAAATCAGAACTTCTATACTTGATGTCTAGAGCATATACACCGGTTTCCTAATCTCGGGTTATCTTTATGGTGTTTAAAAGGTAGTAGAGAGTTTCGTGTGTGAAAGCAGGGAAGACAATCAAAAGATTATGAAATGAAATGAAGCAAGAGACATCTATTTATACATGGATATTTCTTACTCATTAAGTATTTCTTACTTATTAAGTTTTATCCAAACTTAACTATTAAGTCCAAAACTTAGCAATTAAGTTTTATATTTTATTCAAAACTTAGCCATTAAGTTTTATATTTTATCCGAGTCTTAGCTATTAAGCTTTATCCAAAACTTAGCCGTTAAGTTTCATCCTAATTTTATCTAAAACTTAGGCATTAAGTTTTATCCAATACTTAATTGTTAAGTTTTATCCGTAGCTTAATTATTAAGTCGTATCGCAAGGCTTAGACATTAAGTTTTATCTATAACTTAGTCATGAAGTCACGCATGAAACATAACCATGATTATTTAATTGACAAAAATAATATGAAAATTTCGCAGGTGTTACACCTAAACAGCAGTTCTTTCTGTGATTCTTGCGGCAACTTCAAGGATTTCTAACCCTAATCGCAGCAACAATCAACAGCCAAACAGCCCTTGCGATCTCTCCTGGATGGCGGCGACTCTAGGGTAATCAAACCCTAAATCGCAAACTCTACAGATGATCAGCAGCCCTGTTTACTGCTCCTTTTGCGATCAGATCTTATGCGAATCGTCTTCCGTGCAGTCTCGTATGTTCAACGAGCCTAAGCTCTGATACCACTTGTTAAGAATCAAGTGGCGCAGCGGAACCAACACACAAGCACAAACGAATATCACGCAGAAAACAGAAAATAAACAACACAAGGATTTAACGTGGTTCGGTCGGTGTGACCTACGTCCACGGGCTGCAACTAGGGTTTTCTTTATTTGCTCAGTACAAAGATTACAAATACATGACATGGATATATATAGAGACTAATTAGGGTTAACAACTTAATAAACAAGAAAACTAAACATGGGCCCAAGCCCAAAGCCTTCACAAACCCAACACTTTAGTGGGCCATGAACCAAAAACCTAAAGAAAAAACAAGCCATCTGTTTCAAGAAAATTGCAAGATGTGAGATGATATTAATCGAATATTGGAATGTTATGATACATGTTACTTGTGAAGGTCCAACCATCTGAGGTTTTTCTGCCAAAGACTAGAAAGTTGAAAATGAAATTAAATAAGGGAAATGTAGAAGTTGCTGGAAACAGGTGGACGGTGGACCAAAGGCATCTCCATCTGCACACACAACTGCTCAAAGATAAGCCTACAGAATCTCGTAAGCTACAAAATAACACGATAACAATATTCATAGGCATATGTCTAAGCCAGCATTCTATTCACCCCCATATGATACGCTTATGCTATGAAAGTCCATTATATTAATCAATGGATATTGTTTAGCTATATCAAATATTCAGGCAAGATTGATGTTGCTCACATTCTTCTTCATTTACTCATAAACAACCTCAAAAAAATGCATATGGAACAGATTATAAACCAGTAAGAGAAGTACCAAGGCACAAGAATGCGGAAGTATTACATATCCAAGTAGTTAAGCCCACTTTGTTATATTTACGATCCCCAGCAGAAAAGATCATACTTGACAACCTATCACCAAATCAAATAACCTTCCTCCGAGGCTCACATCTGTTGATCAAATTCAAAAGTAACAACGCGCAACAAAGCATCTACAACTGATATGTCTAAGCCAGCTGTAGATCAACCCAGAAAGATAAATCTGCTCATGCTAAGAAACCCATAATGTTAATCAACATATTTTTTTAACTGTCCCAAATAAAATTACTTCTGATTTTTTACATGCATAATTGAGGTCCCCCCAAGGTCAACATCCAATCATAAAACAAACATTGTTAGGACTTAGGACTTATGAGCAAGAGCACAAGATAGAATCACGATGGTAAGGCAGAAAACCAAACTTGCTAAGAAAATGATTAGTCAAACTAAAGAAAAACTCGTAGATGGTCATCAAGAAGCCAGGATCAAAGAGTTCTAAACACCCAAGGAACCTACAGATGAAACAAAACCTTGTTATTTCAGGAGCCTAATAAGGAAGTATAGTCATTGACCATCCACAGGGACTAAGAAACAACAAAGGAAGGTTTAAGAGTACGGCATGATACTTACCAAAATGTAATCATGTGTTCTCTTTACAAAGTTTGTAACCATTACTACCACTATCATGATGACTTCCAGCTTGATCATACACACATATAAACATATATCCAATTACTTAGTATTTCCAGAAACGTTACACCTTGCAAAGGATTAAACCCAGGATTACACTCACCTATACTAATGCACAATAGATAAGACGGAGATTAAAAAACATGAACAACACGCTCATGCAGTTTTAGAACCTATGAGAAAATACAAAAAAAAAAGAGATGCATTTTTAACTTGCGACTGCAACAACCAGTGAAGAAAAGGAAAACCAATTGCCCTTCAGAACCTACAAGTTGAACAAGTAACCAACCTCATATATGAAAGTGCAATAACAAGAACGCACCATTTAACCATACAGAAATGACAACATAAACTTGTGGAAGCATGCATGATATCAAGGTCAAAAACAAAAAGTACACCAGCAGCAAGGAGCAGGCAATTGAGGACCAGATCCATCTACCACCAAGTATATTCTGCATCATTCATAATTCTATCTGATCCTAGAAGCAAGAAATACACATCAAGTTTTACCGCACCAGATGAGGAGCATTAACAAAATAACAAGGATTCTGACAGCACACAGATAAAAAAAAATTTATAGAAATTGTCAGTGATGTCCATCCTGCTGTCAAATTGTGACGAAAACCCTCAATAACAAGCAAGTTTAGGTCCTAAGGGAGATTATCGATACCACCCATGACTTGATTAGAAGGATGTGAAATAACATTCTACAAATACGTACTAGATATGAGCACTATAATGACAAAAACATCAGCTTCAAACACAATGAACTTGCAAAGATAATCAAAAGTAGATTACTCTTCCATTAAACATGCAAATGAATTTATATAAAGCTCTCTATTTAACCATATAAGTTCAAGAGGGTAAATGAAAGCATCGACCAACAGTTGTCAGGAAGGGCACCCGAGAACCCCAGAGAGCATAAAAGACCATCATCACTGCACGAAATCTTTCTAAACATCAAGTTTTACCGCACCGGATGAGGAGCATTAACAGGATTTCTGACAGCAAACAGATAAAAAAATTATAGAAACTGGAAGTGATGTCCATCCAACCGTCAGATTGTGACGAGAACCATCAATAACCAACTCCCAAGGGAGATTAGCCAAACCACCCATGACTTGATTAGAAGGATGTGAAATAACATCCTACAAATACGTAGGGGTGCGCAAAAAAACCGAAAACCGATCCGCATTCGTAACCGAAAAAAACCGAACCAGACTATGAATTCGGTTTATGGTTTGGTTCCTAACCGAAACCGAATTGTGAAATCGGTTTTCAGTTCGGTTTTCGGTAATATGTAATTTCTGAATTCGGTTTGTTCGGTTAACAGAATTCAATATGTTATAATTAATGTATATTTTTGAAATTGTAAGTTTAGCCTAACTACAAAAGCCTAAGTTTTCCAAAATGGTTTATTTTTAACCCAATAACAAAAGTTTTATATGTTACCTTGTCCTTAAACATCAAAATCCAATCTCAAATCTTAACTCTCAAATAGTTAAAGTCAACTAGTTATATTTTTAAGAAACAAAATTCTTAACATCTTAGGAGTTTAATTATTTGATATGTACTTTTACGAAATATATATGAATGGTGATTCTAATGAAAATTATTTATAATCGTTGACATTTGAAATGAAAAAACAAAGGGTGAATTTGGTTTTTAGGGTTGAATTCGGATTTTAACCAAAACTGAACGGAATTGAATTTGTTTGAATTCGTTTTGGTTAGCCATATTCCCAAATCGGTTCGGTTTTGGTTCGGTTCGGTTTTCGGTTGTGCTTAAAAAAAATTCAAAACCGAACAAACCGATAACCGATTAACACCCACCAGGTATGAGCACTATAATGACAATACCATCAACTTCAAACACAATGAACTTGCAAAGATAATCAAAAGTGGAGTACTCCTCCATCAAACATGCAAATCAGTTCCAAGGTCCTCAAATTATATTTATTTAGCCACATAAGTTTAAGAGGATAAATGAAAGCAACGACCAACAGTTGTTAGGGTGGGCACCCGCTGAATCAGAACCCCAGAAAGCATAAAAGACCATCATCACAGCACGAAAGTTTTCAATTGTCTATAAATAAAGAAAACAAGATAACTCTTCCCTATCAACGACAAAATGCCAAAGAATCTAAAATAAGACGGAGAAAATATTAGCAACCTAACTAAAATGGTGAAGGACATCATTGTGATCCATCCAATAGCCAATTGACACAAACTTCCACACACAATAACAGTCTCACAAAAATGATCATCCGCACACCTGAAAAACTTAAACAAAAATAGAGAACTGCAAACATTTTACCAACAAACAGATCAATTGAATTTCTCTGTCTTCCAAGTTACATATTAAGAAGGTAACTAAAGCAAGAAGATAAAATAAGATAGATATAACCATCCAATTGCTAGAAAATGCCGAAAAGATTACCAGCCAGCTAATTGTATCGTTTCGCCACCATTGATAGCTTGCCAACTGAAATTAATTACCAGAATCTAGAAACCATATCATACATTCCTTGGATGATATTATCTGATCCTTGATTCTCGCACCTACGAAATCATCGTCCGATCGCTCCGTTCCCAACACATAGCTTTGCAAATGAAACTAGGTCCTTATTGAAGAAAAAGTTCCAATACATGGCCATGAATTCTCCCGCCTACAGACTAGTAAACCAACAGGTATTGACAAAACAAATAGCCACCAAACAGAAATCAGATTACTTATTGTTAAGAGTAGAAGAAAAACCTGGAATCCTAACTAAGAACCCCATGAATCAAATCACAATTTGCACACCTAACATAATGGTTGATCTATAAATAGTCTTGCAAATGAAATATAAATACCATGGGGGCACTGAGCAAACAAGAAGAAAAACCTGAAATTTGTCATGAGCAGCTCGGAAAGGGATGCTTGAACATAATTTTTCACACCAATTTCCCAAAAGCCTATCAATCTGCCAGGAAAATTTATTACTTAAAGTAGAAGAAGATAAAACAAGAAAACCTACCACCGGTTACCATGAACCCCTCATATAACAATGTGCTATCGTATTTCTCGCACATGTGATGTGGTCCCGAACAAACAACCCGATTGACTGAAAACAGGTGGCATTGCAAAACGATACTTCCAGATATAGAAGAAACCATTGGGCCAATGTACGAAAAGAACCTAAAAACTGATGGGGACATCGAATAAATAGAGTGTACACAAATACAATACAAGTAAAACCAAACATGAAGAAAGATGTAATAGAAGATCCAGAATATTGTTCAAGAAAGATCAAATCATCCATTATCCTCATGAAACCTAGAAGAACCTTAAAAAAAATGCATTCAGTATTGTTTAAAAACCAGTAATATAGCGAAGTACAGGATAATGGAACGTGCTACACTACAACCTTGGACCAAATCAACAATCTTCCTCGGACGCTCAGTTGTTGGGAGAACACAAAAGTAATATAACATAGCCCATAAAGCACCTATAGCTGATACGTAAAATCAAAGATCTACAAGTACTAAGCACGAATCATATTTTCATAAAACAATATCAGGAACCCAAGAGGGAAACCATAAAAAATCCGAAGTTAGTAGAAAGACTACTCAATGGGAGGGAGCAATCAAAAAGACAATCCCTATTATTTTGTCAGACGATATCTCGCATCCTCCTTCAGCCTAAGTTGCAAATATATCACTAAGGCCACCGAGCTTGTATGGGGAAAAAGTATGTCGCAAGGTTCCAGGGTCATGATTTAGATAGTTATCAATCTAACGCACAGCAAATAAGCCTGAGACAAATGAACAAGAACATCCCACTAATGCAGTTTTTAAAACCTATAGAAAACCCAAAAGATGAAGCATAGGCTGGCCCATAACTGCAACAATCCAAGTACAAGAAATTGAAGACCAATTGCCCTTCAAAACCTATTAGTTACACAACAATAACCCAACCTCATTATATGCAACAAGAACAAAATTTGACCATAAAGAAAATGGCCACATAAACTTAGAGAAGCCTGCATGATATCAAACAAAAAGAAAACGGTACATAAGGGGATTAAAAACAGCAAGGAGGAGATCACTAAAGACCGCATCCATCAACCGAGGAAATCACTGAAAACCATATCCATCAACCATGGAACCTTATCTTCACCATCCACTAATCTATCTGGTTTTAAAAGCAAAATAAGAACATTAAGTATTACCCGCCACCTGATAATTAGGAGCCTGACAGCAAGCATTCTAATAAACAAGAATTCTGACAGATGCAATCATGCAAACTGAGATTAAAAGAACGGATACAAGTCAGAAGAGATATTGACCAAGGCATCTTCATCGGTGGGTGTAACTACTCTATAAGTGACCCTACAAAATCTTAAATGTACATCAAGGCACCCCATCTGATTACAAGCGAGTTGTTGCAAACCAATATCATTTGAGTACCAACGTTCACTCAACCTAAAGTACAATGGTACATCCTTCTATGATTCTTCAAACAATCAGACCTAAAAAAGGTTTCAGGACACGACATCATACTAATCACACTGCAAAGGTCCAACCATCTGATGTTATTTCTGCCAAAGCTGCACATAAAACCATCAATAATACACATTAAGCCGGGACTCCCAAAGACCATAGATATACATACTGAGATGTAAAAAAAGGGTTTAAGTTGCAGAATACTAATAGGACTGCAAAGGTCCAACCATCTGATGTTCTTTCTGCCAAAATTGCACCCATCAATAACACATTAAGCCAGGACTCCAAAGACCAGAGAGATACAAACTGAGATTTAAGAGGGTTTATGTTGCAGAAAAAAGACTGACGAAGTATCTTCATCAGCAGACATAATGACCCATAAATAGGCATACAGATTCTGCAAGATATGTTAAGGGACCTCACACAGTTACAAACGACAAACTGATATCATTTGAGTACCTGCATACACCGAGTCTAAAGTAGAATGGTACATGCCTCTATGGTTCTTTAACCCTTCAAAAGATAATACTGTGATTATGCTACGGAAGCCCGTTATATTAATCAACAGAATTTGTTAATCATCTAGAATATTCAGGCAAAATTCAATCCACGCACGTACTTTGATTTATGAGCAAGAGAGCAAGATATAAACATGATGGGAGGGGAGAAAACCAAAAATGATGAGAAAACGACTGTTTCAAAACTAAGGAAAAACCAATAGATGGTCATCAGTCATCACAAGATCACAGCATTCAGCATCAAAGAAACCTACAGAAAAGCAAATCCCTTTATTTCAGAAACCTAAAAAGGAAATCAAGTCATTGTAGGGATTAAGAGACAACAAACAAAGGTTATACGAGATGACATGATAGTAATTATACTGCAACAATCCGACAACCTGTTCTTTCTACAAAGTTCATATGTATGATCAGCCGTTCATAAGCTCTGCCAACAACATATGTGTTATGAAAAATATGCCCAGTAATTGTACCGTTTTGCCACAATGGATAGCATGCCAACTGGAATTGATTTACCAGAATCTAGAAACTATATCATCAACTCCTTGAATGGTGTTATCCAATCCATTATTCTCTCACCTACAAAGCCATAACTCAGAACGTTCTGCTTCCAACAAATAGCTTTGCAAACAAAACTAGTCATTACCAGAAAAGAAGTTACTGATGTGTGAAAACACAAAAGAAGTACCAGCAAATAGTTCCAATATTTAGCCAGGACTTCTCCAGCCTACGGACCAAGAAACCGATGTTTGACAAAACAAATAGCCTCTAAATAGAATCAAATTACAGAACTATTATTTACGGAAGAAGATACGAAAAAGCCTGGAATCCAAAATCAAGAACTTTAAAAAACCAGCAATATCAGGCCACCTGGACCAATAGCTATAATGGGTTATGAACCATAACCTACAGAAAAAACTTTTTTTGTTTCAAGATCCTAAAAACAAGCCAGTCTTTCTGATGTTCTTTCTGCCACAGACCAGGAAGATACAAACTGAGATTGAAGGGAGGGGTAAAAATCAAAGAAAAAAACTTGACCCTATCAGTAGATGTAACTGGTCCATAAATAGGCCTACAAATTTAGCAATATACCACATACAATAATTTCAAGCGAGTAGTTACAACTTACAAACCAACATCATTTGAGTACCAACATACGCTGAATCTAAAATAAGATGGTACAACCTTCTATGATTTTTCAGACCTAAAAAAGAAAGGTTTCAGGAGTCAGGACGTGACACCATACTAATCAAACAGCAATGGTCCAACCAGCTGATGTTCTTTCTGCCATAGCTGTATGTAAAACCATTAACACCACACATCAGGACTCCCAAGACCAGAGACATACATAATGATATTGAAGAGGAGGCGTTTAATTCGCAGAAAAAAGACTGACCGAGTATCTCCATCAGCTGGCATAAATGATCCATAGATAGGCCTACAGAGTCTGCAATATACGTCAAGGGACCCCACACAGTTACAAGCAACTTGTTACAAACCAATGGTCATTTGATAACCCGCATACATCGAATCCAAAGTAAAATGGAAATTCTTCTAAGATTCTTCAACCCTTCAAAACATACTACTGTGATTATGCTATGGAAGCCCAACAGAATTTGTTAATAATCCAGAATAGTCTGGCAAGATCAATCCACATGCGGCAAGATCAATCCACATACGAACTTCATTTATGAGCAAGAAAGCAAGATAGAAACATGATGAGAGGCAGAAAACCAAAAATGCTGAGAAAATGATTATTAAAAAACTAAAGAAAAACCAGTAGATGGTCATCAGTCATCAAAAGATCACAGTGCTCAGCATCAAAGAAACCTACAGACAAACACATCCCTCTAATTTTAGGAACCTAAAAAGAAAATCAAGTCATTGTATGGACTAAGAGACAACAAAGGAAGGTTAGATGGCATGATAGTGATTATTCTGCAAGTCTCCAACAATCCGACAACCCTGTTCTTTCTGCAAAGTTCATATGGAGAACCATTAGCTCCATATAACATGACGTCTTCCAAACGAGATCACACACATATATGGACATATATCCAATTACCAAGAATTTCAAAATAAACGTACCACCTAACAAAGCAGAAACACTTTCTATCATCACCACCAAATCCTAGAGCCAACATATCACCTTCTCCTGCAGCCTCAAGAAAAAAAGAGGAACAAGGGTTGCTAACGCCAGTTAAAACTAAAGAATAAGCAAAATAATAAGAACCCTCCTCATGCAAGCTAGAGAGATTCTGTAAACAAAACAACATCACTTAATCTTCTTCATAACAAAGCATAAAAGAGCCTGCCGTAACATGACGCAGAAAAGAATATCCATAAGGGCCATCAACAACAATCAACATAATCCAACCAATAAGTAGACACCAATTAAATGGATGCAATTTAGACCTTCAAATGGATGCCAATTGACACCTTCGAACAACCAACCACATTTGAGCATCAAGAAAAACACATGTTTTACATACACAAAAGTAGACCGCCGGATGGAAAGGGATTAATGATCGTAATAATCAGATGGTAGAAGGTGCAGTATATGAGGTAATGTCTCTTGATATCACTAAGAGTTGATAGTCTCGCCTCGCCTACCTAGCATATAAATATAATACCACAGGAGATTCTGATGTCTTGCAAAGTACACAAAACCTATAAGAAAAAGCATCAACCTCATAAAAATACATACAATAACTTAAAAACCAGTAATGTAGAGAAGTCCGAATGCACATGAGTGTCTAAAGCTGCTATAACTCCCAAAAACTAAGCCTCGATTGTTAAATTTACGACCCTACCTGGCAAAAAGGGATCATACTCTACAATCTGTCACCAACTCAAGCAACTTTTCCTCAAATGGCCATATACGCTTTTGGGAAACAGAGCACGGAAAGAATATATAACTGATCAAGATCTAATCAATATGAAACATTATAGAACTACAACAGACAAATCATATTGGCCATGCAACGTCACCAGGCACTCGAAAGGTAAACCACAAAAATCCAAAGTTGGTAGAAAGACTACTCAATGGGAGTGCGCAACAAGCGCTGATTCCCGTTGTTACATCCAACAAAATCACAAATCCTCCTTGGGCCTGAAAGGCAAGTATATCACTAGGGCCACAAAACTTGTAGGGCCACACAACTTGTACCAAAAAATATTAAATAGAGTGAAGATTTACCAATATAATGCACAATAATTAAGATTGAGATGGACAAACAAGGACACTCACTCATGTAGTTTCTAGAACCTATGAGAACCAAAAAGAAGCATAAACTGACCCGTGTACAATAAACTGAAAACCAACTGCCCTTCAGAACCTAGGAAACGGTTGTGGTGAGGATGCCCACCAGATGAATCACCTTAGGCAGCCCAAAAACCATCATCACTGCATGGAAGCTTTCTATCTTCTATCAACAAAGAAAACAAAAGAACTCTTCTCAATGTTGATGCCAAATTCTCAGAAGAATCTAAAATAAGATAAAGAAAACATCAGCAAACTTCCATACACGATAACTCACATCTTAAATGATCATCTGCGCACCATGAAACACTTGAACATATATGCAGAATTGCAGTCCTTTTACCAACAAACGCAACTTTCAAGGCACATAAAAAGATAATAACTGAGGTAATAAGAGATAACACAAGATAGATTTAACCATCTAATTGCTTCAGAATGCCAAAAAGATGACCAGCCAGCCCGCCACATCCAACAGAACCCTAGACACACACAAGGATGATCTAATAACTCTTCATTTACAAATAAATAGGATTGAAGACACAGAAGAGTAACCGATTATCAAGTAAAGCATTACTCCAACCTATTTAAAAACAAAACTTATATTCTATTGAAGTACATGGACATATGACCAACCGCTCGTAAGCTCTTCCAACATATATGGATGGTTATTTTATGAAAAGTTCAGCCAGTAATTGTATCTTCTCGCCACAATGGATAGTTTGCTAACTGAAATTGATTACCAGAATCAAGAAACTATATCATGAATTCCTTGCATGATATTATCCGCTCCTTAATATTCTCATCTACAAAACCATAATATCATTCTGCCCCCAACAAATAGCTTTACAACAAAATCTGAAGAGTTCCAATACCTATCCATGAGAATTCCAATACGTATCCATAATTTCTCCAACCTATGGACCAGCAAACCATTGTGTGTGACAAAACAAATAGCCTCCAAATGGAAATCGATTTATACAATTACTATTTAGGGTAGAAGATACGGAAAGAAAAAAAACCTGAAATCCAAAACCAAGAATTATAGAAAAGACCAGCAATGTCGGGCCACCTGGACCCATAGCTTTAATGGGTATGCACCAAAACCTACAGAAAAAACTATTTTTCTTTCAAGAACCCAAATATAAGCCAGCCTTTCTGATGTTCTTTCTGCCAAAGACCAGAAAGATGCAATTACGCAAACTGAGATTAAAAAGGAGGTATATAAGTCCAGAAAGATGCAATTACGCAAACTGAGATTAAAAAGGAGGAATATAAGTCGGAAAAAAAATTGACCAAGGCATCTTCATCGGTGGGTGCAACCACTCTGTAAATAACCCTACAGAATCTCGAATGTACATCAAGGCACCCCATTCAATTACAAGCGAGTTGTTACAAACCAATATCATTTGAGAACCAACATACACTGAACCTAAAGTACAATGGTACATCCTTCTATGATTCTTCAAACAATCAGACCTAAAATCACACTACAAAGACCCAACTACCTAATGTTATATCTGCCAAAGCTGCACATAAAACCATTAACAAGAAACATTAAGCCAGCACTCCTAAACTGAGATTTAAAAAAAGGGGTTTATGTTGTAGGATACTAATAAAACTGCAAAGGTCCAACCATATGATGTTCTTTCTGCCAAAGCTGCACGTAAAACCATTAACTCTACACATTAAGCCGGGACCCCAATCACCAGAGAGATACAAACAGAGATTTAAAAAGGAGTTTATGTTGCAAAAAAATTACTGACCAAAGAGGGGTTTATGTTGCAGAAAAAAGACTGACCAAGTATCTACATCAACTGACATAACTGATCCATAGATAAGCATACAGATTCTACAAAAAAAAAACTTCAAGGGACCCCACACAGTTATAAGCGACAAATAGATACGTTGAGTAGTACCCGCATATGGTACATCCTTTTATGTTCTTCAACCCTTCAAAAGATAATGCTGTAATTATGCTATGGAAGCCCATTATATTAATCAGCAGAATTTGTTAGGAATCCCGACTATTCAGGCAAAATTGAATCCACGCACATAATTCGATTATGAGCATTAGAGCAAGATAGAAACATGATGGGAGGGCAATAAACAAAAAAATGCTGAGAAAATGATTGTTAAAAACCTAAAGATAAACCAGTAGATAGTCATCACAAGATCACAGCGTTCAGCATCAAAGAAACCTACATACAAACACATCCCTCTTATTCCAGGAACATAATAGGAAATCAACTCTCTGTAGGGACTAAGAGACAACAAAAAAAGGTTTTAAAAGATGTCATGATAGTAATCATACTGCAATGATCCAACAACCTCTTCTTTTGGATATGTTCATACAGAGAACCATTAGCTCAATATATCATGACGCCTTCCAAACTAGATCACACACATGTATCGGATCACCAAAAAATTCAAAAGAAACATTACACCTTACAAAGCAAAAGAATCTGACATCATGATCACCTAAACCGACAGCAACGATATCACCTTCTCCTGCATCCTCAAGAAAAAGAAAGAACAAAGGATTGCTAAGGCCAGCTATAACTAAAAGATGAGCAGAAATACAAACAAGAACCCTCATGCAAGCTATAGGGATTCTGCAAACAAAGCAACATCATTTTATGTTCCCCTAACAAAGCATAAAAGAGCCTGCAGCAACATGAACCAGAAAGAATATCCATAAGGACCATCAACAACGATGAACATGATCCAATCAACAAAGTGGATGCTAATTTAAACCTTCAGAACATGATCCGATCAACAAAGTGGATGCCAATTTAAACTTTCAAACATATAACCACATTTGAGGAATCAAGAAAGATGCAAGTTGTACATGTAATAAAATAGAGCACTGAATGAGAACCACTGTAAAAATCAGATGGTATAAGTGTAGGATACGAGCCAATATTTACTTGATATCACCAAGAGTTGATAGACTCGCCTGGCCTACTTAGCATATAGATAGAATATGACAAGAGATTCTGCTGCCTCACAACGTACACAAAACCTATAACAGATAACGTAGACAGATACCAAGGCACGGGAGTGTTGCAAGGTGTTATAATCTCAGAAATTAAGACTGGGTTGTTAAATTTACAACCCTAGATGACCAGACACTACAACATATCACCAAATCAACTAACTTTTCTTCATATAGTCATACATGCTTTTGGAGACAGAGTGCAGAAACAATATATAGCTAATCAAGATCTAATCAGTATGTACAATTAAAAAATTACAACAGACTCAAATCAGACTGGCCATGCAACGTAATTAGATACTTGAAAGTTATTGAAAGGTGACCACAAAAATCCAAAGTTGGTAAAAAGAATAGTCAATGGGAGAGCTCAACATAGAGAAGATTCCCATTATTTGTGTCCGACAAGATATCATATCCTCTTTGGGCCTGAGCTGCAAGTATATCACTAGGGCCACCCAGTTGTAACAGAAAGAAGAGAATAAAGTGAAGGCCACGGTTAGACAGTTAGTATATCAACAGGGCCACTGAACTTGTACCTGAAAAAGGAGATTAAAGTGAAGGTCATGTTTAGACAGCTATCAGTATAATTCACAACAGATTAGATTGAGGTGGACAAACTAGGACAGCTCACTCATGCAGTATCTAGAACCTATGAGAATAACCAGAAAAGGAAGCATAAACAGACCTATGTGAAATAAACTGAAAACCAACTGCCCTTCAAAACCGGATGAATCGGAACCTTAGGCGGCATAAAAGACCATCATCACCACATGGAAGCTATCCACTTCATAATTCATATAAACAAAAAAAAAACAAGATAGCTCTTCTCCATGTCGATGTCCAAATGTCAAAAAAATAAAATAAATTTAGAAAATATCAGCAAACTTCCCACACAATAACTAACATAGTAACTGATCATCCACGCACCATGAAACACTTGAACAAATATAAAGAACTGCACTCCTTTTACCAACAAACAGAACTCTTAAAGACACATAAAAAGATAAAATTAAGGCAATAAGGTAAAATAAGATAGATATAGCCATCTGATTGCTACAGAATGCCCAAAAGATGACTAGCCAGCTTTCCACTTGCTACAGAACCCTAGAAACACACAGGGAAGTGATCTGATAACTCTTCATTTAAGACCAAAACCTAACTCTATTGAAGTACATGAATGCATAAGCTCTTCCAACAACACATTTTGATGTCTATGCTACGAAAAATATAGCCCGTAATTGTATCTTTTTGCCACAATGGATAGCTTGAAACTTAAGTAGATTACCAGAATCAAGAAACTAAACCACGAATTCCTTAGTTTATGTTATCCGATCCTCCATTCTCTCATCTGCAAAGCCAATATCCAATAGTTCTGCCCCATTAAATAGCTTTGCACACAAAACCTGAAATACAGTTCCGATACCTATCCATGATTTCTCCCTACTACGGACCAGTAAACCGATGTGTGTGACAAAATCAAATAGCGTTCAAACAGCAATCAAATTATTAAACTATTAATTATGGCAGATGATACGAAAAGAACCTGGAATCCAAAATCAAGAATACCGTCGACAACGATCAAATTATGATCTCACACACCTAACAAAATGATTGATCAGGCGTATCAAATAGTCTTGCAATTGAAACCTAAAACACTAAGTAATCATAATTACATCAACAACTCCGATGATAAGGCCTAAACATTATTTTTCGCACTTATTACCCAAAAACCTATCGATCTGCCATGATCCAAATACGAGAAAGAACCTAAAAAACCGATGGGGATGTTATATAAATCCAGCCGAACAATAAGATTTAAAAGCCAAAATCATCATTCGATGGCATTGCAAACAGCTTTCGAATCCAAATTAGTAGATCACCAAACGAGAAAATACGAGAGAGAGAACATGTCGTAACAACTTTGAAATCAAAACGATCGATCGATGCCTACGCAAATTGAATCAATCAAGATTGTATGATAGAGAAGATCGAGAAGCATCGAAATTGTTTGATGAATACGTATGAAATTGGATGGTTGGTGGGTATATATATATAGGCATCTGTATGGTATGTCGGTTTTGCGTAGGTCAAACGCGGAAGAGGTCTATCAAGATTCAAGGCGGTTTGTCAAAACTTTATTAATAAAATAAAATATTTATTCAAAAAGAAAAATAAATAACTTATTTATTTTCATATATGTTACATTTTCTTTTGAAGGACGAGAGGTTAAAAAAATTAAAAATGAGAATAGTAAGGAACCTACATTAAACACTTTACCATGACTAGCATTTTCCCCCGAATGCTTTTAGTTAAATCATAATGATCAATATGCGACCTGAGTTTTCAGAAAAACGATTACATATCGAACATATATTCGAGACAGCTTTAATGATTCTTCTGTTAGATAATACCTAAACAGTAGGAAGACGATTTATATAAACCCTCCAATTAAAAAAGTTCACCTTGATCTGAACTCAACCATCCCATCTATATCGAGTAAATGCATCCAACTACAAATCACTCTTCAATTTTAAACAAACAACTTTAGAGGAAAAAGACACACAATTTACCAAAAAGTTTTCTAAATTGATATTACATTTACTAAAAATCTCTATCAATAGTCATAATATTCTTACAAGTGCCCATGGGATTAGGTTTAAGAGGCAAAAAATGATTTGATCTCAAGATGACTTGAAACCAAAAGGGGCATGTTATCTTCCTTAGCCATCCACCCTATTTAGCAAAGAGAGAAATATCCATATCTTTTGAGGATCCAATACCAAAACCACCCTTGCCTTTCTAAGCAATAACTTTCTTCCGATAAACCAAATAAATTTTATGATTAGCGCTTGAGCTTGAGCATGAACATTTTTTTCTTATTTTATCCAAAGTTTAAATGACATGAACGGGAGCTTTAAATAACAAGAAACACAGTTCAAAAAGACTACTTAAAAAATTGCCTTAATCAAACTTAAAAGACAAGATTCAGCCTTTTATGTAGATAAATATTTTTGAAAAATATTGACATCCAGTTTTGAATCTTAATATGGTTCATAGTAGCCCCAAAACTAACGCCCAAATAACAAAAAGGAAACAAATCGAACTTGCAACGAAGCATATTAGTGAGGGCACTTACCCGATCGAACTCAAAACCACCGCCATATAAGTTGCTTTTGGTATAACTGACTTTTAGATGCAAATGTAAATAAAAATTAAAAAAACAAGATGAGGACACCCTCTCCCCTTTGATCGAAAACTCTTTTGTAGGAGGACCATTAACTAGAACTTCAACTTCATTTGAAGTTTTGGTCGTTCAAAGTAAACCCATCCAATCACACCACCCTTGACTTGAGAGTTCATTTGGATCCCATAGGTCCAAATACAAGAAAGAACCTAAAAACAGGTGGAATATTATAATACGAATCCAAGATTTAAAAGCCAAAATGCTTTTAGCTAAATCATAATGATCAATATGTGACCTAAGTCTTCAAAGAAAAATGATTACATAACAGACATATACTCGAGACAACCGTAATGATTCCTCTCTTAGATAATACCTCGATAGTAAAAAGACTATTCATAGAAACACTCCAACCAAAAAAGTTCACCTTGATCAAAACTTAACCAGCCCATTGATATCGAGTAAATGTAGCCAACTCAAAACCGCTCTTTAATTTTGAACGAACAACTTTTGAAGAAAAAGACACACAATTTGCCAAAAAGTCTTCTAAATTGATGTTACATTTACTAAAATCTCTATCAATAGCCATAATATTCTTACAAGTGCTCGTGAGATTAGGTTTAAGAGGCAAAAAGGATTTGATCTCAAGATGACTTGAAACCAAAAGGGCATTTTATCTTCTTTAGCCATCCACCCCCATTTAGCAAACAGAGAAATATCCATATCTCTTGAGGATCCAACACCAAAATCACCCTTACCTTTTTTAGCAATAACTTTCTTCCAATAAACAAAATAAATCTTATCATTAGCGCTCGAACCTGAGCACAATTTTTTTTTCCTTAATTTATCCAAAGTTGAAATGACATTAACATAAGCTTTAAATAACAAGAAAAATAGTTCAAAAGACTACTTAGAAAGCTGCCTTAACAAACTTAAATGACAAAGTTTCATCCTTCCATGTTGATAAATAGAATGAAAAATTCTAGCCGTAACCGCCACGAAGCGCGGGTAACTTCTAGTCTCTTAATAAAATATAATGTAAATTCTAGCCTAGAGATATATCCCCCACCCCACTCCCAAATCGCGACATTTGTTTCATCAATCGAAAAGATAAATATAAGGGAATTGGCCTCCACGATTGAGAGACGAAGGGCGTTGGTATGAAGAGTGAGGATCGGCCTTTGAATCAAGGGGCAATCAAACTTATCTTTAAAGAACATGAAAATCTCACCTTTAACGTCAAGTGGTTTGGTATTGTTAAACATGAGCTCGTTAATATGATTTCTAGAAAATTTTGCATTTACCGTTTTGTGAAAGAAACCAGTGTTTTCATTACAATCCAAAGAGCACCAAAGCAAGTAAATTTATTTCCACCCATAGTGTATTACATGAGACCCGAATTACAAATAAAGCATTAAGTATGTCAGGCCCCAAATGACAAAACTAAGAATTAAGTCTCTCCAATGAAGCATTAAAGTCATTGAAGTCCTCCAAAAGATACATAAGTCATCAAACACAAGCATAGCTTTTGATAGCTAATATCTCAGAACACAATTGGTTTTTGAGTACTTGGTTTGTAGACAATAAACGTTCATAATATGTAAAGTAGCCAATGATCCAACAAAGTTACTTTCATGGCCATGAAATTTTGAATTTGATCACACTATGTTTAGTGAAGATGGAGCTATCCCAAATACAAATAGCCCATCCGAACATCCATTTGTGTTTACATAGTCAACGCCCACACCCGAATTATCCCAAAGTGCTCTTGCATTCACTTTCAACCCATTAAACAACATAGTTTCTTGTATCTCGAGAAAGTACACTTTATTATCATTTTTAAAAGATTTAACCCATTTATTTTTTAATTTATCACCCAACCCCCTTATATTTATAAAAAAGGAAATTTTACTGAGAAAAAGAGTTCCCTAACTTCACAAACAATCACATCTTTCACTAGGTTGGAACAACCATCCAACGCAAGTCTCAAATTTCAATCTGATATCAATGAGCATAGAAGGTTTGTCTAAATTTTTAACTTTCTTTTTAATTGTTATAATAACACATTTGGACCTTTGTGTTTTCCTCCGGTCTGATATCAATGAGCATAGAAGTTGTCTCTATCGGTCAAATCTTGTTATTTGGTTAAGCGATATTCAGCTGAAAATGGATATTGCAGTGGAGGCATGTCATAATAAAGAAATGAAAGGATGTCTAAATTCTTCACAATCAATAAGCGTATGTTACTATGATGCTTAGAGATTTAGTTAGTTTTCTCATTTATTTAGTGTAACACTCCTGAAAACCAAACCCAAAGCATCTGCTGGACAGTGGCGATTTAGAGGCGGTAGTCGTTAATGGGGTCCAAGGGGCAAAGCCCCTGGTTAGGGTTGAACTACCAAGTCAGCTAAGAAAAATGTTATTTTAGAGATATAGTATAGTGAAGAAAATTTAAGAAAAATAAAAATTTTGATAAATTAGGGCCGACGCGGCTTGCATCAGAGAAAAGATGCAAGGCGCATCGACTTAGCTAAGGAAACAATACGAAGACGACACGTGGATGTTGACTACTTGGCAGGTGCTGGACACGTGGACACCGATGTAGACCGTATTGGCTTTTGATGTGGGCAGGATCGCCAAAAAGGGCTATAAGCAATGCATATGCGACACGTATCACGCATGCAAAGGTGACACCCGATCTGAGGCGCATCGCCCAGAGGATGCGGGCCGCATCAACTAGTCGTCCTCACCTATATAAGGGTGAGTTTTCAGCTCATTCTGTATACATTTCACACTTAAAAACACACACACATATCCTCTATATTCATGCCCAGATCCTCTCTGACTCACTCTATGAACCTACGCTCGATACCCGACGAACCAAAGCCCCCGAATGATCAATAAAACATTCCCAGTCTAGCAGTAATATGTGATTCTATCTAAGCAACCTCAAACCTTCCTAAGAACATAGACAAGGCTCAACTTGACTTTAAGATGAATACATTTATCTTTGAAAAAAAACAGATGAAGGCTTGATATTCACTATTATCCTTGAAAACTAGCATGAACAATAATTAATATATTAACGTATGTTGATGAAATACAAGACAAACATCAGATTAAGATTGTACGCATGGTCTAATAAAAAATGATACATATGGATGGGTAAGACCCTGAAAAGGGTATTATGCCTAAGCATGACTGGTAATGGTTTGGTGCTCAAAGGATTATGACTCCCTAGGCATTGATGTTTCCAGGGGTGACTTAATAAAAACTATTGCTAGTGTATAATCACAAATCTTGATTTGTGTTTCATTCTATGGATCTAGCATGGTTAATCTTAAATTAATATTCCCACGCTTACTTATGAAAATAATTTAGGTCTGATAAATGTTATTTACCAGCATATCACTGATATTGAATTTTAAGCTTTTTACGAGTAAAGAATGATTGAATGTGACTTAGATCGTGTCAAAGTATAGACTTTGTGGGTGTATCTAACGTCAAAATCCAAGTTATACAAGCTGAAAGTAGAGATGGATGCATTTCTAGTTTTGAAATCATATGACTTGTAAATACAAACATGATCTTTATAAAATAATATTATGAATCAAAGTATGATTCAATTTTGAATATTGTATTGATTATAAAACAATATTACGATATTGTTTACAAACGAAATTTCGATGCCAATAAGATCTCTGAGAATGTTTTTCAATATAAAATAATCAAATGATCCCGATTGGTTCACACAGTCCGTCGTGACCCAAACCCGAGGTATGACATTTAGAATTTTGTGTTATGCTACATTGAGAAATGATCTAATCCAGAAACAACGATTCCTTCTCTTTGAACTTTTGTATTGTATTGCACATTCATATGATTCATTGTATTTGGTATCCTTAAGCTACTGAAGGCTAATTAGATATTTTATTTTCTCATAAAATTTGGATAATAATAATTAACATATAAAAGCTTCAAATGATTTTAACTAAAAAGTATGTTAGTCGGAGTAAGTAAAGGCACATATGTTATGTATAATTTCTTATTTTTTTTAGGAAAATTAATTTTTGATTGTTTGGCATAATTGTTAATTTGTTAATCAGGTTACATTGTGTTAACTACATCGTCAAGTTACATTATATTTGTGTACCAAGTTAAAGCGGGTAGTTTTAGATGTTCGTAAAAATACATTTATTTGTTTGAACATATTTTTTTATTAGGGCATGTTTGGTATGGGACAATGAAATGGAGGAAGCAATGGAACTGTTGAAGGAATGAAATGAATCGTTATATTTTATTGTCTTGTTTGGTTACTTGCGAGAATCAAATGAATCATTATTTTGTGTTGTTTGTTAGGTAGGAAAAGAAAAAGAAATGAAATACAAAAGTGGAGGCGGTGGTGATGATCGGTTGTGGTGGTGGTCGGTGGTAAGCAATGGTGGTTTCTGATGGTGGCAGCCGGTGGTGGTGGGCGGCGGCGGCAGCGGTGGTGGTGGTGGTGGCTAATGGTTACCTGTGGGTGGTGGGTGGTTTAGCTAGTGGTGGCGGCTATTGGTTCTCGGTGGTGGGAGTGGTCGGCGGCGGTGGCGGCGGTGGCCGGTGATGGTGGTGGTCGTCGTGGTGGTTGGTAGTGGTGGCTGCTGGTGGTGAGAGTGGTGGTCAGCGGTGGTGCTTGGAAGTGGCGGTAGATGGCAGTGACGGTTCGTGGTGGTGGCGGCCAGTGATGGTTGGTGGTTGGCGGTGGTGGTGACTAAGGATGAAAGAATGGATGGAATGAAAAAAAAGAAGGGGGATGAATGGAATGAATTTGATGTGTTTAGAGGGAATAAGATAACCTATGTGATGGTCTATTTCATTCTATTCACCATCAAAACATCTTTTTTTTTCATTCACCTTCAATGGTTCGTTCCATTCTGCCTCTCATTTCTGCATACCAAACGTTACCTTATTGTGAGATTAATTTTGTCATAACTGCTAGAAACCAACTGGTATAATGTAACGCCCGAAAATTTTGAAGAAAAGAAGCCAGAATGAAGTTCTCACGTAAAGGAAAGTTCTCGAGATAGAACCTCATGCGCGCGAGAACATCCAGTTTGACTCCATTTCGCGCGAGAAGCTCACCTGCTAGATAGAAAAATCGGCTGCGTAGAGAGAGAAAGTGAAGAATCCAAGTGTTTAAGGTATGTAACTCGTGTTATGTACTAAGAATGGATTATTGATGAACGTAACGCATGGTTATGTAGTTTTCGCTCGGCAAAGGCTTCGGGAAGGTTGTGTTTGTGCTAGAACTTTGATGTATTGCAAAATACGTTGATTTCCGATATACGTTTCGCACATTTTTCGGGTAGTTTAGTTTAGATTTTGTCTCGTTTTTATTAGTTACTTAGTATTTTGTGTTTCCACAGGCTTTGGAGCTAAAGGAAGTGAAAATGATCAAGAACGGAGAAAACTGTGCTTCCAGACATGTCGCGGGCAAAAGACAGATCAAAACGAAAAGTTCCTCGAAATTTACCCCTTGGCGCCACGCGACGGGAAGGGGTTCCCCCTCCACGTGGCGCGACGGGCTTTATTTCGAGGAAAATCTTAATTGAGCCCAATTAAGTTGTTTTTAACCCTAATGACGAAGAAAAAAAGGGAGGAGACGGCCAGAGCACGAAAGGAGAGCTTCTTGGGTGAAATCTTGGAGTTTGGGAGTAAAGGATTGAAGGTTTTACGCTAAGGGATCACACAACCAACCGGAATCATTCGGTTTGTCATTCTCGAGTTTAATCACTTTCTTGTTCATGTTGAAACACTTCCAATACATGATTTTTGCTAGTGTTTTAAATATGATTGTTGGCTAATCTTGTAATACTACTTGGTCTTTGATGATTATTCTTGTTTGACTAGTTTTCTTGTCGGTTTTGGAACTCGTTCATGTGGATTTATTAATAAAGTAACAAACTTGGTTTCTCTGACTTGGTGTGGATGAATATCTTTTAGGCCTTATAATTATTTGTTAATTCCTCGTATTTCTTGGTGAATGTCTTTCACGGAATAGGTGCATTGCTAGACTGTTTACTTTGTGTTCTCGGTTTTTAGGTGGTTTGCTAAACGATCGTAGTAATCCATAGGAGTTACTTGAATGAATTTGGTAATCTAGATATTCAACTAATCCTAAAAGCTGTAAGGTGAGAGGTTATCGGTTAGTCTTGTGTGTTTGATTGCTAGGCTCAGTTTCTTTGTAAAAAGGCTTTGCTTAGTTTCCCTTGCACTTTCTTGTTAACCGAGTCTTGTCAGAAATTCCATAGTTACCCCATGCACTTAGGTGTATTGAGATGTTTGTGCTGTAAGGTAAAATGTCTATCGGGTACTTTATTGAGATGGATTCATCGTAAGAGAAGTCCATATACTGGTAATTTAACATCCTATTGGGTTTCGTGGTTGACACCGTTAAGAAGGGTTGACGGCTCTCTAGGTTGTTCCTAGGTTAGTATCTTAAGATCCCAGTTTCCACCTCTAGTTCCATAACAGACAGAAGACTAGTTGTCCGAGTATATGATTCTCACCTAGGTAGTATCTTCCCATTATCTGTTTTTCAGTTAAAGTTCTCATTCGTGTTTAGTTCCTTGTCTTACCCCCTTTTTAATTAATTATTCTTATTTGTTACTTCAGAAAACCCCCTCTTAAACATAAAAACAAAATAAAAAATAAGTTTAGTAGATGAGTCTTAGAGTCTAGTTTACGCCATTCATTTAGAGTCTTGTGGGTTCGATATCCGGACTTACTTAAGCTTTACTAGAATCGACAGGTTCACTTGCCTATTAGTAGTTTAGTTTAGAGAGTCTAGATTTTAACTTAGTGTTTGTTTAGAGTCAGTTTTAGTCATTTTAATTGAACTACTTTGTGCACATCAAACTTCAAGAGGTGACTTTCTAGTCCTCTTATTATACAAGTTTTATGTTTTGGGGCTATTATGCATACTAGAACGTTTTAAAATGCTTATCTATGCTTGGTTTGATGATGTTTAAGATGTTAGCGTGTTAGAACAGCCTTAGACGCGATTTGTAAGTTCTCGCGCGATAGGTTGGTTCTAGCGCGATGGGGTAGTTCTCGCGCGAGTCAGTTTTAATCGTTTTAATTGAACTACTTTGTGCACATCAAGTTTTTGGCGCCGTTGCCGGGGACTCTTTAGAAATTGCGTTAATTATCTTTGATTGGATTTATCTGCTATATTTGTGCTTCGTATCTTTTTGTCTTTATGTCTGTCTGAGTCGTTTTGGTTTTCCTGGTATCTTACTGTTTTTGTGTCTTTCTTGCAGTTGAATGCCCAAACCCCTCCTGCGTTCACAAGGACCGCTGCCGAAACCCCCTTGCAGAAAAGCTTGGCTTTGAGGACCCCACGATAAAGTCACCACCCATCCGAAATCAAATGGCTGCTCGTCGCACTGTTCACCAGCAAGCCACTCAGGGATTCACGGGAGTTAACAATCCCATCACTATCCCAACCATCGTAAATGAAAACTCCTGGCAGATCCCTTCTTATGTGATGACTGCCATTGCTAATAACTGCCAATTCCATGGGCGCGAAGATGAAGACGGCCCTGCCCATATTGGCCGCCTTGAGCGCATCTGTCGCACCTTCAAACTTCAAGGTGCCACTGACGATGCTATTTTTCTGTAGTTATTCCCATTTTCACTCGCGGATCGAGCCGCGACTTGGCTTGAGTCGCATCCTGCTGGCACTTTCACTACTTGGCCAGATCTCCGTGATCGTTTTCTGAATAAGTACTTTCCACCGGCCAAGGCCTCCCGCCTTTGCGATGAGATCCATTCGTTCTGAATGGATCCTGACGAGCCTTATTACCGTGCTTGGGAGCGTTTCCAAAATCTGCTCAGCCGTTGCTCCCAGCATGGCCTCTCTAACTGGGCACTTGTAGAGAAATTCTACAATGGCCTGACTTATGAAGCTCGTGCGCGTTTTGACACTTCTACAGGAGGCCACCTCATGGGTAAGAAAGATGTGACTAAATGTAATGAAATGTTCGAGAGTTTTGCTCAAGCAGAGTATGAGCAGCGGTCTGCTAACAGGAAATCTACTCCTGCCACTAGTCCCTCATCTAGAGGAATTCACCATGTCACAGTGGATACTAGTGTGGCTGCTACTCTGGAGAGTTTAGTGAAGGAGGTTAAGGAGTTGAAGAGGAAGGTAGACAAGTGTGAGTTGTGTAGAGGGGGGCATGATACTTCTGAGTGTCCTTTGATCGGTCAGGAGCAGGTAGATTTTATAGGAGGTCAAAACAGAGGTCCCATGAATCCATTCAATACCCCATACAACTCTGGTTGGCGAAATAATTCAAATTCTCACTGACGTTCTTCCGGTAATCCCCCTGGTTTCCACTCAAATTATAATCAGAACCAAGGGCAGGGATCATCTTCTAGTGGGAATTCGGGGAATAGTGCTATAAGGGGTAGTGGAGATAAGTTGGATAAGATAGAGGAGTTGTTGTCACAATTAGTTGTTAAGGATGCTACCACACAGAAAACACTTGCTGAGCATGATATCCTACTTAGACATCAACAGTTAGCTTTCCTTGATCTTTAGCGTTCTATTGGTAATATTGCTAGGCGTTTGGATGAGAGGCCCCAGGGCCAGTTTTTGGGTAGTACTCAACCTAATCCAAATGCCTAACTGAAAGCAATCACCACTCGTAGTGGTAGAGGAGGAGAGGAAGTTAAGTCACCGGATGTCGTAGAGGAAGAGGAACCGGTTGGCGAGGATATTGAGATGGAGGCTCCTGGAGGGGTGCACCTGAGGCGAGTCCCAACAAGTACCGCACCGACCAATGGACCTCAGTTAGAGAAATCGGAAACTAAAAAACCGTCTTCATTTAGGCCTTTTCTCGATATTGATCGTTCTCGTGTCCCGTACCCCGATCGCCTTGCTAATCAGAAATATGCAAAGGAGTATGGGCACTTTCTAGACATATTTAAGCAGCTGAAGATAAATCTTCCCTTTATTGAGGCCCTTCAGCATATGCCCAAATATGCCAAATTCCTAAAAGACCTTCTGAAACATAAGGACAGGTTGGGTGAACTGTCTAACATCCTTTTAACAGGAGGGTGTTCTGCGGTAGTTCTGAATAAGCTACCAGAGAAGCTGACGGACCCGGGTACTTTCACTATCCCGTGTTTGTTTGGTAGTAACACTCAGAGCTGCGCATTGGTTGATCTCGGGGCTAGCATCAACTTGATGCCATACTCTCTTTATGAGAAACTGAATGCGGGAGATCTGACACCTACACGCATGACACTCTCACTTGCTGAACGATCGGTCAAATATCCACGGGGTATCATTGAGAACTTGTTGGTGAAAGTAGATAGATTCGTGTTCCCCGTGGATTTTGTTGTTCTTGACATGGAGGTTGATGAAAAAGTTCCTATTATTCTTGGTTGTCCGTTTCTTAACACCGCAAAGGCCATCATTGATGTATTTGATGGTAAAATCACTCTTAGAGTCGGGGATGAAAACTTCACCTTTGAGATTTTAAAATCCATGCGACATCCTGATAGTCAAGACGATTTCAGTGGTCCCTCCAATTCTGTTTACCACATAAATTCGTTTATCTCTCGTGTAGACCGCTGTCTCGACTACATCTGTGGGGCCGATCTGGTTGTTGAGGATCAAGTAGAGGAGCCGAGTTTTGAGGCAGAGGAGGCACCACTTTTTCCCGAGCTGATGGAGATTAGTGAGATTCGTGATGAGAGTAAGAAATCTTCCTTAGAAGTGCCACCCATCTTAGAGCTTAAGGTTTTACCTTCCCATCTAGAATATGCCTACCTTGGAGAGGATGCCACATTGCCCATCATTATCTCATCCAAATTGACGGAGGAGGAGAAAAACAAGCTGCTTAAGGTGTTGAGGACATATAAACAAGCCATTGTTTGGAGGTTGAAAGACATCCAGGGCATTAGCCCAACTTATTGCACCCATAGGATACTCATGGAGGATGAGTATAAGCCTGTGGTCCAGCCTCAGAGACGTTTAAATCCAAATATGCAAGAGGTTGTGAAGAAAGAAGTGTTGAAGTTGATGGATGCAGGCTTAATCTATCCTATTTCTGTTCCACTTGGGTGAGCCCAACTCAGGTTGTCCCCAAGAAAGGAGGGATGACAGTGATCACAAATGAGAATAACGAGCTCATACCCACTCGTACGGTCACTGGTTGGCGCATGTGCATAGATTACAGGATACTGAATGATGCCACCGAAAAAGACCATTTTCCTCTTCCTTTCATTGATCAGATGCTTGAGCGGTTAGCGGGTCAGTAGTTTTACTGCTTCTTAGATGGCTTTTCAGGTTACTTCCAAATTCCCATTGCACCTGAGGATCGGGAGAAGACCACTTTCACGTGCCCCTATGGCACTTATGCGTATCGTCGGATGCCATTCGGGTTGTGTAACGCTCCGGCCACTTTTCAGCGTTGCATGGTAGCTATCTTTCAGGATATGATTGAATCATCCGTGGAGGTTTTCATGGATGACTTTTCAGTTTATGGTAGCTCATTTGATCAGTGTTTGCTTAATTTGGAGAGGATGCTGAAGAGATGCACCGAGACGAAGTTGATGCTTAATTAGGAGAAGTGCCACTTCATGGTGACTGAGGGGATTGTGCTAGGGCATAAGGTTTCGAGAGATGGGATAGAGGTTGATAGGGCTAAGATAGACACCATTAGTAGACTCCCACCACCCACTAGTGTCAAATCCATTAGAAGTTTTCTAGGCCATGCGGGTTTCTATAGGCGTTTCATCAAGGATTTTTCAAAGATCACACAGCCCATGACTCACCTTCTTGAGAAGGATGTTCCTTTTGTATTTGATGAGGAATGTCTTAAGGTGTTCTAGTTTTTAAAGGAGTAGTTGGTGAGTACTCCTATTCTTGTTTCCCCCGACTGGAGTTTGCCTTTTGAACTCATGTGTGACATAAGTGATTACGCAGTCGGGGCAGTCCTCGGTCAAAGGCGGGATAAACACTTTCATCCCATTTACTATGCTAGTAAGACTCTGAATGATGCACAAGAGAACTACATTACCACAGAAAAAGAGCTTCTAGCGGTGGTTTTCGCCTTTGATAAATTCCGTTCATACCTCATGCTTTCTAAGACGACCATTGCGATATTTATTCGCCAAGAAAGATGCCAGACCTCGTTTAATTCGGTGGATTCTTTTGCTTTCTAAGTTTGACATTGAAATTAAGGACAAGAAGGGAGCAGAGAATGTCGTGGCTGATCATCTTTCAAGGTTAGAGGAGCTGAGTAGAGAGGAGATTCGTGAGGAGGCGATTGGAGATAGATTTCCTCACGAATCAGTTGATTTTGTGGAAGCGGAGAAGCAAGGTATGCCATGGTTTAGTGATTTGGCAAATTACCTTGCTCATGGAGTGTTAGTAGGGGGGTTAAATGCTCAGCAAAGAAAGAAGTTCTTCAGAGATACGGGTAGATATGTGTGGGATGACCCATTCCTCTACCATGTAGGAGGAGATAGAGTGTTGAGGAGATGTGTCCCTCGAGAAGAGGGAAGAGAGATTCTTGAACGTTGTCATGCAGGTCTAACCGAAGGTCATTATAGTCATCATATCACCGCACAAAAAGTTTTTGACTGCGGTTTTTACTAGCCTTCTGTTGTGAAGGATGCCCTTGAGCTCGTTAAAACTTGTGATGCTTGTCAGCGGACAGGTAATATCTCATCCAGGGATGAGATGCCCCAAAATCCCATTCAGGTTGTTGAGGTTTTTGATGTGTGTGGCATCGATTTCATGGGACCATTTCCTTTGTCAAAAGGGAATTGGTACATCCTTGTGGCCATAGACTATGTCTCAAAGTGGGTGGAAGCTCAAGCCTTGCCTACTAACGATGCTCGAGTGGTGGTGAGATTCTTAAAGAAGCTGTTCACTAGGTTTGGCACTCCTAGAGCTCTTATAAGTGACTGTGGCACGCATTTCTGTAACACTATTTTGGAAAAGACATTAGAACTCTACGGTGTCACTCATCGTTTATCCACCACTTACCATCCACAAACTAGCGGTCAAGTGGAGAATGCCAACCGAGGAGTTAAGAGAATCCTTAAGAAAACCGTGGGGAGTAGTCGGAAGGATTGGTCCGACAAGTTAGATGATGCGCTATGGGCGTTTAGAACCGCCTACAAAACACCTCTGGGTACAACACCGTTCATGATCGTATATGGTAAAGCGTGTCATCTTCCCGTAGAGTTAGAACATCGAGCTTATGGGCCCTAAAAGCAGTTAACCTTGACCTATCGGAAGAGGCAAAGAGAAGATTCTTCCAAATTCACGAGTTGGAGGAACTTAGGGATGCGGCCTATGCTCGTTCTTTGAGTATCAAGGAGAAGACGAAAGCCTATCATGATAAAGGCTGAAAGGGTTCAAAGAGTTTAAGGAAGGTGATAAGGTTCTGCTCTACAATTCCCGTTTGAAGTTGTTTGGTGGGACATTGAAATCAAAGTGGTCGGGACCTTACACGGTGAAAGAAGTATTTCCTCATGGTGCGGTTGAGTTGGAGAATGAAGAAACAAGGAGTACTTGGAAGGCTAATGGTCAACGATTAAAGCACTACCTTATAGGACTATTGGATTCGAGTGAGGAGGAGGTTATCCCTCTCGAAACCCCCTGAAAATGAGCGAATAGAGATCTTGGGCGAGTTCCCAAGTGTAGAGTTTGTATAATCTTCTAGGTCATTAGTTTTTTGTTAGTTTTTTTTCGGTTTGTGTGTTTTGTGTTTTGGTTATTTTGGCAGGGATTTGTACTCGAATGGAAGTGGAAAACATGGAAAAACCAGGCTCTAGGTAAGTTATTTAGTAAATTTTGGCTTAAAAATGGTTTTTCGGGAGGTTTGGATTAAAAACCTTTAAGATTTTTCTAAGTGTTGGAGCATGAAAATCAAAAAACTTTCTGGAAATTACATCCCCTCGCTCCACGCGATGTGATGCATGGGTTTGGTCGTGTGGCGCGAGGCTCATCCAGTCGAGTTAAAGTCCCCTTCATCCCCAATTTGAAAACCTAACTTTTACAACCCACCTCCAACACCACCCATAACCCGTCCGACCACCAACCTTCGACCACCATCAACAAACCACAACTTTTCACCCATTCCTCCCTTTTTCACAACCACCACCACCTGTTTCAACCCGATATCTAGCCACATTTCATCTACTTGGTCCGAAACCAAAAACTCTCCTGACCCGGGTTCAGTTTGTGTAAAATTTCACAACTTTTTTACTTTCATTTGAATTGGTATTCTCAAAACAGGTATGAATCTCTTCTTTCTCGTTTATTCTTGTTTTTCACCTTTATTTTGGTATCTAGTTCCATGTTTGAGTTCGTTATTGGTCGAATTTTAGGATTTTAGTTGAAAATAGCTCGTGATTATGGGTTTAAGTGATGTTTATGCACGAAATCATGTCTGTATCCTGCTAGTTGGTGATTTTGGGTTGGAGTATTACATGTTACTAGTCATGGTTGGTTTTCTAAAAACATGGGTTGTTATTTGAGATTAATACCACGAACATCCTGTTTGGGTCTCGGTAGCCATTGCACTCTCATTGAATTTTGCCTCATGATTGACATGTGCTTTAGTGAATATTCTTCATTGTGTGAATGTTGATAGGCATCTTGTTTGATATCTGAAAATTGAGGTGAATTCACACATGTTTTTAAATGGTAATTCCCTTTCTCTTAAGGGGAGTTTAACATCTCGAACCGATATTTGCAACCTCTTCCAGTTTCTAAATTTCAGGTCCGGGATTACTTTGGTTTAATTCATTTGACACTTCAGATTTAATTGAGGACAATTAAAGTGACGGGATGGGGTAGAGCTGTATACCATGAGTCTGTTTTTGTGTTTATGCTTTGTTTGTTATGTTTCCAGGCATGTCAGAAGCAGGAACTTGAAAGAGAAGACGAAGGAAGGAACCCGCCCAACAGGAGCAGCCTCAAAGGGAGCAACCCCGCAGAGAGATAAAGTATTTTGAGCCAGAGAAAGTCACCATTGTTACTGTTGCAACACTCCGCATACATACTTTACTTCAATTCGCTTTGGGAACAAAAGAGGCGGAGAAGTGTGATGCTTATGTTGACACAGACTTGCTAGTGCCGAGGGTGATAGATTGGGATTTCTTAGATGCAATTGGTCAGCGGGACAGGATTGAGAGACTGTTGGGTCATAGGTTTAAGAGGGTTTTGGCCTGTGATAAGCTGCAGTACGAGGAGCTCACCATTGAATTCCTTTCCACTTACAGACACAGAGAGGGTGGATTTTATGAGCCAGATGCGGTCTCTTTTTCTCTCGGCAGGGTTTTACATGAGATGTCCATCCCTCAGTTCGCAGTTGCTACGGGTTATTATACTGAGGAGGAGGTTCAGACTCCTGCTTTTCACACTAGTTTGAGGGGCGCGAGTAAGGTTGAGATGGAGTATTGTTTGAGAGAGGCAGATTTAGCCGAGTTCTGGCATTCGATTGCTACTAGTCCATTCTCAACTCAGATGGTTGGCTCAGAGATTCGGGATCCAGTTTATAGGTATATTCACAAGATCCTTGGTTGTACTTTGGTGGAAAGGAAGTCGAGTGACAACAAGGTGAATTGGGTTGAGTTATTCTGTTTGTACTGTATGGTGAGGGGCCGGAAGGCCAATCTAGCTAGTGTAATGGCCAGGTCATTCTCGAGACCTAGGAGAGGTGGTCCACGAGCAGCGTTGGATATGGGCCCGTACATAACCCAACTGGCTGAAAATTTGCAGGTGATGAGGGAGTTTGGTCCGTATACAAAGCACAAGTTGGTGAAAGGGCTCGAGAAGCCTGAGTTTTATGGTCTGAAAGAGTTAAGAAAGGCGGGTATCATTACTTGGACTGACCCGCCTGAATGGGTAGCTGTCACACCAGGGCCACAGGTATTACCTCCAGAGGGTACAGGAGAAGTAGAGGCTCTCCAAGCTCGCATCCCTTCCAGACTTCAGAGACCACTTCAGAGGCACGAGCTGCCAGGTTGCCAGTATCCTCTCAGGGATCCATTCCCAGTGCCACTCATTTTAGAGGCACTACCTGAGAGGACAGATAGGCAGTTTGGGGAGTTGAGAGAGATGATTACCGAGGGTCATCTGGTACATGCAGAGGGCCAGCGCAGGCAGGATGATGCACTGAGATACATGATGGGGGCAATGAATATAGGCATTCCTGATTTTTTCAGAGCCCCAGAGCAGCAGGATCCCCAGGATGATTAGGAGAAGTATAGGGATGCGAGTGCAGCATGATCATCTGGTTATATCTTTTGTTAAGTTTTTTTTTTGTTGATGTGTTTATTTGATCATGGTCTATACTGTACTTGATATTTTATGACACTGGGACAGGCATTAGCAGGTGGGTACTTTGTTTCTTATATATATGTTTGCTATGATGTGGCGATGTGTTTTGATCATATTGTTTAGCCGCTTTCGTTCGTGTTTAAGAATTTGGAATTATTTGCTGTGCACGTTCGAATTGGAGGGCGTTTCTAGATGAGACTGGCACATGATAGTCCTGCTATATTTTACCAGCTAAGTCTTTTCCAGTTTATCTTTATTTTTATTTCTTTTCTTTTAGTTATTTGTTTTAGTTTTTGTTTTTAATTGTTTTAGTCAGGTTCCCATTCCTGCATTGGGGACAATGCAAAATTTAAGTGTGGGGATGGGTAACTGTCATTTGAGTCTATTTATAGTATCAGTTGAGTTTTATATAACAAAAAAGAAAAAAAATTGAAAATTGAAAAAAAAAATTGAAAATTGAAAAAAAAAATGTCCCTAATTTAGGAGTTTGCATTAATAAATATGTAAAATGATAGATAAAGTTAAGTGTTCGGGTTCTGAATCTTATATGTACGAGAATGATAAATGAGTTGAACACGTTGTTTGATTTGTGATGTGCGGGTAGTCCCGGTCAGTAGAAGAGTTTCCTTTGAGCTTAATATACTTAATTATGTCCGGATACCTTGTGAGTTTTCATCTGGGATGAAACGGGGAAATTAAAACCGCCAATAATAGTATAAGAGACACCGTTATAAGTTAAAATCTTAAGAATTTTTAATCAAATCAAATTAAAAAAAATAGAGAATAAATATGAGCTAGATGTGGATGACGAGGCCTATGATGTTTCTCTCGGGGATGGTGACTCTGGGTGAAAGCACCTCTAGGCTAAGTTTGGTAAAAATTGAAAAAAAAAGATACCGAAGCTTATGCGGTCTCTTTCGGGGATGATGACTTTGATTGAGACAACCTCTGAGTTAGGTAAATCAATATATCTAGTGCTCAATATAATGAAAAAAAGGGAGAATTTGTTTGATTTTAAATTCTTTTGGTTTTCTCATAAGGCGGTTAGGAAGAATCAAATGATTTTTCCTCTAGTCTCATAAACTTAAGGCGGGATTAGGTGAAACTGTAGATTCTTCAATGTGAGACCCCAGGTTGATTGACCCATTTAAACATAAATAACATGATGAGGGACTTGGAAACTGGTTTGGGTTTAATTGGTTACATATACTTGCAATCACGGTTGACACGTTATAAGGCTTGAAAATTAAGTAATCTAGGCTTTGAAATCCGGATTTAAACTTAACTATGATTCCATAGCATAAATCTTTTTCAGGGACGAAAAAGAGGTAAGTGTGGGTATAATTGATGTATTGTAAAATACGTTGATTTCCGGTATATGTTGCGTATATTTTTCGGGTCGTTTAGTTTAGATTTTGTCTTGTTTTTATTAGTTACTTAGTATTTTGTGTTTCCACAGGCTTTGGAGCTAAAGGAAGTGAAAATGATCAAGAACGGAGAAAACCGTGCTTCCGGACGCGTCGCGGGCAAAAGACAGATTAAAACGAAAAGTTCCTCGAAAATTACCCCGTGGTGCCACGCGACGGGGAAGGGGTTCCCCCTCCACGTGGCGCGACAGGCTTTATTTCGAGGAAAATCTTAATTGAGCCCAATTAAGTCGTTTTTAACCCTAATGACGAAGAAAAAATGGGAGGAGACGGCCAGAGCACGAAAGGAGAGCTTCTTGGGTGAAATCTTGGAGTTTGGAAGTAAAGGATTGAAGGTTTTACGCTAAGGGATCACACAATCAACTAGAATCATTCGGTTTATCATTCTCGAGTTTAATCACTTTCTTGTTCATGTTGAAACACTTCCAATACATGATTTTTGCTAGTGATTTAAATATGATTGTTGGCTAATCTTGTAATACTACTTGGTCTTTGATGATTATTCTTGTTTGACTAGTTTTCTTGTCGGGTTTGGAACTCGTTCATGTGGATTTATTAATAAAGTAACAAACTTGGTTTCTCTGACTTGGTGTTGATGAATATCTTTTAGGCCTTATAATTACTTGTTAATTCCTCGTGTTTCTTGGTGAATGTCTTTCACGGAATAGGTGCATTGCTAGACTGTTTACTTTGTGTTCTCGGTTTTTAGGTGGTTTGCTAAACGATCGTAGTAATCCATAGGAGTTACTTGAATGAATCTGGTAATCTAGATATTCAACTAATCTTAAAAGCTGTAAGGTGAGAGGTTATCGGTTAGTCTTGTGTGTTTGATTGCTAGGCTCAGTTTCTTTGTAAAAAGGCTTTGCTTAGTTTCCCTTGCACTTTCTTGTTAACCGAGTCTTGTCAGAAATTCCATAGTTACCCCGTGCACTTAAGTGTATTGAGATGTTTGTGCTGTAAGGTAAAATGTCTATCGGGTACTTTATTGAGATGGATGCATCGTAAGAGAAGTCCATATACTGGTAATTTAACATCCTATAGGGTTTCGTGGTTAACACCGTTGAGAAGGGTTGACGGCTCTCTAGGTTGCTCCTAGGTTAGTATCTTAAGATCCCAGTTTCCACCTCTAGTTCCATCACAGACAGAAGACTAGTTGTCCGAGTATATGATTCTCGCCTAGGTAGTATCTTCCCATTAACTGTTTTTCAGTTAAAGTTCTCATTCGTGTTTAGTTCCTTGTCTTACCCCCTTTTTAATTAATTATTCTTATTTGTTACTTTAGAAAACCCCCTCTTAAACATAAAAACAAAATAAAAAAAATCAGTTTAGTAGATGAGTCTTAGAGTCTAGTTTACGCCATTCATTTAGAGTCTTGTGGGTTCGATATCCGGACTTACTTAAGCTTTACTAGAATCAAAACAGGTTCACTTGCCTGTTAGTAGTTTAGTTTAGAGAGTCTAGAGTTCAACTTAGTGTTTGTTTAGAGTCAGTTTTAATCGATTTAATTGAACTACTTTGTGCACATCAAACTTTAAGAGGTGACTTTCTAGTCCTTTTTTTATGCAAGTTTTATGTTTTGGGGCTATTATGCATACTAGAATGTTTTAAAATGCTTGTCTATGCTTGGTTTGATGATGTTTAAGATGTTAGCGTGCTAGAACAGCCTTAGACGCGATTTGTAAGTTCTCGCGCGATAGGTTGGTTCTAGCGCGATGGGGTAGTTCTCGCGCGAGATGCTGCTGATGTATGTTAAGTTTTCGCATGTGATGCTGTTTTGTGTGATGTGTTATCTTTTCATGTAAATGATTTTTTTAAAAATATACGTTTTATGATGTGGCTTTACTTTCTATGTACGTATTGTAAGTAAAGTATTATGTAATGAAGTGAAAGATAACGAATGTGAGTCATGACGAACATAATGAACGAATGAAAAGTCTTGCAAGCAAAAATGAGGGAGGTTCACGACTCATGAGGTAGTTGTATGCTCCAACTGTGTGGGGTTTAGCTAACCCTTGATGATGCGCACAGGGGTCTAATCCTTGAGATTGGCCATGATGTGATGGGATTCTTGTCGCGTACCCCGGTACTGTGTCAGCTTCAGTATGACGTGGGGGTTTATTTATAAACCCCAACACAGTATCAGCTTTTTAAAGCATGGCGCGGGGGTATTGCATGAGAAAAAAATCTATATAATGATGAACAAAGTAACGAATGATGATGAACGATGATGAAGATAATAATTAACTATTATCTGAATGTACATATGATGTGTGATGACAAGGGATGTAAAGGATATGTTTATATAAATGAAGTAGTTTATTTTTAAAACTAGAACTCACTCAGCGTCGCTGACTTTTTGTATGCATAATAGTTGGCAGGTGATCGTTTGATGCTGAGGAGGTGCAGGCATGGATGCATAAGCTATCGGGAATGATTAAAGTCTGGCATCCACATTTTTGGGAATGATTATTGTATTAACAAAATTTTGAGATGTACATGAATGATTTGATGTATTGACATGATTTTATTCATGAATGAAAAGTTTTAAATTCCGTTGCAAATGGTGTGTTTTAAATATTTTATGCGATGATTGACCGACTGTAAGTGTCTCGGGAACGGGGCCTTACAAGTTGGTATCAGAGCCAAAGTTTAAGAGAATTGGGTAAAATATTTCAAAAGCCAAAAACGTAAACTGAGAATGGGACGAAAAAGGGAAGGGATGCCAGTCCTAGTAGCTACATGCCTGCAGGTAAAGGTTTTATGTAAATGTTTTATGTAAGATAATAAAAAGGAATTATATGCATGTGTTATGTGGTTTATGTGCCCCTAGTAGATTTGGATACCGATGTAGTCAAGATAGGGAATGCTTGGAGAAGGAAGAGTAAAGTAAGTGGCTAATCACAACTGGCCACTGTAATTAGGGACTTACTATACTTGATGTGATCTGAGCTATTACCTTGAATGACCGTGTTGGTTTTTGAATCTTATAGCGCTTTGAGATGGCCGGTGGTAGATCTTCGAAGGCATCCCAAGGTGGAGTGCGTGGTGGACGTGGTGCTGGAACACGTGCCATGAGGAATAAGGCTAGAACTGCCAAGACGGCACCTGCAGATCCCGAGATTAATCACCATGAGGGCGGTGATGAGAGTGCTAATCTAAGGGCCTCAGTGAAGGAGGCGGTGGTAGAGGAGGTTCATCAGGTCATGCAGACGATTCTACCATCTGTAGTGACCGAGGTTATTCGTGCTGTGAGGGAGGATGAAAAGAAGGAAAAGGAGGAGAAGAGAAGAACTGCTAGGCGAGGGGCGAAGAAGAAGATTCAGGGGCGAGAGAGCAACCAGATACTGAAATGGTTGTCTCCAGTGATGAGGAGGAGGAGGGTCGGCGCAGGAAACTACAAAGGGGTGCAACTATGGGGCATTCCAAAGATGCAAGCCCCCGATTTTTGACGGGATTGGGCATGCTACTGCTGCTCACCGATGGGTGAGAGAGATGGAGGCGGTACTTGATATTAGCGAGTGCCGAGAGGATCAGAAGGTAAAGTTTGCTACCCACTCGTTTGTGAATTCGGCCTTGTGCTGGTGGGACAATATTGTCCTGGTCGAGGGTAGTAGGGCAACCTGGAGGATGAGGTGGAGTGAGCTGAAGAAGTTGGTGATCGAGGAGTTCTGTCCTCATAGGGAGCTCAATAAGGTCGAGAGAGAGTTCCTGCAGTTGGAGGCAGGCACTATGACGCACCAACAGTACACAACGAAGTTTAATGAGATGGCGAGGTTGGTGCCGGATCAGGTGACGCCTGTGTCACGAAAGATCAAGAGGTACATCCAGGGTCTGCCGGCGGATATCCGTAGACATCTGATCGCCTCCATCCAGGTACGTTCAGGTCGGTGGTCGATTTGGAAGGTAGACTGTATGATGAGCGGGAGACGACGACGGTGTTGGATGTGAAGAGGAAGTGGGGAAGTGATAAGAGCGGGAATGGGAAGCGGAACAACGGTGGTGGTTTCATGGCTGGTGGTAAGAAGGTGAAGGTGGATGACCGAAGGATGTTAATAGGGGTAAAGAAGGCATGCAGGAAATGTAGGAAGGAGCATGCGGGGGAATGCAAGTGGGGATCGAATCTCTGCTTTCAGTGTGGGAAGGAGGGCCATATGGCAAGGGATTATCGTATGGCGAAGTGTTACAACTGTGGTGAAGGGGGCCATATGAGCAGGGATTGCAAGAAGCCGAGGGCCGAGAACTCCGGGGCAAGGAAGGGCATTGAGAAGGAGGGGCAGAGGGCGAAGGCCAGGGCATTCACTATGACTCGGGAGGAGGCTAGAGTGGACCCCGATGTTGTGTCAGGTACATTCCTAGTTAACCGGACTTGTGCCTCTGTACTATTTGATTTTGGTGCTAGTAAGAGTTTTATTTCTGCTGCCTTCTATGCTAAGTTACCTGTTAGGAGTAGGAAGATTGATGAGCCCTTCGATATAGAAACTGCCATTGGTAAGTCTACCAAGATTTCTGATCTGATAGAGAATTGTGACATAGAGTTGGATGACCATAGGTTCTCTACTAAATTATTATTGATGCCCTTAGGCGGATTCGATGTGGTCCTAGGGATAGACTGGTTAGCAGCCTATGAGGCAAATATTGTGTGTCGCAAGAAGATGATTCGATTGACTGCGTTGGACGGGAGTTCAGTAACGATCTATGGCGATAGGGTTACTACGGTTCCGAAGGTGATTTCGATGGTTGTGGCTGAGAAGTGTATGAGGCATGGATGTGGTGCCTATCTAGCCTATGTGAAGGATGTGGAGGCGTCGGTACCACGATTGTCGGACGTGCCGGTAGTGTGCGACTTCCCTAACGTATTTTCAGAAGACTTATCAGGTGTGCCACCCGACCGTGAGATCGAGTTCCACATTAACCTGATACCTGGTGCCCAACCTGTTGCTAAGGCGCCGTATCGTCTAGCTCCCTCCAAGATGAAAGAATTGATGACTCAGCTACAAGAGCTGTTGGATAAGGGATTTATTCAACCGAGTATCTCTCCATTGGGTGCTCCGGTCTTGTTTATGAAGAAGAAGGACAGTAGCATGAGGATGTGCATCGACTACCGTGAGTTGAACAAGTTGATCGTGAAGAACCGGTATCCATTATCGAGGATTGATGACTTATTTGATCAGCTCCAAGGTGCCAGTTGGTTCTCGAGGATAGATCTCCGATCTGGTTACCATCAGTTGAAGGTGAAGGAGCAGGATATACCTAAAACAACTTTTCGTACGCGTTATGGACACTATGAGTTTCTTGTTATGTCCTTTGGTTTAACCAATGCGCCAGTTGCTTTTATGAATTTGATGAATAGGGTGTGTCAGCCAATGTTGGATAAATCGGTGATTGTGTTCATTGATGATATCCTGATTTACTCGAAGAGCGAAGAGGAACATGCCGGTCACATTCGGGAGGTGCTGGAAACACTTAGAAGAGAGAAGCTGTATGCCAAGTTCTCCAAATGCGTGTTTTGGTTGCGCTAGGTGAAGTTTCTAGGTCATGTGGTCAACCTGGAAGGGATCATGGTAGACCCGACGAAGGTTGAGGCGGTGATGCAATGGAAGTCTCCAAAGACGCCATCCAAGATTCGTAGTTTCTTGGGTTTGGCGGGCTACTACAGAAGATTCATCCAAGACTTCTCCAAGATAGCTTCACCATTGACTAAGTTAACCCTTAAGGATGCGAAGTTTTATATGGGGAGTAGAGCAGGAGTATGCTTTTGAAGAGCTAAAGACAAGATTGACTCAAGCTCCTGTCTTGACGTTACCCGAAGGGAGCGAAGATCTGGTGGTCTATTCAGATGCTTCTTATTCGGGATTGGGTTGCGTATTAATGCAACGAGGGAGGGTTATAGCCTATGCGTCCTGACAGTTGAAGATCCATGAGGCTAACTACCCTACTCATGATCTAGAGTTGGCAGCTGTGTTCTTTGCATTGAAGATTTGGAGGCACTACTTGTACGGGACGAAGTGCACTATCTTCACTGACCATAAGAGCTTGAAGTACTTCTTCGAGCAAAAGGATCTTAATATGAGGCAAAGGAGGTGGTTAGAGTTGATCAAGTATTATGACTGTAAGATCCACTACCATCCAGGCAAGGCCAACGTAGTGGCGGATGCCCTTAGTCGAAACGAGAGACCGAGCCGATTCGGGTAAAGGCTTATCAGTTGGTAATGACCTCTGACGTGATGAAGCAGGTAAGGGAATTTCTGGATGAGGCATTGAATGAGGGTCGAATCAACTCCGAAAGGATGAAGGGCCTAGTCCCGGAGTTGGGCGAGAACACTCTTGGTGTTAGAACCCGATTTGGGCGGATGTGGATTCCTCATTACGGGGATCTATGGGGAAAGATCATGGATGAGGCCTATAAGACTCGATACTCGATCCACCCCGGTGCCACGAAGATGTAAAGAAAGGTTACTAGTGGCCGGGAATGAAGCGCAATGTAGCAGAGTATGTGAGTAAGTGCCTTACTTTCCTGCAAGTAAAGGTAGAGCATCAGATGCCATACGGGAAGATCCAACCTTTGGATATACCCGAGTGGAAATGAGAGCACGTCACCATGGACTTCATTACGAAGTTGCCGCGTACGGCAAGAGGGTATGATGCCATATGGTGATAGTAGACCGTCTGACGAAGAGTGCTCATTTCTTGCCAATCTGTGAGACGTATTCATCTGAGAGGTTGGCGAATCTGTTCATTAAGGAGATCGTAGCTCATCATGGCTTACTGGTGTCTATTGTGTCGGACCGTGACACTCGGTTTACATCTAAGTTTTGGAAGAGATTCCATGATGCGATGGGTACGAGGCTACACATCAGTACAGCTTATCATCCTCAGACAGATGGTCAGTCAGAGAGAACCATACAGACACTTAAGGATATGCTCTAAGCATGTGTTATTGATTTTGGAGGAAGTTGGGACGAACACTTACCGTTAGCTGAATTTTCATACAACAACAACTATCATGCCAGCATTGGTATGCCATCATATGAGATGCGATACGGTAGAAAGTGTAGAACGCCTGTATGTTAGGGTGATATCAGGCAGAAGGAGTTGGGAAGCATTGAGGTGATCGAGGCTACGACTGAGAAGTTGGAGAAGATTAAGGCCTTTATGAAGACAGCGAAGGATAGACAAAAGTCGTATGCCGACAAAAGGCGTTGACCGATTGAATTCAAGGTGGGTGATAGAGTTATGTTGAAGGTCTCGCCTTGGAAAGGGATCATCCGGTTCAGAAAGCGAGGAAAGCTAAGCCCAAGGTATATAGGGCCTTTCCGAGTTATTGCCCGGGTAGGAGAGGTGGCCTATCGATTGGAGCTACCTGATGAGTTAAATGGAATTCACCCGACGTTCCATGTATCTCATCTGAGAAAGTGCTTAGCCGACAAGGATATGATCATGCCACTAGAAGATATTGAGGTAGATGAACGGCTCAATTATGTGGAGCACCAGGTGGCCATCATTGATAGAAAGGAAAAGAGGTTAAGGAACAAAGTAGTTCCACTTGTGCGTGTACAGTGGAAACACCGAAAGGGGTCTGAGTCTACATGGGAGACTGAGGAAGAGATGAGGTAGCACTACGCGTAGCTGTTCGAGAGCTGACAGGTTTTAGGGACGAAACCTCAATAAGGGGGGTGGACTTCTAACGCCCGAAAATTTCAAAGAAAAGAAGCCGGAATGAAGTTCTCGCGTAAAGGAAAGTTCTCGCGCGAGAACCTCATGCGAGAAGTCCAAGCGAAAAGTAGAGCCGGGTATAAATAATTGAGAACACCCAGTCTAACTCCATTTAACGCGAGAAGTTCAGCTGCTAGAGAGAGAAATCGGCTGCGTAGAGAGAGAAAGTGAAGAATCCAAGTGTTTAAGGAATGTAAATTGTGTTATGTACTAAGAATGGATTATTGATGAACGTAATGCATCGTTATGTAGTTTTCGCTCGGCAAAGGCTTTGGGAAGGTTGTGTTTGTGCTAGAACTTCAAGAGGAGAGTTTCTAGTCCCCTTTTTATGCAAGTTTTATGTTTTGGGGCTATTATGCATACTAGAACGTTTTAAAATGCTTGTCTATGCTTGGTTTGATGATGTTTAAGATGTTAGCGTGTATAAACAGCCTTAGACGTGATAAGTTGTGATTGGGCAGGAAGAACTTGTAGTTTTCGCGCGAGCAGTTTTGATGTACGTTAAGATTTTGAATTCTGGAAAGTTTTCACGCGAAAGGTGTAGTTTTCGCACTATATGGAAGTTTTCGCACGACATGTAGTTCTCGCGCGATTTGTAAGTTCTCGCGCGATAGGTTGGTTCTAGCACGATGGGGTAGTTCTCGCACGAGATGCTACTGATGTAGGTTAAGTTTTCGCATGTGATGCTGTTTTGTGTGATGTGTTATCTTTTCACGTAAATGATTTTTTTAAAACTATACGTTTTATGATGTGGCTTTACTTTCTATGTACGTATTATAAGTAAAGTATTATGTAATGAAGTGAAAGATAACGAAGGTGAGTCATGACGAACATAATGAACGAATGAAAAGTCTTGCAAGCAAAAATGAGGGAGGTTCACGACTAATGAGATAGTTGTATGCTCCAACTGTGTGCGGTTTAGCTAACCCTTGATGATGCGCATAGGGGTCTAATCTTTGAGATTGGCCATGATGTGATGGGATTCTTGTCGTGTACCCCTGTACTGTGTCAGCTTCGGCATGACGTGGGGGTTTATTTATAAACCCCAACATAGTATCACCTTTTTAAAGCATGACACGAGGGTATTGCATGAGACAGAATCTATATAATGATGAACGAAGTAACAATTGATGATGAACGATGATGAAGATAATAATTAACTATTATCTGAATGTACATATGATGTGTGATGACAAGGGATGTAAAGGATATGTTTATATAAATGAAGTAGTTTATTTTTAAAACTAGAACTCACTCAGCGTCACTAACTTTTTGTATGCATAATAGTTGGCAGGTGATCGTTTGATACTGAGGAGGTGCAGACATGGATGCATAAGCTACTGGGAATGATTTAAGTCTGACATCCATATTTTTGGGAATGATTATTGTGTTAACAAAATTTTGAGATGTATGTGAATGATTTGATGTATTGACACGATTTTAATCATGAAATAAAAGTTTTAAATTCCGCTGCAAATGGTGTGTTTTAAATATTTTATGCGATGATTACCGACTGTAAGCGTCTCGGGAACGGAACGTTACATATAAAATAAAATTTGTTGGTTTACATTTTTTAAACTCACTTTTACTTACTAGGATTTTCTAGGTTAAAATTGTAATAAGGTTTTTTTATTACATATTAACACCATGAACAAGTATAATGATTCATCCCGTGTAAAACAGATTATGAAGTTATATAATTTATATTATACTAGAGAGTAACTCGCGCGTTGCGATGGAGTGAACAATTTATAAGTCTATACTTGTTATATTTCACTTCATTTATCAATTGTTTTGTTTTATGGTTTAAATCTTTTATACAGCTTATGATTATTATCATATGTTAGAGCTAATATATTGTTACAAAGCTAATTAGCATTAACAAGAATAGTTGAATGACTCAACTTTTAAGTAAACATAAGTGTTTACATGATTAAAGTTTAACGAATATTTTCAAGAAAATTCACATTCGATATAGTATTGGTTGAATTGCTTTGATACAACAATAAAAAAATTTGTTATCATATTAGATTTTAAATATAAATATATTAATAGAAAACCATGTGGTATATTTCTTTGAAGCATAATGAGAGTATAATATCAAGATTTCTTATAATATTAAAAATTAAAGCTTGCAATCCTTTATGTGTTATATTAAATTTATTGCAAAATTACAATATTGTCTTAAAGAGATGTTTTTATAGATAGTAATAAATAATAGATAATATAAATACAGATTATTATTATCATCATTATTATAAAATTATTTAGCAATTATATTGTTAAGTATTCAAATAAAATAATACTTATTTATAAATTTATTATTATTATTATTATTATTATTATTATTATTATTATTATTATTATTATTATTATTATTATTATTATTATTATTATAAAAGTATTTAGTTAATTATTCAAATAAGGTAATACTTATTTATAAATTTATATGTTAATTTAAAATATTAAAAATTATATAATATTTAATGTAATGAATTAAATAATCTTATAACATTAAATAATGTATTAATCAATGTATTAATTACAAGAAGTTTATTAATAAGGGATAAAATAAGAATGATTGCATTGAACACTTGTATCTAATGCTTAGAAAGTTGTATTAGATGTCTTAAATTTTTTTATAAAATTACATTTGTATCCTAAGGTTTTGCTTTATATAGTAGTATAGTAGACACCCACGCTTCGCCGCAGTTTGATTTTAAATGTATATGTGAACGTCGCAATGATAGTTTTTGGGATTATCATGAGTTTTAGTGAGTTCAATGATATAAGCAATCGGATTCTCATAAATATCTACACATGCTTTAGTGATCGTTATTATATCGTCATGATACTATTACTAGACATATGATATTTAATAAGTCGTGGATATCAAGTAAAACAAATACGTTAAAGGTATTTGAATAAAAAGTATCATAAAATGTAAAACATTGTATCATGATTAATGATATGTTATTATTAGATTGTTACAGATACAATAACAATAACATGACAAAGACAGAATATTAAATTTTTTCACAATAGTTGTTGTTGTTAACCTTCTAATAAAAATAATCATTACTATTAATATTATTATATTTTTTTAGACATATTAAATAGTATTTCATTTACTAACAAATTTAGTAATAAATACTAAAGTTATCGACTACCCAAAATACTTCTAGAAAATATAACTATTAGTTATCATAAAAATAAGTTGTATACTTAATTATTTAAATAGTATTTAATAAATTTAAATGTCATTTTCAATTATTACAAATAATTGAATTAAATAATATCATATCTATATCTATACTACTATATAATACATTTTAAGAGGACAAGATAATAACTTTACTCAAATTATAAGACACCTAATATAATATTTTAAGCATAGAGTACAAGTTTCTTATGTAATAGTTCTATTTTTACTATTATTTAATAAACTCTTTTAATTAATACACTATTTAATACACATTATTAATACATTATCTAATAATATGATATTATTTAAAATCACGATAATCCCAAAAACTATCATTGCGACGTTCACATATACATTCAAAATCAAACCGCGGCGAATTGCGGGTGTTCGCTATACTACTATATAAAGCAAAACGTTAGGATACAAATATAATTTTATAAAAAAATTAAGACACCTAATCCTACTTTTTAAGCATTAGGTACAAGTGTTCAATGCAGTTATTCTTATTTTACCCCTTATTATTAAACTTCTTGTAATTAATACATTGATTAATACATTATTTAATATTATAAGATTATTTAATTTACTATATTAAATATTATATAATTTTTTATATTTTAAATTAACATATAAATTTTAAATAAGTATTATCTTATTTGAATACTAATAATAATAATAACAATAATAATAATAAAATTATAAATAAGTATTATTCTATTTGAATACTTAACTATATGATTACTAAATACTTTTATAATAATGATGATAATAATAATCTATATCTATGTCATCTATTATTTATTAATATCTATAAAACATCTCTTTAAGACAAAATTATAATTTTGTAATAATCTATATCTATACTACTATATAATAGATATTAGAAGGATAAGATGGTAATTTTATTTAAAGTATAAGACACATATACAATATTTTAAGAATATAGTACAAGTGTTTTATGTAATAGTATCACTTTTGCCCCTATTTAATTAACTTCTTCTAATTATTGTATTATTTAACACATATAATTAATACATTATTTAATATTATGATATTATTTAATTCAATTTATTAAATTTTATTTTATTTATAATAATATAAATTAACATTTAAATTTATAGTTACTAATCATATTTTTATAACTAAATAATATTTAAATTAATTATTATTTTATTTAAACACTTATATTTATATTACTATATAATACATCTCTTGGACAGAGATGTAATTTTGTCAAGTATACAAGTTTTGAACAACATGTACAAAGTAGTGCATGACATTTAAGAGGGGTAGAATATGAAATTGATTAAGATTTTAAGATACTTTATGGGCAATATAGTAAATTTATCCATTAAATTTTATATACCTTGATATTTTTACCATTGTCTCTTTTATGTATTTAATAAATATTATTAATATATTATTTAATATTATGATATTATTTAATTCACTTCATCAAATATTATTTTATTTATGATACTATAAATTGACATTCAAATTTATATTTACTAATTATATTTTTATAACTTAATACTATTTAAATTAAGTATTATTTTATTTAAATATATAAGTATATAACTTATATATATCTTCATATTTATAATAACTATAATACTAATATTTTTCTAGGGGTATATTGTTAGTTTAATAATTTTAATATTTATCTATATCTTTTATAACAAAAATAAAAAGATGATAGAATGGTAATTTTACATATGGATTAAGACACCCATATGAAAAGTAATGCTTAAATTTCAAAAAATTTAACCATTTTATTCCATTCATGCTCTTACAATAAACTATAACATACGATGCTTATAATAAAAATACTAAAGCATATACACGTGGCCAGACAAAATCACCATACTTTCAATGTCGTTCATTCATTACAATTGAGCACTAATCCCTCTTTCCATTTCCCTTGCCTGTTGTTAACAGCTCAATAACAATCAAGATGGTAATTTATGGTGATAATATATCCATTAACTTTCTCCGGTTTATGCAAATCATCATCGAAAGCTGCCTCCGATGATCATAAAACTCTAACATACATTCATAAAATGAAACCCCCCTAAAATCTAGGTAACAAGTGATTTCCGACCACAAATACCACCCATGCTTTCACTAATTATGTTGGGATAATATAGGTGTTTTAAAGACTTTTGTAATATATGTAATTATTTTCTTTCATTCAATTTTTTCAATAATTATATTTGATTTTTTAATTTACGTCATAACGCACCGAGCCAATACTGACTAAAGTCGAATTCCTAAAAAATCACGCAAGAGCCGTACCGCCGCAACGCACTGCATTTCCACTAGTTATTAAATAATGTATTAATAATGTGTATTAAATAGTGTATTAATTAAAAGAGTTTATTAAATAGGAGAAAACTGGAACTATTGCATAGGACATTTGTATTTTATGCTTAAAATATTGTATTAGACGTCTTACAATTTGAGTAAAATTACTATATTGTCCTTATAAAATGTATTATATAGTAGTAAAGATACACAAATATATAAGCTACTATCTAATCTAATAAAGCAAAATCTCTATGTGTCAAATGGCTATTTTCTAGCATATCCACATCATCACCACCTAGGATTGTCCATGTATCACAACCACAATAAATTACATTTTTGATAAAAATCTTGACTTCAAAAAAGTTTTCTTAATAATTCTCATTTAATACCATACTAACCAAAATAAAATTTTTCTAGAAGAAAAAATAACATTTTATTAAAAATCATTTAATGAAACTTAATTTTGTTAAAATATAGTTAAATTTGTAGTTAAGCGTTGTTAAAACTAAAATACTTTAAAAATATATATAAAGAGGTTTACGGATATTTATAAACAATAAAATCTTTTTTTTTTACTATTGTTTATAACTTAAATATGTTTGTTATATATAATAATTTCATTAATATATTATCTATAATATATATTAGATTATACATATATATAATCTAATATATAATCTTTTATTTTAACCTGTGTAACATATGAGTATCTAATCTAGTATATAAATATAACAGGATGGCTTTAGTTTTTTAAATTTAAATTTATTAAGTTTAAAGTTAATTTTAATATATCAAGTATAATTATTACGTGTCTTAACTAAAATAAATTGTATTTTCCCATATATTTATTAAAAAAGTTAACGTTTACACCCTAGTAATTACAAACCCCACACCATCATCCCGACCCCAAACCCAACGGTCATCTCCTTTTTGAATAACATAAACCCTAATCTCTTACAAAACACCATAACTCGACCGTTTTCTCTGCGTTCTTCGTCTAATAATGCTGATCGTCCTCTAACAACTCAAATTCCCAAACACCCAGAAGAAGAATCCACTGTAAATCAAGACTCTGAAGTCGATTTCTAATGGGTTGTTTTCTTGGTTGTTTCGGTCCTTCAAAGGATCGGAAACGAAGAAAACAGAGGTACAAGGCGATCCGTAGAGACCAAGTAAGATTACTTCAATTTCACCCTTTTAAATTGCGTAATTACATCTGCTATTGCTCATCTCGTGTTTGATTTTCAAGAAATTGAAGAATTTCGCTTATCTGATAGATTGATTACGATAGATTTTGGGTTGTTTTGTTTGAATTTGATCTTGAATGTTGCAATGTTTGATTGCTGAATCTGTTAGCTACCTAAAAGAGCTTGAATTTTGACTTTCTTGTACTTGAATGTGTGTTTCAGAATCCTAAAAGTCAAAACCTTGTGCAAGATGATGTATCGCTGGTACAGAGCATCAAGGATAAGCCCTCTAATTCACTTACAGAATTAAGGTAACTCATGGGTTTCTTGATTTTAGTTTTCATTCTTGATTTTTAATCTGTTTTTTGATTTGGGGATTTGGGTTTCTTCTGTAAACGCGTTTTGTTTTTAATATCTTTTGCAGTAGAGGAAAGATCGAGGAACCGTTGAACTTGAGTACCAGGAAGAAAGTGACATTTGATGCAAATGTTACAACCTATGAGCATGTTCAAGTCTATGACAGTACTGAATCTTTATTGGAAAGAAATGAAAAAGGCGAGACCTTTCCCAAGTCGGGTCAAACCAATTCCCCTCTCGGGTCAAGGGAGGGTTCTGATGTCATGAATGTTGGATCCTATCCACCGAATTACAGGTATGGGAATTGCGTTGAAAGTGATGATGAAGTTGAAGATTCTGATTATGAGGCTGAAATCGATGACGAAGAAGATTATGACAATGATGAAGAAATCACATGTGAAGAAGTATGGCGTGAGTCGGTTCAAGATCCTGTTCCATCATCGGAATCAAGAATTGAGTCCTCTTTGAATCCTGTGTTGAAGCCTGTTGAAAATCTTACACAATGGAAAGCTTTGAAGTCAAAAGGAACAGTAATACAAGCACATAGTCCATTGAATACCAATCCCCAAAAGGAGAATTCTTCTTTGAATTCCAGTCCATTCCCACCCAAGAATCAGAATCAAGAAACAGCAGTGGATGCTAGTCTTTCGAATTGGTTAGTTTCGTCAGAGAAAAACACACCAAATAACAAACAGGTTGGACGTTATAACCCTGATCTTGAGCCCGTTTTCTCTGGAAAAAGTTTCTCTCAAGAATCAACAACTACTACAGTAAAGAGCATTGAAGACAGACCAATTTTAGGGGCGTTGACTGTAGATGAGTTGAAACAATTGTCAGGGTCATCGTGTACACCAAGAAAGTCACCAGGCCGAAGCCCTGATGATATGCCTATAATTGGTAGTGTTGGGAGCTACTGGAGTCACTCGGGCTCAGCCCAATCTTTGAACTCAACTTCATCATATAAAGGCATACCGAATACCACCAGCAAGTATAGAGAGGTATATTTACATATTTTGGATGACATATGTATTAAAAATAGATATCCAATGAGTTAAAAACATGTCTGACTTGATTGACCAGTTTCCCTTTTAGCAAAATTATTATTTTGGCCTGTTTGAGATGAACGACAACCAAAGTAAATTGGTCACCTCTAACTTGTGGTGTGGGTGGTATTTGGTATACAGGATAAGAAGGTAAATTGGCATAATACACCATTTGAAACAAGATTGGAGAGAGCTTTGAACAGAGATGCTGCTGAGTGATGAAACAAGTGTGTGCTCTATTTCCATTTCTTTTAATGTTGTGTGAGATTTGGTTTTGGAGTCTCATGTGTGTTTTTCTGGTTTTTGCACAGTTTTATTTAAAGGTTGGTTTGTTGTAATTCTTTTATTGGTTTTTGGTGGTTATCAATATAAAGATTTGGGTAACTAAGTTACTTGCTTCTCTGTATTTCACATGTTATCTCATCTTGCAAAAGGATCAAGCCCAAACTGGAACTGAAAAAATGAAAATGAAAATGAATATTGTGTTTGGAAGTATGAAGTTCTTAGTAGTTCAAAATTTATGTTCTTTGTTTAGTATGCTATTCAAAATTTTGTCATTGGTTGGTCTCGCGAAAAGAAACATTATTATCCCATCCACAATCTGTCATCTTTGTAAGGCGCATTTGGAATCTCCGGATCACAATCTTATAAAGTGCTGAGAATCCGAAGGCATTTGGAGACAGGTTCAAGGTTGGATTAGATGCTCGTCACTGCAAGCTTTAACGTCAAAGGAGATGCTTGATATTCCATCAAACTTGCCTGTGACAAACTTCAAATTGATCATCAGTTCTATCATCCAAGCTGCTAGTCATAGCTCTCCTTCGGTGGTGAATGACATCAAGCCAATTCGTTCTTTTGGGCCAAACATAAGGGTAAATTTCATAGTTTGGAATGGGGTAACTTGTGTGATTTTTTCGTTTCTTCATTCTGATGTTATCCTTTTCTCGTGTTCTTTGTCATTTTTGCTAGCTTCTTGCTAGTGTGGTTTAATATATATTGTTTGTTGCTAGGCAAAAAGAATATATAAAACTTTCCATAGAAAGTTCCCTTAATTTGAAGTCCCATTAAGAGCTTTCTACTTAAAAAACAATTCACAAAATAACTTCTAATAGTTAAGGCAAGTTGGTCTCTTGTTTAGGAGTTTTTGAGTGTTATTTATTTATCTTAGGGGCTGTTTGGTAGTGTCTTATTGGTCAATAATAGGCTATCTTTTAATGGTTCATAACCTCTTAATGGTTAAGAGGTAAGTTTAATGTTGATGGTTAAAAGGTATCATTAAGATCTAACCTTTTAACCATTCAGTATTATGGTTACCCCTTAATCATTCAGAAGCTATGAACCATTAAAAGGTATACTCTTAATGATCATTAAAATGATACCAAACAGCATCTACATACATATACTTTTAGTGGTCCTATGAAGAGTTCTTGAGGTCTATACAATTACTCTTGACGTAGAAAGGATTCATAAGCTAACTCTTGACTTGAGCTAATTGCTTGGTATGGATGTCTTTGAAGTGAAGTATCTGCTCTAGTACATTAACGGTTTTGCTACCACTTCTCAACAAAAGTAGTTTTAAACATCCGGTAATAGTTTATTTTGATTTATTTATAAGTTCTCAAAGGTTTTAAATATGTGTAATTTTCGTTTTACAGATTTATAATCCTTTTTAAGGTTTTATACATATTTCCCTTCCTATAACGATTAGTTACATTTTTCTCCAAGTCAAATATCAATTACGTATTTCTTCTTCCTAATAAATATATATTACATATTTATCAAATTTATTAAAATTAACTTAATAAATGACTATTTTGCTCTTATTTCACTAAAGGATTATTACATATTGACCTTTTGATCATGTAGTTGTTTAAAATTTTGGCAATTGTTTTTTTGTATCTGAAGATATAATGTTGATCAGATGATTGTTGTTTCTAAAAAGTTTTAAATTTTTGTAATTGGAGACATAGTTTAGTTGCTTTATTATACAAAAGGCTTAAATTTGAGAAACTATGTAATTGATGGTCTTAGTAAAAAAAATATGTAAAACTTCTTAGTGAAAATAAAGGTAAAATAATCACCCAATAAGTTAATTAATGAAATGAATAAATATGTAATATATATGGCTTTAAGAAGAGAAATTATATAATTGATTTTTTTTATTTGGGGAAATATATAATTAATGATTTTAGAAAGGAAAAAAAATATGAAAATGCCCCAAATATATTTTTTGCATGGGCAAATTTATCCTTCTTTTAAGGTACACCAAATTACCACCATTAAATGGCTAGCAGCAAGACCTCCTCTCTTAGAGGCTAAGCCTTTACCAAATGGGCTACCTCCACATTAACCCCCTCCCCCCCACACACAGATATATATATATATATATATATATATATATATATATATATATATATATATATATATATATATATATATATATATATATATATATATAGTGAGAGAGAGAGAGAGAGAGGGGAGGGTTCTTGAGAAAACCAATACTTATGTGAAAACCAAAGAAAACCACGGAAACTAATAACATAATTTAGAACTTTTTTATTATTTTAATTGTTAAAATGTTATTTAAGTATTTGGTACATATATGTTGAGCATATATACGAGAATGAAGAGTCTTACGTATACGTAACATTATGTCGAATGAAAAATGGTTACGTATACGTAACCTATGTGTGACGTATATGTAAAACCATGCTACGGTTTTCATTTGATCCATAACTATATTTATATATACTCACACATATACATAGAGGGTAGTGATAAAAAAATATTAAATTATGTGACCGATTTCATTGGTTTTCTCTAGTTTTGTCATAACATTGTGGTTTTCTTAAGATCCCTACTCTATCTATATATATGTATTACTGATATCAACTTTATATATAACCTAAGACATATTATTTGGTTATTTTCATTCAAATGAGAACTCTATTTTTAATGAGAACTCTAAGAATCAATGTGTTTCATTAGTTTTCAATGGCAAAATGGTAATTGAAGGACTGGTTAAGGGATGGTCAATACAATCAGTCTCACAATGAGAAGAGTGTTAGAACACTTAACAGATCAAATAGAGAATCAGGTTTATATGAATGATACTAAGAACACAAGTAAACAATGAGACAAAACTAAGAATAAGAACAAGATAAGTATGATTTTCAAGAATACTGTATATTGCTCTCAAGTTCTTTTACAAGTGTTACAAAGCATAAAAGAAATACAAGAACCTGAGAAACTTTATACTACATCCTACAGCCAGCCATACTTTGAAGGCCAGCTAGAAACACTAATCTAGACAACAAGATCAATGTAAAGTCAAAAGGCAGATTGCCTTTTGACAAATGACTATGACATGCCATAGCTCACATCCTAATATATTACAAAAAGGATAAAAGGTACAAAGTAGAAAGTTACAGACTCTAAACCATAATCTACAGTTATAAAAGCATGGACCTTTTCACCAACTCATGCAAGTTGGTGAGTCTTCAGATTTGTAGCGGAAAGTCAGTCAGCTTTATACAAAAGTAGATCAGAGAAAGCATGTCCTCTCCATCTTTGGAAGAAATCATTCTTCACTTCATTGGTTTCTGAAGACTTTTTCTTTGAAACTTTGGAAGACTTCATCTTTGGCTTCAGAAGATTTGGTCTTTGGCTTCGAAAGATTTTACACTTAAAATAATTTGCTGTGAGAAGTGTAAAACTTTCGAAGTAACTTCTACTTTGCACAATATGCATGCAAGCTGGAAGCTCCTTGGTTGCTTTGGTTTTTTTGGTTGCATCAACCTTTCAAGTATAACCTTACAAACTCCTCCTAGGCTGATGCTACCAAAATAGAAAAGCATACTTAGATATTGATAGTCCTCATCAGGATCAAGATCATTCCTTTCTTCATCAACTGATTAGGATCCCTCAAACTCTTATAATACCTTCTCATGTCATGGAGATCATACAGAGGAAGATCAAACATGTCTTGCCAGAAATAGACATCTTGACCTTCTTGATCTCTGATGACATACCACCTGTTTGGATTAGTAGCAAAGGTCCAGGATAGGATGGGTCTTCTAGTTGCAAGAGGCTCTACTAGAGTTGGAGTTGGTTAAGCAGCCTCTTCTTGCATTACCTCAGGATGCTCTAACTCATCCTGAGGTGTAGAGGTGGATGCCTTGGACTTCTTCTTAGAACCACTCTTCTTGGCCATCCTTTTCCTCCTCTTTGAAGTCTTTAACTGAGAAGACTGGCCTTTAGCACCAAGTTGACTTGTTGTGTCTTTCTTAGTTGGGTCCTTTTCCCTTACAAGTTCAGAAGGAGAGGGATTTGGACACTGCTATAGATTAGATGATGAAGTTGGCTAAGATGCAGCTCTTGATTCAGGTTGTGTTGTCTCAGTGGGTTCAACCTTTACCTCAACTTCAGGTTGAGCTTGACTTGGTGGAGAATGCAAGTCAACAAGCTCTCCTTTTTTAATCTTCTACTTGATCACTCTAATGTGCTCATCCATAGTAGATAGAGACATTGGACCAAGCCTCCTTCTGGAGAATCCATACAGCTTCAAGAAGCTTATCATCCTCTGCCTATCAACAGACTTCTTTTGACTCTTTTGGATGATGGCTCTTGACTTTGTAGCTTCTTCCCTTATTTTTCTCTTAGCAGCCTTTCGTTCTTTGATAACTTGTTGCTCCAGCTACTTAAGACACTCAAATTCAACATATTCATATGATAAGGGAAGAAGTGCAGATGCCTGATAGAGACCTGTGGCACTCAGGTAGCTAATCATGTTTTGTCTATCAACTTCCTTGTCTACCTGAGGTTGTTTGGTTGCCACAGCCTCTTTCTTAGGACTTTCTTAAATTAGGGAGAGGATAGGAGCATGCTTTTAGAGCCTTTTCTGTCTCCTTTCTTCTTTGATTTTTAGGAGCAATTCTGCATCCTCTACCTCCTTCCTCTCCTTTAACAGCTCTGTGTCTGCTAGTTCATTGAGTTCCTCTAAGGGAAGAGAGATGAGTTCATCTATGTTGTAGTTCCTAGTCCCCAGGTAGTTTAATCTGGTTGCCCTCAACTCATCATCCTGAGTATTTGGCCTGGGGGCAGCCCTGATAGTAGCTTCCATGAACCCTAGAGACCCTTTTGAACTCTCTGCCCTTAGCTTCCTCTTCCTCTCTCTCTCTCCTCCTTCTCAATCTCCTCAGAGGTCATCTTCCTCTTCCTTTTGTCATGCACATGCCTTGGTGACTTAGGGTGGAGAGAGATATGGCCTTCATTGCTTGGTTCAGTAGTCAAGCTCTGGCCAGAGAGAGGTTGTGAAGCACCTTCTCCAGCTGGTGCCTCACTGAGGGTTGATGATGTTGAAGCAGTTCTTGTAAGAAGGTTCACAGGGTCTATCATTGGGCCTTCGGTTAAGGTTTCCCCTTCGAAGCTAATCTTAGGTTCCACCTCAATATCCAGTTGACTAATGACATTGCCTGTTAGCCTTTGTGTTCTTCTTTGTCTGAACTCTTCCACAATCCTGTCTTAAATCTCTTAGCCAGTCTGCCAGCTTGCCTGTTTTGACTAGGATTGGCAAGTGGCATGTGGACTAGAGGAAGACTATCATAGAACTTCAGGGTCTGAAAATTGAAAACCTCTTGCTGCCCTTGAAGTCTATGCAAAATCAAAGCTCTCCTATCAGCATCATACCTCCATCCAAGTATTTCATTCTTAGCATCATGGGGTGGGGTAGACATAGCTCTTGAAATTCCCTCCTTAAACAGACTTTGAATGAGTGAGTCCACATCAATATGGACTTGAGGAGGTTGCTGAGTATGGACAATTGCAAGTGAGGTTGGTGAATCCTCAATGTCCATACCTGTGAAGAACTCCTAGGTTCTGTGATTGCTTGGACTTTCTCCCCCTTTTTGGTAGCATCACCCTCTTGCATAGTGAGCTAGGGGTTAGGTCTATCACATCCATAGGTTCATGTGTTCCTGGTTGAGTCCTCCTTAAAGTTCTCCCAGCTAGTTTTTCCTTGAGATCAGAAATCTTAAGTTGCTAATCATTGACCTTTTTTAGCAAGGTAGTCACTTGAGATTCCAAGTGACTAACCTTGGAGACTAAATAGGTGCATGTTTGAGTCAACTTTAGCACCTTTAGTCTCATATTCCCCTCATCTTCATCAAAAGAATCATAGGAGGATGAGAGAATAGGACCTAAGTCTTCTTCCTCATCACCAGCACTTTGTTCTTGGCCACTGGATTTCTCCTGTACCATGACAGCTTCAAGTGAAGTTTCAATGGGATGGGTTGCCATGGTCGAGGTCTTAATAATGTAATCACTTGTTGAAGTGAGAGCCTCTTCCATTTGGACCTCCTGAACAGGTTCAAGGAAATCCACCTGAGTAGTAGGTGGATGATGTGGGCTAGACATAGGAGAAACAGGAGTACTCATCTCTCCTTGAGCAGCGGAGGAGAAGAGAAACTCATGATACTCACTGAATCCCATGTCTTCATCATTATAGAATTCTAGGTTTGTAATGGGTTGGTTTAGATCAAGAGACTGAGGATGGTAACTGTCCCCTGAAGGTTGTTCACTAGAGTGTTGAGACTCTGAGTGAAGGCTTAAGGTTTGGGGGGTTATGAGCTCATCAGGCTGAGCATGAGGAAACTCAGCACTGATCGTTGGTAAGATGGGAGTGATTTGCTCCTCAGGAGAAGTAGGAGCTCCAGTGTCCAATTCCTCCTGTGTGGGTGGTAATATAGGGGCCTACACAAACTGAGTAGCATGTGCATGGGTTTGTTTGGATTTTCTTTGGTTGGTGATGGTTATTTGTGGTTGTATAGGGGGTTGAGAAGTATAGGTGTGGTTTCAACACTAGCTGGTGATGCTAGGTTGTCTTCTTGAGCAATAAGCTCTAATATTTTTAGGACAAGGGCTGTTTCTACCCCTGAGAAGACAACAGTTGGCTTTCTCATAGTCTTGAAGATGTCGGGCTTTATCTGTCCTAATTTTAGAACATTACCTGTTCCCCTCAACTGTGAGCCCAGTTCACAATTGAGAATGTGCCGGATATATCTTGGGAACATGTAATATTCTAAGGAGTCCAATTTTGCAAGTAAATTAATGTACACAAATTGTGAATACCTGAACTTGGCTCCCTGAACCATCCCATGGACTATGTAGGAAAGGTCCTCTGGAACGTGGTCCTATCCTCCATGCTTGTTAGATAGACTGTTAATGACGACATGGAAGAAGTATTTCCATTGAGAGGAAACCTTCCCTTTCCTGAAGGTCTTGACAGAGAAATCCCCTTCATAGCCCATCTGACTAAAGGAACGGTTAACAATAGACTTAGGGAAGGACAAATCACATTCGACATCATCTAGCCTTAGATGTGAGTTTATGGATGCTGGAGTGATGAAGATTGTCCCCCCTGCACTGTGGTAGACATTACCTTCTCCCCATCCATGGTGAGCTCTTAACAGGTCCTCCAGAATTCCAACAGCCGATCCTCATAGAGTGGAGGATCGATGGTGAGGGCGGTGAAGTAGTTCGATAGAGTGAGAAAGTGACAAACCTCTGAGAAACCAGGATCTTTCTCAGAGTTCAACAGAGAAACTAGATTATGTTGCCTGTGAAATTTCATGGAGAAATGGGGTTGGTTTCTACGATGAAGGTTGGCTATTTTGAGATAGCTTTGTTGTGAAGGAACATAAGAACAAGGGTGGTTTGTGGGTGAATTTAGGTTAGAGAATTTTCAAATAAAGAAGATAGTGAAAGAGGGAAACCATTGAGAGAATATATATGAAATGGATTTGAGTGAAAGTTAATGCAAAAGATAAACTTTGAAATCCGAATGTCGATCCCACCTTTAAAAAGTGCCCAAAAAGGTAGTTTTCTTGGAAGTCGAAAACCTTCCGAAGGTATTTTTGTCTTCGGAAGTTTTAAGAAAAGCTTCCGAATCCAATTTGGCTTCGGAAGATATTCGTAATGTTTGTGAAAATTTTGCTTCGGAAGGAAAATACTTAAAGAATTTTACTTCTGAGACATGTTTGGTTTCTGAAGAGATCAGGACTTGGAAGTTTTATTCTAAAAAGAATAAATCTTCCGAGACTTAATTGTTTTCGGAAGAAAATTGTCCTTCAAATACATGTAAGTACTTAGAAGCATATTTAGGCTTTGAAAGATATATCAGAATTTCTTCCGAAGGTAAATGTCTTATAAGTAGTTATTTGATTTGAAGCCATAATGTTCTTCCGAAGACAACTTGATGTCTTCCGAAAGAAAATATGTTTAAAATTTTCAAAACTTTAAGGAATATCTTTTGAAAAATTTTCTTCCAAAGGAAACTGGGCTTATGAAGATGATAAAATAGACAACTTAGGACACACGGTTTTAGAAATAGAATTGATTTAAGTTTAAAAAAATCTACTCAAAGTTAATCATCCCAATAGATGATACAAGATATTTGAATCTTTGTTCATCAAAAGCTTTAGTGAACAGATCAACATATTGTTCATTTGTGTTAACTTTGACTAGTTTGATTAATCCTTTTTCAAAATTATCTCTAATCAAATGATACCTAATGTAGATGTGTTTTGTCATTGAGTGCTGCATAGGATTCTCTATAATAGAGATAGCACCGTTGTTGTCTATGTGGATGGAAGTCTCTTTGAAGTTGAATCCATAGTCTAGCATCTAATTCTGAATCCAAAACACTTGAGCATAGCAGCTTGCAGTAGCAATGTATTCAGCTTCAGCAGTTGATGCAGACACACAGGATTGTTTCTTGTATTATCATGAGATAATCCTTCCACCAAGGAATTGACACCCCCAGATGTAGATTTTGCAGTCATGTTGCAGCCACCATAGTCACTATCTGTATAGGCATACATATTAAATTCAAAATTCTTTGGATACCAAAGGCCAAGCTTAGGAGCACCTTTGAGATATCTAAGAATTCTTTTGACAGCAACCAGGTGTGACATCTTAGGGTTGGCTTGATATCTTGCATAGATACATATGGCAAACATGATATCAGGCCTGTTGGTTGTGAGGTACATAAGAGACCCAATCATAGCCCTGTAGAGATGTTCATCCACACACTCCCCTTCAAGATCAGGTCCAAGGGAGTGGTTTCTGGCTATAAGAGTCTTAGCAACCTTACAATCAGTCATGTTGAATCTTGTAAGGATGTCTTGTACATACTTTGACTGACTTATGAAGATGCCATTTTCAACTTGCTTCACTTGAATTCCTAGAAAGAAATTTAGTTCCCCTATGGAACTCATTTCAAATCTATTCTTTATCAGCCTCTCAAAGTCTTTGCAGAGCAGTGGATTAGTTGACCCGAAGATAATGTCATCTACATATACCTGAACCAGCATTAAGTCATTTCCTGTTCCTTTGATGAAGAGAGTTCCATTTATAGTAACCCTCTTATAGTCATGTTGACAGAGATACTGGGATACTATCTCATACCACTTTCTTGGAGCTTGGTGCAGCCTATAAAGAGCTTTATCAAGCTTGCAGACATAATCAGGATGATCTGGGTCTGCAAAGCCAGGTGGTTGTTTGACATACACCTTTTCATCAATCACCCCATATAGAAAAGCACACCTGACATCAAGTTGGTAGACCTTGAAATCCTTGAATGCAGCAAAAGCCAGGAATATTCTAACAGCTTCAAGTCTTGCTACAGGATCAAAAACATCTGTGTAGTCAATTCCCTCTTCTTGTGTGTATCCTTGAACAACTAGTCTGGTCTTGTTCTTGATGACAAGTCCTCTATCATCCTTCTTGTTTCTAAAAACCCACTTGGTTCCTATGGTAGTCTTTCCTTGAGGAAGAGATATAGGTTCCAAACCTTTTATCTTTTGAATTGAAGCAGCTTCTCTTGTATTGCTTCAACCCAACTTCCATCCTTCAAAGCCTCATCAACTTTCTTTGGCTCTATCTGGGACAAGAAACAAGAGTATAGACAAATATTTTTGTCATGGGTTTGTCCTCTTGTTCTCACCCTTGTATCAACATTTCCAATAATGTTTATGGTGGGATGTGACTTATGGATCATAAGTTGAGGGATCACAGAAAATTGTTTGGAAAGATCTAAATTTGAGAAATTTAGATCTGGTAATAGAGTATCACCCACCACATCAGCACACTTATCAAGAGAGGCTTGATGCAATGAGTGTGACATCATTTATGTTGTCTTCTATAGAGTGGTTATTAGCATCAAGAAACTCTTGATCACTGTCACCACCTCTATTTCCTCATACATTTGAAGTTCCTTCATTTGAGTTTTGAGCCTCTGAGCTGAAATTTGTAGGCGCCTCAGATGTATCAGCTGAATTTGTTATGTTTGTGTTGATAGGATCTTCACTTGCATGGTTAATTACCACTGGAGCTGAAGTAGTATACTTGCTTGGTCTTCTCAGCTCAAATCTTGGGTCAGGATCTTCTGTTGATAAGTTACCTGTAGATCCTAAAACATTCTCACAAGATTTGTTAAAACAGTTTGTAACTAAATCAAGATCAAACAGCCAATCAGGACCAAAACCTTTCACACTAGGAGTGTGCTCGTTGAAGGTCATATTGGCTGACTTCTCAACTACTCTAGTTCTGAGATTGTATACTCTATAAGCCTTAGCTTAGGAAGAATGTCCAATAAAGTATCCATCATCTGATTTCTCAGCAAATTTGGCTATTTGATCTTTGGTATTCAAAATGGTGCAAGGACATCCAAATGACCTGAGGAAACCAACAAACGGTCTCCTTTTGTGCCATAGTTCATAAGGAGTCTTACCATGAGTCTTAACAACTAAAACTCTATTCTGCATATAGCAGGCTGTGTTGACTGCCTCTGCCCAGAAGGTGATGGATAGTTTAGAGGTGGACAACATGGTTCTTGCAGCCTCAATAAGTGTCCTGTTTCTCCTTTCAGCAACACCATTTTACTGAGGAGTACTGGGAGCACTATATTGTCTTGTAATACCTTTTTCATCACAAAATATGTCAAGGATTTGGTTCTTAAATTTTGTTCCTTGATCATATCTTATGGTTTTGATCTTGTGATCATATTGATTCTTAATTTTCAAAATAAAGTTCTTCAGGATCTTAGGAGTCTCATCCTTAGTACTAAGAAAAAAGACCCAAGTGAATCTTGTGAAGTCATCTGTGATCACCAAACAATATGAGGTCTTTCCTAGACTCATTACACTGGTGGGGCCAAAGAGATCCATATGTAATAAGTGTAGGGGAGTAGTGATAGAGTTTCTTTCCTTTGGCTTGTGAGACACTTTGTGTTGCTTCCCTTTCAGGCATGCTACACAGTGGTCATCACTTGTAAACTCTTTCTTTAGTATTCCAGTTACCAAATCATTCTTAATTAATTTATTCATATTTTTAAAGTTTACATGGCACATTCTTTTATACCATAGGAAAGACTCATCACTATTTGCTTTAGATAGAAAGCAAGAAACATCTCCTGAGTGAGATGTTTCCTGTAAGTCCATCTTGTATATGTTCCCTTTCCTAGGGGCTCTAAGCATGATATGCTCTTAAGGAATGACCATCCCGGGCCTTAGAACAATGCACTCATGCTTAGTGAAGAGCATGTTGTGTCTCTGATCACAAAATTAGGATACACTCAGTAGATTGTACCCAAGCTCTTTGACAAAGTTTACCTTTTCAATGCTGAGCTTACCATTTGTTTCCTTTGGCTTGTGAGACACTTTGTGTTGCTTCCCTTTCAGGCATGCTACATAGTGGTCATCACTTGTAAACTCTTTCTTTGGTATTCCAGTTACCAAATCATTCTTAATTAATTTATTCATATTTTTAAAGTTTACATGGCACATTCTTTTATACCAGAGGAAAGACTCATCACTATTTGCTTTAGATAGAAAGCAAGAAACATCTCCTGAGGGAGATGTTTCCTGTAAGTCCATCTTGTATATGTTCCCTTTCCTGGGGGCTCTAAGCATGATATGCTCTTAAGGAATGACCATCCCGGGCTTGAGAACAATGCACTCATGCTTAGTGAAGAGCATGTTGTGTCTCTGATCACAAAATTAGGATACACTCAGTAGATTGTACCCAAGCTCTTTGACAAAGTTTACCTTTTCAATGCTGAGCTTACCATTTGTGACCATGCCCCTTCCAGTAATGTAACCTCCAGCATTTCCTCCAAAAGCAACTGACCCTCCATCAATTTTCTCAAAATTTTGAAGTAGAGAACCATTGCCTGTCATGTGCCTGGAACAACCACTATCAATGATCCATACATTCCTCTTGGTCTTTAGTTGTTCCTGCATAAGAAAGAAGTGTTTAGTTACATTTGGAAACCCAAGCCTCATTGGTCTTGGGCTTATCAAAGTGATTGAAGACAATGTAATAGTAATTGATCCTACGTTTAAGTTTTGAGGATCATCAGCTATTGTTGATAAAGAACTTTCAGTCACTTGGTCTTCCTTCATCTTCCACACCATCTTTAGAAGATTAGACTTGACCTTCAATACTTCGGAAGTTTTAACAACTTCGAAAGTTTTGGAGATTGGACCTTCAGAAGATCTTGCTTTCATTGTAGCAGGCTTCAATACTTTGGAAGCATTCCTTTCTTCTGATACCAACTTTTCTTCTGAAGACAAGTTTTCACTTGTCTTCTTCTTCACCTTGGATCTTCCGAAAGGAAAATATTTTCCTTCCGAAGCTAGCTTTTCTTTCTTCTTCTCAGAAGTTTTCTTTTTGATCATGTGGATAGTACTTTTAGGATTGTAGATGTAATCCTTAGCAAGATGGGAAGTACTACCACACATGATGCAATCCATTTGCTTTCTTCTGAGAGCCTTCTTCTGAGAGAAAGATTAAACTTGATCACTTTTCACCTCCATCTCATCTTCACAGATGATGTAACAAGCTTCTTAGGGTGAGGCTTGCTTTTGGAACCGGATGGCTCAAGTTGTGTAGCAGTGGTACACAGCTGATCAGCCTTTTTCTCTTTGCTGGAATGAGTTGGACATGAACTAGAACTTTTGGTACTAAACTTCATAGTTGAGTCTTCAGCCTTCACCACTTCAAATCCTGCAGAGATAAACACTTGTTTCTGCTTAGAGTTGAAAGTGGCCTTGATCTCCTGAGCCTTCTTTGATTTCCTCTTGGTTTTTCTAATCAAGTTCTTCCTCTTAGACTTGGTCATCCAAGATTCTTTTCTCTCCTCAGGAGAATAGTGTCCCTTCTTAGGATAATCTTCTTCACTCTTCTTAGAATCATCCTTCACTATCTCCTCTTCATCCTCTTCATCAATAGGGTCTATGAGGGGAAGCACATCTTCACAAGTTCCACACCTTGGAGATCTTACAGAAAATAGTGTATGGAGGAGCTATCTTAGTAGATCCCACTCCCTGCTTATTCTGATAACAAACTTTTGCATGTAGAGATGAGGATATCATGTTCTTGAAGGTTTCTTCTTCAAGAACATATTTTTCTGCCCTGGCTTTGCTGATCACAAGCTAAGTCTGGCATTCAGTTAACTTAGTGATGAGATCTTTTATCTGAGTCCTGTAGTTGGTATGTTCGTGCTTAAGAGTTTAAATAGTTTTCTCTAGATCTTCTATTTTAAGTTTGTAATCATTTTCAGCTCTTTTGAAATCAGCTTTTAAAATGTTTAAGGACTCAAGATCAGACCTCATCTCTAAGTTATAAGACCCATATCTGTTAGCTTTAGCAATACATTTAGGTGTACAAAGATGTTCCAATACCTTGGCTTCTTCATGATCTGCCATCAGTGCTTGGTTTGGAGATGCATCCTCAACCTGAAAGCTCCAGTCAAAGCCTCATTCTTCAACAGCAACTGTAGCTTACTGCTTGGGCTTCTCATTCTGGGGAGCTCCTTCAGTGTAATTTGGCCTGGTTTGTGCTTGGCCACCATTTGACTTTGGTTCCTTGCACTCTCTGGCAAAGTGTCTCATTTGGTTACAGTTGTATTACTTTACTGTGCTTTTGTCCAGGGCAAACTTTCCACTGGTTGCATTGCTAGAAAACTTCCTCCCTGTCCTCTTGTAAAATTTCTTGGCTCTGTGAGTGAGAAGAGCTATCTGCTGGACTATTTCCATGTACTCCAGATCATCTGGATGGATACAATCCAGGTCTTCAAGGATAAAGAGAAGGTTGCCTATGCTTTTATCAGTAGACACAAAGGCTTGTGAAGAGCTTGTCTCTTGGAATGGGCTTCCTTGGATATATCTTTCTCTTGGTGTCTTCGGGAAGGTGATGAAAGGCCCCTTCTGTGAGTTATCAGGGTAGCAGATGAGATGATGTTGTGGTTCTCTGCAATCCCTTTCAACCACATACATGGCTGAACTCTGCTGATTATTGGAGTTACCATATGGATTTTGCATGTTCATTTCCATTTGGTAGCCACTGAGGATACCATATAACTCAATGAGAGTAAGGGTCTTGAGGTTCTCAGTCCTCTTGATGACCACACAATAGTGTGTCCATTGCCTAGGAAGAGAGGACATGAACTTCCTTACAATGTCCCTGTTCTCAAGAGTTACTCCAACATCCATTAGAGTGTCCATAATCTCAACATACCTAAAGTATTGTTGAGCCATGGTTTCACCTAGTTTGAATGTGAAGTTCTCAAACTGCTGCTTTAAAAGGTTCATCTTGTTCTCTTTTGCCTCAGTGGGCCCCTCATACATAAGCTTCAGTGCATCCCATAGTTGTTTAGCAGTCTTGCACTTCTTGAAGCGTCTATAGATGGAGTTTGGAAGAGCAGTTTGGAGAGCAATCATGGCTTTCTGATCTATATCTATCTTTTTCCAGTCTTCTTTAGAATAGTCAGCAGTTCCTTTGGTATCATACCACCACCAGCAGCAGCTGAAGAGGTGGATGGTACATAACGTCCAGAGACAACAGATCCCCACATCCTGGAGTCTTGAGACTTGATAAAGCCTTCCATTCTTTGGCACCAAGTATCAAAATCATCAGGAGTGATCAGTGAAGACTTTGTCATGGTATCGGTTTCCATATCAGCCTTTGTGATAGCTGCCATTTGAGTTGTTTAGTGTTTTGTGAAACTGAAGGGATTTAAGATGGTGAGATCTTACAATCAAGAGCCTAAAAAAGCTCTGATACCAATTGCAGGACCGGTTAAGGGATGGTCAATACAATCAGTCTCACAATGAGGATAATGTTAGAACACTTAACAGATCAAATAAGGAACTGGTTTTATATGAATGATACTAAGAACACAAGTAAACAATGAGACAGAACTAAGAACAAGAACAAGATAAGTATGGTTTTCAAGAATGCTGTATATTGATCTTAAGTTCTTTTACAAGTGTTACAAAGCATAAAAGAAATACAAAAACCTAAGATAATTTATACTACATCCTACAGCCAGTCATACTTTGAAGGCTAGTTGATAGATCAATGCAAACACAAACTTGGTAGCTCTATACAAAAGATCAGAGAAAGCATGTCCTCTCTGTCTTCGGAAGAATTAGTCTTCACTTCATTGGCTTCGAAGACTTCATCTTTGAAGCTTCGGAAGACTTCATCTTTAGCTTCGGAAGATTTGATCTTTAGCTTCGGAAGATTTTACACTTAGAATAATTTGCTGTGAGAAGTGTAAAACTTCCAAAGTAACTTCTACTTTGCACAATGTGCATGCAAGCTGGAAGCTCCTTGGTTGCTTTGATTTTTTTGGTTTCATTAGGCTTTCAAGTATAACCTTACAGTAATTAACGAAAACATAATAAAAAAATTATAAAACAAAAAATAACATAAAAATAAAAAAATAAAAACACAAAAATGTTTCACTCATTTCCCTCTTTCATAAAAATATAAAGAAATTTATAAAAAATAAAAAAATAACTTGGTTTTTTTACGAAATTCGTTTTGCACATGTGTAATACCGGATTTACACATGTGTAAATCCGGTATTACATATGTTTATAACCAGATTTACACATATGTAAATAATGAGTGGAATTTTTTTATAGAAAATATATATCAATATGGTACGCGTTGGAAGATAAGAAAAATACTGAAATTAATAGTTAAATTTTTTTGAAAAAATAATATCATGAAAAAAAGTTATGAACGTTTTAAAAAAGATGGAAATGACATGTGATTTGCACGTAACTTAAATGTGTGGTTCATATTGGTTTTTAGAGGTCTCATAAAAATATAGTTCTCAAGATAACCTTACTCTCTATATATATGTGTATATATATGTATATATATGATATATATATATATATGTATATGTATATATATATCTACATGTATATATGTGTGTGTATATATATATATATATCTACATGTATATATATATATATATATATATATATATATATATATATATATATATATATATATACTATATTATAATACACGAAAGAAGGATTCCGGCCAAAGTTAAGAGATTTGTAAATTTTAAGCACAAGGTACAACCAAAAAAATCAATTTAACAAGGATAATTATGTCTTTTTAACGCTACTAAAAAGTGGAACTTTAAACTTATTTACACTTAGACCCTTGTATCTTTAATTATATACAATTTTTTTTTATGTTTGTTACAATATGCTTAAAAGAAAGAATTCAGTTTTTTAAATATAAAACTAACCAGAGACGAGTACCATAATGAAAAGTGTCGCACGCGCTGCATCGCGCGGGCACGTTACTAGTATATATATATATATATATATATATATATATATATATATATATATATATATATATATATATATATATATATATATATATATATATATATATATATATATATATATATATATATATATATATATATATATATATATATATATATATATGAGAGGGATCAAATGAGAACTCTTTTTTGTGAGAACTTTAGAAACCAATGTGAGCCACTAGTTTTTAATAGCAAAATGGTAATTAATAAAAATGTTTCCCTAGTTTCCCTCTTTCATAAAAAAATTTATAAAAAATAAAAAAATTCTTGTTTTTTTACGAAATTCATTTTACACATGTGTAATACTGGTTTACACATGTGTAAATCTGGTATTACACTTGTGTATAACCAGATTTATACATATGTAAATAACGGGTGGATGATTTTTTTTAGAAAGTATATCAATATATTATGCGTTGGAAAGATAAAAAAATACTAAAAGTATTGGTGAATTTTTTTTTGAAAAAATAATGTCGTGGAAAAAAAGTTATGAACGTTTTAAAAAAAGTGGGGAAATGAAATGTGACTTGCATGTGATAAAATATATATGACTCATATTGATTCTTAGAGTTCTACAAAAAAAAAGTGATTCTCAACATAACCTTACCTTTTATATATATATATATATATATATATATATATATAATATATATATATATAATATATATATATATATTACAGATATCTATTTTATATATAACTTAATATATATTAAATATTGATATATATAATACTAACTATTATGTACACATATTTAATATAGTAAAAACTAATAATATAAATATTATGTTGGTTTAGCTTGCAAGCCTAGCAAGGCCTCATATATAAAGCTTGGCATCGGTCTCGTTTATTAAATGAGTTTCAATAAGTTCGAGCTCAAGCTTCAATCTCTTATACTTTTAGTAGACTACCTCAATTAGCTTATGAGCAGCTAAAATTGTTTATAATCTGCACCAGAACCGTCCATAAGGATGAATTCTATAGCCTTAAGTGAATAAAAGATATGAATGTCAAGGAAACTCATATTTATCGTAAGCCACAAGTACATGTGAAATGTCACGCCTACAAACATGATTATCATGCAAGTCAAAGTCGTATTCTACACCACTTTGACAACTGTTTTCTTTTTTTGAACGACAACATGGTCAAATCAATTCTATATGTTTTTCACATAAGCAATTCACACTTCAGAAAATCCCCAGGTGGCAGGTTTGGTCTGTAATTATACATCTTAAATTGTATTGTTGTTTTTCTTTATGTTTTGGTCATAATTATTATTTTCATTTGAATTTTTTTTTGTATTTGGCTCTTCAATATTTTGAAAAGTTGTCATCTCCGTTAAAAAATGTTGACTTTGTTAATTTAAAATATTCAACATGTAAATTGAAAATATTACCCTTTAATATACAAAACAAAAACACCTGATTTGAGTGGAATTGTATCATAATATAAGAGAGAGTACGACTAGAGATGATGATCTCTAGTATAAACCTCTTCACAACAGATTCCCGACCGTTGGGAGAAACCAGCTCCATCCTCCTCTCCCCACAGATGAAAGTGATTCAATCGATAATAAAAGGTTGAAAGATTAAAGATCAAATATCTAGGTTTCGTGAATTAAACAATAATACATGAATGAATTTTTAACAGCAATACGTAAACATAAATTAGAATTTTGTGTATTTATATATGAAACAATATATAGTTACCTTTTTAATGATAGATATTTATCATTTTAAATTAATAAACTTAACATTTTTAGATGAAAATAATAACTTTTTAAAACTTTAGGGAGCCAAATACAAAAAATTATTTTTTTGGATAAAAACGACAAATGTGACCAAACGAAAGGAAGAAGAACGAAAAATCACTCTATATCTTATTAAGAATCCAACACCATGATCATGAATAATATTTCAGGCGAAGATAATGTCGCCGTGAACATATGATTTGTTTTTAATTTTTGTTTTTGTTATAAGTGTGTGTATATGTGTGGAAATAGTTCATAGCACAATTTGAGGTTGCTCTAGCGATAAATGCCAACGGTAACACACTCCCACACATGTTCGAACGTGTCCCATCTTTTTTTTGAACAACAAATGTGCGACCCTAAAACCCCTGGATCAACTATAAACACTCTGTTCAGAGTGAGACTTGAACATATAATATCCTCATATTTATATGTAATGGGTACATCATGTTGACCACTTGGGCTAATAATCATTCGATTGACTCATCTTCTTTAATTATTTAGGTTTTATTTATTAATTTATATATGTTATTTCCCCTTTTATTATTGATCGTATTTTAAATAAAGTTAATAACACAAATAGATTCTGGGTTATAATGAAACTAATAACATACATAACCACTTTAATTATAGAAGGGTATTTTGTCATTTCATAATAAAATTTAACGTCGGTTAATGTTAATACCTAATTTGTTACAAAATTAACAATTAGTATCAAAATCTATTACTTTTTTGCTTAGTAATCAAAATCAACTGCAGGTTAGTGCGCTTATATGTTGCATCTTTTTCTAATTGTGAATAGCCACAAAACTATCTTATCAATTTGTTAAGTTTTTGCAATCTATTTGTGTAATATCAATGTTACTGCTACTTTAGAAAGCTCTTTGCTTTACAGTTTTCATTATCCGCTAGAAAATAATCTCTAAATCAATATGAAATTCTAAGTATGATCACAACTAAATTCTATTAAAAAATAGAAAATAATCTGATGCAATTATCCGATTAGCATCTTGTACTTCTCAAGTTTCAAAAGATTGTAATCATTTAATAAAGTCTATGCAATTTCTTATGAGACTTGATTATATCTATTATTAACATGATAGAACTAGTCTCTTAGTTAGAAATCTTCTTGCCAGTTTTTAATTCATTTTCTATAATTTCAAAAACTGTTAGAACTAGTCTCTTAATTAGAGATCCTTTTGCCAGTTTTTAATGCATTTTCTATAGTTTCAGACTTGTTAGAACTAGTCTCTTAATTAGAGATTCTCTTGCTTGTTTTTAATGTATTTTTTATAATTTCAAAGGAAAAGTCTCATAAAGGGTCTAATACTTCATTAAAAAGACAGAATGTTACATTATTTTCAAAACCAATTCAATCTTTTAAAACTAAAAAGAAAAATAAAAGAAGTTCTGATTCAAATTCAAAATTTATTCATCATCAGGATATGTGAAACTGAGTTGCAGTATTTGGAAGTTGAAGACTGTGAAATACTCCAAGACCACCTACCTCGTGTGTGATCACGTCCAATGCCTCCATAGTGATAAAAATCAGAAACGGAGGCAGTTTGACTGACCCTGGCTAACCTCAAAATTCTAGGTGGTAAAACCATCAACCAAAACCAAATTTTCACCCCACCGTAAAAATTTAATGCGTCGGTCGTAAAAGTGACAATTATTTTGTTGAGCCAAAAAAAAAAAAAAAAAAAAAAACAACAAACAAAACCACAAAATACGAAAAAAAAGTTACATGACTCTGTATACAAAATCACGTGTTTGAGTAAAAAATCAAAACAAAACCCAAAAAAGGGGAAAAGAACAACAAAAAAAAGGAAAACAATTATGATGCAAACCAGATTCAAACCCGAGCCATTTCATTGCAGCCCATGCTCCTTACAATCAGACCAGAAGGTTTTTGTTTAACGGGAATATAACAATAGTGATAAAAAAACATTTGTTAACCGTGTGATTTCATTTAAAAACAACCAATGGCTAGCTGCCACGTAGCTGGCTGGCACTATTCCCCCATTTGGCTTTTAAAGTATCGTGATACGTGTGTAAAGACTACCAAACTCCAATTCCCATGCTAAAGACCGGTGGACTTTATATAAAATAAGTCAAATTTCTCCCAAAACATTTACATTACACATGTCCTAGTGTTTTAAGAAAAGAGAACATTAAGGAGACAAGCCTAAGCACAATTGACCCAAATTGGTTCACCGATTACTATGTAATTTCAAGCAAACCACTTTTCTAAAGTGAACAGTAATCTTGCAACAATAAACTGCAGCCTTAAACAATCTTGTATTCAACATCAAAATGTTACTCTTCATTCTTTTTATACTTTTCTCTTCGTCCCAGCATGCTTTTGCTTCAAAACCAGGAGCTGATGCTCTGCTCAAATGGAAAGCCAGCCTCATGAACCAAAACAATCCCTTGCTATCTTCATGGTCCTTTAATAACACCATGAGTACCGCACCATGCACCTGGTATGGTGTTCATTGTGATGATCATGGGGCTGTAATAAAGCTCAACCTTTCTACTTTAAGACTGAATGGTACATTTAAAAACTTCACCTTTTCGTCTTTTGCTAGTTTAGCACATTTAGAACTTAGACAAAATGAGCTTTTCGGATCCATCCCAGTAGAGATCAGACATCTTTCTAAACTTGTGTTTCTTGATCTTTCGGGTAATCATTTTTCTAGAATATTTCCTCAAGAAATCGGAATGTTAACAAATCTTGAGACCCTTTCATTGCACAGTTTTAATCTTAAAGGTACTACTCCTATCTCTTTAGGAAATTTGAGCAATTTGGGTTATCTTTGTGTCGATGATAATAAGCTATCAGGTTATATACCTCAAGAACTAGGAAATTTGGATAATCTCGTGAATGTCAATATGACATTAAACTTCTTAACAGTAGACATCCCCCTTCTGATCTAGGAAATTTGACTAAATTGTCAGGAATGTATCTTTTTCTAAACAATCTTACGGGGTCGATCCCACCCTCTTTAGGAAATTTAAGTTCTTTAAGGATTTTATCTTTACATAGGAACCAACTATCGAGTCGAATTCCTGATGAATTAGGAAACATTAAGAATCTAATTCTGTTACTTTTGGGCCACAATCGGCTAGTGGGTTCAATCCCGGCTTCATGTAACACCCGGAATGGGGTTAAAAAGGAGGTAAGGCCGCCCAAACTCTCCCCATGCACTCAAATCGTACGACTAGAGTGAGATAAAGGACTCCCACCGGTTCTAGAATGAGAAAGTAGAAGAATTCTCCCAGAAGGTAAGATTTAATCGTGTTTCTTCTCGGATTTCAGTCGGGGTCTAGCTTCTGGACCGATTTTTATGTGTTTTTATGTGTTTAGTTGCTTGTTTTTGTGTATTTAGGTGTTAGAACTCCAGGTTGCTCTCGGCTTGTGGTGTTTGGCTCGAAGGCAGTTTAAAGTGAGTTCTAGATCCCCTCTTTTACATGTTTTTTTCTACTTTTTGGGGCTGATATGTGTATTAAAACTATGTTTCGTGTCAAACTATGTTTTTCCATGGTGAAGATGACTTTTACGAAAATATAGGTGTTTTTAAAGATTTCAGTGTTGATAACTGATGTTCATGATGATCTAAGTGTGCTTCTTGTAGATCTAAGCTAAGTTTACATTTTAAGATGTTGTATGAGACTAAAGTTCACATAAGCAGGACATAAGTATTAATGCAATTGTCCGCTGTGGACCTTGGTCGTCCACTGTGGACTTTGGTCATCCGCTGTGGACTTTGGTCATCCGCTGTGAACACACTTAGTGTTTAGTTCATCCGCCACAGACTTTGGTCGTCTGCTGTGGGCTTTGGCTGTCCGTTGTGGACTCCTAACATTTAAGTCATCTGTTGTATATCTATTTCATGCGCTGTGAACACTTAAGTTTATTTTAAAATTTTGGGAATAGAATTTAAGTGCTAAGTACTTATGTTTAATGGAAGTCCATTCTTGTCTAATGTTTCTAATAGTGAGATATAAAGTCAAAGCAAGTTTTCTTCTGAAGCTTAGTTTTTTCTGAAGCTTAGTTTCTTTTGAAGCTTATTTTTCTTCCGAAGCTTATTTTTTCCAAAGCTTATGTTTGCTTTTGGAAGCATTAGTTTTAGTGTTATGTTTGCTAATTGATAGTTAGCATAAGTTCAGAGGACTTAAATTGCATGTTTGATTATTTTCTTATGTGCTGCTATTATGAGTATTTAATTTTTCATGATATGTGATTATAAGACGGTGGATATCTTAAAAGTATTACTCATAATCAAGTGGTCACAAAGTAATAAAAGAAAGACAGTGGAACTTAATGAATGTTACCCCCGAGCCCGTATGATGAATAGAAAGCCTTGTAAGCATAATGGAATGAGATGCACAACCTTGTTGTCATTAGCTCAACTGATGTGTGGCTGTTTCAGGATGCACATCTGGGATCTAATCCTTGTGATTGACCAATGAATGAATGGGACCCTTATTCATGAGCAGGCTTCGTGCCTAGCATTGTGGGTCAACTGTTAAGGGTTAGCTACCATGATAAATGTTTGATGACAGGGGTTCGGCATTTGTTGCCAACTAACAATATAGGCTCTTTTTTTGTGCAATCCTAGTTAATGAAAGCAAAAGATAATGAAAGAAAGAAAGATAATGAATCTCTTAACGAATGATTATGTATAATGATGGATGAACACCTAGTGAAGCTTACAAAATGTATATCTTCTATATTATCAAAACTAGAACTTACTCAACAACGCTGACTTTTATATGCATATTAGTTGGCAGATAATGATGTTGCTAGGGATGGCACGAGGTTGAAGCTACTTGGCAAATAAAGACTGGCATCCATGTTATGCAGAAATGATATTTTTTTCTTGTAATACAACTAAATTTTCTTTTGAAACTTGTAACAACGATGTATTCCTTGGCAAAAGTTATTATTAAAGCATAAAATGGGTTCTGTTTAACTATTTCGCTGCCATGTTTTCTTACTTCAATGTATTTTAATGTGTAATGTGCTATGAATGACCAACTGTGGGGTTTCCCGGGATCGGGGCCTTACACTTCACTTAGAAACCTAAGTAAGTTAAAGGGGCTAGATATTCATAAAAACCTACTTTCAGGCTTTTTCCCACGAGAACTCGGGAAACTAGAGTCTTTGACTCAATTAGATTTCGATCACAATGAGCTTAGTGGTCAAATACCAGTTTCAATAGGGAATCTAAGCAAATTAGAGCAGTTGTACCTTAATGACAACCAATTTAACAGTTTCATTTAAGTTTAAGTGATAACTTGCTCATGGGACCCGTTCCTATATCGATTTGCAACTTAAGATCCTTGAAGGTTCTTCACCTCGGGAGTCTCAACAAATATTGGAAGGTATTAAAATGGTTTGTATTTTCTTGAATGATTTACAATGAAAACAAGCCTCAATTTATAGGCTAATACAAATAATAATACAAGGAAATATGAATTTTTATTTTCTTGAATGATTTACAATGAAAACAAGCCTCAATTTATAGGCTAATACAAATAATAATATAAGGAAATATGAATCAATTATGGGCTGGCACATCCTTGTTTTGATTCTAGACAAATTGGGAGATGATGTTGATAAATGACCGATCCCATGAATTTCTAGATTAAAATTATTTCCTTTTTAACACTCCCCCTCAAGCTGGATAGTGGGATCTCCAGAATTTAGCTTGACTAAACAATTGTTGAAGATTCTTTCATTCACGGCCTTTGTAAGAATGTCGGCTAGCTGGTCTTCTGATCGAACAAATGGTAATTAAATGATCCTTGCTTCTAGTTTTTCTTTAATGAAATGTCGGTCCACCTCTACATGTTTAGTTTGATCATGTTGTACAAGGTTTTTTGATATTTGAATAGATCATTTATTATCACATATGATCTTGCTAGTGTCTTCTAGGAAAAAGCCAATTTCAGTTAGGAGTTTTCGTATCCATAAAACCTCTGCCAATCCTCAAGCTATTCCTCTAAATTCAGCTTCGGCACTTGAGAGAGCTACCACCTTTTGTTTTTTTACTTCTCCATGTAACAAGATTTCCACCAACCAAAGTAAAGTAGCCTGATGTTGATCTTCGATTTCCTTTATCTCTGCCCAATCTACATCAGTCTACACTTGAGTTTTTAAATGTCCATTTGATTTAAACAGAACTCCATGACCAACTGTTCCCTTTAGATATCTAATAATTCTCCAGACTGCCTCCATGTGGTTAACTTGGGGTTGATGCATGAATTGGCTCACCACCTCCACAGCATAGGCTATATCTGGATGAGTATGTGAAAGATATATTAGTTTTCCTACCATGCATTGGTATCTTTCTTTGTCTACAAGATCTGCTCCTTCCTCCATAATAGGTTTTTGATTTACAATCATAGGAGTGTCTATTGGTTTGCAATCAATCATTTTTGTTTCTGCCAATAAGTCTAGAATATATTTTTTCTGACAAATGAAAATTCCTTGTTTTGATCTTAATACTTCAATTCCAAGGAAATACTTAAGTTTGCACAAGTCTTTCATTTCAAATTCAGTGAACAAATTTTCTTTTAACCTTGTCATTTCTTCTTCATCATTTCCTATAATAATCATATCATCAACATAGATGATTAAACAGGTTACGAGTTTGTTTCTTCGTTTAAGGAACAAAGTATGATCTGAGTTACTTTGTTTGAACCCATATTTTTTCATAACCTGAGTAAATCTACCGAACCAAGCTTGAGGAGACTGTTTCAATCCATAGAGAGATTTCTTCAGACGACAAACCTCCCTGTCTTTAAAATTTTTTGTAAATCCAGGTGGGGCTTCCATATAGTTTTCTTCATTTAACTTTCCATGTAGAAAGGAATTTTTAACGTTAAACTAATGAAGTTTCCATCCTTTATTTGTAGCTATTGAGAAGAGAACTCTAATTGTGTTGATTTTGGCTACTGGGGAGAAAGTTTCAGAGTAATCAGTCCCATATGTTTGAGTGTAGCCTTTAGCTACTAGACGGGCTTTATACCTTTCATTGTACCATCTGGTTTGTACTTTATGGAATAAACCCTACGACATCCCACTGGTTTCTTTCCTAACGGAAGGGCACACTTTTCTCACGTTCCATTCTTTATCAAAGCCTCCATTTCCATTTCCATTGCATCCTTCCAGTTTTTCTCTTTCAAAGCTTGTTCTGCATTGGTAGGAGTTTCTTCAGAATAAAGAGATGAGACAAAGGCTTTAGCTTCCTTGTTTAAGTAAACTATGGCTATGTTAGCCATAGGGTAATTAGATCTTCGAGATTCCTTTTCTGGAGAATAACGCTTTGGAGGAATTCCTCTGTTCGCCCCTGGTGGTAACACATATCTCCTTGGGATTTCTTCTTGTATAAATTCTCCTTGTTCTTTTAAAGGTTCATCCTGCTCTGTGTTTATCTTGTAAGTAGAAGCATTAGTATTGTTAGAAAATTCAGTATGAGCAGTATAGTGAGTGTTACTTACCTTAGACATCAAGTCAGGAGGAGTATCTTGGGTGGTACTGATGTTTGGATCCTCGGATTGTGTGGAAGTTTTGAGTGACTCATACTGGGTACTGTGACTCTTCTCCTCTGAGGTTGGAATGCATGGAATGTATTTTAACAAACTCAGTGTGTCTAAACACTCCTTCTGCCCTTCACCACTGTGTTGGGAGGTGTAGTAATACTCGGTTTCAAGAAAGTCATAATTTATGGTGGTGAACATGTGACGTGTCTTTGGATTATAACATCTATATCCCTTTTTATCTACTCCATATCTAATGAATACACATTTTTCAACACATGGATCAAGCTTTGTGCGATTTGATTTAGGTATATGAGCAAAGAAGTGCACCCAAAGATTCGTGGTTCAAAAGTAAGAACCGAAGGTAATTTAGTGAACTCCGATAATGTTTGTAATGGAGTTTTTAGTTTGAGAATTTTGGTCGGAAGCCGGTTAATAAGGTAAGTGGCTGTGGCGACAGCTTCAAGCCAAAAACTCTTTGGAACTTGGGATTCTATTAATAGTGCCCAATTTCTAACAAAATGCGATTCTTTCGTTCGGCAACACCATTTTTCTCTGGAGTATATGGGCAAGTAGTTTGATGAATTATCCCTTTAGTTTGGAAAAATTGCTTTAAATGAGTATTAACAAATTCTCCTCCATTATCAAATCAGAAAATCTTAATATTCTTTTCGAATTGAGTTTGGACCATAGTATAAAACATGGTAAATTTATCAATGACTTCAGATTTGTTTTTTAAGAAGTGCACCCAGGTCATTCAAGTGCAATCATCCATAAACATAACAAAAAACAAAAGTTTTTCCCCCCATAAATAGGGTAGGACCCATACATTAGAGTGAACTAAATCAAATGGCAATTCAACCCTTGTGGTATTCAGTTTAAAAGTTTGTCAGTGACTTTTACCTAACACACACACGTCTCACAATATGACATACTTTTAGAAGGAAATAACTTAGGAAATAAAATATGTAAATAACCTATAGATGGATGACCAAATCTTCAATGCCATAACCATGCTTCCTGTTCTACGGTTCCATGCGCAAACATCACAGTACCATTTCGAGTCACCTCATCCACGTAATACAATCTTTGCTTTTTAGTGCCACGCCCAATTATCACTCCCGTCCTGATATCCAATAAGATACAAAATGTGGGATGCGTTAAAACTATGCAATTTAATTCTTTTGTTACATGACTTATTGATAGCAACTTATGTGATAGTAAGGGAACACAGAGGCAATTAGACAAGTTTAGTGTTGGTGTTATTTCAATGGTTTCACCTTTTTCTACATCCAGTATTCCCCCGTTAGCCGTTTGAATATAAGTCTTCTTTGGAGTAGATGACGATATAATATCCGATAATTCAAAAGTCATAGTGTCGGTGGCACCGCAATCAAAAATCAATGACTTATCTTGACTCCTAGAATAAGTTTTAATTACATTTGCCTTGCCAATGTAGTCTGGAGTTTTTAACAAATTTCTTTTATTAAATATGGTTTTAATAATATTTTCCAAAACTTTTCCATTATTTAATGTACTTCGAGACAAGCTGTTTCCAAAGCATTTTGTTTTCTCAAAAAAGTTAGGTGAGAAATAATTAGAATTAAAGCACAAAGGGCTTGTCCTTAAACCCTCTACTTGTTTCTATCAATTCAATAGTTGCTCCCCTATGTGATGTTGCTATCCCACCAAATATTAGAAGGTATTAAATGGTTTGTATTTTCTTGAATGATTTATAATGAAAATAAGCCTCAATTTATAGGCTAATACATATAATAATACACTGAAATATGAATCAATTATGGGCTGGCACATCCTTGTTTTGATTCTAGACAAATTGGGAGATGATGTTGATAAATGACTGATCCCATGAATTTCTCGATTAAAATTATTTCCTTTTTAACAGGGAGCAACCGACTTAGTGGCCAGATCCTACAATGCTTGAGTAACTTCAATCATGAGCTCCAAGCGTTGGATCTGTGGTTAAACCAATTTCAAGGAAGCATTCCTGCAAACATTTTGAAGCAAAACAATAGTTTAATGTCTCTCAACTTGAATGGAAATTGACTTCAAGGATCGATACCTAAGACTTTGATGAGTTGTAGGAATCTTGAAGTTTTGGATTTTGGAAATAATATTTTGACTGGTGGATTCCCACAATGGATTGATACCCTTCCTGAGATGCAAGTTCTTGTCTTGAGAGGTAATAAACTCAATGGCACATTACACACATCTAACATCAAAAACCTGTTTTTAAAGCTGCGAATTCTTGATCTATCTAACAATGAGTTTATTGGTATCCTACCATCAAATTACTTCAATAACTTTAAACAATGATATCCATAGATAAAGCTGCATCAGGAGAGATGTACATGGATAAAAATTACATGTATGATGGCACATTGATGCTAAGGGTAAAGGATTGGGCTTGGAACTATAGAGAATATTAGTCTTCTACACAACAATTGATCTTTTGATTAATAAATTTGTAAGGGAGGTACCTGACATGATTGGATAACTAGGAGCACTACAATTTCTCAATCTATCGCATAATAGTCTTTCTAGTAGAATCCTGACACATTTGAGCAACCTCGTAGTGCTTGAACATTTAGATCTTTCTTCAAATAAGATGGTGGGTGAAATTCCTGTACAACTTACAAGTCTAACCTTTCTAGCATTTTTAAACTTTTCCCAAAATCAGCTTCAGGGTGGTATACCTCAAGGTGGATAGTTCAATATGTTTGAAAATTGTTCATTCGTAGGGAATTATGGATTATGTGGATTCCCATTGACAAAGAACTGTGGAGATGATGGCGTATCATTCTCCCAGACACCTCAAGAAGATGAAGATAAAGACGAAGATGAAGATTATGCTTTCTTTGATGGCTTTTCTTGGGAATCTGTTGTTTTGGGATATGGATTTGGGATTTTAATTGGATTGGGTGTTGGATGCGTTATTTTTCATTTAGGAAAGCCTAGATGGGTCATTAGGATCACTGAACAAAAACGAAACCAAGACCAGTAGTCTTTTGTAGAATAGGTTCTTATATTACCGTGTCTTCTTATTGCATCTCTATATATTGATATTTGAATAAATGAAATTTTATAGTTTCAGTTTTATGGCATTTTGTGAAAATGTTCTGAAAAAATAGGACACTATAATTTCATGAAAATACGGGTCTTAAACTATGGCATTTTGTCACATCCCGTTGACCGGGTCTGGTCGTGACTGACCGATATTATCACAATGTAGCGGAATTAAACTATTTTAATCTCGAGGCATTACATCATTATATATATATCCATAAATTACATTTTTTAAAATATCCAAATAAAATATATTAATTTAATTGTTCATAGATGATAATGTGGATAGTGCAGTGGCTAGGTCTCCAAAGGTCCATCTAAGGCGGCACCTATCCTTTTGACACCTGTCAATTAAACTTCACCTGAAATACACACCCAAAATACGTCAACATAATGTTGGTGAGCTCATGAGTTTAAGACATGTTACCTTAATGATAGATACAATATTCAATAGATTTGGTGATGACAATAACCATAATACAATATCCATGGCGCACTATAGAATGTATCACAATCAATCCTGACCCAGACTTTCCTGCCCGAGTGCTAAAATGTCCCCTAACCCTTTACCACTAGATTATTAGGTTTAACTGTGCTCTGATAAGCATGGTTAAGTTTCACTAATTTGTGACACAATGATTATTGAATCTCAATGGGGGGTTTCCCTGCATAAAGGGCCTATTGTGTGCGGGGGATTCCCCAAATATTACTATCCACAAATCACGCGGCTACTAAAGGAGTTAATGATTGTGCTCCATTCAGGGACAAGAGCAGGTAGTATTGTATCACAAAATAATAACCAATGAGTATGTATTTCACCCCAAAAATTTTAAAGTAAAAAAGGGGGTTTATAAGACGCACCAGTGGTTGACTTGAAGGGTTTGGATCCTACCGACCGGGAGGGTTTCTATGTTTATTTTAAATGAATTAACACATTATTAAGTGATCAATTAAGCTCAACCCTCATATTTTGTATTTTTCATGCATGGCTTGATGTTTTATGTTACGGGTGTGTAATCTTATTTTAGGTCTTTGAGTTTTTGAGTCCATAACTTGTGTTTTGCTTAAGTTTGAGTCAATACATTATGATTTCAGATTATAATTGTTCTTATGAGTGTGATATGGTTTCAAAACATTAAGGTTCCAATAGTTGGCAAGTTTGGTCCTTCAACTTTGCTAGATTGACATTTTTAACCCTAAAGTTTGGGTTTTTGCACTATTATTACTTATAATGACTTTTATGGTTTTAAGTGAATTAGGCTACTGAAATAAGTTAGTTTTTAAGTCAATTGATTCTACTTAATGGTTTCAAGAGCTTGTTTTCGGTTAGAGTGTTTTATGAAGTTATATCTAGGGATTTCTTATTTTGTGGTCGTTGAGTGGTTCGAATGATGATTATATTTTAATTATAACTCATTTTAGAAATGATTGGTCTCTGGAGTGTTAGAGTTATGGCTATGGGATTGGTAAGTTACTTATTGTGTTTTTAAACGTGTATCGTATCGCAATTCGGGTATGTATGTGATGTAAGTTTTAATCCATGGGTTTTTATTAACTTTAATTTTTACTTTAATTTGTAAATTATATCCTACTAGAATAACATCAATTTTATGAGATTAAGGATTATATATTCATTTTATGATTTTTCTAATTATTAAACCGATAGTTATTTTATATAATAATATACTTTGTAAAATCCTCTAGAATATTTTATAACTATAAATATTTAGTTTTATCTTATTTTAGTCATTAAAAACCATTAGTCACTGGAATCTTTGTGTCTTAATTTGTTTTGTCGGTTTTGGAGTTTAACGTTAACGGTTCGGGTTTCTAACTGGTTTTCGGGTTTGGGTTATCTTTGGTCAAAATTTTATCATATAAGGCTTTAATATACTTACTAATACTTATATGTTCTGGAGTTTTCACTAATATTGCTCTTAAGCTCGTTTTAACAATTTTCTTTATTTTAAAGTGAATATATTTTGTATTTTTGTTTACTTATAAAATAAACTCTAAAAATTATGAAATTCAATTTCTAGGATTTTTTTATTATGTTAAGTCTATTGGAAAGTTTATATAATCAAAAGTTTATAGTTTCACCATTTTCGTTACTTAGCTCGGTTAGTCTCATTAAGTCCCAGTTAAGTCTCGGTTTTAAATTACTAAGCATTTTAACCTGATTTTTTCCTTCTCAAATATTTTTTTTACATAAATTTCTTCTAAATAAAACCTTAATTTCAGTACTTATGCCCCCTTTCTATTTTCTTTTATTTTTCCTCAAAAATATATGTTTTTACAATTTTGTACTATTCATTAAACATGAAAACGTAAGTTTAACTTATGAAACTTTGTTTGTGACCTGAGATGACCTCATTAAACTTCTAGAAATTATTTTATTAAAAGTTTTGGACTCATAAAATATGTTCACATATTTTTGTGAAAACCGGGTTTTCGGGTGTGTTAAATTTACCAAATTTGTGCTTGAGGTCACATAGAGTTTTTGAGAAAATTTGAGTATCTTTTAGTTACTGAGAAATGAGATGTTTTAAGGTGTCATAAGGAGTTGGGGGTGTCATGGGATTAGTTGGGTCACTAACGTGATGAAACGCGATGTTTTGCGTATTTTCGAGTAGTAACAAGTTACCTTGGTGCTTGGGTGATCGAGAGGGGTTCAGGATGAAAGTGAGACCTTGCGATGACAAGAGAATTGTTGTGCAAAAGAAAATATTATGCCAGGTCCATGTACGAAAGGAATGGAAGGTAGAGACTAGAAAATGAACAAGTGTTTGAGTTGTGTGATTACCTTGGTTTGATGAAGATGATGGTGATTATGCTTGGGCAGACTAAGGCTTCAAATGGCTGGAACTCTTGATGCTTAATGAGTTCAAAAAGGTTAAAGATTGTCTAAGAGAGAGTAAAGAGTGTTTGAAGAGAGAGAGAATTATAGTTTAAAATGAATGGGGGTGGTGGTATAGGGGGGGGGGGGGTTGGTCGAGAGGGTATTGGGGAGGGGGTTTGGGAGTATCAAATCTTGGAATTTGCAAGATTATGGCTGAGATTTGTGGAGATATGGTCACATTTGCAAGTTACTAGATTCTTAGGTGACACCTCCATGCATTGGGTGGTTTGGGTGGTGATTTGACCAATCATGGATTTAGTATTTTTATAAAATCTTCTTATTTTATTATTATTATTATTATTATTATTATTATTATTATTATTATTATTATTATTATTATTATTATTATTATTATTATTATTATTATTATTTATTTTATTATAAAGTTAGCCATGTGTAGGGTGGTATGTTTGCGTGTGTGCCGACTTATATATTTATATGTGCGTATATATATACATTCGGGTGTGTGTGTGTCAACTTATATATTTATATGTGCATATATATATATATATATACGGGTGTGTGTATGTGTCGGGTGCATGCACCCCTACTTATGCATGCATATATGTATGTGCGTAGGCGTGTGTTGTAGGTATATGTGTGTATATACAAGTATGTATGTATGTGTGAGGTAGAAAGTCAAAATAAATGTCAAAGAAAGTTTTCTTCCGAAACACCAAAAATCTTCCGAAGCTTAGCCACTGAAACAAATCTTCCAAAGCTTAACTACCGGAGCAAAATCTTCCGAAGCTTATCCATCGGTGCCCAAAACCTCCAAATCTTAACCATTGGAGCACAAAACTTCCGAAGCTTATCTATCGGTGCCCAAAACTTTCGAAGCTTAAGCATTGGAGCACAAAACTTGTGAAGCTTATGTTTACCTTCGGAAGTATTAGTTTTAGTATCATGATATGCATAGTTAAGAAAGGTAAGGGGACCAAAGTGAATATTTCAATATGTTCTTAGAACTTATTAGTTCATCAATTATCATCTAATATTATTTTATAATTTACAAGGTTATGTTCATTACGTTTTGTCGATACGCTTAAGTTGTTATTATACGTTATGTGTTCGTTTGGTTGTTTTTGTTCAGATGAGCCGATATTAATGGTTTGAAAGTTTTAATGTTCATTAATTTATTAACCAGGTTAATTTATTATACGCTTAAGTTTACGTTCATTAATTTATTTTATAATTTATAAGGTTACGTTCACTAATTTATTATACGCTTAAGTTTTAAGTTGTTATTATACGCTTAAGTTTTAATGTTATTATAACATTCGTCTTCTAAGCTATCGGACCCGAGGCCCATTTGGTCGGTTCAGCACGCCCCATAATCGTATGCTGGCCCACTGGCCCATATTGGTTATGCGGGCCAAAGCCCATTAATTTGTGGCCCAATTAGGGTTTGATGGGCCAAATCCCATTCAGGTGTGTGTATTGGTGTGGGCCTAAGCCCAAAGCTTGTTGGGCCCAATTTGTGAGCTCCCTAGACAAGGTTTTGGTGTCATTGCGTGGCCCAATAAGGTTTCTAAAAAAATTTTCTAGGCCCAAAAACCGGGATTGTCACATTGTCCCCTACTTATAGAAATTTCATCCTCGAAATTTAGTTATGGTCATTTACTAAATGTTAGGCTCCTAATCTAGCATGCCAACATCATAACAGTTATAAAAACACCAATTGAAAATTATTACCAGGTTAAGAGGGTGGTCCGATGTTATGTGATGCTAGGGTTGGAGTTTTATTCATGTTTTCCAAAGGTTCGCCAACGGGAGTCGAGGGTTTAAACAATTGCGGGCAGTTCTTTTTTATTTCGCTTTCTGGCTCCCACGTGAACTTAGATCCTTTCTTGGAATTCCACTTGACCTTTACAATTGTAATTTTTCCCTGTCTAAGTTTCTTTTCTTATCAAGCCAAGATTTCGAGCGGTTCTTCCACGAATTGTAATTTATCACTGATTCGAGCTTCGGTGTAGGGCATTGCCAGGGTTTCATCGGAGACACTTTTGAGATGAGTGTCATGTATTCCTCCTATATCTTTAGGTAGTTCCAGCTTGCATGCAACGGTTCCAATCCTTTCGGTTATCTTGAATGGTCCTATGTACCTTGGGCTTAACTTCCCTTATTTCCCGAACCAAATCAGTCCCTTCCAAGGAGACACTTTCAGCATTACACGGTCCCCCACTTAGAACTCTAAAGGTTTTCTTCGATTGTCTGCGTAACTCTTTTGCCGGTCTCTTGCGGCGGCGAGACGTTCTCGGATTCGAAAGATTTTGCCAGCCGTTTCCTGAACTATCTCTGGTCCAGTTAATTGACTTTCTCCAATCTCTGCCTAGCAAACTGGAGATCGGCACTTGCACCCATAGAGTGCTTCGAATGGTGCGGCCTTGATGCTTGTGTGGTAACTATTGTTGTTTGAAAATTTGGCTAGTGGCAAGTGGGCGTCCCAACTTCCACCAAAGTCGATCACACAATCCCTTAACATGTCTTCAAGTGTCTGAATAGTTCTCTCACTTTAACCATCCGTCTAGAGGTGGTATGCAGTGCTTAGGTTTAATCGTGTGCCCAGTGCTTTCTAAAATGACTGCCAGAACCTGGAGGTGAAGCGGCTATCGCGATCAGAAATTATTGACAGTGGCACTCCGTGCCTGAACACAATTTCATCAACGTATACTGTGGCTAACTCCTTCATCTTGTAATCCTCTCTTATCGCTAAGAAGTGTGCTGATTTAGTCAGTCGATCTACAACTACCCATATGGCATCATGCCCTTTCAAGCTCTTGATTGTAAGATCTTGCCATCTTTGATCACTTTAGTTTCACAGAACACTTAACAACCCAAATGGCAGCTCTTGCGAAAGCTGATATGGAAACCGATACTATGACAAAGTCTCCACTGATCACTCCTGATGACTTTGATACTTGGTGCCAACGTATGAAAGGGTTCATCAAGTCTCAAGACAGCACGATGTGGAGATCTGTTATTGAAGGACCTTACATTCCATGCACCTCTTCAGCCACTGCTGGAGGTGGTATGATACCAAAGGAAATGGCTGACTACTCTAAAGAAGACTAGAAAAGAATAGATGTAGATCAGAAGGCCATGACAGCTCTTCAAAATGCTCTTCCCAACTCCATATACAGAGGCTTTAAGAAGTGCAAGACTGCTAAGCAGCTCTGGGATGCAGATGGAGATGAACTTGCAAAATCCATCCAGATGGAGATGAGAACCACTCTACTCTTACACTCACAGAGCTGTATGATATCCTTAGTGGGTACCAGATGGAGATGAACTTGCAAAATCCATCCAACAGCTCTTCCAACAACTAGCATAGTTCAGCCTTTCATGTGGTTCTAAGGGATAGCATAGAACCACAGCATTTTTTATATGCTTCCCTGAAAACCCATAAAAGGGTCCTTTCATCACCTTCCTCGAGACACCAAGGGAGAGCTACATCCAAGGAAGCCCATTCTAAGAGACAAGCTCTGCACAAGCCTTTGTGTCTACTAATTAAAGTTTTGGCAACCTTCTTTTTACTCTTGAAGACTTAGACTGCATCCATCCAAATGATCTAGAATACATAGAGATAGTCCAACAGGTGGCTCTTCTCACTCATATGGCCAAGAAGTTCTAGAAGAGGACAGGAAGAAAGTTTCCCAGCAATATGGCCAGTGGAAAGTTTAGACTGGACAAAAGCAAAGTGAAATGTTACAATTGTAACCAAATGGCCCACTTTGCTAGAGAGTGCAAGGCACCAAGGACTAATGGTGGCCAAGCACAAACTATACCAAACTACACTGAAGCAGCTCCAACTCCAAGAACTGAGAAGCCATGCCAGCCCAAACAACATGCTGCTATTACTGTTGAAGAAAGGGGCTTTGACTGGATCTTTCAGGTGGAAGATGCTTCTCCAAACCAAGCACTGATTACTGATCATGAAGAAGCTAAGGTATTGGAACATCTCTATACTCCTAAATGCATTGCTAAAGTTAACATGTATAGGTCCTACAATTTAGAAGTGAGATCTGATCTTGAGCCCTTGAATATTTTAAAAGCTGATTTTAAAAGAGCTGAAAATGACTATAAACTTAAAATAGAAGATTTAGAGAAAACCATTTCAACTCTTAAGCATGAGCATATAAATTACAGGACTCAGATCAAGGATTAAATTACTAAATTAACTGAATGCCAAGCTGAGCTTGTGATCAGTAAAGCTAAGGCAGAGAAATGTGTTCTTGAAGAGGAAACCTTCAAGATCATAATATCTTCATCCATGCATACAAATATTTTTTATCAGAACAGGCAAGGATTGGGTTCAAGTGAGATAGCTCCACCACACACATTATTATCTGTAAGATCTCCAAGGTGTGAAACTTGTCAAGATGAGCTGCCCTCCATAGATCTCATTCAAGAAAAGGATGAAGATGAAGAGGAGGTAGTCAAGGATGAACCCAAGGAGAGTGTTGCTTACTTTTCTTTACCGTTCATCGAAACCCCAAGATTTCACTATTCATCTTCTTCATCCTGGTTTTGCTATTTTCCCGCTTCAATCAAACAGTTTCAATCTAAACAATGGCCTTGAATTCCCAACACAACCAAGTCGCCATCCTTGACTCTTCAAGGGATGCTGATTTTGCCCTTATCGTCCAATTTCTTTCTCAATCAACATATTTTACTACCCTTACTGTTAATCCCACCATCTACTCAAACCTCATGGCCGAATTCTGGGCCAATGGTCGAAGCGAAACGATCAATGATGTAAGGGCCATCAGATCAAGGGTCTGCGGATAGGAGATCATCATTAGTGAAACAACCATCAGGGAGCATCTGGAACTCCTTGATAAAGGTGCCTCCATAGAATTCCTAAAGTCTGATTTGGAGAAAACCTACACTCAAATGGGATATGGAGGAGATGTGAGTAGATCTACAGTCTACAAGTTCAACTTCTCCTACAACTAGAAGTTCCTGCTTCATATTGTCCTGCATAGCCTATCCAACAAATCAGGGGGATAGGATCAAATCCCCTATGATCTGGGCAGCCTAGTCCATGGGTTGGTAAAAGGCCTCCGATTCAACTACTCAAGGTTTGTGCTAAATAATTTGAGTAGCAATCTCACCAGGGATCCGTTCTATATGTTGTTGGGAACGGTCTTCCCAAGACACAAATTGAATTGATGTGGCTAGTACGTTATGATCCAAGTCGGGTCATACCCAATAACAAGCTAGACAAACACCTACAATATTTATTTTATGATATGATCATATAAATAAATATTAACACTTGAAGTATTTAGAAATTGGGTTTTTAAATATTTGCACTAGTGTTGTGAATAAATTATATGGATAATTTATTCTAGAGAGAGTATTTTATATTGTTATTCAAATGGTTGAACAACAATATAAGTCTTTTGTCCGCATTTCTTTCTTACTCATCCGCATTTACTAATCCGGATGTGCTTTTGAGGAAATGCGGATGAATGTTCCTCATCCGCATTTACTAATGCGGATGTGCATTTGTGGAAATGCTGAAATAATTTCTTCATCCGCATTTACTAATGCAGATAAGCATTTAAGGAAATGCTGTTGAAACTGATCTTTCGCATTTACTAATACGGATGTGCATTTGGGAAATGCTGATGAAACTGTTCGTCCGCATTAACAAATGCGGATATGCATTTATGGAAATGCTGATGGAACTATTCATCCGCATTTACAAATGCGGATGTACATTTGGAAAATACGGATGAAATTTCTTCATCCGCATTTACAAATATGGTAGGAGGTTGTTCATTTGCATTTACTAATGCAGATGAATGTTAGAGAAATGCAGATGGGTTAAGGGGCTGGGTCCCGCCCACTTTTCTCTCTCTCTCTCCTCGTCTGAAATTCAGTTTCACAGGATATGCAATATATGATTACAATCAACCACTTTCTCTGATAACTTACAACACACTCAAAAGAGTGCACGTCTGTTTTTCCTGTTTTCTCTCGATCGGTCAAAGAAAAACACGGAGAGAACAGAGATCGTAAGTGTAAAAATCCTAGCAATCTGGTGTTTGTTGGAAGCTTGGGGTAGACAAGCTTGAGGCCTCCTACTTTGGAAGCTGCCGTTCAAAGATTATCTTCCTTTGACCCATTCGAAAGGTAGAATTCTAAACACCATATGGTTGTTTGTAAGCATGTTTTTCATATAACGATCCATTACGGTTTTTTAACAGATATATAAAATGGTTTATATATATTAACTGTAACAAGTTTTTCATCCTAATTCCACTGCGTTTTTCATTTTATATGGATAAAATGACTCTAATAAACTTGTTTGTAAGGATCTATCTGAAGATTATGAGGCTGATGCAACCAAAGATCTTCCAACATGCACTAAGGAACAAGGATGAACTTGCTACAGAAGCTTTACACTCTCTAAAACTCTAAGTGTAAAGTCTTTCAAAGCCAAAAGTTCAGAAGAAATTACTTCGGAAGCTTTACACTTAACAGAAAATATTCCAAGTGTAAAAACTTCAGAAGCCAGAGACCAAGTTCTTCTAAAGCCAAAGATGAAGTCTTTCGAAGTTTCAAAGACAAAGTCTTCAGAAGCCATTTTGCTATGAAGACTGATTTCTTCGGAAGACATAGAAAAAATGCTTTCTCTGATCTACTTTTGATAAAGCTGACCAATTTTCTGTTGCAACTCTGATAACTCACCAACTTGTATGAGTTGGTGAAACTTCCATGCTTTAGTGAATAGTAGATAAAGTCTTTGTCTGTAATTTTTTTATTTTGTTCCTTTAGACTTTTTGTAATAAGAAAAGTCAGTGAGTTATGGCATGTCATAGTCACTAGTCAAAAGGCAATCTGCCTTTTGACTCCAGATTGATCTTGTTGTCTAGATCAGTCAATTCCAACTGTCCTTCCAAGTATTGACGGTTGTAGGTTGTAGTGTAAAAGAGTCTCAGGTCCTGTATTTTAAATCATGCTTTGAACACTTTTAATAGAACTTGAGATCAATATACAACATCCTTGAAAACTAATACTTGTGTTATTGTTCTAAGTTCTGTCTTATTGTTACTTGTGTTCTTTGTATCTTCAAAGTATCCTGTTCCCTATTTGGACTGTTAAGTGATCTAAGATCTCTGCATCAACTATTGAGGCTGAATACATTGCTGCTACAAGTTGCTGTGCTCAAGTGCTTTGGATTCAGAATCAGATGCTGGACTATGGATTCAACTTCAAAGAGACTCCCATCCATATAGACAACACCAGTGCTATCTCCATTACAGAGAATCCTGTGTAGCACTCAAGGACCAAACACATCAACATCAGGTATCATTTGATTAGAGATAATTTTGAGAAGGGATTAATCAAATTAGTTAAAGTTAACACAAATGAAGAATATGTTGATCTATTCACTAAAGCTTTTGATGAACAGAGATTCAAATATCTTGTATCAGCTATTGGGATGATTAATTTTGAGTAATTTTAAAAAAAAAAAAACTTAAATCAACTTTATTTCTAAAACCTGTGTGTCCTAAGTTGTCTATTTTATCACCTTCATAAGCCCAGTTTATTTTGGAAGAAAATTTTTAATGATATTCCTTAGATTTTTGAAAATTTTTCAAAACATATTTTCCTTCAGAAGATTTCAAGTTGCCTTCCGAAGAAATTTATGTCTTCAAATCAAGAACTACTTATAAGAAATTTACCTTCGGAAGAAATTCTGAGAATATCTTCCGAAGCTTAAATATGCTTCTAAGTACTTGCATGTATTTGAAGGACAAATATCTTCCAAAAGCAATTAAGTCTCGGAAGATTTATTCTCTTTAGAATAAAACTCCCAAGACTTAATATTTTCCGAAATCAAATATGTGTCGGAAGAAAAACTCTCTAAGTATTTTTCTTCCGAAGCCAAATTTTCACAATTCTTAAGAATATCTTCCGAAGCCAAATTGGCTTCGGATGCTTTTTCTCAAAACTTCCGAAGCAAAAATTACCTTCGGAGATTTTCAACTTCCAAGAAAACTACCTTTTTGGGCGCTTTTTTCAGAAGTGGGACCTACTTTCGGATTTCAAAGTTTATCCTTTTGTATTAACTTTGTCTTAAATCCATTTCATATATATTCTTAACGGTTCTCCTTCTTCTCACTCTCTTCTTCTTCCACAAATTCTTGACCTAAATTCTCCCAAATTAACATTCTTCTTCACCAACAAACTTTCTTCATGGCAAACATTGATCGAAGAAACCAACCGGGTTTTACGATGCACCTTCACAGACAACACAATCAGGTTGCTCTGTTAGACTCTGAGAAAGATCCTCATTTCTCAGAGGTCTGTCGATACTTTTCTGCGTCTCACTACTTCACCTCCCTTACCATTGATCCTCCTCTTTATGAGGATCAGTTACCTGCATTCTGGAGGACCTGCTAAGAGGTCACCATGGATGGGGAGAATGCACTATCTGCTATAGTGCAGAGAAGGACAATCTTCATCATTCCGGCCATCATAAGCTCACACCTTCAGCTGGATGATGAAGAATGTGAGTTGTCCTTTCCGAAAGCTGCTGTCAACCATTCTTTTCAGCAGATGGGCTATGAGGGTGACTTCTCAGTCAAAACCTTCAGGAAGAGGAAGGTCTCATCCAAATAGAAATACCTCCTCCATGTCATCATACACTATCTATCCAACAAGCATGGAGGATGGGATCAAGTTCCAGAGGACCCCTCCTTCATAGTCCATGGAATGGTTCAGGGGTCAAATTTAGGTACTCTCAATTTGTCTATACAAATTTACTAGCTAATTTAGACTCCTTAGAATTCTATATGTTCCCGCGATATGTCCAGCACATTCTCAACTGTGAACTGGGCTCACAGTTGAGGGGAACAGGTAATATTCTTAAATTGAGATAGATGAAGCCCAACATCTATAAAATACTGAGAAAGCCTACTGTTGGCTACTCCGGGGTAGAAACAGCCCTGGTTCCAAAAATGTTTGAGCTTATTGCTTAGGGTGGCAACCTAGCAGCACCAGCTAGTGTTGAACCCACACCCTCTTCCTCAACTCCACCCCCACAACCTCAAGTTACCAGCACCTACAAAAGAAAAACCAAACAAACCCTGCACCTGCTACTGAGCATGTGCAGGTCCCCATATCACAACCCATACAGGAGGAAGTGGAATCTTGAGCTCCCACTTCCCCTGAGGAGCAGACCACTCCCATCTCTCAAATGATTAGTGCTGAGATTCCTCATGCTCAGCCTGATGAGCTCACATTCCCAACAGCCTTAAGCCATCACTCTGAGTCTCAACACTCAAGTGATCAGCCTTCAGGGGATAGTTACCCTCCTCAGTCGCTGGACTTAAACCACCCAATTCCCAGCCTTGATTTCTATAATGATGAGGACTTGGGTTTCAGTGAGTATAATGAGTCTCTCCTCTCTTCCCACAATCAAGGAGAAATGAGTACTCCTGACTCACCCAGGTCTGGCCCACATCATCTACCCACAACTGAGGTGGGTCTTCCTGAACATGTTCAGGAGATCCATATGGAAGAGGCTCTCACTTTAGAAAGTGATTACATCAGTAAGACCTCAACCATGGCAACCTAGCCTCTTGATACTTCTCTGGAAGTTGTCATGATACAGGGGAAATCCAGCAGCCAAGAACACTATGCTGTGATGAGGAAGAAGACTTTGGTTCAATTGTCTCATCCCCCAGTGATTCTTCAACTGAAGATGAGGGGAGTCTGAAACATAGGGTGCACAAACTAACAAACACCTACACCTATCTAGTTTCCAAGATAGTTCACCTGGAATCTCAGGTGACTATCTTGCAGAAGAGGGTCAATGACCAGCAACTTGAGATCACCGATCTCAAGGGCCAGTTAGCTGAGAGACCATTAATGAGGACTCAACCAGGTCCACAAGAACCTATGGAAGTGATGGATGACACCCCCAGCTCACCTATGCAAGAAGGTGATGATACTAAAAAGGGGAGAAAGTCCTCATAACCACAGAACCTAGGAGTTCCTCCCAGAGTATGGACATAGAGGAGTCACCAACCTCTCTTGCAATTGTCCAGACTCAGCAACCTCCTTAAGTCATGAACATAGACTTACTCATTCAACACTTGTTTGAGGAGGGAATTCCAAGAGCAATGTCTGCTCCCTTTGAGAATCCAATTATGGGATGGGGGTATGACACAAACAGAAGAGCTCTTGTGATCTCTAGAGCTCAGGGTCAATTGGAAATCTTCAACTTCTCACACCTGAGTTTCTATGAGTGCATCAATCTGGTGAATCTTCCACTTGTCAACCCAAGTCATAATAGACAAGCTGAGAGATTAGCAGACCGGATTAAAAATAGGGTTCTAGAGGAATTCAAATTGAGATCAAAATTATATAGACAGAGGCTAGCAGGTGAGATCTTTGATCAACTGGATGTTAAGGTGGACCCTGAGATTAGCTTCGAAGGGAAAACCTTGATTAAAGGCCCAAAGGTTGAGCCTGTGAACCTTGAGACAGGATCTCCCTCTGCACCCAGTACCCTCAGTGAGGCACCAGCTGGTGAAGGTGTCTCACAACCTCTCTCAGGCCAGAGCATGACTGCTAAACCAAGTAATGAAGGCTAAAGTTCTCTCCACCCCGAGTCACGAAGGCCTGTGGTTGACAAAGGGAAAAGGAAATTAACTCCGGAGGAGATGGAGGAGGAGAAGAGAGAGAGAGGAAGAGGAAACTAAGGGAAGGGAGTTCAAGTAGGTCCCCAGGCTTCATGGAAGCTGTAATCCTGGCTGCCCCTAGGCTAAATACTCAAGACGATGAGTTAAGGGCAGCCAGGCTAAACTACCTGGGGACCAGGAACTACAACATAGATGAACTCATCTCTCTCCTCTTAGAAGAGTTGAATGAGCTGGCTGACACTAAGCTGTCAAAGGAGAGGAGGGAGGCAGAGGATGCAACATTTCTCCTCAAGATTAAGGAAGAAAGGAGACTGAAAAGACTCTACAAATATGCTTCTGTCCTCTCCCTAGTTCAAGAAAGTCCTGAGACAGAGACTGTGGCACAGTCACAACCTCAAGGTGATAAGGAAGCTGAAATAATGAATATGATCAACTACCTGAGTGCCATAGGACTTTATCAGACAGCTGCACTTCTTCCCTTATCCTTTGAGTACATAGAGTTTGAATATCTCAAGCAGCTGGAGGAACAAGCCATAAAAGAAAAAAAAGCTGCTAAGAGAAAGCTAAGGGAAGAAGCTGTAAGGTCAAGGGACATCATCCACAAAAGCCAAAAGAAGTCTAAAGATAGACAAAGGATGATGAACTTCTTGAAGCAGTACGGATTCTCTGAAAGGAGGCTTGGTCCTATGTCTCTATCCACCATGGATGAACATATAAGAGTGATCAAGCAGAAGATTAAAAGGGGAGAGCTTGTGGACTTACATTCTCCACCAAGTCCAGCTCAACCTGAAGTTAAGGTAAAGGTTGAACCCACTGAGACAACACAACCTAAACCTAGAGCTACATCTCAGCCAACTTCATCTTCTGATCCACAGCAGGGTCCTCTTCTCTCTCCTTCTGAACCTGTGAGAGAAGAGAACCCAACTGAGAGGGACACTACTGAACAATCTGGTGCTGAAGACCAGTCCTCTCAGTTGAAATCATCAAAGAGGAGAAAAAGGATGGCCAGAAGAACCCCTACAAAGAAAAAGAAAACTAAGGCATCCACCTCTACACCTCAGGATGAGTCAGAACATCCTGAGGAAGTGCATGAAGAGGCTGTTCAACCAACTTCCATTAGAGTAGAACCTCTTGCAGTTGGAAGACCCATCATGTCCTGGAGTTTTGCTGACAATCCAGACAGATGGTATGTCACTAGAGATCAAGGAGGTCAAGATGTCTACTTTCAACAAGACATGCATTCCCTTCCTCTTCATGATCTCTATGACATGAGAAGATTCTATGAGAGTCTGAAGGATCCTGATCATATGATAAAGAGAGGTTTGCTGCTGATCCTAATAAGGACTATCAACATATGAAGAATCTCTCTATTTCGGTAGCATCAGCCTAGGGGGAGTTTGTAAGGATCTATTTGAAGATTACGAGGCTGATGCAACCAAAGATCTTCCAACATGCACTAAGAAACAAGGATGAACTTGCTGTGAAAGTTTTGCACTCTCTAAAACTCTAAGTGTAAAGTCTTCCGAAGCCAAAAGTTCAAAAGAAATTACTTTGAAAGCTTTACACTTAACAGAAAATATTCCAAGTGTAAAAACTTCCAAAGCCAGAGACCAAGTTCTTCAAAAGCCAAAGATGAAGTCTTCCGAAGCCTCAAAGACAAAGTCTTCTGAAGCCATTTTGTTGTGAAGACTGATTTTTTCAGAAGACAGAGAAAAGATGCTTTCTCTGATCTACTTTTGATAAAGCTGACCAACTTTTTGCTGCAGCTCTAATAACTCACCAACTTGTATGAGTTAGTGAAACTTCCATGCTTTAGTGAATAGTAGATGAAGTCTTTGTTTGTAATTTTCTTCTTTTGTTCCTTTAGACTTTTTGTAATAGGAAAAGTCAGTGAGCTATGGCATGTCATAGTCACTAGTCAAAAGGCAATCTGCCTTTTGACTCTAGATCGATCTTGTTGTCTAGATCAGTCAATTCCAACTGTCCTTCCAAGTATTGACGGTTGTAGGTTGTAGTATAAAAGAGTCTCAGGTCCTTGTATTTTAAATCATGCTTTGAACACTTGTAATAGAACTTGAGATCAATATACAACATCCTTGAAAACTAATACTTGTGTTATTGTTCTAAGTTCTGTCTTATTGTTACTTGTGTTCATTGTATCTTCAAAGTATCCTGTTCCTTATTTGAACTGTTAAGTGATCTAAGATCACTCCTCTTGTGAAACTAATTATAGTTAACACCCTTACCCGGTCCTACATTGTTCAAACCCCAACATATGTATCCTCGGTTCATTCAACACATTATCAATTATGAGTTGGACCAGGATAAACTACAATTTGGTCATGTTTTATTGGTCCCTCACATGAATCCTGGCATCTTTAAGACTTTGAAGAAGGTGTCCACCAACTTTACTGGAAGATTCACCGATCTCCTTCCATGTATGCTTGCCAATGGCTCATGGTGACATCCCTGCAAGCCCAGCAGGTGATGAACCTCCACCAAACACCACTACTACACTGCCATCCATATCTTCACACCCAATCAAAATAACATACCAAAGACGACCTAAATGAACCCTTGATCAGTCTACTCTGATTGGTCATGTCCCTTTTATTCAATCCAAAAAGGCTAGAGTGGAATCCAGGGCTCCCACTCTGTTAGAGGTCCGACCATCCTCCACAATTGACCTTAATATCAGTGTTGAGTCTCCTTAGTCTCAACTTGATGACCCTATTACCCAAGCCATAAGCCCTTAGGGTGAGTCTCAACACTCTCCTGAGTAGCCAAAAAGGGATAGCCATATCATTGGCTCAACTGCTATTGCAGAAAAGCATAGGTGCTAACCAAGATATCGGGTCAATAGATATAACCTCTGTATCCTTTCTTGACCTTTTGACCTAATCTGATGAGGATATCATGTTTCATCAGGGCCATGATGTTGATCTACCTCACCCCTCTCCAGATCAACTGAGTCCTAGGGAACCTCTGACGTCTAGCCCACATCAGCAAGACCAAACTGAGGCGAGTCCAACCAGAGTGGAGGTGACTCATGTAGATACAGTTGCCACTACTGAGAGTGTTTCAATAGCCTTTCAGGACAGTGGTAACATCAGTCGGATTGTATCTATGGCAACCTTGCCCATTGATGCCTCTGAAAGAGACATCAGTATGCAAGGGTATCCAGGGTGCCAAGAAACCACAACTGGTGATGAGGATGAACATACTAGGTATGTTATCCCATCTCCTGATAATTCTTCAAAAAAGATGAGGGTAGTCTGTAACTCACCATCAAAGACCTAATTTCTAAAGTCACCAATATTGAATCAAAGGTTGAGACTTTAGAAAATAGGTCTGTCTCTCAGCAACTTGAGATTGAAAATCTCAAGGCTCAACTAGTTGAGAAACAGATTAAGAAGTCTGTTAGGCATGTACATACTCAGGTTTCTTTGAGTTCTTCCTCTAGTTCATCTACTTCTCAAGGTGATGCTACCAAAAAGGGAAAGAATTTACAGAAACAAAGACAAGATGAGGAGATATCTGCTCACACTCATGAGGAGATATCAACTCAAGTGGAACCCTATACTACCATTTCTTCTTTCTACCCCAAACAGTAATGACTTGTAGCCATCTTTCCTCAACCACCTCCCATTTCAGTTCAAGTGGACCCAAGGATGCTTATCGACCTTAATAGATTTTTAACCCAGTTTATGATAAGCTCCTCACTTGAACAATCCTCACCTGATCTTGCCATTGCTTACTTTGGGGCTGAAGAGCTTCAAAGGTTGACTACATCACTTACCTCTGAGGAGGAAGTTGGTCAACCTAAGGTCTCTGTTGAACCCAAGATTGACTTCGAAGGGGATACACTGACAGATGGCCCAGAAACTGACTCAAAAGGGACAAATAGTGCAGTTCCTATTACTTTCGAGGCTGTGAGAACAACTTCCGAAGTGGAAGCTCAAGTATTCTCTTCCAAAACTCTGGAAATTACTTCCGAAGCTGAAGTCCAAGCTGCGAAAGGAAATATAGAGTTGTCCTCTATGTCTGATGAACTGCTAGTTATAGAAGCTATTCTTGATCTAGCTTCTGAAGTCAACAGTTAGGACTTTCTTTCAACCCCTCTCAAGCCATTACCACAAGCTCAATCTCCACCACACCAACCTGAATCTTCAAAACCAGAATATCCAAAAGCTGAATCTTCCTATTATCCTAAAAGGAAGAGAAAGCTCACTGCTGAAGAACTTCTAGAGGAGTAAAGGTTGGAGAAGCTAAGAAAGAAAGGAAAAGTTGATACTAAGAAGTTACTTGCAACAAGCACCAAAGCAGCAGCAACACCTCATGAAAGTATCAACAATCAGAAAAGGGTGGAGATCATTGACAGGCTCATCAGCCTGGGAGTAGAAGATGAACAAATGCTTCTATTCCCATTTGATGAGCTTGTGGATCTTGAGAAAAAAACCTTGCTGTAGAAAGAAAGAGAAGAGGCAGCAAGGTTAGCCAAAGAGGAGGAAAAAAGAAAAAGAGAGGAGGAAGCAAAGCTTGAGGACAGGAAGGAAAAGATAGCCTTTCTCTGTAAGAGAGGCTATACAAAGGAGGAGTTGGCCCCTCATGATCATGATATGATCTTGTTTCATTTCTACAAAGAAACTAAGGAGATCAACAAAGAGAGAAAGAAGGCTGCAAAGGAGAGGCTAAGGGAGAAGAAGAAGCTATACTTGCTTCTGCCAAGAAGGTGGGTGATAAGAAATGGATGAAAGAAGACCCTACAGTGATATGTCAGCGACATAAAGGCTGACATTCGCTTAGGAAGAAGGCAGGAGGTGCCTTGGAAATAGAGTCCTCAGAAGATAGCACTCAAACCCAAACTACAGCCAACAAAGCCACTTCCTACATCTTCACCCTTCCCCATCAAAACAGAACCAACCACTGAACTCTCAACTCCCAAACCCATACCATCAGCCATTCCTACACCTTCACACCCTATCTCTAAACAACCTCCACCTCCACCTATCCTTAAACCCAAAACACAACCTAGAACCCAATCTCAACCCAAACCATCTTATGAACCTTCCAAGCCCCTATCCTTAGAAGAGTTTAAGGAGATCAAAATGAAGCTCATCAACTGCACAACCTTGAAAAACATCTCTTATGAGGAAGAGTTAATTAAACTGAAATACATTAATGGCTCTTCATGTTCCGTCATAAGAGATGCATTCCTTGATCTGCCTAGGGGAACATTGGACCAAGCTCTCCAACTTCTAGCCGTCAACTATGATACTCTTGTAGAAAAGGAGAAGAAGTTAAGGAGAAGGTTGGTGACTCTACTGGACATCAGAAAAGGGAATATGCTGCCAACCAGCCCCTGCGCTCCCATAAGCTCAATTGTCCAGTGGAGGTTCGATGAATCTACTCAAAGCTTCATAATGCAATGGGAGAATGGTCAAATAACTAGACTTGACACATCCACTCTACTACACTCAAGCATATTTGATATTGCTGAGTTAGTAGAGAGGCCATTCTCCAACCCCTCCAGCTCTCATATTACTACTTATATAAAAAATCATCTAAGTAGCATTCATTTCTACGAAATGAAAGCATAGGCTGAAGTAGAAAGAATATTCTTGCAAATGGTTGAGGGGCCAACTTCAAAACCAATATTCAGATGAGAATATGACAATGGTTCTCTTCAACTAACTCTTTTCAAAGGGGCACAATAGAGGAGACATGTCATCCAAAGTGACTAACTGGATCTACTATCCATGGATGACTTGTATAATATCCTCTCCACTACATCAGGAAGGAAAATAGAGACAGACAAATACCTTATTTCCCTAGTGCTGGAGACTTTGAGGAGAAGAAACAAGTGAGATTTTGGTAGCATTAGCCTAGGGGGAGTACTGTTGGATCTAATAAGGCTGGTGCAACCAAAACCACACTTAGATATATTTTGATATGCTAAACAACTGGTCTTTCAAAGGAACAAGCTGCTCTTCCAAAGCTAAGTCAAAGATCTTCTGAAGCTTAAGTGTGAAGAACTTTAGAAGGAAGAACTTAGTCTTTAGAGACTAAGTTCTTATTCTTTCGAAATATGCAACTTAGAAGATCCAAAGGCAAAGTCTTTTGAAGAATAAAGTTCTGAAGACTTGCAGAAATTCAAAAGAAGTTGATTCTTCCGAAGTATAAATGGTCTCGAAATTTATTTATTCTTCCGAAGCCATTTAGCTTCGGAAGAACAAACTATGAACCAGTGGACATAAGTAAGGTCTGTCTGACAGTCCGCTGTCATTCTGACAGACTACATGGTACTTTCCCACGCCTATATAGTTGACCTTACTTTATCCATTGTTCAACCAATATTAGCTTAGTACAATTGCCACTTTTAGTTGGTGATAAAAGGTAAGTCATGGACATGTCATGACTACCTAACCTAAGAAATTATTATTTTATCATAGATGTCTTACTTCTAAATAATGTAGTATTTGTCTAGTTGTAATTTCCAGCTGGTTTTCCAAGTAAAACTGGCTGTAGATAGTAATATATATAGTTTCTCTATGTAACTTAGTAACTATGCTTGTAAGAGTCTTGTAAAACTAAGTTGAGAAGTAATATATACAAGTATCTGGAAAGTCACTCGTATGCTTTTGTGTTTTTTGTTTGAACTTGTTCCATTACATGTGAACTTGGTTAAGATTCTGTTCGTCAACCTGAGTGACAATAAGTGAGTTTGTGTGATTATCTTGTGTTGTGAGACAAACACCAATCCTGCAAAAGATTTTTTATCAAAAAAGGAAAGGATTGGGTTCAAGTGAGATAGCTCCTCCACACACATTATTATCTGTAAGATCTCCAAGGTGTGGAACTTGTTAAGATGAGCTGCCTTCCATAGATCCCATTCAAGAAGAGGATGAAGATGAAGAGGAGGTAGTGAAAGATAAACCTGAGAAGAGTGGCAAGTGTTATCCTGAGAAGGGACACTATTCTCTTAGAGAGTAGATAGAATCCAGGATGACCAAGTCTGCAAGGAAGAACTTGATCAGGGTAGCCAAGAGAAAATCCAAGAAAGCCCAAGAGATCAAGGCTACCTTCAACTCCAAGCAAAAGCAAGTTTTCATCTCTGTTGGATTTGAAGTGGTAAAAATTGAGGACACAACCATGGACTCTAATACCAGGAGTTCTAGTTTATGTCCAAGTCATCCTAACTCAAAAAAGAAGGCTGATAAAATGTGCAACACTGCTACACAGCTTGAACCATCTAGTTCCAAGAGCAAGCCTTATCCTCAAGAGCATATCCTACTCAGAGCCCTCAGGAAAGGGAACATGTACAAGATGGACTTGCAGGAAACATCCACTTCGGGAGAAGTTTCATGCTTTCTATCTAAGGCCAATAGTGATGAGTCTTTCGTTTGGCATAAAAGAATGTGCCATGTAAACTTTAAAAACATGAACAAATTAATTAAGAATGATTTGTTAACTGGAATGCCAAAGAAAGAGTTTACAAGTGATGATCATTGTGTTGCATGCCTGAAAGGGAAGCAACACAAGTTATCTCACAAGACAAAAGAAACAAACCCCATCACTACACCCCTACACTTATTACATATGGATCTCTTTGGCCCTACCAGTGTAATGAGTTTAGGAATGACCTCTTATTGCTTAGTGATCACAGATGACTTCATAAGATACATTTGGGTCTTTTTTCTTAAAACTAAGAATGAGACCCTTGGGATCTTAAAGAGTTTCATTTAAAAAATTAAGAATCAATGTGATCACAGGGTCAAGATCATAAGATGTGATCAAGGAACCGAATTTAAAAACCAAATCCTTGATACATTTTGTGATGAAAAGGGTATTACAAGATAATATAATGCTCCCAGGACTCCTCAGCAAAATAGTGTTACTGAAAGGAGAAACGGGACACTTATTGAAGCTGCAAGAACCATGTTGTCTGACTCCAAATTCCCCATCACCTTCTGGGCAGAGGCAGTCAGCACTACCTGCTATGTGCAGAACAGAGTGTTAGTGGTTAAAACTCCTTATGAACTGTGGCACAAAAGGAGACCTTTCATTGGTTTTCTCAGGTCATTTAAATATCCTTGCACCATCTTGAATACCAAAGATCAAATAGCCAAATTTGAAGGAAATCCGATAATGGACATTTCATTGGATACTTCTCCCAAGCCAAGGCTTATAGAGTATACAATCTTAGAACCAGAGTAATTCAGGAGTCAGCCAATGTGACCTTCAATGAGCACACACTTAGTGTGAAAGGTTCTGGTCCTGATTGGTTGTTTGATTTTGACTTATTTACCAACTATTTTAACAAATCTTATGAGAATGTTTCAGGATCTGTAGGTATCTTACCAATAGGAGATTTTGATCCCAGATTTGAGCTGAGAAGACCAAGTGTACAAACTACTTCAGCTCCAGTGGTAACTAGCCCTACAGTTGGGAAACCTGTTAGCACAACCATGATAAATTCTTCATTTGACACATCTAAGGTTCCTATAAATTCCAGCACAGAGGCACAAAACTTAGATGAAGGAATTTTCAATGTAGGAGGAGATGGAAGTGGTGATAGTGATTATGAGTTTCTTGATGCTGATAACCACTCCATGGATGAAAACATCAATGATGTAACACACTCATTGGATCAAGTCTCACTTGATAAGTGTGTTGATGTGGTAGATGATCCTCAAGCACTAGATCTGAATTTCACCAATTTAGATCTGTCCAAACAACTTGCTGTGATTTCTCAACTAAGAATCCATAAGTCCCATTCCACCATAAACATGATTGGAAATGTTAAGATTGGGGTGAGAACAAGAGGAAAAACCCATGATAAAATATTTTTCTTCACTCTTGTGTCTTGTCCTAGATAGAGCCTAAGAAGATTAAAGAGGCTTTAAAGGATTGAAGTTGGGTTGAAGCAATGTAGGAGGAGCTGCTTCAATTCAAGAGACAGAAGGTTTGGAATCTACATCATCTTCCTTAAGGGAAGACTACCATAGGTACCAAGTGGGTATTTAGGAACAAGAAGGATGGTAGAGGACTTGTCATCAAGAACAAGGCAAGACTAGTTGTTCAAGGATACACACAAGAAAAAAGGATTGACTATACAGATGTATTTGCTCCTGTAGCAAGACTTGAAGCTGTTAGGATATTCATGGCTTTTGTTGCATCCAAGGATTTCAAGGTCTACCAACTTGATGTCAAGTGTGCCTTTTTATATGGGGTGATTGAATAGGAGGTATATGTCAAACAAACACCTAGCTTTGCAGACCCAGATCATCCTGATTATGTCTACAAGCTTGAAAAAGCTCTCTATAGGCTGCATCAGGCTCCAAGGAAGTGGTATGAGACACTATCATAGTATCTCTATAAGCACGAATACAAGAAAGGTACTATTGATGGAACACTCTTCATCAAAGGAACAGGAAATGACTTGATGCTGGTTTAAGTTTATATAGATGACATTATCTCTGGGTCAACTAATCCGAAGCTCTGCAAAGACTTTAAGAAGCTGACGAAGATTAGATTTGAAATAAGTTCCATGGGGAACTCAATTTCTTTCTAGGAATTCAAGTGAAGCAGGTTGACAATGGAATCTTCATAAACCAGTCAAAGTATGTGCAACACATAATTGCTAGGTTTCACATGACTGAGTGAAAGGTTGCTAAGACACCCATAGCAAGAAACCACTCTCTTGGACCAGATCTTGAGGGGGAGCGTGTTGATGAACATCTATACAGGGCTACGATTGGGTCTTTTATGTACCTGACAGCCAGCAGGCCAGATATCATGTTTGCTACATGTATTTATGCAAGATATCAAGCCAACCATAGGATGTCACGCCTGGTTGTTGTTAAGAGAATTCTCAGATATCTCAAGGGTTCTCCCAAATTAGGCCTTTGGTATCTAAAGAATTCTGACATCAATCTGTATGCATATATAGATAGTGACTATGATGGCTACAATATAACTGTAAAGTCAACATCTGGGTGATGTCAATTTCTTGGTGGAAGGATAGTCTAATGGCAATGCAAGAAACAATCTTGTGTATCTGCATGAACTTCTGAAGCTGAATACATTATTGCTACAAGCTACTGTGCTCAAGTGCTTTGGATTCAGAATCAGATGCTAAACTATAGATTTAACTTCAAGGAGACTCCCATCCATCAACAACAGTGCTATCTCTATCATAGAGAATCCAGTTTAGCACTCAAATACAAAGCACATCAATATCAGATATCTTTTAATTAGAGATAATTTTGAAAAGGGATTGATAAAACCAGTCAAAGTTAACACAAATGAACAATATGCTAATCTGTTTACAAAAGCTTTTGATGAGCAGAGATTTAAGTATCTTGTATCAGCTATTAGGATGATTAACTTTGAGTAGATTTTCTTTAAACTAAACTCAAGATTATTTTTAATAATATGTATGTCTTAAGTTGTCTATATTATCACCATATAAGTCTAGTTTACTTTGAAAGAAATTTTTCAAAATGATATCCCTTAGAGTTCTGAGAATTTTAATAAACTTTCTTTCGGAAGACATCAAGTTGTCTTTGGAAGAAAATTATGTCTTTAAAACAAATAACTACTTCTGAGAAATTAACCTTCGGAAAAAAATCCTAATATATCTTTCGAAACTTATTTTTCTCATCAAGTACTATGTGTATTGAAGGACTATTTTCTTCCAAAAGTAATTAAGTCTCGAAACTTTTATCTCTCTTATGAATAAGATTTCTGGTATCTAATATCTTCCAAAGAAAAATTTATCTAGGAAGTAAAATTACTCTAAGTAATTTTCTTTCGAAACAAATTCTTAGAAAACTAAGATATATCTTCTGAAGCCAAATAACCTTCCGAAGACAAATTACATTCAGAAGATTTAGACTTCCAAGAAAAGTAACTTTTTGGGCAATTTTCCTGAGGTGGGACCGACATTCGGATTTCAAAGTTTATCCTTTTGCATTAACTTTGTCTCAAATCCATACCATACATATTCGTACAACGGTTCCCCCTCTTTCACTATTCTCCTTCATCCATAAAGATTCAAACCCTAAATTCACCCATAAACCAACCTTGTTCTTACCTTCCTTCATCTCAAAGCTACTCAAAATGGCCAACCCTGGTCCACCAAACCAGCCCGATTTCTCCATCACAGACAACATAATCAGGTTGCTCTGTTAGTGTTTGAGAAAGATCTTGGCTTCTCAGACGTTTTTCGTTTCTTGGCATTATCCAACTACTTCACCTCCCTCACCATAAATCCTCCACTATATGAAGATCAGCTTTTAGTGTTTTGGAGGACCTGTTAAGAGGTCATTATGGATGGGGAGAAGGCACTGTCTGTCACAATGCAAGGCTGTACATTTTTTTATCACTCCAGCCACCATTCGTACTCATCATTCACTATCTATCAAACAAACATGGAGGTTGGGATCAAATTCTTGAAGACCGTTCCTATATAGTCCATGGATTGGTACAAGGGTTCAAGTTCAGGTACTCACAATTTGTTTATACTAATTTACTTGCAAACTCGGACTCCTTAGAATATTACATTTTCCCTAGATATGTTTAGTACATTCTTAATTGTGAACTGGGCTCACAGTTAAAGGGAACATGTAATGTTCTTAAATAGGGCCTTTGGTATCCAAAGAATCCTAACTTCAATCTGTATGCATATATAGATAGTGACTATGATGGCTGCAATATGACTGCAAAGACAACATCTGGGGGATATCAATTTCTTGGTGAAGGATAGTCTAATGGCAATGCTAGAAACAATCATGTGTATCTACATCAAATGCTGAAGCTGAATACATTGCTACTGCAAGCTGCTTTGCTCAAGTGCTTTGGATTTAGAATCAGATGCTAGACTATGGATTCAACTTCAAGGAGACTCTCATCCATATAGACAACAACAGTGTTATCTCTATCACAGAGAATCTAGTTCAACACTCAAAGACAAAGCACATCAATATCATGTATCATTTAATTAGAGATAATTTTGAAAAGGGATTGATAAAACTAGTCAAAGTTAACACAAATGAACAATATGCTGATCTGTTCACAAAAGCTTTTAACGATCAGAGATTTAAGTATCTTGTATCAGCTATTAGAATGATTAACTTTGAGCAGATTTTCTTTAAACTAAACTCAAGGTTATTTTTAATAATATGTGTGTCTTAAGTTGTTTATATCATCACCATGTAAGCCCACTTTACTTTGGAAGGAACTTTTCAAAATGATATCCCTTAGAATTTTGAGAATTTTGGAAATATTTTCCTTCGGAAGACATCAATTTGTCTTCGAAAGAAAATTATGTCTTTAAAACAATTAACTACTTTTGAGAAGTTAACCTTCGGAAGAAATTTGACTATATCTCCAAAGCTTATATTTGTCACCAAGTACTTATATGTATTGAAGGACTATTTTCTTTCGAAAGCAATTAAGTCTCGGAAGACGTATTCTCTTAATCAAATAAGACTTCTGATATTTTATATCTTCCGAAGCAAAATCTATCTCGGAAGTAAAAATACTATAAGTATTTTTCTTCCGAAGCAAAATTCTTAGAAAACTAAGGAATATCTTCCGAAGCCAAATTGGCTTCGGAAGTTTTTCTAAAACCTTCTGAAGACAAATTACATTCGGAAGATTTAAACTTCCAACAAAACTAACTTTTTGGGCATTTTTTTTGAGGTGGGACCGACATTCGGATTTCAAAGTCTATCCGTTTGCATTAACTTTGTCTCAAATCCATATCATATATATATATATATATATATATATATATATATATATATATATATACGGTTCCCCCTTTCACTATTCTCTTTCATCTGCAAAATTCAAACCCTAAATTCACCCACAAACAAACCTTGTTCTTACCTTCATTCATCACAAAGCTACTCAAAATGGCCAACCCTGATCCTCGAAACCAACCAGATTTTGCTATGCACTTACACAGGCAACATAATCAAGTTGCCCTGTTGTTGTTTGAGAAAGATCATGGTTTCTCAGATGTTTTCTGCTTCTTATCTCTCATCAACTACCTCACCGCCCTTACAATCATCCCTCCATTATATGAAGATCAACTTTTGGAGTTCTAGAGCACCTACCAAGAGGTCATCTTGGATGGTGGGAAGGCACTGTCTGCCACAGTGTAGGGGAGGACAATATTCATCACCTCGGCCACCATCAACACACATCTAAGGCCAGAAGATGAAGAGCGTGACTTGTCCTTCCCTAAGTTTGTTGTTAATGACTCATTTCGATAGATGGGCTATGAAGGGAACTACTCCTTAAGAACTTTCAGGAAAGGAAAGGTCTTATAAAAATGGAAGTACCTCTTCTATGTGGTCATCCACTCCCTTTCAAACAAGCATGGAAGATGGGACCAAATGCTTGAAGACCTTTCTTATATAGTCCATGGAATGGTTAAAGGGGTCAAGTTTAGGTTTTCTCAATTTGTATATACTATTTTACTTGTAAACTTGGACTCCTTAGGATATTATATGTTCCCTAGTTATGTCCAGTACATTCTTAAGTGTGAACTGGGCTCACAGTTAAGGGGAACATGTAATGTTCTAAAATTGAGACAGATGAAGCCTGACATCTTCAAGACAATAAGAAAGCCAACTGTAGGCTTCTCAGGGGTAGAAACAGCCCGGGTCCTAAAAATGTTAGAGCTCATTGCTCAAGGTGACAACTTGGCAACAACAGCCAATGTTGAACCCACACCTTCTACATCTACAATCCCCACACTACCACAAATCACCATCACCTATCAAAGAAAATCAAAACGAACCTATGCTCAGTCTACTCAGGTTGAGCAGGCCTCCAAATCACCAACCATGCAGGAAGAAATGGACACTGGATCTCCCACTTCTCCTGAGGAGCAAACCACTCTTATTCTTTCTATGATCGGTGCTGAGGTTCCTCATGCTCAGCCTAATGAGCTCATAACCCCAGCCTTAAGCCTTCACCCAGAGTCTCAAAAATCTAGTGATCAACCTTCAGGGGAAAGCTACCATCCCCAACCACTAGATCTCAACCAACCAATCCCCAACCTAGAATTCTGTGATGATATGATATGGGTTTTAGTGAGTACTATGATTCTCTCTTCTCCACCCCTACTCAAAGAGAGATGAGTACTCCTGTATCACCTATATCTAGCCCACATCATCCACCCACAACTGAGGTGCACCTCCCTGAACCTGTTTAGGAGGCCCATATGGACGAGGCTCTCACTTTTGCAAGTGATTACATCATTCAGACCTCATCCAAGACAACCTAGCCCATTGACACTTCTTTTGAAGCTGTCAGTTTGCAGGGGAAGACCAGTAGCCAAGAACCTTAAGCTGGTGATGAGAAAGAAGACCTTGGTCCAATTCTCTTATCCCCTAGTGATTCTTCTGATGAAGATGAGAGAAGTATGCAACTAAAGGTGCACAAACTGACTGAACTCTTCACCTATTTAGTTTCCAAGTTTAGTCACCTACAATCTCAGGTGACTACCTTACAAAGACGGCTCAATGACCAGCAACTTAAGATCATTGATCTCAAGGGAAAGTTAGCTGAGAGACCTATCTAGAGGACTCAGGCAGACCCACAAGAACCTGTGGATGTGATGGACCTAACTCCTAGCTCCCCTGTGCAAGAAGGTGATGCTACCAAAAAGAGGGAGAAAGTTTTAATTACAATCACATAACTTGGGAGATCCTCTCAAAGTATGGACATAGAGGACTCACCACCCTCACTTGCAGTTGTCCATACTTAACAACCTCCTTAGGTCCATATTGATGTGGACTTATTCAAAGCTTGTTTGAGGAGGGTATGCCAAGGGTAATGCCAACTCTATCTCACCCAGCTGATAATCCAATTATAGGATGGAGGTATGATGATCAAAGAAGAGCCCTGGTAATCTCTAGGTCTTAGGGTCAACAAGAGATCTTATACTTCTTTAACCTGAGATACTATGAGAGCACCTATCTAGTTGACCTCCCACTTGCCAACCCAAGTCAAAATAGGCAAGTTGCAAGGTTGGCTGATAGGATTCAACAAAGGGTGATTGAAGAGTTCAAGCTAAGAACAAGACTATATAGACAGAGGCTAGCGGGTAAGACTATTGGTCAACTGGATGCTGAGGTGGACCCTGAGATTAGCTTCGAAGGGGAAACCTTGGCTGAAGGCACAGTAGTTGAGCCTGTGAACCTTGAGATAGGAGCTGCTTCAGCACCCTCAACACCCCACTACCCTCAGTGAGACACCATTTGGTGAAGGTGTCTTACAGCCTCTCTCTGGCCAGAGGTTAAGTAAAGAACCAAGCAATGAAAGCCAAATCTCTCTCCAACCTGAGTCACACAAGTCGATGATTGACAAAGGTAAAAGGAAGATGACTCCTGAGGAGATTGAGGAGGAGAAGAGAAAGCAGAAGAGGAAGGCAAAGGGAGAGAGTTCAAGCAGGACCCCTAGCTTCATGGAAGCTGCAATCAGGCTGGCCCCAGGCCAAGTACTCAAGATGATGAGTTAAGGGCAACCAGATTGAATTATTTGGGGTCCGGGAACTACAAAATTAATGAACTCACCTCTCTCCCCTTAGAGGAATTAAATGAACTGGCTGACAAGGAAATGTTTAAGGAGAGAAAGGAAGCTGAGACAGCAAAACTGTATCTCAAGATCAAAGAAGAAAGAGAATCTTCTTTTAGGTGGATAGGGAACAAGATAGATGAAATATGATCATCTACCTGAGTACCATAGATCTCTATCACGCAGAAAACCTCCTTCCCTTGCCGTACGAGTACATTGAATTTGAATACCTCAAGTAGCTTGAGCAACAAGTACAAAAAGAACAAAAATCTGCTAAGAGGAAGACGAGGGAAGAGGCTGCAAAGTCAAGAGCCACCATCAGAGCAAACTTGAAGAAATCTACTAACAGACAGAAGATGGTGAGCTTCTTAAAGCTGTATGGATTCTCTGGAAGGAGACTTGGTCCAATGTCTTTATCCACCATGGATGAGCACATCAGACTTATCAAGCAGAAGATCAAGAGAGGTGAACTGATTGACTTGCATTCTCTACCAAGTTAAGTTGCACCTGAAGTTGAGGTCAAGGTTGAACCATAAGAGACAACACAACCTTAACCTAGTGCTGCATCACAGCCAGCTTCATCTTCTGATCCACAACAGGATCCTAATCTTTCTCCTTCTGAGCCTGTGAAGGAAAAGGACCCAACTAAGGAAGACAAGCAAGAATAATCTGGTACTGCAAGCCAGTCTCCTCAGTTGAAATATAGAAAGATGAAAAAGACGACCATTCGAAGTGACAAGAAGAAGAAGAAAAAGAAGAAGTCCAAGGCATCCACCTTTACACCTCAGGATGGGTTAGAACATCCTGAGGAGATCAAGAAGAGGCTGCTCATCCAACTCCTATTCAAGTAGAGCCTCTTGCTACTGAGAGACCCATTGTGTCTTGGATGTGTTGCACCAATCCAGACAGATGGTATGTTACTGGAGATCAAGGAGGTCAAGACTTATACTTTTGGCAAAACATACTTGACCTCCCTCTGCATGATCTCTATGACATGAGGAGATACTCTGAGAGTTTAAGGAATCCTAACTAGCTAATGATCAAAGGAATGGTCTTGATTCTAATAAGAACTGTCACCTGATGAAGATCAAGAATCAAAGGTCTCTTCAGTTTTGGTAGTATCAACCTAGGGAGAGTTTGTAAGGAATACTCTTAGAGGCTGATGCAACTAAAGAACAACCAAGATCTCTCAGCATGCAAAACTAAAGTACATGGAAATTACTTCGGAATATTTAATACTACTCAGTTAATTATGTTGTGTCAAATCTTCCGAAGCCAAAAGACCATATCTTCCGAAGCCAAAGATGAAGTCTTCCGAAGCTTCAAGGACAAAGTCTTCCAGAGCCAAAGACTGATTTATTCCGAAGACAGAGAAGACATGCTTTCTCTGAATCACCTTTTGACAAAAGCTAAACCACTTTCCGCTACCACTCTGAAGACTCACCAACTTATATTAGTTGGTGAAAAGTCCATGCTTTTGTCAACTGTAGATTAAGGTCATTTGCCTGTAACTTTCCAACTATGTACTTTTATCCTTTTTGTAATAGATAAGGATGTGAGCTATGGCATGTCATAGTCACTAGTCAAAAGGCACTCTGCCTTTTGACTCTATATTGATCTTGTTGTCTAGATTGGTGTATCCAGCTGGCCTTCAAAGTATGGCCAGCTATAGGATATAGTATAAAATGTCTCAATTACTTGTATATTAATGTATGCTTTGTAACACTTGTAAGAACTTGAGAGCAATATACATCATTCTTGAAAACCATATTTAAGTGTTCTTGTTCTTTTACTTGTGTTCTTAGTATCATCTCTAATCAGTTCCCTATTTGATCTGCTAAGTGTTTCTTATCACTCCATCCTGTGAAACTGTTGCATTGACCACCCTTTACCACTCCTGCAACTTCAAGATCTTAACTTTTGATTAAAGTGACAAGAAAGGAACAAGATTGTAAGATTTGTTCATTCATAATGTTACTACCTATATCAAATTGTCTACTTTTTTTAATTAGCTCACAATGCAAGAAAACCAGAAACTGATAATCAAGCAAACAACTTTATTTATAAGCAATCCTTTTAAATCAACCAAAACATCCTGTTTCATTGAATAATTCCTTGTTCAATACAAAAACCTAATCAAAGCATACCAATTGTCTCACTTGACAAGAATCGTACTCCCCGAAAGCAATCAAGAAAGAACTACCCGCACATGGTCTTCGTTGAATCTTCAATCTTGTTTTGATGATGATTGTTGATGATTTGGGACGAATGGGAAGGCTTGGAATTACCAAAAAGTAGCTTAGAATATTTACTTTTCATGTATGGGAAGTTTTAGATCGAATTGGGGTTGATTTGGTTTAAATAATCTTGAAAAACCACAAAATCCGGATGCTGTTAGGCTACCGACGTATCATACGCCCACCGGAATATGATACGCCGCCTCATACGCCCAACTTTGTGTTCCTTTTTTCAAATATACCCACAATACGCCACCAATATGCCACCCGAAGTATGATACGCCGCCTCATACGCCACCTGGCTTATGATACGCCTAAACCCGGAGTATCATACGTCGGGTCTCTTTCTTGACCTCCTTTTTTCCATTTTTTGATATTTACATCTTCAGTACTTCAACTTTTATAGTTTGCTCATTTGCCTCAAATTATGCTCCTTTAAAATCCAAACACCTATGAATCAAAATATAAATAAAGTCAACTTGTTCCACAATAATCAGGATGTAAAATCAAGCATTTAGATCAATTACACACTAAAATATTGACTTGTGATCACATCCCCACACTTTTTCTTTGGTTGACCCTAAGTAAAGCTTTTAAGTTACTTTCAAACTTTCGTCATCAAATACATTCTCCAATCTTTTACTAATTCTCAGTTCTGATTCAAGTTCATACCTAAATTCGCATATTTTTTGTTTTTACATATTTGTCAATTTTGTTCTTTCAAACAAAATCATGTCACTTTAAATCTAAATTCACCTAACCGAGCCTAATAGGCCTCTAGGTTTTGCCCATGCATATAATCATATTTTCTCACAATACACCAAAAGTATACACAAATCAAAAGGACTTTTATGGGTTTCATTTGGCTTAAGTTAAGTATAGAAAATTAAGGATAAAAATGGCTAAAAAGTGATGAAATTTAAAATTTGGGTAAGGCTACCTTCTTTGAAGGTATATTATTGATATCAATGCATTTTGCATTGTGAGGCAAACATTGGCCCATCTTATATGATTTTTTACTTTTGTGGGGCACACTAACATTCACCCTCTTTTAATTTCTCGCTTTTCAAACGATATGACCTTTTTCAGCCTATATTTTCATACAATTTAAAAACGTCCTTATCGGCTTACCGAAAAACGATTCTTTGGCATTTTGGCCACTTTTAAGCACCTAATTACCTATCTAATTTTGGATTTCATAAAAAATAAAACTAGAACAATAAAAGGCTTCATGTTTCACTTTTTTTCATCATATATATCATTGGGTACCAACTTGACTCTCTTTTGATATCTAAATATTGGGTATGATCTAAAAAATAAAAATAAAAAAGGCTTTTTAGATTCCTAAGGCTAGATCCTATTGTCTTTATCATCTTTGTGCATAATTTGGTATATTACTTGAAACATTCCATATGAATTAACATTTTAACTTTGGGAACTTAATATAACCTATGCATGAAAGGTCCACCTTCTAGCTTATTACCCTCGGTTAGATAAATTTAAAGTATTTTTCCTCTTTTGAAACACCAAAACGAATGTAACCATGATCAAGAACCAAAAATCATGTTTTAGTAGGTAATTAGTTAATGATGTATACTTAAAGATTCAATCTTTACACATTTTCAAGTTTGCTTGGGACATTTTTTTAAAAAATTGTAAATTTTTTCAATTTCTCATATTTGGCACTCTTTTCACTGCATTTTGGCACTCTTTTCAATACTTTTTTCTTTACTCCCCGCATCCCCACACTTACGATACATTGTCCCCAACGTATGGTTTTCAAAACATGAATAAACATTATGAGGATAAGGTTATCGGTTAAGATTCAACCATAAACTGAAAGAATAAGTTCATACGAACTAAGTGAAAAGGATTAATATAATAAGGCAAATCACAATCATACAAAATACAAGCAAAATAAAGGAGTATATGAACCTGATCACTAGTGAGAGCCTTTATTAATCGACTGGTACCTCCCTACACTTGAGTATTTGCTTGTGGCGATTGAACTATCAACACAAAACAAAACAAACCAAAGAGAAAATAAACACAAACTAATAGAAGAAATAAAACTCACATTCCTAGGAATCACGGTTGCATTTAACATATGCAACAAGCCTTTAAACCCTCGGTAGACCCGAACGTACGAGTTGAAGTCTCGTGAGGGTTTTTAGTGAACGCACCCATAAAGTTCTTGGGTTACCTCCTGCAAGCGCTAAGTTTTAGGTCTTCAGCCAGACCGTACCTGTAACCACTTATGGTGGTCAAAGTGCACCTTTGCCTACTGAGTTCCCAACAAATGCTCGAAAGTTGACATGTCAGCTCCATAGTTGCTTCCTAGTTATAGGTATGTAAATTAAAAAATTATTGCATATCTACTTTATAATAAATTGCCCTTCTAATCTTTGTCTTCACACCTTCTTCCATGACTTTGCTGAGTGGTATAATAAGTATAGGAGGAGATTTAGGATAAACTTTGATTATATCAATCATTGACTTTTTAAAAGATTTATTGTCTTCAAGTGAGATAGCATATTCATTTTCTTGCTCTAGAAGATCCATCGAGTCTTCTTTCACATCATCATCGTAACTATCAACCACCACTTGTTCTTCACATGGATCTTTAACAAACGAAGGAATTTGTGTGGTATTGATCATGAGTCAATATTTTAGCATTTAAGTGATCTAAAGGCTTGATTTTACACCATGATTATTGTGGAACAAGTTAACTTTGTTTATGTTTTGATTCGTAGGTATTTGGAGCTTAAAGGAGCATAATTTAAGGCAAAAGAAGCAAAACATGAAAGTTGAAGGACTGAAGATTTAAATATCAAAAAAATGAAAAAAGGAAGTCAAGAAAGATACCCGGCGTATGATACTCTGAGTTTGGGCGTATCATACATTGGGCGGCGTATGAGGCGGCGTATGGGTGGCGTATCATACTCTATTGGCGGCGTATTTTTGGGCGTATTTGAAAAAAGGAACAGAAAGTTGGACATATGAGGCGGCGTATCATATGTCGGTGGGCATATGATACGCCGGTAGCCTAACAACATCCGGATTTTATGGATTTTCAAGTTTATTTAAACCAAATCAACCCCAATTCGATCTACAACTTCCCATACATGAAAATTGAAGATTCTAAGCTAATTTTTGGTGATTTCAAGCCTTCCCATTCATCCCAAATCATCTAAAATCATCATCAAAACAAGATTGAAGATTCAATGAAGACCATGAGCGGGTAGTTCTTTCTTGATTGCTTTCGAGAGTACGATTCTTGTCAAGCGAGATAATAGGTATGCTTTGATTAGGTTTTTTATTAAACATGGAATTATTCAATGAAATATTATGTTTTGTTGATTTGAAAGGTTTGTTTATAAATAAAGTTGTTTTCTTGATTATTAGTTTTTGGTTTTCTTGCATCGTGAGCTCATTAAAAAAAGTACACAATTTGATATAGGTGAATTGGTAACATTATGAACGAATGAATCTTAAAAGCTTGTTACTTTGTTGTCACTTTAATCAAAAGCTAAGATCTTGAAGTATTGTTTCTTAAAATCCTAGGTTAAACATACCAATTGTTGATCTTACGGAATTGGAAACCCAAAAGTGATTGTCTTTTGTTATTTAAGTAAATTCGTTTCAAAGTTTGTTGCTTTTTGCATTAATATTCTAGCATTAATCCAAAGTTTCAATCTTTAATTATAAATTTTATGTCTTTAAGTTAATCGAGTCGTATTTGTTAAAAACGTTCCATCAATTCCCTGTGAAGACGTCCTTATCGGCTTACCTAAGAACGAGGCTTTGGCACTTTGGCCACTTTTGAGCACATAATTACCTATCCAAGTTTGGATTTCATCAAAAACAAAACTACAATAATAAAAGGCTTCATATTTCACTTCTTTTCATCATCTATATCATTGGGTACTAGCTTGACTTTATTTTGGTTTTTAAATATTGGGTATGATCTAAAAAATAAAAATAAAAGGGATTTTTAGATTCCTTAGGCTAGATCCTAATACATTTATCATCTTTGTGCATACTTTGGTAACTTGCTTGAAACATTCCATATGAATTAACATTTTAACTTTGGGAACTTAATGTAACCTATGCATGAAAGGTCCATCTTTTAGCTTATTATTATCGGTTAGATAAATTTAAAGTCTTTTTCCTCTTTTGAAACACCAAAATGAATCTAACCATGATCAAGAACCAAAAACCAAGCTTTAGTAGGTCATTAGTTAATGATGTGTACTTAAAGATTCAATTTTTACACATTTTCAAGTTTGCTAGGGACATTTTTTTCAAAAATAGTAAATTTTTCCAATTTATCATATTTGGCATCGTTTCAATACATTTTTTCTTTACTTCCCCCATCCCCACACTTAGGATACATTGTCACTAATGTATGGTTTGTAAAACACGAATAAACATTGTGAGAATGAGGTTATCGGTTAGGATTCAACCATGAACTGAAAGAATAAGTTCATACAAACTAAGTGAAAACAATTAATATAATAAAGCAAATCACAATCATACAAAAGACAAACAAGATAAGGAAGGAGTACATGGACCTGATCTTTAGTGAGAGCCTTTATTAATCGACTTGTACCTCCCCACACTTGAGTATTTGCATGTGGCAATTGAACTATCAACACAAAACAAAACAAACCAAAGAGGAAAAAAACACAAACTAATAGAAGAAATAAAATTCACTTTCGTAGGAATCACGGTTGCATTTAGCATATACAACAAGCCATTAAACCCCTCGATAGACCCGAGCAGACGCGTTGTAGTCTCGTAAGGGTTTCTAGTGAACACACCCTTAAAGTTCTCGGGTTGCTTCCCGCAAGCGCTAAGGTTTAGGTTTTCAGCCAGACCGTACCTGTAACCACTTATGGTGGTCGTATTGAGTGCTTTTCTCCAAAATTCTTTTTAAAAAACTATTTCTCCCAGCTTGATAGATTTTCTTGTGTACTCAAGTGTTGGCCCAACATTGCTTTATTAATCCCTGAATCCTCATGATCCGATGGTTTACCAATCTTAACCTTCTGTCTCGGATTTTCCTTTCTTAATGGCTCTACCTTCACATTTTCATCATTTTTCACATTGTTGATCTCAAACCTATAAGGATCAAAACCATTCTCCTTGGTGATGTCCTCGCTTACGTGTATAATGTAAGGAGGAGCACACCCTTTAGTAGCATCTATTACCGAATAATCAATATTAACTACATATGTAATTGATTTTGAAAACACATTAAAGAACAACTTACGATTTTCGAACGTCATGTCGATGATTCCATCTCGGCAATTGATTTGAGTTTTGGCTGTTGCCAAGAATGGCTGACCTAAAATTACCTTTGGTTGCTCATTTGTCCTTACGGGTGCATAATCAAGCACCATAAAATCCACTAGGTAGTAGAATTCTCCTAGCTTGATTATCACGTCATTGACTATTCCTCGGGGTTGTTTCCATGTTGAATCAGCAAGCACCACTATTTTGTTAGTTTCATGTAACGAACCAAATTCATATTGGTCATATAAACTCCCTGGAAGGATGCTCACCTTGACTCCGTAATCTAACAGTGCCCGTTTGATATTAAATTTCCCCACTTGAATGGGAATGACTGGTGCTCCCAGGTCACTTCCTTCTTCTTCATCAACTTTCTTATCATTACCTGCAACTACTTGAGGAGTAGAGGTTAAATCATAATTGATACATTCCTATTTAGGAATGATACTAACCGAGTTTATGTGCACATTCTTTAAACTTGAGGTTTGATGTTGAGGGTTTTAGCTTGTGTCACTTGGAAGCTTCCCTAGTTCTCGTCCGGACAGTTGTTCAACTAATTGTCCCAGTTGCTTGGCAATGACCTCATTGGTCTTTTCTTGCACCTCTCTAAATTGCTTAAACTATTTCATTTCCTATTCAAGATCTTGAATTGCTGACAAAATTGCATTATCATTGCCATTATTAGTAGAAGCACCTTGTTGATGTTGTTGATTCCTTTGATGATATTGACCACCTTGTTGGTAGTTTCTTTGATTATAGTTGTTTCTTTGATAACCGCCTTGATTGTATTCTTGTTGTTGGCCTTGATATTGGTTGCTTCCTTGATTTGGTACCTTAAAAGGAGGATTCAATTGGTTAGTATTGTTACCATATCTAAGACTTGGGTGGTTTCTAAGACCGGGATGATATGTGTTAGAATTCATATCGTATGTCTTCTTTTCTACTTGGCCTTGTACTTGATGTACATTTTCACTCTTCCCCAAATGCAATTAGCATGTGACCGACGTATGGCCGATATCATTACACATTTTACACACATCATACTCACTAGATATGTTCGCCATGCCACTCTTCCCAACTTTAAGCTCGTAATTTCTCATTCTAACACTACAATTCTATCCATGGCAACATGATCAGTTGTCGTCTTCACACTTGACCCCCTCGACCTTCGGCTTGATTATGTACGTTTCTTGGAGATTACACTCATCCTTTCGAGAATATCCCAATCATCATCCTCATGGTTTAAGGTGAATGTACCCGCACTTGTAGAGTTCACATCTCTTGCACCTTCCGGTGATAACTCATCATAAAATGTTGAAATCAACTTCCACTTAGCTATCCTATGGTGTGGACAAGTTCATAGCATCTCCTTGAATCGGTGATAAGCTTCATTAAATTGTTCCCCTGATTGTTGTTTAAAACCTCGAATGGCCAACCTTGCATCACTTATTCTTTTGGAAGTATAATATTCATCTAAAAATAGTTGTTGCATTTGAACCCGTGTGTGGATACTCGCGGAGGGTAAAGATAAAAACCCGTGCTTGGCCTTGTCTTTGAGTGTAAATTGGAAAATTACTAATTTAACTTCCTCTAGTGAAAAACCTTGTCCACCTATGGTGCTACATGATGCCTGAAATTCTGATATGTTCAAATATGGTTCTTTAGTTGCCATCCCATGTAAGTGAGCTAGAATTCCTAAGCATTATGGTCTAACTTTAGAAGCTCATCCCCTTTGTGTTGGTGAAATTATAAGAGATGAATTGATGGCAATGGCAGGATGAAAGTGACTATCCACGCCATGTGCAGGTATATAATGTTGAGCTCCCGGATTAGCTAGTATGCCATTAAATGGTTGAACTCCCATATTGCGAAAAACGGGTGGTTGGGCATAACCATCTCGATCTTGATTTGGTTGATGGTTTCGATAACCCGGTTGATTGCTATAGTTTTCAAAGTCATGTTGAACCAAACCTTCAATATCCTATTGATCTTCAATCCATTCCTTCATACAATTAGTGTTATGACTTCCTTCCACTGAAAATTATTCCTCATTACTATGATGACTACCTTCTCCGTTATGCTGAAAACTTGGATTACGAACCTAGAACTTTGGCATTGGTTTGAAGTTTACGGGAGGAGGTTGGTTTTGCACACTTTGATTTACAGGGATCTGTATCAAAGGTTGAGATTGCACAGGTTGTGGTTGAGGTAGAGGATTATCAAAGGGAACACTGGTAGTGGAATATCCCCCAAAGGTTGGTTAGGTTGTGGTCCTCCTTGATTTTCTGGATTATTCCTCATTCTTGATTGGTTACTTTCAGGTGTTCTCGAAAGTCTACTTAAAATCCGATATATTTACCCAGAAACGGCGCCATTTTGATCTGGTTGTCGAGACTCGATCAAACAAGTTAATATATCGGTCTTAGATACCGTTATTGTGTAAAGGTAAGTAAGGTCGTCTCCACAGGGAATTGGTGAAAAGTGTTTAACAAATACGACTTAGTTAACCTAATGACACGAACTTTATAATTAAATATTAAAACTTTGGATGAATGCTACAATACTAATGCAGAAAGAAACAAACTTTGAAACGAATTTACTTAAATAATGAAAAACAATCACTTCCAGGTTTCTAATTCTGCAAGATCAACAATTAGTGTGTTTAACCTAGGCTTTGTAAGAAACAATACTTCCAGATCTTAGCTTTTGATTAAAGTGACAACAAAGAAACAAGCTTTTAAGATTCGTTCGTTCATATTGTTACCAATTTATCTATATCAAATTGTCTATTTTTTTAATGAGCTCACGATGCAAAAAAACCAAAAACTGATAATCAAGCAAACAACTTTATTTATAAGCAAACCTTTTAAATTAACCAAAACATAATATTTCATTGAATAATTTCATGTTCAATACAAAAACCTAATCAAAGCATACCAATTGTCTCACTTGACAAGAATCGTACTCCCCAAAGCAATCAAGAAATAACTACCCACTCATGGTCTTCATTGGATCTTCAATCTTGTTTTGATGATGATTGTAGATGATTTGGGATGAATGGGAAGGTTTGGAATCACCAAAAATTAGCTTAGAATCTTCAATTTTCATGTATGGGAAGTTGTAGATCGAATTGGGGTTGATTTGATTTAAATAGACTTGAAAATCCACAAAATCCAGATGATGTTTGGCTACCGGCGTATCATACGCCCACCGGCATATGATACGCCTCCTCATACGCCCAACTTTCTGTTCCTTTTGTCAAATACGGTCACAAATACGCCACCAATACGCCGTCCGACGTATGATACGCCCAAACCCGGAGTATCATACACCGGGTCTTTTTCTTGACCTCCTTTTTTCTATTTTTTGATATTTACATCTTCAGTCCTTCAACTTTCATGTTTTGCTTTTTTGCCTCAAATCATGCTCCTTTAAGCTTCAAACACCTATTAATCAAAACATAAACAAAGTTAACTTGTTCCACAATAATCACGATATAAAATCAAGCATTTAGATCAATTAAACACTAAAATATTAATTCGTGATCAATCAACAGAATTGTTCTTCTAACACCAATTTCTAAAAATAATGTTCCTTGATCGTTAGGGCTTGATTTACAAGCTTGAGAAATAGGCAGGCTAAGCAGCAAAAAGAATGAAAAGAAAGTTTCTATTTGCTTTTTACTCTCGCTACCCTACATAACACATTTTGGTGGCATATACCGTGTGTTAAGGTATCTCGACATCAAACATCAAAATGCGATAAAAAAACACATTTCGTGATAGTATATTTGAAAATCATGAAAATGTTAAGTTGAATTTAAAGAAATAAAGTAAAATGAATATTTTATTAAACCAAGCTTGATTTTTAATAAAATTGATATTGAAACGTCCAAAAAAATAAGTATGTAGATTGGGTATAAAAACATTTTATTTTAAAATTTATTAGAGAAAAAAATATTTAAATTGATTTATAAATTATATAACAATACAAAATTAAACTAATAGAAAAATATGTAAGGTGCGCACGGAGCTTTGGAGTTTCTGGGGTTTATAAACAAGTCGAGCCCGAACTAAAGTCAGCTCGTCTCGTGGCTTGGTCGTTAGTTCAGTCGTTAGTTCGGTTAAATTATAATTTATAAAAATATCATTTTGACATTTTCTATTGAAAAACCATTAGTATAACAATATAGAGGACGATCGTAATTCACTAATATACATATATCGTTTCATTGTTTCAAAGAGTTAAGATAAATAAATATAAAAAATATTACTTTATATATATATATAGGGTGTGGTTCTAATGTTAACCCACCTTATATATATATATATATATATATATATATATATATATATATATATATATATATATATATGGTGTGTTTCCAATGTTAACCCACCCTATATATGTTAACGTATTAACCCCATCCTATTATTTTAAGGTCCACATAAATGTTCATCTAATAATGTATGAATTTTTTATTTTTTATTTATGTAAAGAAGTCTTGTAGAAAAAATGTATTAAAGGTAATTTTATACCCTTAACCACCCATCAACTTTTAATGTCAAACCCATGTTGATTGCTCACATGTTTAAATTTTAAAAATTATTATAATATAAATGTTTTTTTATTTCAAATAATTTCGTACATGTATTTTTTTAATATAATATTTATTTTACTTTAGGTTTTATTCATACACCATCAAATTAGTAATATTTTTTTAGCTTTTTCAGGTTTAATTTTAAGTTTTATAATAATTTTATAACTTACTAAAACTAGTTATGATAATTTATATTTTTTAAAACATTTGAATGTAAAATCTTACATAATAATTTTACAATAATTTTTAGTTTCATTACGTACACTAATATACGTAAAAGTTACACAATTCTATAACTTTAGTAAGGTTACACTAACATTACAGTAGAAGTTACGTAATTTCAAAATTTTAGCAAAAATTGTGTAAAATTACACTAATGTAATCAGTGCATTACAAAATGTCATAAACAATACAATAATATTGCATTGGTGTACTATAGTTTATATTGGTGTACTATAAACTTATGTTGGTATAATAGTGTAATCACAGTGTAATCTAACACGTGTAAGAAATCAAAATAGATTATTATTGTAATTGGATAATATACTTTCACTAATGTACGCAATGCAATGTTATATTAGAGTGGTGTAACCATAAGTAATGTTTACAATAACACAACAAAGCACATTGACAAGACTCAAATGTGTAATTTGGCGTTTCTATATGCTTATATCCACCTAGGCAGAATCTAAATCCATAAATATTCACATAGGGTTCATACATCTTCACAGCTTAGTCCCTCTTATTTAAAAGCTGTCCATCGATAGGGTTTTTATCCTTCTTGAAAAGAATTAGCATAAAACTGATTACCTAAACATAAATGGAACAAACAAAATGTCAACACTATAACATTAAAAAGAATTAGTATAAAAAGGTATTGCCATGATATAACATAACAATAAAATGTAAAATACTAAATATGAAATTTTACAATAATGTAAATGCGTAAAAAAATTTGTTGCAACTCAAATACGTAACAAAAGCATGTTATAGTTACATTGTAATGTTGCAAGATACATCTTTACTGATGTATAATTTAATATAAATTAATTACATCGACATAAATAAAGAATAACAACTACTTTATGAAATTAAATAGTTTAATAAAAGAAGCTATTTACATTTGTGTAGTTTAAATTATGTTATTGTAAGACGATGCTTACAAAAAAACAAAATGATGTCAAAATTGAATTGGAGGGGAGTATTTTCATTATATCCCACATACACAAGCAATGCGTTGATTTTTGAAATACAGACGAGACAACAATCCTCGTAGCGGGGTCTTAGTCAGTTAAAACTTAAAACAATTGATGGAAATACACTTTAAGGAAAGATTCTAACAGCCACTTGTAACTTTCAACCGTCTCATTGGCATTTACCTCGGGACACTAATACTTAATATCATTCAGTGTTTGGAAAAGAGAACAAAGATGTTTACCTTGCAGAAAAAAAACACAATAAATTACATCAATGTAAACAAACCCTTACATCGACGTAAAAGGTATTTAGTCACATGTTTTGAAAAACAAATATAAGTTAAATAGATGTAAATAAACAAAGATACATGAAAATTTTAGAAAAATAATAATAACAACTTACATCGATGAACCAAATTATATAATCATATATTGGGAGGAAAAATAAAAGAATATGAAAACAATAGCTAAACTAATAATAGTAACCATTTATACTAATTACAGATAAGAATATATAATAATATGGTTTTCTTTTAAATTTGTGTAACAATAACAATACCCATTTTGACTGGAAAATAAATGATATTTCAAAAATAGTAAGCATGTAAAAAAAAGGAATAACATGATGTTATTAGTACCTAGCTGATGAAAAAAAACACAACAAAGATGATACTTGCCAACAAGAATATCAAATGCATCATCCCATAATTAATGGATCGTCTGGAGAGTGTTCAACAGGAGGTTCGTCTTCATAGTTATCCATCAAAATATTATCAAGTTCCATGAAAACACCACTCATGCTACTGGTCAAATGTCATGAAAAGATGATAAAAATAAAAAAGATGATGAATATTATGGGAGAGAGTTCATGAAGAAGATGATAAAAATGAAGAAGATAGTGCAGATTATAAGTTAAAAAAGTTTGAAAGATAGAGTTGGCGAGTTTAAGATTGATGGAGTGGATAAAATATTACAAAAAGTTGATGTTTGCTTTTGTTTAAATCATCATATCAAACAAGAAATGGAGGCTAGATATTGTATTTCATTTAATGAGTTCAAATATATTTAATGACCATAATGCCCCTCCGTGTTTATTTTGGGATCGATGACTTGGCATATTCTGATTAGCTCAAATGGGTTATTGGGTTAAGATGTTTGGTGTGGGTTAACAAAAGATGTGGATCCTATGTGTGTGTGTATATATATATGTGTGTATATATATATATATATATATATATATATATATATATATATATATCTTTTTGTTTATATATAACATAATATCTTATTATTTTCCTTCATTTCTTTTCTCTTCTTAATTTTTATCCATTTATTTTTGTATGTTAAGCCTTTAACATACACTTTAACATCTCACATTCTAACACTTACTCGTTCGACTCCACATGGTCTAGAAATTTGCATCATATATACCTTTAAACTTGTACATAATTAAATGATGTTTGATGGAGAAGAACTTAAGATATGGTTTTGATATACAAAGGTGTGAAAGAGGAGCTTAATGTAAAGTGTTGCACTATACTAGCTTCTAAACTGCACGAGATGGTTCTCGATTATAGAGGGAATATGTTTTCATTCCAAATGGAGGACAATAAGTTTCAACCAGAAGGTTGTTGCACAATTGAATACAGAATCTAAATACATTGTTAAATCAGAGGCAACATAGATGACAACTTGGTTGAAATGTCCATTGTTGATCTTTGGGTGATGTCAAGCACACAAAAATGTAAACTCGCATCATAGCACCAAACGTATTATCACAAAGTTTCTTTATATTCAAGAGATATTAGAACGAGGACACACATGTATTTGCAAAGTTCATACAAACCTAGAAAATCTATTTATGAAGCTCATGTCTAACCTAAAACTGGATAATTTATTTATGAAGGACATGTCTAAGATCTAACATGATATGCATGCTAGATCGATTGGACCTTGATATGCTAGTGATCGGGTATGGTATGTATTTTATTCTGTGGATGTTACTGTGGGATATAACAGCTTCATTTTATTTAATTTGATGTATTAAATATTATATCTTACATTAATGTTTAGGGAAAATTCTTAAAATGTCTTTTTTAATTTAAATTCCCTTAAAATATGGCCCAACGCCTCCTTAGGCAGGGTGCGGGCGCCTAGCCACTCAAAATCGTAACGTGTTCTGTAGAGGTGCCCACCAGCACTAAGGAGGTGTTGGCCGTGCTAAGGAGGCACCCGCCCGCTCTAAGGAGGAGCCCGACACAATAAAAAGACATGTGTATGACTTTTGAGTGGCCCACTATACATACGCTCACCCCATGTCTAAGGATGCGTCGACGCCTTGTTTGGAGGGGACATTTTGAGAATAAATTCTTGGGGGGACATTTTGAGGGAAATAAAAGGAAAAATAAACATTTTGGGAATTTTCCCTAAGTTAATGGTGTTCTATGTTAATAAGTTAAAATTCATATTAAAATTATGCTAAATGGTTTGTAGTTATCCAATCATTATGTTAGTATGTTAAAATTCACGAATAATATTATGCTAAATTATTTGACCAAAATTATAGGAATTATTGGACAACTACATCTTATAAACCCTAAAAGCAGGCTAGCATCACCATTGTTAACGATATAACGCCAAACATACTAACAACTAGATATTGTCTTTGAAGACAAACATGCACTTTACCATCTCAGGTTTACTCATTTGAGTCGTTATATTCACCTATATATTTAAAAAGCAAAGTGAAGAAACAATCATTTATCTTATGTTTCTTGTTTGGCCACGATACTTTTTGGGGTTTGCATTTTGCCTCCTCTTATCTGTGTTTATATAGAGAGAAAAATGGTTTCTTGTTTCTTTAGAGAGAGAAAGAGAGAGTAATCGGGTTGAGGTCAGGAGATGCACCACCACGGTGGCCTTTCGTCTTGTCGTTGTCGTTTGTTGTGGGCTCTCGATTCTGACGCATTTCGTGAAGGGGTTTTAGGGTTTTTGGCCTGTGGAGGTGGTGACCTCTTAGGCTTGCATGAAATTCGGCGTTGGAGTTTGGTGCATATAGTGTATTCAGTGAGTGGTGGCTAACTATCGTCGTGTTGAGGGTTTGGGGTTTCCAGCTTGACCAATCTCCTAGTGCCTCCGTTGCCTTAGTGCCTCGGTGGGGATGATCTGTTGGTCATGTTATGATTCTTGGTCTGATAGTGCAATGTTGGGTATGTGATGGTTACCGGTCAATGATAGTTTTTTGGCCTTCGGTTCTTACGCACCTTTCATGTTGTAGCTTTGATTCTGTTGATGGATTCGTGTTTGCCTAAAACTTAGATCTGCAATCTATTTCCATTAAGACTGGATGTTGCTTTTGATTTGTCGATGATGATAACTCTAGGGTCATTTGAGACGTGGGTGTGATGGTTTCATGAATATGGTGTTGCCTAATGACACTAAAGTTGTCGATGATATATGGCTGCACTATCTCTAGTTTGTGTGTGATTAAAGTTTGTTGGCTGTGATGATCGGAATAAAAACATGTTGTCTTGGGTTGGTAGCCATGGTTTGATGGACTACAGCCACCGACGGTGACCAAGTCTGAGCCAAAACGTTGTTATCCTATATATTTGGAAAAGAGTGAAAAGGAATAAAGAAATTTATGTTGTTTTGATAGTGGCATTAATCTATGATCTGTGGCAGATTTGCTATCGCACGGAAAAAAAAAACCAAAGTCACTTGATTTCACCAAAAAAATTATCAAAAAGTTTTACAATATTCAATAGATACTAGAAAAAGAGACATGTATTTGTAAAGTTCGTATAGATCTAGCAGATCCATTTACAAAATTTTTAGATCCATTTACGAAATTTATGTCTCTGACAAAACATGAGATGCCATGCTATATCAGTTATTCAGTCGGACTTCAATATGCTAGTGGTTAAAAAAATAAATGATATTACTAGAGGAGTTTTATAACATCATATTTGATTTGACGTATTAAATATTATCTTTTATATTCTATGTTTATTGTGTTATATGTTATCATATTTAAATCATAAAAAACTTATAAACCGTTGAGAAATTAATTCAAATAAACCGGATGATTTGAGAGTCGTAAAGAACATTTTCAGATTGGAATTATTTTGGGGTTCAATCCAAATTTCAATCGGATAAAACTTATAAATTTAAGAACAATACATGAATTAATGAGAGAGTTTCTTGAACCAGAAAAGAAAAAATTTCAAAATTCGCATTTTTATAGGGACGGGATTAACTGCCGAAGGCAGTTTTCATGTTAAAAAAGCTCACTTTTTTCCGCGAGTTTCACATGTGAACTTCGAGAAAATCAATTTTTAATGCGTTTTTAATAAAGCAAATTTTATCAAAATAAAAAATTTTCAAGCTGACTTGGCAGCTCGATCGCAGCCAGGGGCTCTGCCCCTTGGACCCCGCCAACCGTTGCCCCCTTGGAACCCCTATTGGAAGCCCCTAAGAAGGTACTAATACGAATATCACAATAAAATCAAACAAATGTACACTCCGCACCTACTAACTTGTTTAATGAAATTCGTGATCACAATGATCGACTAGTTAATCCAATTACATTAAAATATATAACATAAACCGTTTGGAATCGATTAACCTTATGGAAATAATTTGAAACTAGAAGTATTGTCACTAGGTTACTTGATATTTATAAGGATAAAACGGGAAAAAAGTTACAACCAAGTCCATTAATATTTTTATTTTATATTTCGATAGCAATTCTCTATTCCTCAAAGGTTCCTTCGACTCCGCTCATCGCCAAATCCATATTTTTATCTATCATTGTATAATAATTTAATTTTATTAAATTGTTTACACTAGAAAATATACTAAATTAATTTATATGTAAATATTATTAGATTAAATTATTTCCTTAAGTTTGGGGAACGTTTTTTTACTCATTTTTTTATGGTGTAAATCTCCATATTCGGAGGGAACAAATTTTAAAGCCACTTTGGAGGGTCTATATTTATAAAAAAAAAAAATTTATCATAAGTTATGCAACATATCTTAAAAATAGAAAGTTATACCTTTATTCAATATATCAACTTATAATATTGAACAAATCTATCAAAAACAAGTGTGAAAAGAAACACATGTTGTCAACACAAGAGCTAGGGTCGGTTAAATATTTTCAAACTCCAATTCGCACGTCGAAGACCGTTTCACAATGGTGGACTTTATAGCCATGACTCGCTAAAGGTATGAAACCTGACTATTTGTTGTGTAGTGTATTTTGCACAAATTTGAGTTAAGACAAGCATCAATATGTGTTCATATACGAGAGAAGTATAGATATATGTATAAACAACACGAGAGTTTTGAGTGTATTACGGTATCATTTTACTCACGGATGCCACATGTCTCTAGTTCTACTTACAAAATTAGCATTTACAACCAGAAACTTCACTAAACCAAATTAAATATAATCTCATACAATTACAATCACACAGTTCTTAACATATTATTCTTAGAATAAAAATGCCAATAACATCCTTTGATGAGAAGAAAGGAAAGAAAAATCCATGTTGGTTCCTGTGTAGGCCCAACCTATTTATGAAAAGCAACTGATAAAAGATGAAACATACGACTTCTCTGAAGTCTATAATAATCTTGCTATAATAAAATGCAGCTTGAAACCATATTTTATTCAACATCAAAATGGTCATAAAGTTACTCTTCATTGTTTTTACACTTTCATCTTTTTCTCTTCCTGCTTTTGCTTTAAAACCAGAAGCTGATGCACTGCTTAAATGGAGAACCAGCCTCATGAACCAAAACAATCCATTGTTAGCTTCATGGTCCCTTGATCCAACTTCTAATCTCACCCGTGTTAACCGAACCACACTATGCACCTGGTATGGTGTTTACTGCAATGATCATGGGGATGTCATAAAGCTCAACCTTTCTGCTTCAAGATTGAATGGTACACTTAAAAACTTCACCTTTACGTCTTTCGATAGTCTAACACATCTACAACTTAGACTAAATGACATTTTTGGATCAATCCCAGCTGAGATCAGATATCTTTCTAAACTTGTGTTTCTTGATCTTTCGGGCAATCGTTTTTCTGGAACAATTCCTCAAGAAATTGGAATGTTAACAAACCTTGAGACCCTTTTGTTGCATAGTAATAATCTTGAAGGTGCTACTCCTGTTTCTTTAGGAAATTTGAGCAGTTTGGGTTATCTTCGCGTTGATGATAATATGTTATCAGGTAACATACCTCGAGAACTAGGAAATTTGGACAATATCGTGAAGGTCAATATGTCAACCAACTTCCTAACAGGACACATCCCATCTGATCTAGGAAATCTGACTAAATTGTCTGAACTGTACTTATTTTTAAACAATCTTACTGGTTCTATCCCAACATCTTTTGAAAACTTGAGCTCTTTAAAAATTTTGTATATATATATGAACCAACTTTCAGGTCGAATTCCTGATGAATTAGGAAGTATGAAGAGTCTGGTTCTGTTACTTTTGGGCCACAATCACCTCACAGGTTCCATCCCTCCTTCACTTGGAAACCTGAGCAATTTAAAGATATTGGATGTTCATGAAAACTTACTAACAGGTGTAATCCCACAAGAACTTGGAAAACTGGAGTCTTTGATTCAGTTAGCCTTCAGTCACAACGAGCTTAGCGGTCAAATTCCGGTTTCAATAGGCAATCTAAGCAAACTAGAGCAGTTGTTCTTTAATGACAATCAATTTAATGGTTCTATTCCTAAAGAGTTAGGAAACTTAAGCTCACTAGTTGAGTTACTCTTGCTTCTTAATCGGCTAAGTGGTCCAATTCCAGATTCACTTGGGAACCTAAGAAACTTAGAACAATTCGCGCTTCATGACAATAAACTCTCAGGTTATTTTCCTGAAACAATACTCAACTGTAGGAAACTAAGATACTTGACTTTAGGTAATAACTCACTAATCGGTCCCATCCCTAAATCAATTTGCAAGTTAAGATCCTTGGAGACTCTTCACCTTGGGAATAACCAGCTTAGTGGCAGTATTCCACAATGCGTGGGTAATTTTAGCCATGAGCTCACAGTGTTGGATCTAAGGTTGAACCATTTTCATGGAAACATACCAACAACATTCTTGAAGCAAAACAACAGTTTAAAGACTCTCAACTTGAACAGAAATCAACTTGAAGGCTCGATTCCTAGGTCTTTGATCAACTGTCAGAATCTTGAAGTTTTGGATTTGGGAGACAATAAGCTAACTGGTGGATTCCCACACTGGATTGACACCCTTCCTGAGATGCAAGTTCTTGTCTTGAGAGGTAATAAACTCAATGGCACAGTACACACATCCAACACCAAAACCCCGTTTCCAAAGCTGCGGATTCTTGATCTATCTAGCAATGAGTTTACTGGTCTCTTGCCTTCATATTACTTCAAGAACTTTAAAGCAATGATGAGCATAGATAGAGCTGCATCAGGAGAGCTGTACATGGGTGGAAAGTTCATGTATTATGACACAGTGGAGCTAGGAGTGAAAGGGTTGAGATTGGACCTGCACAGAATATCAGTTGTCTACACCACTATAGATCTTTCGGTTAATAAATTTGAAGGGGAGATACCTCACATGATTGGACAGCTAAGATCGCTCCGATTTCTCAATTTATCACATAACAGTCTCACAGGTGAAATCCCAAAGAACCTGACGAACCTTGTACGACTTGAACATTTAGATCTTTCTTCTAATAAGATGGTAGGAAAAATTCCTGTACAACTTGCAAGTCTGACATTTCTTGCAGCTGTGAATTTTTCGCAAAATCAGCTTCAAGGAGCCATACCACAAGGCGGACAGTTCAATACGTTTGGCAACAGTTCGTTTCAAGGGAACACTGGATTGTGTGGATTCCCATTGACAAAGAAATGTGGAGATGATGACACACCATTCTCTACAATACCTGAAGAACATGAAGATGAAGATGAAGATGGTGGTTTCTTCAATGGTTTTTCTTGGCAATCTGTTGTTATGGGGTTTGGATTTGGGATGTTAATTGGATGTCTTTCATTTAACTTGTGGAAGCCCAGATGGGTTCTTAGGATCATTGAAAGCAAACATTTTAAATGCGAAAGAACATCAAGAAGGATTCATGGGCAGCCGTGAGAGGCTGCAAGCGCAATCGTATTTCTAAAGTTTCTGATGTTTAAATCTGCAGTGTCCTTTTAAAAGTCTTGTTTTTTTTTTTTCTTTCTAAAATACAGTGTTGAAGTCTGAAGATGTGTTATATTGTTTGATTCTTACTGGTGATCAGCTTCCACTAAATTCTTTAGTACAGATTTTACCTACTTGAGCATCTGTTGTTATACTCCAATGCTCGCAATTGCACAGGACTAACGAAAATTATTATATAATTACGAATCTATTAGACTAGATTACTTGTTTGTATTATTTAGTATTCTCAAAGGTCTCATTATGTAATTTATAAACTATATATATATTTGGAATGAGAAGAGGGGAACCCCAACACATTACGTAAATTAACTCTGACATGGTATCAGAGCTTGATACCTGAAACCCTAGCAGCCGCAGACCATCTTCCATGACTTCTCCCCTCTGATTCTCGAAAACCACCTTCCTTCTTCTTTCAATCGATAATTCACCATGACTGTCGATTCAAACAAGTCGGTTGCCCCTCTTCATCCGGCCAAAACTGTCACCAACATCAAGAACCACATCAATCTTATTCTCGGTACCGAAGAGTGTCATTACAATGCATGGGTAGTTCTCTTCAAAACGCAGTGTACCGCCTGTCAAGTTCTAAAACATATCCTTCCTCCTGCTGCCACAACATCCAAGAAAGATGATCAGTGGAAACAACTCGATGCCATCGTTTTACAATGGAACTATGCCACCATCACCAAAGATTTGCTACTCACAATTGTTGCCGATGAACAAACAGCCGCCAATGCATGGAAAGCATTACAGAACATCTTTGTTGATAGCAAACCAACACGTGCTCTCTATCTACATCAAAAGTTTAATAACACCAAGATTGAGTCTTTTCCTAATGCTACTGCATATTGTCAAGAACTTAAAACCCTATCCGATCAACTTGCTAACGTGGATGCCCCCGTTACTAATCAAACTCTTGTTTTACAGTTGATTGCAGGTCTTAACACCGACTATGATAGCTTTGCCACAGTTCTTCAACAAACCGTTCCTCTTCCTGATTTCAATACTGCCCGATCAAGGCTAATCTTGGAGGACGGCCGCAAACAACAACAGCAAACCTCTGCTACTGCCCTACACACTCAAACCACCCATGCTTCGTCCTCCATTCCTAACTCCTCCACAAACAACAACACATCCACCAACAAAAACTACACCTACTCCACCACTCAACAACCCGAACCATACCAAACATCCACTTGTGGCCGTGGATCAGACAGTCTCTATCGAGGCCGTGGCAGGGGTGGCCGAGGTCGTGGTCGCGGCAGTAGGTCACGAGGACGAGGTAATTACAACAACTACAATCCATGGTATCCTCTGATCCATTTGGTTTTGATGTGAAGGATTTTCAGGCCAGGATTCCGTTCCTCCGATGTAACAGCACCGGAGATCTCTACCCGCTCTCTCTTGAATCTGCTCAACTCGTCTCTCCTTCCACATTTGCTGCTATTTCTCTTGATCTCTGGCATCGACGTCTTGGTCACCCGGGGTCTGATTTATTGCAAGTTTTGAATAAACAGAATTTTATTTCAACTGGTTCTTTTAAACATAAACAGTTATGTCAATCGTGTGTTTTTGGTAAACAAGTGAAGTTGCCTTTTTATGATTCTTTATCTCATACTACTTTACCGTTTGATATTGTGCATAGCGACCTTTGGACCTCGCCCGTGCGTAGTTCACAAGGTCATCGATATTACATGTTGTTTCTTAATGATTATACTAATTTTTTGTGGACATATCCGTTAACCAACAAATCCCATGCTTTCTCAGCTTTTCTCATGTTCCAGTCCCTAATTAAAACTTAATTCGAAAGACAAATAAAGACGTTTCAATGTGATAATGGAACCGAGTATAATAACAAAGTGTTCCTCACCTTTTGCAACCAAAATGGAATGCAATTTCGATTTTCTTGTCCCCATACTTCTTCTCAAAACGGTAAAGCCGAGCGTAAAATCCGTTCCATAAACAACATTCTTCGCACTCTTCTTACACACGCTTCCTTACCTCCCTCTTTCTGGCACCATGCTCTTGAAATTGCCACTTACCTTTTGAACATTCTACCTTCTAAAACCAAAAACAACCACACACCAACTCATCTTCTTTACAACAAACATCCAACATATTCCTATCTTCGCGTTTTCGGGTGTTTATGCTATCCCCTTCTTCCCTCTACCTCCATTAATAAACTCCAAAATCGCTCCTCTCCTTGTGTTTTCTTAGGATATCCATCCAACCATCGGGGATACAAAGGCTATGACATGAACACCAAAAAGATTATTGTTTCCCGGCATGTTGTCTTCGATGAGTCCATATTTCCATTTAGCTCTTCCTCTCCTGTTCCTTCCTATGATTTTCTTCATCATCAAGACCATTCGGATCATGTTCATCACCCATCTTTTTGGCACCAACAAACAACCATGCCATCTTCCCACCCCATTACACCACCTACAACACCCACACCAAATCATCCCTCATCGGCCCACCCCATCACCAAAACATACAGTCGCAGATCCACCCGCACACCTGCCCATCAAACCCCACATATGCCGCCAGCATCCCCACCACAACCTCCCCCACCACAACCTCCCCCACCATCACCTCCCCCACCACCACCTCCCCCCCACCCCACCACCTCGTACCATGCAAACTCGTAGCATGACCGGCAACCTCAAACCTAAAATACCATTTAACCTACACTCCACTACCACACTCGAGCCCATCCTACGGAACCCCTCTGAAGCCCTATCAAGTCTTGTTTGGACTCGTGCCATGCATGATGAGTTTAATGCCCTTATTAATAATAAGACATGGTAGTTAGTACCACGTGAGCCACATATGAATATCATTCGGTGCATGTGGATTTTTAAGCATAAACCAAAATCCGACGGGTCCTTGGAAAGATATAAAGCTCGCTTAGTTGGTGACGGTCGCTCGCAACAGGTTGGTGTGGATTGTGATGAGACTTTTAGTCCGGTCTTTAAACCAGCTACCATCCGGACCGTTCTTTCCTTAGCATTACATCACAGGTGGCATATTAATCAATTAGATGTTAAAAATGCCTTCTTACATGGGCATCTACAGGAGACCGTATTCATACATCAGCCACCAGGGTTTCGACATCCTCAGTATCCCAACCATGTCTGTAGACTACGAAAATCACTATATGGCCTCAAACAAGCTCTACGTTCCTTGTACCAACGGTTCACAGATTATGTCACTCGTTTGGGATTTACTCACAGCTCTTGTGATCATTCACTGTTTACATACCATCATGGCTCAGATACTGCTTACATACTTCTTTATGTTGACGATATAATCATGGTCACATCCTCTCATACACTTTGCCAACATCTCATGCAACGTCTTTCTTCTGAGTTTGCAATGAAAGATTTGGGACATTTGAGTTACTTTTTAGGGATCTCTGTCATTCACCTCAATGATGGCTTATTTTTATCCCAGTCCAGGTATGCCCAGACTATTCTTGACAAGGCCAAGATGAACTCGTGCAACCCTGTACGTACACCCGTGGAAACCGTAGGTAAATTAAGTTCTGATTCTGGTGACTTACTTGCTGATCCAACCACGTACCGTAGTCTGGCCGGTGCCCTCTGTTGGGTTAATCTTGATCGGGTCAAGTCGGGTCAAGTTACGGGTCACGGGTCTAATATTTGAGTCATATTTTGTTTAGAGTATGCAGCAAGCTTTTAATTTGAATTAGTCTTAGTTAGTAGTTAGCAAGTAGTGGGCATGTATTAGGGATAGTGGAGTAGTGGCACTTGTTTTTAGGAATGCATGTTTATTTTCTATATATGTAAGTTTTCAAGTATGAATGAATAGTAAAAGTTTGAGTATGATCTTGGGCCTGAAACCAACATTTTGTATCAGAGCGCAAGGTTAGAAAGAGGGTTGTTTTGAGAGTCGGTTTTTGAAAGCGGGAGCAGCCCTTGGCTGCAGGGCTGAAGAACGAGCGTCAGAAAGAAGGAAGTCTAAAGCAGTAGTAGGTAATCCAGTAAGAATAATGCAGCAGCAAGCGACCACAGCAGTCACTGAAGACCCAATTGTTCAAGGCAGAAGAGGAGCAAGGTTCTGTCGAGATAGATCAAAAGAAAAAAAAGTCAACAGTCTTTGAATTGGCGGGAAAAAAGGTTTCCGGAGCAGAAGCAAAGAAAACAAAGAATTGTTGGGCACAAAAATCAAGGATTATTTACAAATCCTTAGAGACTTCTAATGAGAATCAAAGTCTTTGTAGCCTCCATCAAAGAAAGAAAGCATCCAAGCAAGCCCTTAATTAATTTAAACATGCAGGCACACAAGCAGGTTGCTAAATTAATTATGAGCACGGTGTCAAAGAAAGAAAATGATTAAAAAAGAAAACTAAACAAGATGGACCTACGAGGTTCAAGTAGCAAAAGCAAGAGCAAGAAAGGAAGCTAGAAAGATAGCAAGTAGCAAGACCGTATCTTTGTGATTCGGATAACAAGAAAGTAAGCAAGTTAACAAGGAAGATGATTCGAAGCAAGCAAGCAAGAAAGATTCGAATCAAGCAAGAAAGTAGCAAGATTAGCAAGAAAACTGCTACCGGGTATAGAAAGAAAGAGCAAGATAAGCAAGAAGGAAGGAAGAAAGAAGCAAGAGAACCGAGAATCGAGATCAAGATTAAGGGGGTGAATGTTGGGTTAATCTTGATCGGGTCAAGTTACTGGTCACGGGTCTAATATTTGAGTCATATTTTGTTTAGAGTATGCAGCAAGCTTTTAATTTGAATTAGTCTTAGTTAGTAGTTAGCAAGTAGTGGGCATGTATTAGGGATAGTGGAGTAGTGGCACTTGTTTTTAGAAATGCATGTTTATTTTCTATATATGTAAGTTTTTAAGTATGAATGAATAGTAAGAGTTTGAGTATGATCTTGGGCCTGAAACCAACACCCTCCAGTATCTCACCTTCACCAGACCAGATATATCCTACGCGGTTCAGCAGGTTCGCATGCACATGCATGCTCCTCGTACCGGTCATTTATTAGCTTTAAAACGAATTTTGCGGTATATTAAGGGCACGGTTCATATGGGATTGACAATGAGCAAGTCTTCTGTCTTCTCTCTGGTTGCTTACACTGATGTTGACTGGGTCGGTTGTCCAGACACTAGACGTTCCACCTCTGGATATTGTGTTTGTTTAGGTGACAACCTAATTTCATGGTCCTCCAAACGTCAATCGATCGTCTCTCGGTCCAGTGCAGAGGCCGAATACATGGGTGTTACAAATGTTGTTGCCGAGGTTTGTTGGCTGCGGAATTTACTTGTCGAGTTACGGGCTCCACCTCAGCGCACCTCCTTGGTATATAGTGATAATCTCAGTGCCATCTATCTTTCAGGTAATCCGGTTCATCATCAACGCACCAAGCATATTGAGGTTGACATTCACTTCGTTCGTGAAAAAGTTCAGCGTGGTCACGTCCAGGTTCTCCATGTTCCCACTCGTCATAATTTTTCAGACATTTTCACCAAAGGACTACCAAGGCTTTTATTTGAAGAGTTTCGTTACAGTCTAAGTCTCCGTAACCCTCCACCTTAGACTGCGGGGGTATATTAGACTAGGTTACTTGTTTGTACTATTTAGTATTCTCAAAGGTCTCATTATGTAAAAACTATATATATATTTGGAATGAGAAGAGGGGAACCCCAACACATTACGTAAATTAACTCTGACAGAATCACTCTTTCGTTTGATCATAGAGCCAACAAAAAGGATGGAACAGCATATATCTTTAGGTTCAATATACAAGTATAATCAACTTCAAACATACATTATGATCTTGTATCCAAAATATTGCAAAATTTCAAAACCAATTTGCTCAAATAACCCAACCAAACTTTTAACAATGAAATCATCTAACATTCCACCCCACATTGTTTAAGAATCGGGCCTGATTGCTTAGGCAAGAACGGGTCAATCCGAACCCAAACCAACGAGAAGATCGAAGCCAGAAGAATGGACCACAAGACCACAATAGTTGGAGTCCGGTTTTGCCTCCCCATCAAACCCTTCAAGAAGGGATACAAATGCACAATGACCCAGAATGCAAAGAACAGTTTCCCAAACAGTGGGCCCCACGACCCATACCCGTTGTTGATCGCGCCAGATACTCCCGCCACTACTCCAACCATGTTCATGATGATTAAAGTTGTTGGTGGGATCAGAAGTGTTGTCCATTTGAATAAGTATAGTTCACCAAATTCAGCATCATCGGCTGCTTTTGATGTGACAGTGAAATTGGTGTCAACGCCGCCAAGAACCTTTAGAAGGCCTTGGAAAACTGCAAAAAGATGGGCGGAGACACCACCGATCACCCAAAACTGCTCGTTTCTCCACCAATCTTGGATGCTGACGTGGCTCCACCGCAGTTCGAGCACGCCAGTTATAATGATTGAAATGAAAAGAGCAAGGAACCACATGCTTGCAAGGTTGTTAAGCTGTTGAATACAAGAAAATGTTCGTCAAGAGTAGAAAATGTTTAGCTGTTGAATAGAAGAAAATGTTAGTCAAAAATAGAAAATGCTAAGCTGTTGAATACAAGAAAATCTTAGTCAAAAGTAGAAAATGTTAAGCTGTTGAATACAAGAAAATGTTAGTTAAAAGTAGAAAATGTTAAGCTGTTTAGAGCTAGGTTAGAAGAATAAAACGGTAAATTTATTTTATATAGATGTATAAAGGACAAATATACCCTCATCTTTGAACTAGCTAAGAGGGTTACAATAGTAAATTTATGTATTCATATGTTTCTGTAGAACAGTTGTGAAAGACTAGATGTTTTGTTCAAGATCTGTTCAGGACACTAGTCAAAGGGTAGTTTTCTGTTATGTAGATTTTAAAAGATGAAAGTACCTCCATTGTAAACCAATTAAGAGGGTTAAAGTAGTAAATTCATGTCATTCAGATGTTGTACAAGAAAACTAGTCAAAGAGTAGTTTCCTGTTGTTTAGATGTTAAATGACAAAAATACCCTTTTTTTAAAACTAATTGAAAGGGTAAAAGTAGGAAGATTGTGTCATTTTGTTATGTTAAACAACACTAATCTATCAATCTGATCAGAAAGTTGTTTATTTTACCGTTGGGATGATGAATTTTCCAGTAAGAAGACAAACAGCCGGTAGCGTACAATAGGCAAGCAAAGGGATCGAAGTAAACGGGTAAACAATCGTGTTAATGTAAGCAAGTCTCTCTAGTGTTTTCAGCTTCCCGGCCCATGCATACCAGAGTGGGCAATGGCGGCTCATGAATATCTCAACTGAACCAAGAGCCCATCTGAGCACCTGGTGCAACCGATCAGACAAATTGATTGGTGCAGACCCCTTGAATGCAGGCCTTTTGGGCATACAGTAAACTGATTTCCATCCTCTACAATGCATCTTGAATCCTGTTAAGATATCTTCTGTGACAGATCCATAGATCCATCCAATCTGTTGACAAAAAAGGGTAAAAACCTCATTCTAATAGAATATTACATTAACCGCATCCCTCGAGGTGTAGTATGCACTCTATTGAGTCGGGTTATGTTCTATCTTTAACTTATGAAACAGATTAAACTAAAATTTTCAGTTAAAAAGGAAACATGTCAAGTGGGTCAAATAGTGTAGTCAAATGCATAAAACCTCAATTGATTTACTAAAAACACTTCACTATTGTGAAACATAATTTTTATGTCATATTTTACATATTAGTTAATTCTAAATTTGAAAAAGTAGATATATAGTTTTTGCTTGTTATTTACCTATTTTAACTTATACAAAAAGATTGTCCGTTTTGACCAGTTACCCAAATCGAATTCTAAATCTTTTGACTACAAACTAGAGTAGATATGTCATTGTTTTACCATCCCAACCTGACGAAATATAGTTTTTAACTGAAAATAACTATATTTTTACCTCTTTGCCCCATTCGGTTTTCTCTTCATATCCACAGCTAATCACATGAATGGCTTCTTTAATCAAAGAATTACTGTTAGTACCCTCAGGAATTCCACCAGTTTCCATCAAAGTTGTAGTAATAAACACCGGAGATTGCCCGAACCGTTTCTCAAAATTCTTTTGAGACATTAACGACGACTTCTCCAACTCGTCATAGCCCTCGAGCCCTTCTTCAATCTCCTCAAGATCGTAAACGGGTCCCATCGACTTTTTCGAGTACTTTTTGCCTCCAAGTTTTCCCAACCCAAGTAAAGCTTTCAACCCTTTCTTCTTTGACTTTGACTTTGACTTGTCCTTTGACTTTTTTCTTGAACCACCACAGCAGCAACAGCACCATGAAGGCCAGCAATCACATGTCATCTTTGGTCTCTTTTCTGACACCGGGGGATCATATCCGTATAACGCCTGTCTGTTGAAAACACATCCTGTCCCGACATACACCGGGCCTTGAATTCCATCAAGTCCTCTCATGTTAATCTGTAAATATAGGAAAATCAACCCATTTATAAGTAAACAGGTCAAAAATGCTATCTTTTTTTATAGCTGGTTATTGAAACTTACATCAAAGAACACAACATTGCGATTAGCGTATCGATCATGACGATCTATACCATCGAATCTTTGCGGGAACTGGACATAGCAGAGCTTTTTACCCAACTGTGGATCCATCAAGAAACACATAGCTTCTCTTACAGCTTTACTGTTGTTGATGTAGTGATCACAATCCAGATTCAGCATAAATGGTGCATTTGTAAGCACTGCAGACACTCGAATCTGATACAAAACAAACAAAATTACTTAGTTGAAACACATTGTAACAACTGTTTTTGACAATTCAACGAAAAGGGCTACAATGTGTTGCGAAAAATGTAAGGTGCAAAGTTGGTGCTTACAAGAGCATTCATGGCTCCAGCCTTCTTGTGATGGTCATAACCAGGTCTTTTTTCACGTGAAACATAAACCAGTTTTGGTAGTTCCTTGCCTTCAACATCAAGTGCTCCTCCACTTCCAAGATACACCTGTGAATAAAAGAACATAAGTGTAAACAAGCTGAGCCTAGAGGTGTAAACGAGCCGAGCTGCTCGTGAGCTACTCGAGACCGGCTCTCTAAAAGCTCAAACTGAGTCGAGCTTATATGAGCTCGAGCCCAATCATGAGCTTCATATACCGAGCCGCGCTAGGCTTGAGTGCATAAACGACTCTATGATTTATATAAATATAATATTTTTATTTAATACAGCAAATATGTAATTACAATATAAATACTATTACTACATATAATATAATTAAATAAATATAATTCAAATATATAAACAAATATATGTATATAAATAAGTTAATTAAGTAACTAATTACAACAACAGACAAGCTCAATTTTTTGAGATAAAGCACAAAATGAGCCGAACTTGAGCTCTTTTGATAGCCTTAAACGGATTTTACAATACCTGAATCATTCCCGGGTGATCCCGGCTATCATTCCCGGGCCATGGTGTCCCGTCTTGCATGACCCAACCTTCTTCGGGCTTCTTCATAGCTTTAGCAACCAACGCGTTGATTCTCACTTTAAACTCCTCATATTCTCTCTGCCAAGGAAAAACAGTCAAAGTACTTAGACTATTTTTTAATGTTTTTATAACCGGACCGAACTGATAATTTTGCACTTACTTTCATTGCTCTACGATCCTTCACGAACGTAGGCTGCACTTTATCCTTCAAGTAATCAATTTTCTCCGAGAAGTAAAACTCTGGTGCCCTCGGCTCAATGCTATACTTCTTGGCGAACGGAACCCAACGTCGAGCAAACTCAGCGGTTTCCGACAACGTGTCAAACAGTAACATAGAAGCACCATCATCAGACACATAACAACTCACTTTCTCCACAGGATAATCCACAGACAAAATAGAAAGAACCGTGTTTGCAGTGATGATGGGCGGTTCCTTAAGAGGGTCAACTGTACTCACGAAGAAGTCAACCGGCAAGAGCCCGTTGGGTTCACCCTCGCGCTCGAACCGTAACGAGAGGCGGTCCAGGTAGGTCTCTCGGTTGATCGGGAACCATTTGGGGAACTGGTCAAGTATCCAAGATAATGCGAACCAGATTTCGCATATAACCGATATGAGCCATAGGGGGTATGCATCGTAAGCCGGGGTCATGATCCGAAACCGAAAGAAGAATATGAGGATCACGAGACGCAACACGATGACGATGCGGTATGGGTTGATTAAGCTTGATGAAATTGGGATCTTTCGCCATAAGGGTTGACGAGCTTCCGCCATCCTGCATTGATATTCAAGTGTATGAATATTTTAGGATCAACCGGTTTACGGTTTAAAAACTGTAAACCATCTGTACTTCTAGGTGGTTACAGAAACATTTGTAAAACCGGACAATTCGCTTCGCTGGTTATATAAGCAAATTGTCTGGTTTTATAAACGTTCCGAAAACCACCTAAAGTTTTTCGGTACAAATGTACTGAATGGTTAAAGAATCCGAGTTTGACTGATAAAAGTCAAACTGACTAAAAAAGCGGGAAATGCTTACAGAAAATCGTCTTCGTCATCGGGATTGCTTGCACCACCGTCGGCTTTGGTCACAAGGCCTCTTTTCTCTTGTCGGGTTTTCCATTTCTCGACTCGATCTTTCCATTCGTCTTCTCGATCACCTTCAAGATCCTTGCCGGCAACTGCATACAGTGTGTAAATATGTTAAAGAATGAGACCCAAATGATTATTTGAACTTATTTTCAAAAAAAAAAATGTCATCTTTACCGCTTCCTGCATAGGAGAAAGCAAAGCCATTGGTATTCTGCTGTTTTGGAGGATGAGAGTCCCCATTTTCCTATAAAAATCAGTCACTAGAAGTTAACTTTCAGCCTTTTTAAAAAAAAAAATCAGCTAAACCGGACCGTGAACACTCCTACATATTAACAAGTTAAATCGAATTACCAATGGATTATCTTCACAATTATGATCTCGCGTTTCTTGATGATTCTTGATCTGAAACTCGTCCTCAAAATCATCTCCATCGTCACTTTCTTCACCATCCCCAACGACACGTGGACACCCTATACACAAAACAGCTCCACTCATTCTAACAAACCAATTAACAAAACACATAAAAAAACAAACAAACAAACATACATACATACCTTTATGACGCTTATAACGAACATTGCATTGAGGACAACACTGATTCCCTTCACTTCTCTCATAAATGTAACAAGGCCGACACACGGGAAACTTGCATTCATGACAAGCAACAAACACGTCGCCATTCTCCTTTCGGCCAATCTCATCACCACAGACCTTGCATATGTCGGATCGCGTGTCGGTTTCATGGTGGCCATGGGAGCCTGTAAAGAGAGCAGCCATGGCAGGAAGGAGTGAAAGGACATGAGGTTATGGTGGTGGGAATGAGGGGTTTTTGAAGGGTGTGGTTGTGTGTATGGTGGAAGTTCACCAACTGATTGTTGGAGGTCTAAGGTTTGATTAGAAGAGAAGTTACCATTGTTGTTTAAAGGTGTCTTACATTCAAAGTATCAAAAGTCTTGGTTCCTTTTATTCTTTTGGAATTATTTTATAAAAAAATGTAATAATATAACAAAAGCAATCTTTATTCTTTAATCAGTTTTAGAATTATTTTATAAATCTAAACACGACCCATTTTTTAAAGGGGTTATATATTACAACAAAAAATGATCATCTTTTGTTATGTTACAAAGATAGTGAAAAAACAATAGATAGAAAACACTCATCAATGCAAACGAAATCTCATTTTCAATCGATGTGTGTTGAAAAGCAATTGACCAACTGCCGGATCCCACCAAAAATGAATATAACTTGAAAATGGCACACAATCCGAAATGATTTTGAGAGCAAATTACGCGATTGAGAAAACTAAAGATCGAATAATAAGTACCTTCTACCAGTGACAGCAACTTGATGTAATGAGTATGCAAACGAGCTTGAAAATATCAATACTTTTATAACATCCATGTGTTTGGTTTACCGAAATTACACTATTGTTAAAATTTTAAAAGTTATAAAATCTAGAGTAAATTATTATTTTGGCCGGTTAAAGGCTATCTAATCATGTCAAACTAAAAAAAATCTTCTGGCATATCAAACCTCTAACGTTTTATTTTTTAATTGTTTATCTATGACATTAACTCTATTAACCTTTTTCTGTTAAACGTAAATATGTTTTAATCATTTTACATCTTAAGAACTATTTATGTAAATTTTAAATCTTTAGTGTTATATATACATATTTTCAAAATTACCAATAAAACACACAGCCACCTTTGAAGACAACCACAACCCATCAAATCCCCCACCCACCACCACCACAAACCTATCAACATCATCATTTCTATAAATCAACCACCAAATATATAATTTTCTTTGAACCAAAACCCTAGACCTTCATCTCAGACATCATTTTTTAATCGTAGACCACCATCCACAAGCAAGTAGGAATGTTTGATTGGGATGGAGATGAGGGATAGACAACACTGACTGGTGTAGTGGTGCTGGAATTCGGTACTCAACGGTGGCATTAGGGTTGTGGTGTTAGTGAAGAAGGAAATGAAAAAAAGGGGGAGCCAACGGTGGTGGTGGTTCATGTTGTGGTGGTGGTGTAGTTTTGCTCGAGTGGAGAGCATCAATTGTGTACTAGTGATGGCACTAGTGACCAAAGATGATTGCGGGACTCATAAACCGTTGGCGAGGATGTAGGCGACGATTAGTATGCGACAGAGGTGGAGTCCGGTGATGAAAACCTAAAATGGTGCGTGATGGTTGTGTTGGTAGTTTTTATTATACGTACAAACAACTCTAAAAATTTAAAATTTACATAAACAATTCTTAAGGTGTAAAATGATCAAAATACTATTATACGTAATTAGAAAAAGCTAACAAAATTAGTGTCAAAAGCCAAAGCAGTTAAAATATGAATTGTTAGAGGTTGATATCTCAAAATTTGCTTATTTGGGTTGATATGAGTATCTTAACTTATGTTTATAGAAATAGATAAATATATGAAAGTGAATTTAGCATAATAGTACCAATGTGTCTTGAAAAGATGACTCCCCATGAGATTGGTGGTTTAAATCATAGACCGTCACTAATAACACATTTTTCTGTTTCAAGAATTGCCACATGGCAGTTCGTTGTGTTCCTCACCATTAAGTGACCCCATTTTTAGGGGAGTCATTCATGTGGATCAACGTGAAAAATGAAAGTGTGGTGGACCCATTTCTTTTTTTTATATATATGTATAGTGAGAGAGATAATTGTTTTATAAATAATGAAATATGGTAATGATTTGGTATGTTTTGGATCTCATTATTGAGATCGTTTTGATGTTTTTGAAGAAATAGTGTTTTTCTAATTTAACAGTTGATTAGATATATTTTTAGTTTGTTTTAGGTTTTTTATTAGTGATTTCTTGTAACGAAGAAAGATAATATAAAAAACAGTAAACTGTTAATAATAACTTTATGGACTTTTCATTATATTAAGAACACGGTAAACTTTAAAAGTACATTAGTTGTATAACAAGTGTATCAAATAAGAAGTGTTTTGCTGCAATTTATGAGTTTCTCAAACTCAACCTTACATAAGCTGATAAAGATTATAAACCTTTAACAATAAGTTTATTAATTTTTTAAATTTTAATAATCCCATAAATTTAAAAATATATTGAAGAAGTAAAATCAAATCTCATTACCACTCACAGTGAAACTATAATCCTTGGAAATTTTTTTGGGACCTCTAATTTAGAGGCCTAAAGCAAGAGGGTTTTTTTCCCCTTAAAGAGGAGGAACCGCCCGGTTATTTGTCTATTCAACATACCATCTACCCATCAAAGTGTCATATTCACATATAGATAGAAACATTATACTTTAAAGCACGCGTCAAATGAGTTTTGAACCCATAACTACGCCTAATGAGTTTTGAACCCATAACTACGTCTCGTAGTAAACAAGCATGTCTTTATATAATATCTACACATGCATCATGTACTTGTATGACGAGAACTTGGTGGAGGTACAATCATAGGCCCGACTAATCCACAACCGTGATAACTCTCATAAAAAATGTTCATTTGGTTCAGCTTAGTCTGTCAAAACAAGGAATGCAAATCCAATGCATATTTACAGTTAAAACCAAGCAAGGTCTAGCTAGGTGCATATATTTACAGTACGGCTACACTTCTTAAGATGATTCCGTTGAAGACTGGTTTAATTTAGTGCGTTTTGAGGGTTGTGATTCTGAATGGTCAGGTTCGACTTGTTGCTCCTCTGAAGATGTTAGTCCAACTACAATCAGGTCGGGTTTTGTTTCAGTTTGGCTTGGAGAACTTGAAATTTCATTAGTCAGCTCGGTTTCGGATTTCTCAAGGGCGGAAGATGAGGGTCCAAACTGGTCAGTGCCAAACTTGCATTGCTTCTCAAGAATCATCTGGAGGTATCTGCCTTGTTCTTCAATTCTCATTTGCAGGTTTTTTTGTATCTGCACAAAAGATATTCATGAAGTTGTGATGGTTTTTGTAAATTTAATCTTCCATCACAAAATAAATACTGTGTTTGACTTTGACAGATTAGTCAAATGCCTAAAAATGCCCCTAATAAGATTAAAATAAAGAACTTAGGGACCTGAATCAAAATTGGTAATTCCAACTAGAGTGTTGGATTAAACGGGTTCGTTCATGAGTCACGGTTGTGGGTCAAGAGATTAAATGATCCAGGGGTAAAAGAGTCTTTTAACACTTCATTTAGTTGTGAGATTATGGGTGTCTTTTGCTGCAAGATTAATAAAGAAATAGTCCACCTTTGACCAAGTTTTATTGGACGACATGAATGTGTGGACTTGGGAACGTTGGAGTACGTTCGAAAAATCAGCAACTAGTGGGTGTTATTTAACATGTGTTTTTTAGTTTGCTCACTATATATAGGATTAATATTCTGCTTTCATTTTACCCCTTGTAATCCTTGCTTTGAATTAATAATACATATAGAGGCTTTCAAAGTGTGTGTTTGTGGGTGTGTTTCTCAAGGGCCTGAACCAACATAGAGGTGGCAAAATGGTCAAATGGATCGAGTTGGCCCGAGACTTTTGTCCAACCTTGTAGAAACTTCTATACATATATTTAGAGGAATGTTGGGTGACTTTCAATGTGTTTCACATTCTACCCATTCAACCCGTTTTCTTTTTAGCTAGATTTTCTTATTTTACCCATCTGACCTTTAATAAAGCATATAACCCAAGTCGACCCATTGGTGATTAAATGGGTCAAAATTGACACCTCTAATTCCAAGTAATGATTACCGACAAACAAAAAGGTAAATTATAGCGAGAACTAACAGAAAAGGGATTCCATGTATCAAATATACCTCAAGTTGCTCATGCAATTTCTTTTGAACTTCCACCTGTAATCGTAGTGCTTCAGTGATCTCTGAACTCCTGTTGTAAAAGCAAGAGTGTTGAAATTACAGATTTTTATGATGAAATTACTAAATTAATTACCAATAATAGCACATAAAAGAAAGCAACCCTCAATTTCAAGTGAACTTTTTTCCTCCTAAGCGTTAGACAGTTAGACCGCAATTTTCAACCCATTTCATGGTGAATTGATTGATTTGGCTTATTTTTATCTCATGACAGTTCAAAGGAATAAGATCAAAACATAACTTTAAAGGAATCGGGTTACAAGAATACAAGGTTTCCAAAGTGTATTTTGTAATGCGTAAAATTAAACCTCTAAAATCAATTTATCCAAAAAATTAGTTTATTAATGAAATAATATACTTTCTGTAATCATATTTAACACACTAATTATTTTCTAAATAATAAAAAACTCAGTAAAAAGTTTTTCAAGTCAATCCAACTCTGCCATACCAGTTTTGAACCATTATCCAACTCGTGTGACCCTCCAATTTTGTTACCTCTAATCTTCACCAAAGTCTTTATACAAATTTCCTTATTTTCCAAGGGAGATAGTTGAAAGAATACAGTTTCGCAATGACGTTAAATAACAGATTAACCGAACATAAGAGGAAAACTGATTACTGATGATAAGTAAGAAGAGAAAGAATTTGATTCAGCTGGGGTGATAGGAGTTAAATAGAAATTCATCATCCATTCTTATTCCTTTGTATGTCTTTTTATTATTTTCAAAAGAAAATACATTAACTATGATTTTGTTCAACTCTACATGTGCTTTTTGGTGTTGTGTTGTTTTCCTAAGTTCAAAAATTAATAGCATCGTTACTGAACACAACAATGTGTTATGATAACTTAAAAGAAAAGTTTAGCAAAATTTAATGCCAATTATAAATGTGAATGATAGTGATAGAAATATAACTAAAAGTGAATTTCTTTTTAAGACGAGAATGAAGAAAAACACAAATAGGCTCAGCATTCAGCTTTATATAAATCAGCAACCCACCAATGAAAATCGAAGAATCAAGATTAGAAACTTTTGAAAAAAAATTGTTAATAATCCATTTCTAAATGGAACAAAAACAAAAACTCCATCCCCTCACATAATAGCCCTAAATTTAAACGTCAAGTTGAAAGGTAAAGTAAACAACTAACTTACGTTTTGAAATCCAATGATGATAAATCTTGCATTGGAGTAGACTTTTTCTCTGAAGGTCCTGCAAGACGTGATCATCAAATGTATCACTAAATTTACTGATAAATATTTCTGTTGTCATATTATTGTTTAGAAATATGTTATGGCATACATAGCAATGATGTATATTACAAAAGCTGTAGAATAAACTAAGAAACTATTTTCTTTTGTTTTTTTTCTTGAAAAACAATAAGAGCATGTAAGCAGAATACCCTCTGGATGAATCCCGACATGTTTTATTTTTAGATAGGATTTTTTATTTTACCCATTTGACTCACTGAAGATACAACATAACCCATTTTAATGCAAAGGGGTTGAAACTGCCATATATGACTACAACACATCCATCTTTGTTTTTCCAATTTTGTCAAGGGGATGAAAAGTAGCTAAATACAACAAAAAGTCGAAAGCATCACAGAGAAAAATAAAGTACTTAAAAGAAATGACTGAATTAAATCCATCTTTTTACTCCAAGCAAAGCGGATTGGTAATTTTACCAATCTGTGTTCCCATATTTCTTGATTCTTAAATACACTTCCAGAAACTAAATGTGACATGAATTACAGGCTTACAGCCAAGTGACAATCCCATATGCATGGACAATAAAATAACACAAAGAAACAAAAAAAATTTGAAGAAATATTTTTTTTACCTTCTGATGAAGGTTCAGGTTTGTATTTAGCTGTTCGATACTTCTGCAAACAAAATATTAAAGATTTTCAATGAAATGAAAGCAAAGTCCCTTGAAGTATGTAGCTTACATCAGCAGAAAAAACCCAGAAACACACCTGTAGATGACTTTTTACATGATAGATAGTTAAGCCCTCAACCTTCATTAACTTCAATACCCCCTTCGGGGTAGCTCCTGTGGTTAAAAATGATTAATTAAAGCACCTACCATTATATAATACAGCAAGGTTGAAATAAATCAAGAAATAGAAGTTATCTATACTTTCACATCCACCGAGCTTGTTGACCGCCTCCATGAATGCTTCATGTAGTTCTGGTGTCCAGCGCATACGAGGTTTGCTTTGGGACCCACTTCCACATGATGATGGTGTCATCGCGGTGCAAGCCTCTCCAGGTGATGCAGGAACAGGTGTCTTTAATTGCAGTGACAGTGATGTTTTAGATGATTTTCCCACATGATATTCCATCTAAAATAAACAAATTTATAAATACATAATAAACAGTAATTGGCATAGTGACATAATTTGAATGATCAAAAACCAAAGTGTAATCTATGCACTCACTTTTGCATGCTTTGTATTTTGCTCATATAAGCATGATTACTCAAATTCTCTTTTCCATTTATATCAAAATAAATCGAGTACAATATACAACACAGTGATACCTTTGGATTTTGATCAGCAACAACAGTGTCAACTAGGATCTCATTCCAATTCGGACTCACACCATCATCATCAGTAATTAGCTGATCAGCCCAATCTTGCCAATCATTTGGCTTGCCAACATCCTCGGATGACACTGTTTGTAAATTACCAGACTGGATAGTGCTATTTTCAGGGTAATCAAGAAAATCAGACAGTGAATCCGTACACCAAGCATTGGTATTATTTTCTTTCATATACTCGCGAAAAGCTGTAGACCGAAGAACTCCTGATGACTGAGTGATAAACGGGGCTTTTCTTGAACAAATTTCATCAGAAGAAATGGAAGACATGTGAAGATTTGTATAAATCCCTGAAGATGAAGAAACTATGTGACCAACAGTTCCATTAGCTGAAGACATCGCTGATAACTCAATAACTGTAAAAACCTGTTTCCAGAACAAGTGATCACCAGAAACAAGATCATTAAATTGGTCCTTTGTTTCTATATAAAATGCTCCAAATCAATAAACTAGTAATGTCAAGAACGCAAACAAAACAAACTTTGATGCCACATCATCATAACATGTGCCAAACATCAAAAGTAAACTTTCCAGCATTGTTGGAGCACGACATAATAATCTAAAAAGCAAAACCTTCATATCAAACACATGCTGCCATGCTGGTATGTTCTTGAACAGAGAAATGCGCATGAAATGTGATTTTTAACAGCAATAACGGTAACATAACGTAATATGCATAAGTTCTAAGCTTGACAGTGATAAATTCATGAGGTAGTTTTGATTCTATCCTCGTTAGATTCATTGTCTAAACCCATGGAACCTGCTAAATAAACCCTAATTCAACCACCCAAATCTCAAATCACACTAAATCATTTGCTTCCAAAAAGAATCATGTTAAATCAACTAAATCTGTAGCAAAAGTTTCAAATTTCAGTAAATCTTCAACTTCTAATCACCTAACCTAAAGCCGTCACTTGAACAAACTTAGAAGACCAAAAATTAACACACAAGAAAATAAACTACTTGCAGGTTTCTGATATCAAAAACTGCTCAAAAACAGAGTTCATTTAACGTAATCTAGCTTAAGCCAAATCCAACACAACTTAACCTAACTAAATCGAATCATACAATCCCTAAAAACGAAAACTACAACTTCTAACCACTCACATTCCAAATTTTACAAACTCCACATCTTCACGACCTAATCCATAACCATAATGCAGTCTAAAAACCATACCTCAGATCATAACCACAAAATCCGACAACGATCAGAAAACACCTAAACACCTCCAACTTCACAAACGCCTCCTAAGCATATGGAAATGAGATTAAACTCACGCAAATCGAAAGTAATTAAGTAACAAAGTGGATTCGTTGAACACAGAGGCGTTTGTCGTTTGTCGTATTCATTAGTCACCGGCGTCTCGATAACATACGGAATTGAACGGTAATGATTGGGCGACATACTTGTTTCACTTTGCCTTTGCTTTGTGTATGCCGATAATTCGAAAGGTGCAGTCGCGCACGGCGGCGCGTGGAGGTGATATTGAAGGTGTGTGGCGGAGGAGTCGCCGGACCCACCAGTGGACCGCCATGAAAGCGGTTGATGATCGGTGTAAGCGCGTGGAGATTGAAGATTAGGTTTTGTAAAATATCGGTTTATAACGTAAACAAGTTAAACAACTTAAAATTGTATAGCTTCTAATTACGGATATTAAGAAAATGTGCATGACTAACATGAGTTTGGAAGGTTGAAATTGTTTAACTGAAACAAGTCGGTTGTTTTAATTGGTTTAGGATTTATACGTCGGTTTTATGATTTGAGGGTTAAAAAGGTCTGATTTCCGATGTGATTTGAAACTTAAAAACAGTTATGTAAATTGAGGGGACTATGTAACGTTTATTATTTAAACAAAACTTTAGAGTTTTAAAATATGTATCATAATGATGAATCTTTTTGTTGTTTTAAACTTTTTTATACACTCTAATGATTTTGAAATAATATAAAAAATATGTAGCATAATGATGAATCTTTTGTTGTTTTAAACTTTTTTATACAAACTAATGATTTTGAAATAATATAAAGATCAACTCAATAGTTAAATTGTCAAAGCTGTAGATCGGATAACTAGTTAACCAGCCTAACTCGGCCGTTTTATTTTACCGTTTCTAAGATCTTAGTTAGTTGTTTGGCCTATAATTTTCATCAAAACCGGTTAAAAGTTGGAACGGCCATGAACATACAAGTTTTTTTACGGGACGTATTCATTTGATTGGATAAATTGATATATATTTCTTAAAAAGTAGAATGTCTTTGTCACATTTTAATATGTATATTTTCTAAGTATATAACTTCTTTTTATCAAAAAGCATCTAAGAATTTTTTAAAATGCAAATTATATCAGGTTTATACGTTTTAAATACAAATATAGCAAAAATTAACGTGTTAATGATTTTACCAGTAAAAAAACAATATATGTGTGGATGTTTAAATGTGTCACGGAAACAACTATTACAGTTTCAAATTCAATAAATAATATTTTTTTACAGTCTATTATTATTTTATTCGTAACATTGGGTTAAGTTGCTTTATGCATATTGAATTATATTAATAATTATTAAATATGCGGAATCTTATATGCTTTGTTTTAGGACGATGGAACCCATATGTTCATTATATTCCATCATTTACGTCACTCCCACCAAGTTGATCAAGTTGAGGTTTGAAGGTGTTTTGTTGTGCTTTCTTTTAATATTGTAATGATTAAAATAAATAAATATGTTGATTTATCTCTTATTATAAGTCAGTCATACATAATAAAATATGATATGTAAATATAAATTTATCCTTTTTATAGTTATTCTAACCTGAATCTTTTGGTACCACTTATGACCGTGGGATAATAATTCATAGATTAATTATAAGAACTAAATATTTATCAAACAAGTTGTCATACAAAATAAAAAGATTAAACCTATCTAAATATATGTATATACATATAGTTAGTACTAGTGGAAATGTCCGTAAATTGCGGCGGTACGGCTGTTGTGCGATTTTTTGGGAATTCGATTTTAGTCAGTATCGGCTTGGTGCGCTGTGACGTAAATTAAAAAATCAAAATATAATTATTGAAAATATTGAATGAAATAAAACAATTACATATATTACAAAAGTCTTTAAGACAACTATATTATCATAACAATATTAATGAAAGCATGAGTGGTATTTGTGGTCGGAAATCACTTGTTACCTAGATTTTAGGGGGTGTTTCGTTTTATGAATGTAGGTTAGAGTTTTATGATCATTGGAAGCAGCTTTCGATGGTGATTTGCATAGACTGGAGAAAGTTAATGAAGAAATTGTCACCATAAATTTCCATCTTGATTGTTATTGAGTTGTTAATAACCGACAAAGGAAAGTGAAAGAGGGATTAGTGCTCAATCGCAATGAATGAACGACATTGAAAGTAAATGACGGTTTTATTTGGCCACGTGTATATGCCTTAACATTTGTATTATAAGCATCATATGTTATACTTTATTGTAAGGGAATAAATTGAATAAAATGGTTAATTTTTTAAAATTTAAGCATGATTTTTCATATGGGTGTCTTAATTCATATGTAAAATTATCATTTTATCCTCATTTCACTTTTATTATAAAAGATATAGATAAATATTAAAATTATTAAACTCACATATGCCTCTAAAAATATTAGTATTATAGTTATTATAAATATAAAGATATATATAAGTTATATACTTAAATATTTAAATAAAATAATACTTAATTTAAATAGTATTTCGTTATAAAAATATAATTAGTAAATATAAATTTAAATGTCAATTTATATTATTCTAAATAAAATAAAATTTAAAGAAGTGAATTAAATAATATCATATTATTAAATAATGTATTAATAATGTGTTTTAAATAATACAATAATTAAAAGAAATTAGTTAAATGAGGGTAAAAATAAAACTATTGCATAAAGTACTTGTATTCTATGCTTAAAATGTTGTATAGGTGTTTTATAATTTGAATAAAATTACCATTTTAGCCTTATAATATGTCTTATATAGTAGTATAGATACATAGTTGTTTAAGTTCATCATCAATGTTTAGTTGATTATCATCATTTTTTTTTAAAAAAATTAAGGATCGAGATAACTAGGTTTAGAGATTCAAAATGTGTCCTCTGATTTATTTTATTTTGTTTTTAGAGTTTGTTTTATTCCGTTAAAATAAACTTGCATTTTTTTAATGTCTAACCTTTTTAAAGAGAAAATTACATGGACAGTCCCTAGGGTTTGTACGTATTGCAACTTTAGTCCTCACTTTTAAGAAATTACAGATGTGAGCCTGTACTATGCAAAGAGTGCACGTTAACAGTCCCTAACAGTAACAGATGTTCAGTTACTCTGTTAAGTGTTTGATAATGACAAATATACCCTCCTACAAATAAAAAAATAAACTAAAAGTTAATTAAATGGAACCTTAAAAAATCTAATCCACCCCCTCCCCAAACCAACCATTATCTCATGAAAAATATTAACTTAAAAACTTTCTAATACCACCACCACCCTACGGTTGCCACGCCACCACCACCACTACCACCACCCTCGGCTTCCATCACCGAAAATCAAATCACCCGGCATCATCTTCATCATCAGCGATCTTCCACCCTACGGTTGGTGAGGTGTTAATCGGGTCACCGGAAGTAGGTTGTTGTGTCAACAAGAAATGCTTGATAGTAGTGTCGCTAGAAAAGAAGGTGGCCATCAAAAGTGTTGCCGGAGAAGAAGGTGGCCATCAGAAGCAATTACGGCTGTCAGCCGGAGGTGGCGATGGCAAAGGGTGGGGTTAGGTTGGAAGATAGTTTTTTATTTATTGTATAATAATAATAATTAGAGGTCTTTTATTGTATTTAATTGTTATAAGAGGGGCATTTTGGACATTTCACATGAATTTAACAAAGAAATTTAACCTTAGTTAGTATCAGGGACTGTCAATGTGCACTCCTTGCATACTATAGGCTAGCATCTGTAATTTTTTAAAAGTGAAGACTGAAGTTGCAGTACGTTCCTTGTAATTTACTCCCTTTTCAAAATTTTGTAGTTTTGTTTGCTAAATCGAGTAAAAAGTGTGAGTGGCCATGTAATGAAGAGCTATGAATAAGCTGGACTATGGGTCATCTATCAAACATATACCCCCACCATCTTGTACTTGTAACATCACAAGTTGTACATAACCAATAATTGTGCAACTCGGGAATTACCCATTTTCAAACGTTCCCTATTTGGGTTAATAATAATGCATGATTACTTTGTTTTATAATTTCGGCGAACAAGATATGAAAATCATACCATGTGGAATGATTTTGTATTGATTGATTATTTAGGATCATAATAGGCTCTATATATAGAGCATGATATTACAATATAAACCCTCTACAATGATAAATGTAAATACAAATAGATATATTAGTCTAACATGCCCCCTCAAGTTGAGGGCGGGGAGCGGCCTGCAACTTGGATCTTAAGAAGAGAAATCTATGTGAGGGCAAAGGCTTGGTGAACACATTGGCAATTTGATCACTTGTAGTGATAAATTTGACATCTAGTTGTCCTTGGGCTACTTGTTCTCGGACGAAGTGAAAATCTACTTCCACGTGCTTGGTTCGAGCATGGAAAACAGGATTAGCTGAGAGGTAGGTGGCACCAAGATTATCACACCAAAGAATGGGTGATGACTTGGGTGAGATCCCAAGTTCACGAAGAAGAGCTTTTAACCAAACCAGTTCTGCGACCGTATCTGCAAGGGCCTTGTATTCCGCTTCGGTTGAAGATCTGGAAACAGTTCGTTCCTTACAAGCTGTCCAGGAGATGAGATTGGATCCCAGATAGACTGTAAATCCCTCGGTGGACCGGTGGTCGACTGGGCAGCCAGCCCAATCAGAATCCGTATAGGCTTGTAACACAGTGGGCTGCTAGTTGGTATCTGTGAAGGACTGTAAGGTGGAGCTGGAGTTGTGTCGAATAAGAAGACAAAGATTTGTTGTACCTTTCAAATATCGAAGTATACGTTTTACAGCTGACCAGTGGTTGTCTGTCGGGGCATGCATGAATTGGCAAACTTTGTTTACAGCATAAGCAATATCCGGTCTGGAAAGAGTGGCATACTGGAGAGCCCCAACAAGTTGATGATATTGTGATGGATCTGGAAGAGGCGGAGTGTTATCATTGGCTAAGGATTGAGAGGTACTCATTGGGGAGCACACGGGTTTGCAATCGAAAAGGCCAGAGCACTAAAGAATGTCTAAAATATATTTCCGTTGAGATAGTAAGACATTCCCTGCGTGATGAAGTACTTCAACTCCCAAGAAGTAGTGAAGTTGGCCAAGATCTTTTACCGCAAATGAAGAATTAAGCTTGCAGGACCGTTAAAGGGTACTTAAGCTTGCTCTTAGTTAACGCACTTAGGAGGATCTTAAGATCACTTAACAATTCAAATAGGGAACTATGAACCTTTACTGAAGATACAAGATAAACACAATTAAAACAAGAACAAGAGCACAAGATAAAGTTTTCAAGGAAGTTGTATATTGCTTCTCTAGTTCTATTACAAGTGTTGTACAAGTATATTTGACTACAAGGACCGGAGACTACTTATACTACATCTTACAACCGTCAATATGCAAAAGACAGTTGGAAGTGACTAATCTAGACAACAAGATCAGCCTAAAGTCAAAAGACATATTGCCTTTTGACTAGTGACTATGACAAGCCATAGCTCACTGACTTTCCTATTACAAAAAGTCAAGAAGGAACAAAAACAGAAACTTGCAGGCGAAGACCTTAACTACTTTATCATAAAGTATGGAAGTTTCACCAACTAGTGATAGCAGGTGAACTACCAGAGCATGCAGTGGAAAGTAGGTTGCTTTATGATAAAGTTGATGGAAAAGGTATTTTTTCTCTCTCTTCAGAAGAAAATCAGTCTTGTCTTTAAACAGCTTCGGAAGACTTTGTCTTGAGAGTTCGGAAGACTTCATCTTTTACCTTCGGAAGAGTTGAGTCTTTGGCTTCGGAAGACTTTACACTTAGAATATTTTCCAAGTTCAGTGTAAAGCTTCAGCCATGCACCTACACAGGCAACACAATCAAGTTGCCCTGTTAAACTCTGAGAAGGATCCAAGCTTCTCAAACGTGTGTAGGTATCTTTCTTTGTCTCACTACTTCACCTCCCTTACAATCGATCCTCCTCTCTATGAGGATCAGTTGCTTGAGTTCTGGCGGACCTGTCAAGAGGTCACCATGGACGGGGAGAAGGCACTGTCTGCCACAGTGCAGGGGAGGACGGTTTTCATCACTCCAGCCATCATCAACACCCATCTACAGCTGGATGATGAAGCAGGTGAACTGTCTTTCCCAAAAGCTGCTGTCAACCAATCCTTTGAGCAGATGGGATATGAAGGTGACTTTTCAGTCAAGATCTTCAGGAAGCGGAAGGTCTTATTCCAATGGAAATACCTCCTCCATGTCTTCATACATAGCTTATCCAACAAATATGGAGGATGGGACCAGATTCCAGAAGACCTCTCCTTCATTGTCCATGGGATGGTTTAAGGGGTCAAATTCAGGTACTTTCAGTTTGTATTTACAAATTTACTAGCGAATTTGGATTCCTTAGAATATTATATGTTCCCCCGGTATGTTCAACACATTCTTAACTATGAGTTGGGACCACAGTTGAGGGGAACAGGTAATGTTCTTAAACTTGCACATATGAGGCCCGACATTTTCAAGATATTGAAAAAGCCAACTGTTGGGTTCTCAGGGGTAGAAACAGCCCTTGTCCCGAAAATGTTTAAGCTCATTGCTCAGGGTGACATCCTAGCAGCCCCAGCTAGTGATGAACCAACACCCTCTACTTCTCACCCACCTCAAACACAGCCTACCATCACCATCACCTACAAAAGAAAACACAAACGTACCCCTTCACTTGCTACTGAGCATGTGCAGGCCCCCATATCACAACCCATATAGAAGGAAGTGGAATCTTGTGCTCCCACTTCCCCTGAGGAGCATACCACTCCTATCTTTCAAACAATCAGTGCTAAGGTTCCTCATGCTCAGCCTGATGAGCTCACAACTCCACAAACAGCCTTAAGCCATCACTTTGAGTCTCAACACTCTAGTGATCAACCTTCAGGGGAAAGCTACCATCCCCAGCCTCTTGATCTCAACTGCCCCATACCCAGCCTTGACTTCTACTCTGATGAAGATTTGGGTTTCAATGAGTATCATGACTCTCCGCTCTCTACCCACACTCAAGGGGAGACGAGAACTCCTGCTTCACCTATGTCTAGCCCACATCAGATACCCCAAACTGAGGTGGATCTTCCTGTGATTGTCCAGGAGACCCATATGAAAGAGGCTCTCACTGTTTCCAGTGATTACATCTTTAAGACCTCACTGGCAACCACAGAGACCCATCAGACACCTCAACCACGGCAACCTCAACCACGTGACATTGTCACGGGGCAGGGGAAATCCAGCAGCCAAGATGTCACACCCCAACCTTAACGGCTGAAACATTGAGATGTGAGGGTTAAGATTGTTCATGCCACACAACGCTAATTTAAAATGACAATATTATTAAATATCAATATTCATGACATACAATTAAGAAATAACATAAGTTCCAACAATCAACAAAACATAGGAATTCCAACATCGAAAGATAATAATTGACTTTTTATTTTAATCTAGGTCCAATCCTAGATTGTAACAAGTCTTCAAAGCAAGCTAAGCAGTATCATTTCCTGAAACATGTTAAAAATAATGTCAACAATACGTTGGTGAGTTTCCATAGATTTTCATACATAGATAAATATCAAAGTTGACAATTCATATCATAGGTTATTGAATAAAGTAAATACAGATGGATGAACAAATGTAACAATCAAACCTTGACAAATATAGCCATTACAAGATTACAAGATTAAACGATTAGCTAAGTGTATTTGGTTCCCATAGTGCTCAAGAATACGACACTAGGAGCCTGCAATAACCTCGGCTTTAGCACCAAATGGGCTTGTCAGGCCCATAGATTTATGACGTCACCAGGCTAGCAATAGTTAATGATTGTATCATACAAGAGTCATCACATGATAATTACAAGTGTTCAAATAATCATGACAAATAAATGAATTGCACAAGTGATTACAAGATTCAAAACGAGTTTACAGGTGTGTTTATAATACGTTAACATGTTTCACCCCAAAAGTATGAAATAGTATAAAAAGAGGTATGAAAACTCACATGGATAATAAGAATGACAGATAATAAGTCTTGAATATAATGCCGAGAATACGATAACGATCAACCTAAATGAAATGTCGTATTAAGTTATTCATGGTGATTTTGGTATTATATTTATAAACCATTTGTCCATGATTTTCATGTTATTAAATAGATGTAATCTATCATTATTTTGGTAATTAAATGGTTTAAATAAGAATTTTAGTAATTAACACTATTAATAAAAGTTAAACTTTTACTATTAAATGTTTATTATTTACTATTTAAATAAAATAGTAATTTATAGATTTAAATGATTTAAATGGTTATAATAGTTGAAATGAGTGTACATTTTAAATATGTACATATTTATTTACTTCCATAAAATAAGTATAAATAACTGTAACTTTATTTTGTCATAATAAATGATTTATTCAAATAAAATTTACTAAGAATTAGGTGGAACTCATTTCGATATAAAATTATAAATAAGGGTATTTTGTACAAATTAAAATAAAAGAAAAAGGAAATTTCTTAATTAAAATTTTTAGAAATTTTAAGAGAAAATGATTTTATGTGATTTATGATTAAAAATGATTTTTATTTGATAAACAATAATTTTTAGAATGTTTCTGAAATTTAAAAGTTATTCCAAACCCTTTTAAAAAATAATGGCAGGGGCCCGGGTCGAACCCGGGACCTCTTGCCCAACAGTGTATGTTTTTAACCGGTTGGGTTAGGCCCTGATTTTTGTTATGAACAGAAAACAAATAAGAAAACTTGTTTAAATCCGAAATCCCCAATTTTGCCAAGAACCCTAATTTGAAAACGAAGCAATTGATCAACAATTCGAACTTAGGGCTTTTGTTACCCACCTCAAATCGAGTTGATTCACATGCTTAATTACCTGTTTTGATGTAAGATTCGCCCGATACACGTTCGAATAAGTTCGATTGTGGTGTCGATTGACAATGGTGTGGGTGTGTGTTCTTCGAGTGAAATTGAGCTTACAGAGAGGTTAGGAAACCCATTTCGAGTATAAGCCCTCAAATTTATAGGTCCAATTTGGTCGGTTTGATACTCAACGGCTATGGTGTTTAAGTCGGAGGTTACAGGTCGAATTCAACAGATTAAATGTTGTTTTAGGTGCAATTGATGCTGCCAATAACTTGGAAATGATTACCCGAACGTTTATGTTTGTTTAATTTGATTGTTATTATGATTTAAGTGTATAACGGCTTTGAGGTTCGATTGTTATTCGGTTTCAGTCGAAACCGATGTTAAGGAATTGACTTTAATAGTGTTCAAGGTTCGAAACTGGTGTATAATGGTAATAGAGTGGTTTAATTCGATTATGATGGATGATTTTCGAGGGTTTGAGGTGGCCGGACTCTCGACCGGAGTTGGCCGGAGTACATGGCCGGAAAAACGGGGCTGGGCTTTTGTGTTTTTCAAGAATTACACCTAGGTCCCTGTGGTTTAGTTGTTTACATAAATAACACAAAATTAAACTTTCAAGTGAAAAGAAATTTTACAGTTTAGCCCCTGTAGTTTTATTCTTTTTATTTTAAGCCATTATTATAATTTATAAGTTTTTAATATAATTACTTATTTGACTTTTATTTATTTTCAAAATTAACACCCCTTTAAGCTTATTATTATTATTAGTATTTTTTGTTATTATTATTATTATTCTTCTAATCAATAACATTAAAATGTTATATGTCAAATAAGTTCAAGATAAAAAGAAATACAATGAATCCTCATATTTGCTTTTATGACAAAACACACACTTACAAGAGATAACAAAGTTAACAAACGTTTAACAAAAATACGAGGGGTCACACAAGAACCCCATGCTGGTGGTGAGGGAGCGGACCTCGGTTCACCTCCTTCATCCCCCAACGATTCTTCAACTGAAGATGAGGGGAGTCTGAAACTCAGGGTTCACCAACTCTAAGACATCTGCACCCAACTAGTTTAACAGATAGCTCACCTTGAATCACAGGTGACTATCTTGCAAAGGAGGGTCCATGACCAGCAACTTGAGATCACCGATCTCAAGGGCCAGTTAGCTGAGAGACCCATAGGACAAACTCATCCAGGTCCACAAGAACCTGTGGATGTTATGGATCACTTCCCCAGCTCACCTATGCATGAGGGTGATGCTACCAAAAAGAGGGAGGAAGTTCTGACAGCCACATAACCTGGGAGTTCTTCCTCAAGTATGGACATACAGGACTCACCATCCTATCTTGCAGTTGTCCATGCTCAGCAACCTCCTCTAGACAGTGATCTGGAACTGCACATTCAACAACTGTTTGAGAAGAGTGTACCAAGAGCAATGTCTGCCCCATCTGAGAACCCAATCTGGGGGGTATGACAGTGATAGGAAAGCTCTTGTGATCTCTAGAGCTCAGGGTCAACAAGAAATTCTAAACATCTCCACCCTGAGTTTCTATGAGAGTATAAACTTGGTAGATCTGGCACTTGTCAACCCAAGCAATAACAGACAAGCTGTCAGATTAGCCAATCAAATTTAATACTGAGTGCTGGCAGAATTCAAAAGGAGAACCACATCATATAGACAGAGGCTAGTAGTTGAAGCATTTGGTCAACTGGATGTTGAGGTAGACCCCAAGATTAGCTTTAAAGGGAAAGCCTTGACTGAAGGCCCAGAGGCAGAGACTGCGAACCTTGAGACAAGATCTCCTCCAGCACCCCATACCCTCAGTGAGGCACCAGCTGGTGATAGTGCTTCACAACCTCTCTCTGGCCAGAGCTTGACTGCTGAATCAAGCAATGAAGGCCAAAGCTCTCCTCAGGCTGAGTCATCAAGATCTGCAATTGACAAAGGCAAAAGGAAGATGACTCCTGAAGAGATTGAAGAAGAAAAGAGAGAGAGGGAGAGGAAGCTGAGGGGAGAGAGTTCAAGTGGTTCCCCAGGATTCATACAAGCTGTAATTCTGGCTGCCCCTGTACCAAACACTCAAGAAGATGAATTAAGGGCAGCCAGGCTCAACTATCTGGGGACCAGGAACTACAACATAGATGAACTCATCTCTCTCCCCTTAGAGGAGTTAAATGAACTGGCTGATATTGAATTGTCAAAGGAGAGGAAGATAGCAGAGGATGCAGCCTTGACCCTCAAACACAAGGAAGAAATGAGGAGAAAAAGGCTTTACAAGAACATTCCTGTCCTCTCCCCAGTTCAAGAAAGTCCTGAGTCGGAGACTGTGGCTGCTGAACAACCTCATGTAGTTGATGAAGAAGAAAGATTAAAAATGATCAACTACCTGAGTGCCACAGGTCTCTATCAGGCACCTGCACTCCTTCCCTTACCTTATGATTATATATTATTTGAATACAATAAGCAGCTGGAAAAGCAAGCCAAGAAAGAAAGGCAAGCTGCAAAGAAGAGGCAAAAGGAAGAAGCTGCAAAATCAAGAGCCATCATCCAGAAAAGTCAGAAAAAGTCTGTAGATAGGCAGAGGATGATGAGCTTCTTGAAGCTGTATGGGTTCTCCGGAAGGAGGCTTGGTTCTATGTCTCTATCCACAACGGATGAGCACATAAGGGTGATCAAGCAGAAGATAAAAAGGGGAGAGCTTGTGGACCTTCATTCATCATCAAGTCAAGCTCAACCTGAAGTTGAGGTAAAGGTGGAACCTACAGAGACAACACTACCTACACCTGAAGCTGCACAACAGCCAACTTCATCTTCTAACCCACAGTAGGGTTCCCCTCCCTCTCCTTTTGAAACTGGGAGAGAGGAGATCCCAACTGAGAGAGAATCCACTGAAGAACCTGGTACTGAAGACCAACCCTCTCAGTTAAAATCATCAGGGAGGAAAAAGAGGATGGCCAAAAGAAGATCATCTTCAAAGAAGAAAAGAAGAAAGCATCCTCCTCCCAACCTTAGGATGAGTCAGAACATCCTGAGAAAGTGCATGAAGAGGACTCTCAACCAACTCCTATCATAGTAGAGCCTAGCCTCTCTCTGTTGGAAGATAAATTATATCCTGGACTTTTGCTGAAGATCCAGACAGATGGTATGTCATTAGAGATCAGGGACAACAACATGTCTGCTTCACAAGTGACATGCTTGAACTCCCTCTGCATGATCTCTATGACATGAGAAGGTACTTCATAAGTCTGAAGAATCCAGATCTGCTGATGAAGAAAGGAATTCTGAAGATCCTCATATGGACTGTCCCAGTCTGAAGAACCTCTCTGTTTTGGTAGCAACAGCCTAGGGGGAGTTTGTAGGAACCTCTGAAGTTAAGAGGCTGATGCAACCAAAAGATACCAAAACAACCAAGTCTTCCAACATGCACTTCGAAACAAAGGTGAACTAGCTTCGGAAGTTTTACACACTCAAGAAAAAGTGCTAAGTGTAAAATCTTCCGAAGCCAAAGTTCAGAAGAAACTGCTGTGGAAGCTTTACACTGAACTTGGAAAATATTCTAAGTGTAAAGTCTTCCGAAGCCAAAGACTCAACTCTTTCGAAGGTAAAAGATGAAGTCTTCCGAAGCTCTCAAGACAAAGTCTTCCAAAGCTGTTTAAAGACAAGACTGGTTTTCTTCTGAAGAGAGAGAAAATATACCTTTTCCATCAACTTTATCATAAAGCAACCTACTTTCCACTGCATGCTCTGGCAGTTCACCTGCTATCACTAGTTGGTGAAACTTCCATACTTTATGATAAAGTAGATAAGGTCTTCGCCTGCAAGTTTCTGTTTTTGTTCCTTCTTGACTTTTTGTAATAGGAAAGTCAGTGAGCTATGGCTTGTCATAGTCACTAGTCAAAAGAAAATCTGCCTTTTGACTTTAGGATGATCTTGTTGTCTAGATTAGTCACTTCCAACTGTCTTTTTGCATATTGACGGTTGTAGGATGTAGTATAAGTAGTCTCCGGTTCTTGTAGTCAAATATACTTGTACAACACTTGTAATAGAACTAGAGAAGCAATATACAACTTCCTTGAAAACTTTATCTTGTGCTCTTGTTCTTGTTTTACTCGTGTTTATCTTGTATCTTCAGTAAAGGTTCACAGTTCCCTATTTGAATTGTTAAGTGATCTTAAGATCCTCCTAAGTGTGTTAACTAAGTGCAAGCTTAAGTACCCTTTAACGGTCCTGCATTTGGTATCAGAGCATTCCAGGCTCTTAATTGTAAGATCTCACCATCTTCAAATCCTCTTAGTTACACACATCACTTAACTCTTCAAATGGCAGCTATCTCCAAAGCTGATATGGAAACTAGAACTATGACAAAGTCCCCACTGATCACTCCTGAGGATTTTAACACTTGGTGTCAAAGAATGGAAGGCTTTATCAAGTCTTAAGATTCCAGGATGTGGGAGTCTGTTGTCAATGGACCTCATGTACCATGCACCTTTTCAGCTATTGCTGGTGGTGGCATGATACCAAAGGAGAGGGCTGACTTTTCTGATAAAGACTGGAAAAGAATTGACATTGATCAGAAAGCCATGACAACCCTCTAAACTGCTCTTCCAAACTCCATCTACAGAGGTTTCAAGAAGTGCAAGACCGCTAAACAGCTATGGGATGCACCAAAACTGATGTATGAGGGTTCAAATGAAGCCAAGGAGAACAAGAAGGATCTCCTGAAGCAGCAGTTTGAAAATTTCACCTTCAAGACAGGTGAAACTATGACTCAACAATACTTCAGGTATGTTGAGATTGTGGGTACTCTGGCTGATGTTGGGGTAACTATTGCGAACAGGGATATTGTTAGGAAGTTCATGTCCTCTCTTCCAAGACAATGGACACACTACTGTGTGGTCATTAAGAGGACTAAAAACCTCAAGACCCTTACTCTCACTAAGTTGTATGGGATACTTAGTGGATACCAGATGGAGATGAATATGCAAAATTCCTCTGGTAGCTGCAACACTCACCAGAGTTCAGCCCTTCATGTGGTTGAAAGGGATAGTAGAGAACCACAACATCATCTCATCTGCTGCCCTGAAACCTCACAAAAGGGTCCTTTCATCACCTTCCCAGAGACACCCAGAGAGAGCTACATCCAAGGAAGTCCCTTCCAAGAGATAAGTTCTTCTCAAGCTTTTGTCTCCACTAATGAAAGTTCAGGAAACTTTCTTTTCACTCTTAAAAGCCTGGACTGTTTCCATCCAGATGATCTGGAGTATATGGAGATAGTCCAGCAAATGGCTCTTCTCACTCACAGAGCCCATAAGTTATACAAGAGGACTGGAAGAAGGTTTCCTAGCAATGCTGCCAGTGGCAAGTTTAGGCTGGACAAGAGCAAAGTCAAGTGTTACAACTGTAACCAGATGGGACACTGTGCTAGAGAATGCAAGGAACCTAAGTCAAATGGTGGCCAAGCTTCATCCAGGCCAAACTACACTAAAGGAGGGAACCAGAATGAGAAGCCAAGACAGCAAGCTGCAGTTGCTGTTGAAAAAGGAGGATTTGACTGGAGCTTTCAAGCTGAAGATGCATCTCCAAACCAAGCACTCATGGCTGATCATGATGAAGCCAATGTACTTGAACATCTTTGCTCTCCTGAATGTATTGCTAAAGTAAATAGATACAGGTCCTACAACTTGGAAATGAAATCTTGCATTGAGTCTTTAAATATATTAAAAGCTGATTTTAAAAGAGCTAAAAATGAATATAAACTTAAGATAGAAGATCTAGAGAAAACAGTTTCAACTCTTAAACATGAGCAAACAAACTACAAGACTCAAATTAAGGATCTCATTACCAAGTTGACTGAATGCCAGGCTGAGCTTGTGATCAGCAAAGCCAGGGCAGAAAAATGTGTCCTTGAAGAAGAAACCTTCAAGAACATGATATCCTCATCTCTGCATGCAAAAGTGTGTTATCAGAATAAGCAGGGACTGGGATCTAGTGAGATAGCTCCTCCACACACTCTACTATCAGTCAGATCTCCTAGGTGTGGAACTGGTCAAGATGAGCTGCCATCCATTGACCCCGGTAATGAAGAGGATGAAGAGGAGAAGGTGAGGGATGACTTTGAGATGAGTGAAGAGAGTCAATCCAAAAAGGGTCACAATGCTCCTAAAGAGGAAAAAGAAGCTGGTTTGAGCAAAACAAAGAGAAAGAACTTGATCAGAAGAGCAAAGAGAAGATCTAGAAAAGCTCAAGAGATCAAGACCACCTTTGATCCCAAACAGAAACAAGTATTTATCTTTGCAGGGTTCAAGGTGATGAAAGCTGAAGATCCTGTCAAGAATTCTAGTACCAAGAGTTCTACTTCAGCTTCAACTCACTCCAGCAACAACAAGAAGACTGATCAGCTATGTGTCACTGCTGCACAGCCTGAACCATCCATTTCAAAGAGTAAGCTTCACCCTAAGAAGCCTGCTGCATCATCTAAAAAGGTAAAGAAAGTAAAGGAAAGTGTTCAAGCTCAGTCTTCTTTGGGAAAGAAGACTCTCAGAAGGAAAGATTTGGATTGTGTTATGTGTGGTAGTACTTCACATATGGCTAAGGATTGTTAATACAATCCCAAGAGTACTATCCTCATGATTAAGAAGAAAACTTCTGAGAAGAAGAAGAAACAAACAGCTTTGGAAGGAAAATCTGTTTCCTTCGAAAGCTCCAAAATGAAGAAGAAGGCAAGTAGGAAACTGCCTTCGGAAGAAAAGTTGGTCTCGGAAGAAAGGAATGCTTCTGAAGCACTGAAGCTTACTGCAGTGAAAGCAAGATCTTCCGAAGGATCTATCTCCAAAGCTTTCGAAGCTACAAAAGCTTCCGAAGTATTGAATGTCAAGCCCAATCTTCCAAAGGTGGTGTGGAAGATGAAGGAAGACCTTGAGATTGAAAGCTCCTCTTCAGCAACAACAAATGATCCTCAAAGCCTGAGCATAGGATCACTTACTGTTTCATTGCCTTCATCTGAATTTTATAAGCCCAAGACCAAAGAGGCTTGGGTTTCCAAATGTAACTAAATCATCTCTTTTGTGCATGGACAGCCAAAGGCAAACAGAAATGTGTGGATCATTGATAGTGGCTGCTCCAGGCACATGATAGGCAATGAGTCCCTACTTCAAAACTTTGAAAGAATTGATGGAGGACCAATTGCTTTTGGAGGAGATGCAGGAGGTTACATCATTGGTAGGGGCATGGTCTCAAATGGTAAGCTCAGCATTGAGAATGTAAATTTTGTCAAGGAGCTTGGATACAATCTTTTGAGTGTGTCCCAATTTTGTGACAAAAAACATCACATGCTCTTTACTAAGCATGAGTGCATTGTTCTCAAGCCCGGGGTTGACATTCCTCAAGAGCATATTCTGCTCCGAGCCCCCAGGAAAGGGAACATGTACAAGATGGACTTGCAGGAAACATCTCCCTCTGGAGAGATTTCTTGCTTTCTATCTAAAGAAAATAATGATGAGTCTTTCCTTTGGCATAAAAGAATGTGCCATGTAAACTTTAAGAACATGAATAAACTGATTAAAAATGATTTGGTAACTGGAATGCCAAAGAAAGAGTTTACAAGTGATGACCACTGTGTTGCATGCCTGAAGGGGAAGCAACACAAAGTGTCTCACAAGCCAATGGAAATGAACTCTATTACTACTCCCCTACACTTGTTACATATGGATCTATTTGGCCCCACCAGTGTAATAAGTTTAGGAAGGACCTCATACTATTTGGTGATCATAGATGATTTCACAAGATTCACTTGGGTGTTTTTCCTTAGAACTAAGGATGAAACTCCTGAAATCTTAAAGAATTTCATTCTGAAAATTGAGAATCAATCTGATCATAAGGTCAAAATCATAAGATGTGATCAAGGAACCGAATTCAAAAACCAAATCCTTGATACATTTTGTGATGAAAAGGGTATTTCAAGACAATACAGTGCTCCCAGGACTCCTCAGTAAAATGGTGTTGCTGAGAGAAGAAACAGGACACTTATTGAAGCTGCAAGAACCATGTTGTCTGACTCTAAACTGCCCATCACCTTCTGGGCAGAGGCTATCAACACAGCCTGCTATGTGCAAAACAGAGTTTTGGTAGTTAAGACACATGGTAAGACTTCTTATGAACTGTGGCACAAAAGGAGACCATTCATTGGTTTTCTCAAAACATTTGTATGTCCTTGCACCATCTTGAATACCAAAGATCAAATAGCCAAGTTTGCTGAGAAATCAGATGATGGACACTTTGTTAGGTACTCTTCTCAAGCTAAGGCTTAAAGAGTATACAATCTCAGAACTAGAATCATTGAGGAGTCAGCCAATGTGACTTTCAATGAACACACACCCTGTGTAAAAGGTTTTGGTCCGGATTGGCTATTTGATCTTGACTTAGTTACCAACTGTTTTAACAAATCTTGTGAGAATGTTTCAGGATCTATAGATTACAGGTCAACAAAAGATCCTGATCCAAGATTTGAGCTGACAAAACCAAACAAGAAGACTACTTCAGCTCCAGTGGTGACTAACCCTGCAATTAAAGCTCCCATCAGCACTAGCATGACAAATACTGCTGATTCAAATGAATTGCCTTCAAATTCCATCTTAGAGGCTCAGAATTCAGGAGAAGGAACTTCAAATGCAGGAGGAGGAACTGGAGGAGGTGACAGTGACCAAGAATTTCTTGATGTTGATAACCACTCCATTGAAGACAACATGAATGATGTCACACACTCATTGGATCAAGTCTCTCTTGATAAGTGTGCTGATGTGATGGTAGACACCTCACTGCCAGATCAGAATTTCTCAAATTTAGATCTGTCTAACCAACTTGATGTGATCCCTCAACTTTGGATCCACAAGTCACATCCCACCACAAACATCATTGGAAATGTTGACTCAGGGGTAAGGACAAGAGGACAAGCTCATGACAGCCATGTTTATCTACATTCTTGTTTCTTATCCCACAAACATCATTGGATGGTAGACACCTCATAAACATCTTGTTTCTAGTCACTTCCAACTGCCTTTTTGCATATTGACGGTTGTAGGATGTAGTATAAGTAGTCTCCGGTTCTTGTAGTCAAATATACTTGTACAACACTTGTAATAGAACTAGAGAAGCAATATACAACTTCCTTGAAAACTTTATCTTGTGCTCTTGTTCTTGTTTTACTCGTGTTTATCTGTATCTTCAGTAAAGGTTCACAGTTCCCTATTTTAATTGTTAAGTGATCTTAAGATCCTCCTAAGTGTGTTAACTAAGTGCAAGCTTAAGTACCCTTTAACGGTCCTGCAAAGCTCTTTGACGATGTTATCAATGGCAGAATTGTTGTTGCTGGTGATGATGATGTCGTCCACATAAACAAGAACATATACTAAGGTAGAGCCTTTCTTGAGAATGAATAAAGACGGGTCTGTTTTGGATCCGCAAAAACCAAATTGGTGAAGAGAATTTGAGAGGTGATGAAACCAGGCTCTCGATGCTTGTTTGAGTCCATACAATAAGCGATGTAGTAAGCGTACATGATTCGGTTTACTGGGGTCAACAAACCCAGGAGGCTGTTTCATGTATATGGTTTCCGAAATATCCCCATGTAAGAAAGAATTTTCCATATGAAGTTGACGTAGAGACCATTTGTGAGTGACAGCCAAGGACAACACAACTCGAATGGTGGTTGGTTTGATGACGGGGCTGAAGGTCTCGTGATAATCAATGCCATGTCGTTTGATGAAATCCCTTTGCTACGAGTCGAACTTTGTAGCGGTGAGTTTTCCATTTGCATCATACTTTAGCCTGTAAACCCATTTACAATCCACAAGGTTAGTACTTTGATCATAAGGGACTAAAAACCATGTTTTGTTTTTAGTGAGCGCATGAAACACTTGGGTCATGGCATGGCGCCACTCCAGATATTTGTTGGCAACAGTAAAGGAGGTATGAACAATAGGAGGTATAGGAGAGGTGGTGGCAGTATAGGCTGATGGGTTATAGGTGTTGGTTTATTTAGGATTTGGGCATAGATTGGAGGGTCGTGCAAGAGGGGTGGTGGGGGTGGAGGTGGTGGGGGTGATGAGGAAGGTGTTGGTGGAGAGGGTGATGTTGGGGATGATACAGTAGTGGAGGGAGTTAGGTTGTTCTCGGTTGAGGTAGGTGGTAGGATTGTGGTTGAGGGAGTTGGGGTGGGGGTTTCTGGTTGAAAAATGGGTGGTGGATCTAGAAAAATGGAAAAATATGGGGATGGGTTGGAGGTGGGTGGCGTTAGAGAAGGTGGAGTTTGGAATGGAAAAATATGTCTCGTTGAAGCGAACATGCCGATCAATGTAAATGCGTTCGGTGGTAATATCATAACATCGGTATACATGGTGGGATGGACTGTAGCCAAGGAAGACATATGGTTTCGAAGGAAAATCCATTTTGTGATGGTTATAGGGACGGAGGTAGGGAAAACACTGACAACCGAAAACCCAAAGAAACGTATAATCAGGTTTTCGGTTAAAGATAGTGTGGAAGGGAGATTTGTTAGAGGAGACACGAGAGGGGAGGCGGTTGATTAGGTAGACTGCAGTTTCAAAAGCAAAGTCCAGAAACGTTATGGGAGATTGGATTAGGCAAGAAGAGCGAGCCAGTTTCAACGACATGATGGTGACGACGTTTGACAAAACCATTTTGAGCACTAGTATAGGGACAAGAACGTCGATGGATAATGCCAAGAGAGGTGAAGAAAGATGATAAGTTGCGGAATTTCCCTCCCCAATCGGTTTGAATGCTTTTTAGTTTGGTATTGAATTGTGTTTCAACCATTTTTACAAAATTTTGAAAAGTGGAGTAAACATCCGATTTACATGCTAAAGGAAAGAACCACATGAAACGAGAATGGTGATCTACACATAACATAAAAAACCGATATCCATCAATAGATAAAGTGGGAGAGGACCCCCAAAATCACAATATATCAAATCTAAAATGTTATTGCTTCGAAAAGTCGAAGATGACAATAAATGTTTAGAAGATTTGCCTAGTTGGCTTGAAGTACATAAAGAGGAACTTATTTTTGTATAAATAGGTAATGAAAAACTAGAGACAATATTATGAAAAATACGTTGGTGTGGATGACCAAGAAGTTGATGCCAAACTGTGGAAGATGCTCTGGCGGCGGTGAAGGCAAGCTTTGGAAGAGATTGAAGCCGAGGGAGTTTGAGAGAGTAGAGACCATCCTCACTTGGACCCATGAGAAGGGTGGTGTGTGTAGACTCGTCCTTCACAATAAAAAAGAAGAGTGAAACTCAAAGAAAACATTATTTTCAAGGCAGAATTGTTGAACAGATAAGAGATTCTTTTTAATGCTTGGAATTTGAAGGATGTTGGAAAGATTAAAGGTTTTAGTGGGTGAAAGGAATTTGGATGAGCCAATATGAAAGATAGGAAGAGGATTACCATTACCAACATGGAGTAAGTCATTACCATGATAAACTTCAGAGTTGTCAAGGCTTGATAAGTCAGGAGTTGCATGGCTGTATGTCACACCCCGGGCCCAAGGTGGGTGGAACGTCACAGACTGGCAATATACGTGGCAGCGGAAACTAACCATCATAAGAGCACATAAGGAGAGAAATCACATGGTATTACATTTAAATAACATCACCAGGCCATAACAGTCCAGCCCAATTCAAAAGTATGAATCCATCACAGAAAATTCATATGTTTAATAGACATCAAATAAATTGTCTAAAATGTTTCAAAGTCAAGTAATGCCATTGATAGTCATGGTACTAGTCCATCCTTAAAAGGTTTCCAACGTAATCCAAGCTTCCATCAACATGCTCAAACATATTTTATGTCAACTATAAAGTTGGTGAGTTCAAGTGCTTAAAGTATAAAATAAAAGGACTCTTTAGAATCCATAAGTTAATTTTAAAACTTAAGTATCACTATTGTGGGGTCACAATCAACCCTGCACCCAGTCCCGGCTAGCCTCTTCTAAACTTGTGTTATTACCGGTTAACCCATAGGGAGAACTGAGCCTCAAACAGTATACCATACCTGCCGAGTGGTACACCATAGTATCTTATAAAACTTGTCACATGACACAAACGACCCCATAGGATCTCAGTGTGATACCCTTCCTATTATGTCATTGGGTTATGATGGAAGACACTGTGTGTGGGGGATTCCCCAAGTAGATCTACCCATATAAAACAAGCGGTTCACCAAGAATTAATGATTATGATGCAAGTAAGTGCAGTTTCTAATATTAACCACAACATAAAAGTATCACATAATAGCACATAAGTGATTTTAGTTCAAACATATCATGCTTCATCCTAAAATATTAGTAAAAAGGGAACACTAAAACTCACCTTAGGATCAGTTAAAAGTCCTTCAAGTACTGATAAGTCTGAGTCCTAGCACCCTATTTTTAGGATTACAGGTAGTAAGTTATATGTTTCTAGACTTATTGAAAATATAACTAAGTGCATTATATGGTCATAAGTTCATGTGGCTTCGTTTCTTAGGAGTTTGAGTCAAAAAGTTTCCCTTTTAGGAAAGTTAGGATTTTAGCATATGAATGACAAGTTTTCATGATTCTTAATAACTTGTTAATATAACATTAAGTTTACTAAAAGCTTATGGTCATAAAATGATTTAAATTCAGTGATATTTACGAAATTTAAACTTTGGTCCCTTAAGTTTCAAAATTTACAATTTTGACCCAGAAGTTTGCTTCCTTTCATTTCTTGACCCAAAACGACCCTTGTTATTTTCTTAAGTTTTTTAACACTAAATACTTATTTTAGGGCCTGGAACTTTTTAAATTTAAATCTTTTAAGATTTGGTCATATCTTTGGATTTTACCATTTTTCGGGTCACTAAATAATCTCATTAAGTCTATTTTTCCATCCTTTTTACATATCCAGAAAACACCACAAATTTTTATACATTTAACATCACAAAACCACTAGAAGTAAACATTATGTCACGGATCTTACATACATAGCACCGTTGTTGCTTTTAAAGGGTGTTTTACACCATTTGCACGTGTGTAATCATTATAGTTTGAGCATAAAGATCACCAAACCTTTTTGTAACTTTCAAAACAGATTATAAAGAAGTTAATAAACTGTTTTTGGGCATATTTTAACATAGTTTGAGGGGCTTTTCAAAACAAGTGGGTTATTGGTGCTAAATATAACTTTTTTGAAGTCGTGAGTCTCACAAAAACAGTGATAAGGCCGCAAGATTCTGTTTTTAACAAGGAAAGTGAGATTTATGGTAGAAAAGGGGAGAAAATTCACAAGAATGGCTTTGTTCGAGTGAGCTGAAGCTTACACTTAGGAAGTTTTGCGTTTTTAGACTGCTTCAAGGAGTAGAAGAGCTGTTGAACTTGAGTTGGAGTAGGAACTTCTTGAATCTTGTAAATCCTTGCAAGAAACTTCACTTTAGGTCACCTTCTTGCTTGGTTTTGCTCCTATTCGATGTTGTGCATGAAGAAGGCCTTCGACTTCTTGCTGAAAATGGAGAAGTTGCAGAATTTTGAAGAGGAGAGGGAGATAATTCGTGGATAGATAGAGAGATGGAATGATGGGATGGTTTCATGTATGGAGAAAAGGGAAGGGCGGTGTGCTTCAGGAGTTTTTGTAGAATCAAGAGAGTGTGAGATTGGTGGGAAGGGGGGGCGGCCGATTTCAAATGGGGAGGGGTTTTCTTTTCTTTTTTTTAAGTTTATGTTTAAAACAAAAGGTTCAAGTGATGTATTTTATAAAACTTTGCAAGTATTATGTATTCTTGTATAATTATGGTCTTAAATGTGTGTGTACACACATATGATCTGTTTTATTTAAAATTCTTGATGTCAGACCCTGAATGGATCATACATGTCAATTCAAGGGGTGGTGGCGGTTGCTCTGGTTGGAAGAAATCACAGTCCAAGAAAAAATGCGGATGAGTAAGAACAAATGCGGATGAGCAAGAACAAATGTGGATGAGCAAGAACAAATGCGGATGACCACTGAAGAAATGCGGATGACCACTGAAGAAATACGGATGAAGACCACACATCCGTATTAACCAATACGGGTGAACATTTCAAATGCAGGTTATCATTTTGTACATTTTAACATCGCTCAATAGTTTCTAGACTAAGGCAAGTCATAAAAGAATCTTCTAAGGAAATCAAGCATGAAGTCAATTAACATGGAAGATGAAAATAATATTAATAATAAAATGAAATACTGCTAGATTATACTAAGGTTTAAAGTAGGACCTAGAATCCAGTTGTTACATTCTCCCACCATTTGGGAAATTTCGTCCCGAATTTTAGTTTCGATTAGATTCTGAACGGGTAGGTTTAAAGAGATGCGGATACTCTTTTCTCATCTCATCTTCTCGTTCCCATGTGAACTCGGGTCCTCGCCTAGAGTTCCATCTTACTTTAACCCTGGGTATGCAACTTCGCCTAAGTTTCTTGACCATTCGGTTAGTAATCTCTAAAGGCTCCTCCACAAAGTTCAACTTGTTACTTATTTTGGCCTCTTTCAATCGTAATTCTAAGGCTTTGTCTGCAAGACACTTCTTCAAGTTAGACACATAAAAAGTGTCATGCATGTAGCTCAATTCTTGAGGTAGCCTTAATTGGTATGCTACCGGCCAACCCTTGACAAAATTTCAAATGGTCCAATGTATCTTGGGCTTAGCTTGCCTTTCTTGCCAAATCTGATTGAGCCCTTCCATGGTGCGAATTTTAACATCACTCCAAAGCCTGTTGGGGAGATCTCCAAAATCGTGAGTTGAAGCGACTATCACGGTCTGAGATAATCGATAGTGGCACTCCATGCCTGTCCCTACTTCATCGATGTATAGTTGTGCTTGCTTCGCTAAGTCGTAGTCTTCTCGAATAGGTAAGAAGTGAGCTGATTTGGTAGCCTATCCACTATTACCCAAATAGCATCATGTCCTCGAAGGTTCTTGGTAACTTTGTAACAAAATCCATCATAATATTATCCCATTTCCACTTCGGATTTCAGGCTGTTGTAAAGTTCTGACGGTTTTTGGTTTTCGGCTTTTAACCATCGCACATGTCAGATATTTCCCCACATAGGTGGCAATGGATTTCTTTCATCCAAGCCACCAGAAGAGAATCTTTAAGTCTTGATACATCTTGTCACTTCCCGGGTGAACCCAATATCTAGATTTATGGCTTCATCTAGGACTATCTCTCTAATTCCTCCATATTTTGGTACCCAAGTCCTTCTTCATACTTAAACAACCCTCATTACTCACTTCTAAACGTTTTTTCACTCCCATTACCATCTCCTCAGTTAGTTTGTCCTCCTTCAGAGCTTCCCTTTGGTGCTTCTTTTAATCTAGCGGTAAGGCTAGTATACACGCTCATTCTCAAGGCACTGACTTGAAGGGGCTTTTCCCTTTCCTTCCTACTCAAGCATCCGCCACCACATTGCCTTAACCGGATGGTACCGATCTCATATTCATAATCGCTCAATAATTCTCTACCCATCTTCTCTGGCGCATGTTTAACATCTTCTGATCAAGAATGTGTTGCAAACTTTTGTGATCGGTATAGATAACACACTTGGTACCATAGAGATAGTGTCTCCACATCTTGAGTGCAAACACCACGGCACCCAATTCTAGATCGTGAGTAGTGTAGTTTCTTTCATGCTCATTTAACAATCTAGATGCGTAATCAATCACCTTGTCTCGCTGCATTAACACACATCCCAGCCCCTGACGCGAGGTGTCACAATAGACTACGAAATCCTCAACGCCTTCAGGTAGGGCAAGGATAGGTGCGTTGCACAACTTCTCCTTGAGTAATTCAAATGCTTCGTTCTATTCTTTTCCCTATGTGAAGGCTATATCCTTTTTGGTTAGAGCGGTTAGTGGCTGCACAACGTGAGAAGTCCTTAATAAACCTCCGATAGTATCCAGCCAAACCAAGAAATTGCCTTATCTCCGTAGGAGTTTTAGAAATTTTCCAGTTTTTAATGGCTTCTATTTTTTATGGATCTACTTGAATCCATTCTTTATTCACTACATGCAATAGAAACTGGATTCCGCGCATCCAAAACTCACATTTAGAGAACTTTGCATATAATTGCTCGTTCTTGAGTAATTCAATAATCAGTCTAACATGTTTCTCATTCTCTTCCTTGCTACGGGAGTAGATCAAAATATCGTCAATAAACACAATCACAAACTTTTCAAGATATGGGCGGCATTCCCGGTTCATGAGGTCCATAAATGCTGCTAGTGCATTAGTCAGTCCAAAGGGCTTGACTAAGTACTCATAGTGTCCATTTCTATTTCTAAAGGCTGTCTTAGGTATGTCCTCTTCCCTTATCTCAGTTGATGGTATCCCGATCTTAAATCTATCTTGGAAAAATAGCTGGCTCCGTATAGTTGATCAATAAGTTATCGATTCTCGGAAGAGGATAACGGTTCTTTATTGTAAGCTTGTTCAATCCCGATAATCAATGCACATTCATAGGGTTCCATCCTTCTTTTTAACAAATAGTATTGGTGAACCCCATGGAGAAACGCTTGGTCGTATAAATCCTTTGTCTAGCAACCCTTGGATTTGTAGCATTAGCTCCTTCATCTCTGGTGGAGCGAGTCGGTAAGGTGCCTTGGCCACTGGTGCGGCACCAGGCACTAGATCTATATGGAATTCGACCTGTCTAGTTGGAGGGACTCCCGGCAGATCCTCGAGAAATACTTCCGGGTACTCAGACACCACCAGTATATCATCCATTTTCTTTCCTTCTCTCGTTTTCATCATGTAGACTATGAAAGCTGAGCATCCCTTGTGGAGACTCTTGGTAGCCTTTAAGTGGGATATCATGGGCTGTAGCGTGTTGCTTCTATTAGCGTGAATCTTAGTGTCTTTCCATCAATTAAGGTATTTTAAGCAAGCACTCATCACACACTATTTCAACCTTATTTTTAGCTAACCACCATTCCCACGACCACATCAAATCCTCCTAACATTATAGGCATCAAGTCTATCTTAATGGATTACCCTTTAATTCAGGGTGTAGTCCTTAATGAGTTCATTATTGTTCTATTATGTTTACCGTCGGCTAATTCTACGGTATATGCATCGGTAGAGTACAAGCTTCTAAATCAGTCAAAGATCTAAAGGTAGTGGAACACAAACTACCTTTCGGTCTAGTATCAAATAGAACGGTAGCGGGATGGTTGTTTATGAGAAACGTACCGTTAACCACATCAGGTTCCTTACGAGCACCATTTGGATCCATCACAAATGCTCTTCCCTTGGGTTTGTTAGATCTGGCATCCTTATCCCTTTCTAGCTTAGGACATTTGTTCCTCATGTGTCCTGGATCTCCACACTCTTACTTGCTTACCCGGCTCAAACGTACAGTCCTTAATCAAATGACCAGTTTGCTTACACCTAAAACAAGGCATCGGGTTGCACTCGCCTTGGTGATGTAGTTTACACTTGTTGTAGAAGGGGCTTGTACCTAAGTAAAGCTTCCGAGCTCTTCCACCATGATTATCACACCTTACACCTTCGTCAGTTCTCTTGCTTGAGCTACCACTGTTGCCGATCATCTTCTTAGCATCAAACCACTTCCTTTCTCACCCATTGCTTTCTTCTTGTCCTCAGTTTTCACATATTCTGTCCATTCAGCTCTAACTAGGTCATCAGTCAAGCTGCTAGTGAGATCGACTGCTGCTTGCAATGTTGTAGGTCTGGAAGACCGGACATGCTCTAACTCTAAGATGTAATCCCCAGATGAATGGGCTACACCTTTAGTTTTTGGTGTCATCAGGTGGGGCACCTGTAAGACCCCGTTTTCGGAGACCTCACAGTTGTACCATCACAACATTTTTCATATAAAATAAATACATTTCATGAAAATATCGCAGCGGATTAATTTACCAAAAACCATTCATTGCATTAAATATTTAATGTTGCCAAATAATACATTAATGTATATAGGAGTTACAAAAGAAACGTTTAGTCAGTTTTCACATATTCTGTCCATTCAGCTCTAACTAGGTCATCAGTCAAGCTGCTAGTGAGATCGACTGCTGCTTGCAATGTTGTAGGTCTGGAAGACCGGACCATGCCTCTAACTCTAAGATGTAATCCCCAGATGAAATGGGCTACACCTTTAGTTTTTGGTGTCATCAGGTGGGGCACCTGTAAGACCCCGTTTTCGGAGACCTCACAGTTGTACCATCACAACATTTTTCATATAAAATAAATACATTTCATGAAAATATCGCAGCGGATTAATTTACCAAAAACCATTCATTGCATTAATATTTAATGTTGCCAAATAATACATTAATGTATAATAGGAGTTACAAAAGAAACGTTTAGTTGCATTACAAAACAACATAATTATCATGCACGAATGGATGCCAGTCTTGCCCGCCAAGTAGTCTTCCCCCGCGTGCCATCCCAACAACAAATTACCTGCCAATTGAAAATGCATAAAAGTCAGCGTTGCTGAGTGAGTTCTAGTTTTAGAATTAAAATCCTTAGTTTAGATATATAAAAATATCATTTTCTTAAAATACTTTCTTTTCATAAATCCGTAACTTCCGTACATGATCACACATCATACGTACAACAAGATAATATTTATTATTATCTTTCATCATTCTTCACTTTCATTTCGTACTTTTATCATTATCTTTCACTTTCTACCAGACCAATGTGCAATACCCTGAATATTGTGCACGAAGTGGGTACTGGGCCAAGGTCTATAAATAGACCCCTAACATTGCGCACGAAGCCTGACCCAGTACCTAGGGCATGCTACAAGGGTCCAGTCAATCTCAAAGATTGACCCAGTGTGCATCCTTCGTGTTAGTTAAACCGCACACAGTTGAGCTAACGACAACATGGTCGTGCACTTGCTTGCAAGACTTTTATTCATTCATTAAGTTCCACTTTTCATTAACATTAATCTTTCACTTCATTTATGATAATACTTTACGTATACGAGTATAGACACACCACGTAAAGTCACGTAATAATACATAATATGGAACATAAGAACAAGCAATAATCATGCATAACATCAACACATATAACCATCAAAACATCCCAGGGCTAAACCCTAAAATTTCTATTTCCCAAAATCTCAGAAATTTTTCTAAGGCATTTAGGCGCATGAGCACTATGCAGGTGTATGAGCACTATGCAGGCGTACCAACACTTAGGCGCATGGAAAAGTTAGGCTCCTGAACTAACAATTAGGCATATGAGAAATTTTCTGGGCGCATAGATACTATTTAGGCGTATGAGGTTCACTTAGGTATTTTGGGCAGTGGGCGCATGGGCACTATTGGGGCACATGGGATGGAACTTAGTCTTTTGGCTAAGTATCAGGCGCATCAGCCTACCACTTAGGCGCATGGGCAAAAATCCAGGCGCATGAGCAACACTTAGACTACTGGGAAAAATTTCTAGGCGCATGAGGTACTATTTAGGCGCATAAGAAAGACTTAGGCGTCTGAGCTAAATTTCAGGCGCATGAGCCCTATTTGGGCGCATGGGCAGCAGACTTACGTGTTTTTAAATTATTTCCAGTCCCAAACATCATTCTAACATGCTCATAACTTAAATCTACCATTCTAAGCACCTAAAACAAGCATAAACCAAGAAATACAACCAACCAAACACAACATACATACGGTTATCATACATACAAGTTGTAAAATATTTTTTACATGCATTTTCAGCCCCAAGAAGTTTAAAAAACACAAAACCGGGGATCTAGAACTCACCTAATGCAGCCTTCAAGTAAAACTCCACTGAACTTGAGGGCACAAAGAGTCCAAACACCTAAAAACACAACAAAACACACACAACCAAGCACAAGAACACATAAAAATCAGTTTTAAGGTTGAAATCCCACAAAACAGAACCAAAACACAAAGAAACACTCACCAATTGCGAAACTCAGCTTCAACTTCCTTGAAACCGAGAGAAAACTCTGCTCTTCTTTATTCTTCTTGTCCAGCCGAAAGCAAAAGGTGTAAAAAGGCAGATGCATAGGCGACCATACCCATTTAAACATAAAATAATAGTGTTTTATACTTTTTACACTTTGGCCCCCTCCACTTATGCTCCTTTTCTTTTCTTTCAAGATACTTTTCTTTTTTTTTCTTTCTTTTTATTAAAATTTCCCGGTGTTACAAGTCCACCCCCCTTATAGAGGCTTTGTCGCCGAAACCTATTATTCTTCGAATAGTTATGGGTAATGTTGTCTCATCTCTTCCTCAGTCTCCCACGTAGACTCAGATCCCTTCCTGTGCTTCCACTGCACTCGCACCAGTGGAACCACCTTATTTCGTAACCTCTTCTCTTTTCGATCAATGATTGTCACTGGTTGCTCTACATAGTTGAGTCGTTCATCCACTACAATTTCTTCTAGTGGTACAATCATGTCTTCTTCAGCTAGGCATTTTCTTAGATGGGATACATGGAATGTTGGATGAATTCCACTTACTTCATCAGGTAGCTCCAATCAATAGGCCACCTCTCCTACACGTGCAACAATTCGGAAAGGTCCTATGTACCTCGGACTGAGCTTACCCCGCCTCCTAAACCAGATGATTCCAATCAATAGGCCACCTTCAACATGACCCTATCGCCCACATTGAATTCGACGGTCTACGCCTCTTGTCGGCATACGACTTTTGCCTATCTTTCATCTCCTTCATGAAGGCCTTGATCTTCTCTAATTTCTCAGTCGTCGCCTCAATCACCTCAATACTACCCAGTCTTTCTGCCCGATGTCTCCCCAACACACGGGCGTTCTACACCTTCTACCATATAGCATCTCATACGTTAGCATGCCAATGCTGGTATGATGTTATATTCCTCCAAAGTCGATCACGCATGCACGAAGCATATCCTTAAGTTTCTGGATCGTCCTCTCAGACTGACCATCTGTCTGGGGATGGTAAGTTGTACTAATATGCAACCTCGTGCCTATTGTATCGTGAAACCTCTTCCAAAACTTCAATGTAAACCGAGTGTCATGGTCTGACACAATAGACACCGGTACACAATGACGAGCTACAATCTCCTTAATGAATAGATCTGCCAACCTCTCGAATGAATACGTCTCACGGATCGGCAAAAAGTGGGCACTCTTCGTAAGACGGTCAACTATCACCCATATGGCATCGTACCCCCTTGCCGTACGTGGTAGCTTCGTGATGAAGGCCATGGTGATGTGTTACCACTTCCACTTGGGTATATCCAAAGGCTGGATCTTCTTGTATGGCTTCTGATGCTCTGCCTTCAATTGCAAGCAACTAAGGCACTTACTCACGTACTCCGCCGCATCACCCTTCATACCCGGCCACCAGTAATCTTTCTTCATATCATGATACATCTTGGTAGCACCAGGATAAATGGAGTATCGAGTCATATGAGCCTCATCCATGATCCGCTCCTGTAAGCCTCTATAACGAGGGATCCATATCCGCCCGAAGCGGGTTCTAACTCCATGAGTATTTTCACCCAACTTCGTGACTAGACCTCTCATCCTTTTAGAGTTAAGGCAATCTTCTTTCAATGCCTCATCTTGGAACTCCTTGATCTGTGTCATCACATCGGAGGTCATAATCAACTGGTAAGCTTTCACCCGGATTGGCTCGTGGTATCTTTTTTCGGCTAAGGGCATCTGCCTAGTGGATCTCACAATCATAATCCTTGATCAATTCCAGCCACTCCTTTGTCTCATATTGACATTCTTCTGCTCAAAGAAGTATTTCAAACTCTTATGGTCCGTGAAGATAGTGCACTTCGTCCCGTACAAGTAATGCCTCCAAATCTTCAACGCGAAGACCACGGCCGTTAACTCCAAGTCATGAGTAGGGTAATTAGCCTCGTGGATTTTCAACTGTCGGGACGCGTAGGCTATCTGCAGGACCGGGTAAGGGTACTTAACACTTAGTTTCACACTAAGGAGAGATCTTAGGTCACTTAACAATTCAAATAGGGAACTGATAACTTAAACAGATGATACTAAGAACACAAGTAAATTAAAGAGACAGAACTAAGAAAAACACAAGAACACAAGATTGGTTTTCAATGATGTTGTATATTGATCTCAAGTTCTTTTACAAGTGTTAAAAGCATAAAGAAATTACAAGAACCAGAGACACTTTTATACTACAACCTACAACCGTCACTTACATGTAAAGACAGTTGGGATTTGACTAATCTAGACAACAAGATCAATCTAAAGTCAAAAGGCAGATTGCCTTTTGACTAGTGACTATGACATGCCATAGCTCATTGACTTTTCCTAATGCAAAAAGTCTACAGGAACAAGTAAGGTAACTTACATACAAAGGCCGTTCCTACTTTTTAATAAAGCATGGGAGTTTCACCAACTTGTGTAAAGTAGGTGAACCACCAGAGCAGACAGCAGAAAGTGTGTCAGCTTTATCAAAAGTTGAATCAGAGAAAGCATATTTTCTCTGTCCTCTGAAGAAATATCTTCACTGTTAGCTTCGGAAGATCTTACACTTAGACATATTTGAGAGTGTAAGACTTCTAAAGCTGTTCATCTTTGTTCCTAGTGCATGAATCGAAGACTGGTTGTTCTGGCTTGTTGGTTGCATCAGCCTCATAATCTTCAGATGATCTTACAAACTCCCCCTAGGCTGATGCTACCAAAACAGAGAAGTTCTTCAGACTTTGATAGTCCATATTAGGATCCTCAGCATACCTTTCTTCATCATTAGGTCTGGATCCTTCAGACTAACATAGAAATTCTCATGTCAAAGAGATCATGTAGAGAAAGATTGAGCATGTCTTCTGAGGAATCACATTCATGCCTTCCTGATCTCTTATGACATACCATGCTGTCGTGATCTTCATCATAAGACCATGACACATTTGTCTTCCACCAGCAAAAGGCTCTACTATGATTGGAGTTTGTTGAGAGACCTCTTCATGCACTCCCTCAGGATGCTCTGACTCATCCTAAGGTTGGAGGTGGATGCCTTTCTTTTTTTTCTCTTGAGGTTGATCTTCTGGCCATCCTTTTTCTTTTCCCTGATGATTTTAACTGAGGGGACTGGTCTTGAGTACCAGGTTGTTCAGTTGAGTCCCCCTCAGTTGGGATCTCCTCTCTCATAGGTTCAGAAGGAGAGAAAGAGGACCCAGCTATGGATCAAAAGATGAAGTTGGCTGAGATACAGCTCCAGGTTCAGGTTGTGTTGTCTCAGTGGGTTCAACCTTCACCTTAACATCAGATTGAGCTGTACTTGGTGGAGAATGCAAGTCCACCAGCTCTCCCTTCTTTATCTTCTGCTTGATTACCCTTATATGCTCATCCATTATGGATAAAGACATAGGGCCAAGCCCCCTTCCGAGAATCCATACAGCTTCAAGAAGCTCATCATCCTTTGTGTGTCAGAAGACTTCTTTTGGCTTTTGTGGATGATGGCCCTTGACTTTGCAGCTTCTTCCCTTAATTTTTCTTTTCAGCTTGTTTTTCTCTTTTAGCTTTTTTCTTCCGTCTCTTATTGTATTCAAACATATGTACTCAGATGGTAAGGGAAGAAGTGCATCTGCCTGATAGAGACCTGTGGAACTCAGGTAGCTGATCATCTTTAGTCCTTTCTTCTTCGTTGCTACCTGAGGTGTTCAGTGGCCACAGTCTCTGGCTCAGGACTTTCTTGAACTGGGAGAGGACAGTAATGTTCTTGTATAGTCTTTTTCAGCCTTATTTCTTCCTTGTGCTTGAGGAGCAATACTGCATCCTCTGATTCCTTCCTCTCCTTTGACAACTATGTGTCAGCCAATTCATTCAATTCATCTAAGGGGAGAGAGATGAGTTCATCAACTTTATAGTTTCTGGTTCCCAGGTAGTTTAGCCTGGCTGCCCTTAACTCATCTTCCTGAGTGTTTAGCCTGGGCCCCTGATTACAGCTTCCATAAACCCTGAGAAACCACTTGAACTCTCTCCCCTCATCTTCCTCTTCCTCTCTCTCTTCACCTCCTCAATCTCCTCAGGAGTCAGTTTCCTTTTGCCTTTGTCAACCACAAGCTTTGGTGACTTAGGCTGGAGAGAGCTTTGGCCTTCATTGCTTGGTTCAGCTGTCAAGCTCTGGCCAGACAGAGGTTATGAAACACCATCATCAGCTGGTGTTTCACTGAGGATAATGGGTGCAGAGGGAGATCCTATCTCAAGGTTCATAGGTTCAACCTCTGGGCCTTCAGTCAAGGTTTTCTCTTTGAAGCTAATCTTCGGGTCTACCTCAACATCTAGTTGACCAAAGATCTCACCTTCTAGCCTCTGTCTATATAATTTTGATCTCAATTTAAACTCCTCTAGCACCCTGTCTTGGATTCTTTCTACCAATCTTGCTGCTTGTTTATTATTGCTTGGGTTGACAAGTGGCAGATCTACCAAGTTGATGCTCTCATAGAAACTCAGATGTGAAATGTTGAGAACTTCTAGTTGACCCTGAGCTCTAGAGATCACAAGAGCTCTCCTATTACTGTCATACCACCAACCCCAAATTAGGTTCTCAGAAGGGGCAGACATTGCTTTTGGGATTCCCTCCTCAAACAGTTGTCGAATGAGCAAATGTAGATCACTGTCTAGAGGAGGTTGCTGAGTATGAACATCTACAAGAGAGGATGGTGATTCCTCTATGTCCATACTCTGGGAAGAACTCCCAAGTTCTGTGATTTTCAGAATTTTCTCCCCCTTTTTGGTAGCATCACCCTCTGGCATGGGTGAGCTGGGAGATTGATCCATGACATCCATAGGTTTTTATGGACCTAGATGATTTGTCCTCACGGGTCTCTCAGCTAACTTGCCCTTGAGATCAGTGATCTCAAGTTGCTGGTCATTGACCCTCTTCTGTAAGATAGTCACCTGAGATTCCAGGTAAGCTGTCTTTGAAACAAAATAGGTGCAAAGATGTTACAGTTTATGCACCTTTTGTTGCATACTCCCTCATCTTCAAATGAAGAATCATTGGGGGATGAGAGAATTGGACCTAAGTCTTCTTCCTCACCACCAGCATGGGTTTCTTGGCTGCTGGATTTCCCTGCCCAATGACAACCTCCAGAGAAGTGTAAAGAGGCTGGGTTACCATGGTAGAGGTCCTAGTGATGTTATCACTTGCAAAAGTGATAGCCTCTGCCATATGGATTTCCTGAATAAGTTCAGGACGATCCACCTCAGTAGGGGGTTGCTGATGTGGGCTAGAGATGGGGGAAGCAGAAGTACTCATCTCTCCTTGAGTATGGGAAGAGAGGAGAGACTCATGGTACTCACTGAAGCCCAAATCTTCATTAGAATAGAAGTTGAGGCTAGGAATGGGGTGGTTTAGATTAAGAGGTTGGGGATGGTAGCTTTCCCCAGAAGGTTGATCACTAGAGTACTGAGACTCAGAGTGATGGCTTAAGGCTGTTTGTGGGGTTGTGAGCTCATCAGGCTGAGCATGAGGAACCTCAGCACTGAGTGGTGGAAAGATGGGAGTGGTCTGCTCCTCAAGGGAATTGGGAGCTCGAGATTCCACTTCCTCCTGTATGTGTTCTGATATGGGGGCCTGCACATGCTTAGTAGCAAGTGTAGGGGTTCGTTGGGATTTTCTTTTGTAGGTGATGGTGATGGTAGGCTGTGTTTGAGGTGGTTGAGAGGTGGAGGGTGTTGGTTCAACACTAGCTGGTGCTGCTAGGTTTTCACCCTGAGCAATGAGCTTAAACATTTTTGGGACAAGGGCTGTTTCTACCCCAGAGAAGCCAACAGTTCGCTTCTTCAAGATTTTGAAGATGCCAGGCCTCATTTGTCCTATTTTAAGAATATTACATGTTCCCCTCAACTGTGGTCCCAACTCACAGTTGAGAATGTGTTGAACATACCTAGGGTACATGTAATACTCTAAGGAGTCCAAGTTTGTAAGTAAATTAGTATATACAAACTGAGAGTACCTGAACTTGACCCATTGTACCATCCTATGGACTATAAAGGAGAGGTCTTCTGGAACTTGATCCCATCCTCCATGCTTGTTAGAAAGGCTGTGAATGACGACATGAAGGAGGTATTTCCATTGAGATGAGACCTTCCCCTTCCTGAAGGTTTTGACTAAGAAGTCACCTTCATTGCCCATCTGCTGAAAGGAGTGGTTAACAGTAGATTTAGGAAAGGACAGCTCACCTGCTTCATCATCCAATTGCAAATGGGTGTTTATGATGGCTGGAGTGATGAAAACTATCCTCCCCTGCACTATAGCAGACAGTGCCTTCTCCTCGTCCATGGTGACCTCTTGACAGGTCCTCTAAAACTAAAGCAACTATTCTCTCATAGAGAGGAGGATAAATTGTAAGGGAGGTAAAGTAGTGAGACGAAGAAAGATACCTACACACATCTGAGAAGCTTGGATCCTTCTCAGAGTGTAACAGGGCAACCTGATTGTGTTCCTGCGTAGGTGCATGGAAAAATCAGGGTCGTTGTGACGATCAATGTTGGCTATTTGAGGAAGCTTTACAATGAAGAAAGGAAGAAGAAGATGAAATTTGGGGGTAATTTTAGGGTAAGGATCAGTGAGAGTAGAGAGACGAAATAGAACCTTTTAGAAGATAAATGTTATGGATTTCAGACAAAGTTATGACAAAAATATAAACTTTGAAATCCGCAAGTGGGTTCACTTCTGTACGCCCAAAAAGTTAGTTTTCTTGGAAGTTGTAAAACTTCCGGAAGGCTTCGGAAGCTTTGTAGCAAAGCTTTTTTTGCTTCGGAAGAGTATTTTGAAAATTTGGCTTCGGAAGAAGTGAATAAGTCTTCCGAGACTTAGTTGCTTTCGGAAGATATTTGTTCTTTGAATGCATTTAAGTGCTTATATACAAATTTAAGCTTCGAAAGATACTCCAAGAATTTCTTTCGAAGGTAAATCTTAGATAAGCTGTTAAATGATTTAAAGGCATAAATTTCTTCCGAAGGCAATTTGAGTTCTTCCAAAGGTAAATTTTCACAAATCTAAGGAATATCAGTTAAAAGATAGTTTTCTTCCAAAGAGAACTGGGCTTATAAGGTGATCTAATAGACAACTTAGGACACACAATTTTAGGAAATAAGTTGATTAAGTTATTAAAGAAAATCTATTCAAAGTTAATCATCCCAATAGCTGATACAAGATATTTAAATCTTTGTTCATCAAATGCCTTTATGAATAGATCAACATATTGTTCATTTGTGTTAACTTTAATTAGTTTGATCAATCCCTTTTCAAAATTATCCCTATTCAAATGATACTTGATGTTGATGTGTTTGGTCCTTGAGTGCTGCACAGGATTCTCTGTAATAGAGATGGTACTATTGTTGTCTATGTGGATGGGAGTCTCCTTGAAGTTGAACCCATAGTCTAGCATCTGATTCTGAATCCAAAGCGCTTGAGCACAGCAGCTTGCAGCAGCAATGTATTTAGCTTCAGCAGTTGATGCAGACACACAGGATTGCTTCTTGCATTGCCAAGAGACTATCCTTCCACCAAGGAATTGACATCCCCAGATGTGGACTTTGCAGTCATGTTGCAGCCACCATAATCACTATCTGTATAAGCATAGAGATTAAAGTCCGAATTCTTTGGATACCAAAGGCCTAGATTTGGAGCACCTTTGAGGTATCTGAGAATCCTTTTGACAGTGATTACGTGTGACATCTTGGGGTTGGCTTGATATCTTGCATATATACATGTGGCAAACATAATATCAGGCCTGCTAGCAGTAAGGTACATAAGTGACCCAATCATAGCCCTGTAGAGATGTTCATCAACACACTCCCCCTCAAGATCAGGACCAAGGGAGTGGTTTTTGGCTATGGGTGTCTTTGCAACCTTACAGTCAATCATCTTGAATCTTGTAAGTTTGTCCTGTACATACTTTGACTGACTAATAAAGATGTCGTCTTCAACCTGTTTCACTTGAATTCCTAGAAAGAAACTAAGTTCCCCCATGGCACTCATTTCAAATCTATTCTTCATGAGCATCTCAAAGTTTTTGCAGAGCTTTGGATTAGTTGAACCAAAGATGATATCATCTACATATATTTGGACTAGCAGTGTGTCATTCCCTGTTTCTTTGATGAAGAGAGTCCCATCAATAGTACCTCTTTTGTATCCATGATGACAGATGTATGTTGATAGTGTCTCATACCACTTTCTTGGAGCTTGATGCAGTCCATATAGAGCTTTATCAAGCTTGCAGACATAATCAGGATTATCTGGGTCTGTAGAGCCAGGTGGTTGTTTGATATAAACTTCTTCATCAATCACCCCATATAGAAAAGCACATTTCATATCAATCTGGTAGACCTTGAAATCCTTGGATGCAGCATTAGCTAGGAATATTCTTACAGCTTCAAGTCTTGCAACTGGAGCAAAGACATCAGTGTAATCAATCCCTTCTTCTTGAGTGTATCCTTGGACAACCAGTCTAGCCTTGTTCTTGATGATAATTCCTCTATCATCCTTCTTGTTCCTGAATACCCATTTGGTACCTATGACAGTCTTCCTTTGAGGAAGAGGGCATAAGTTCCACACATTTTGTCTTTTGATTTAAAGCAGCTCATCTTGCATAACTTCAATCCAGCTTCCACCCTTCAAAGCCTCATCAATTTTCTTTGGCTCTATCTGGGATAAGAAACAAGAATGTAGACAAACATGGCGTTCATGAGTTTGTCCTCTTGATCTTACCCCTGAGTCAACATTTCTAATGATGTTTGTGGTGGGATGTGACTTGTGGATCCGAAGTAGAGGGATCACAGCAAGTTGGTTGGACAGATCTAAATTAGAGAAATTCTGATCTGGCAATGAGGTGTCTCCCACCACATCATCACACTTATCAAGAGAAACTTGATCCAATGAGTGTGTGACATCATTCATTTTGTCGTCAATGGAGTGGTTATCAGCATCAAGAAATTCTTGATCACTGCCACCACCTCTAGTTCCTCCTACATTAGAAGTTCCTTCTCCTAAATTTTGAGCCTCTGAGCTAAAATTTAAAGGCAATTCAGTTGAATCAGTAGTATTTGTCATGCTTGTGCTGATAGGAGCCTCAATTATAGGGTTAGTCACCACTGGAGCTGAAGTAGTCTTCTTGGTTGGTCTTCTCAGCTTAAATCTTGGATCAGGATCTTCTGTTGATCTGTTATCTGTAGATCCTAAAACATTCTCACAAGACTTGTTAAAACAGTTGGTAACTAAATCAAGATCAAACAGCCAATCCGGACCAAAACCTTTCACATAAGGTATGTGTTCATTGAAAGTCACATTGGTTGACTCCTCAATGATTCTAGTTCTGAGATTGTATACTCTATAAGCCTTAGCTTAAGAAGAGTGTTCAACAAAGTGTCCATCATCTGATTTCTCAGCAAACTTGGCTATTTGATCTTTGGTATTCAAGATGGCGCAAGAACATCCAAATGTTCTGAGAAAACCAATGAATGGTCTCCTTTTGTGCCACAGTTCATAAGGAGTCTTACCATGTGTCTTAACCACTAAAACTCTGTTTTGCACATAGCAGGCTGTGTTGACAGCCTCTGCCCAGAAGGTGATAGGCAGTTTAGAGTCAGAAAACATGGTTCTAGCAGCTTTAATAAGTATCCTGTTTCTCCTCTCAACAACACCATCTTGTACATGTTCCCTTTCCTGGGGGCTCGGAGCAGAATATGCTCTTGAGGATGTCAACCCCAGGCTTGAGAACAATGCACTCATGCTCAGTCTAGAGCATGTGATGTTTTTGGTCACAAAATTGGGACACACTCTGAAGATTGTATCTAAGCTCCTTGACAAAGTTTACCTTCTTAATGTTGAGCTTACCATTTGTAACCTTGCCCCTGCCAGTAATGTAACCTCCTGCATCTCCTCAAAAAGCAATTGGTCCTCCATCAAATCTTTCAAAGTTTTGAAGTAAGGACTCATTGCCTGTCATGTGCCTGGAGCAGCCACTATCAATGATCCATATATTTCTGTTTGCCTTTGGCTATTCCTGCACAAAAAGAGATGATTTAGTTATATTTGGAAACCCAAGCCTCATTGGTCTTGGGCTTGTTAAAATGAGTTGAAGGCAATGAAATATTAAGTGATCCTATGTTCAAGCTCTAAGGATCATTTGCTGTTGCTGATGAAGAATCTTCAGTCACACGGTCTTCCTTCATCTTCCACGTCACCTTTGGAAAATTTGGCTTGACCTTCAAAGCTTCGGAAGCTTTTGCAGCTTCGAAAGATTTGGAGACTGGACCTTCGGAAGATCTTGCTTTCACTGCAGCAAGCTTCATTACTTTGGAAGCATTCCTTTCTTCCGAGACCAAATTTTCTTCCGAATGCAATTTTTCACTTGCCTTCTTATTCATTTTGGAGCTTCCGAAGGAAACAAATTTTCCTTCCAAGGCTTTCTTTTCCTTCTTCTTCCCAGAAGCCTTCTCTTTGACCATGTGAATAGTACTTTTAGAATTGTAGATGCAATCCTTAGCCAGATGAGAAGTACTACCACACATGATGCAGTCCATTTGCTTCCTTCTGGGAGTCTTCTTCTGAGAGCAAGACTGAACTTGAACACTTTCTTTCTCCAGCTTCTTCTTCACAGATGATGCAATAATTTTCTTAAGGAGAGAATTTCTCTTGGAGGAGGATGGTTCAGACTGTGTAGCAGTGGTACACAGCAATTCAGCCTTCTCTTTGCTGGAATGAGTTGGAACTATACTAAAACTCCTGGTACTAGAGTTTGTAGTTGATTCCTTAGCCTTTAGCACTTCAAACCCTGCAGAGATGAACACTTGTTTCTGCTTGGAGTCAAAAGTGGCCTTGATCTCTTGAGCCTTCTTTGATCTTCTCTTTGCTCTTCTGATCAAGTTCTTCCTCTTTGTCTTTGTCAAACCAGCCTTCTTACTCTCCTTAGGAGCATGATGACCCTTTTTGGATTGACTCTCTTCACTCATTTCAGAGTCATTCCTCACCATCTCCTCTTTATCCTCTTCATCACTGAGGTCTATAGAAGGCAGCTCATCTTGACCAGTTCCACACCTTGGAGATCTTACTGATAGTAGGGTGTGTGGAGGAGCTATCTTACAAGATCCCAGTCCCTGCTTATTCTGATAACAAACTTTTGCATGCAGAGATGAGGATATTATGTTCTTGAAGGTCTCTTCTTTAAGAACACATTTTTCTGCCCTGGCTTTGCTGATCACAAGCTTAGCTTGGCATTCTGTCAACTTAGTAACAAGATCGTTTATTTGAGTCTTGTAGTTTGTTTGCTCATGTTTAAGAATTGAAATTGTTTTTTCTAGATCTTCTATTTTAAGCTTATAATCATTTTCTGCTCTCTTAAAATCAGCTTTTAAAATGTTTAAAGACTCAATATCATATCTCATTTCTAAGTTGTAGGACCTGTATGTGTTTACTTTAGCAATACATTCAGGAGAGCAAAGATGTTCTAATACCTTGGCTTCATCATGGTCAGCCATGAGTGCTTGATTTGGAGAAGCATCTTCAGCTTGGAAGCTCTAGTCAAAGCCTCCTTCTTCAACAGCAACTGTAGCTTGTTGTCTTGGCTTCTCATTCTGGTGCCCTCCTTCAGTGTAGTTTGGCCTGGATGATGCTTGGCCACCATTTGACTTAGGTGCCTTGCATTCTCTAGAAAAGTGTCCCATCTTTACAGTTGTAACACTTTACTTTGATTTTGTCTAGCCCAAATTTGCCACTGGCTGCATTGCTAGGAAACCTTCTCCCAGTCCTCTTGTAAAACTTTTGGGCTCTGTGAGTGAGAAGAGCCATCTGCTGGACTATCTCCATATATTCCAGATCATCTGGATGGATACAATCCAGGTCTTCAAGAGTGAAGAGAAAGTTGCCTGAACTTTCATCAGTAGAGACAAAGGCTTGAGAGGAACTTGTCTCTTGGAAGGGACTTCCTAAGATGTAGCTCTCTCTGGGTGTCTCTGGGAAGGTGATGAAAGGACCCTTTTGTGAAGTTTCAGGGTAGCAGATAAGATGATGTTGTGGTTCTCTGCTATCCCTTTCACCCACATGAAGGGCTGAACTCTGGTGAGTATTGGAGTTACCAGATGAATTTTGTATGTTCATCTCCATCTGGTATCCACTGAGTATCCCATACAACTCAGTGAGAGTAAGGGTCTTGAGGTTTTCAGTCCTCTTAATGAACACATAATAGTGTGTCCATTGTCTGGGAAGAGAGGACATGAACTTCCTAACAATATCCCTGTTCTCAATAGTTACTCCAACATCAGCCAGAGTATCCACAATCTCAACATACCTGACGTATTGTTGAGTCATGGTTTCACCTGTCTTGAAGGTTAAGTTTTCAAACTGCTGCTTCAGGAGGTCCTTCTTGTTCTCCTTGGCTTCATTGGACCCCTCATACATCAGTTTTAGTGCATCCCATAGCTGTTTAGCGGTCTTGCACTTCTTGAAATCTCTGTAGATGGAGTTTGGAAGAGCAGTTTGGAGGGCTGTCATGGCTTTCTGATCAATATCAATCCTTTTCCAGTCTTCATCAGAAAAGTCAGCCCTCTCCTTTGATATCATGCCACCACCAGCAATAGCTGAAGAAGTGCATGGTACATGAGGTCCATTGACAACAGACTCCCACATCCTGGAATCTTGAGACTTGATGAAGCCTTCCATTCTTTGGCACCAATTATCAAAATCCTCAGGAGTGATCAGTGGGAACATTGTCATAGTTCCAGTTTCCATATCAGCCTTAGAGATAGCTGCCATTTGAAGAGTAAAGTGATGTGTGAAGCTAAAAGGATTAAAGATGGTGAGATCTTACAATCAAGAGCCTGGAATGCTCTGATACCAAATGCAGGACCAAGTAATGGTACTTAACACTTAGTTTCACACTGAGGAGAGATCTTAGATCACTTAACAATTCAAATAGGGAACTGATAACTTAAACAGATGATACTAAGAACACAAGTAAATTAAAGAGACAGAACTAAGAACAACACAAGAACACATGATTGGTTTTCAAGAATGTTGTATATTAATCTCAAGTTCTTTTACAAGTGTTACAAAGCATAAAGAAATTACAAGAACCTGAGACACTTTTATACTACAACCTACAACCGTCACCTACATGTAAAGACAGTTGGGATTTGACTAATCTAGACAACAAGATCAATCTAAAGTCAAAAGGCAGATTGCCTTTTGATTAGTGACTATGACATGCCATAGCTCACTGACTTTTCCTAATGCAAAAAGTCTACAGGAACAAGTAAGGTAAGTTACAGACAAAGGCCATTCCTACTTTTTGATAAAGCATGGGAGTTTTACCAACTTGTGTAAAGTAGGTGAACCACCAGAGCAGGCAGCGAAAAGTGTGTCACCTTTATCAAAAGTTGATTCAGAGAAAGCATATTTTCTCTGTCCTCTGAAGAAATCAGTCTTCACAGCTTCGGAAGACTTCATCTTTGGCTTCGGAAGATGCTGGTCTTTGGCTTCAGAAGATTTCACACTTGGGGTATTTTTCTGTTTGAGTGTGAAACAACCAAAGTAACTCCTTCTGAACTGTTAGCTTTGGAAGATCTTACACTTAGACACATTTGAGAGTGTAAGACTTCCAAAGCTAGTTCATCTTTGTTCCTTAGTGCATGCATGGAAGACTTGGTTGTTCTGGCTTGTTGGTTGCATCAGCCTCATAATCTTCAGATGATCTTACACTATCACTCTTCCCCTCTGCATTAGCACGCAACCCAATCCTAAATATGAAGAATCTGAATAAGCCACTAAGTCTTCGTTCCCTTCGGGCAACGTCAAAACAGGAGCTTGAGTCAATCTCATCTTTAACTTCTCAAAAGCATTCTCCTGTTCCAGACCCCATACAAACTTTACATCCTTGCATGTCAACTTGGTCAATGTTCAGGCTATCTTGGAAAAGTCTTGGATAAATCCTCTGTAGTAGCCCGCCAAACCCAAGAAACTGCGAATCTCGGATGGCGTCTTTGGAGACTTCCATTGTATCACTGCCTCAACCTTTGCCGGGTCCACCATGATTCCTTCAGAATTTACCACATGGCCCAAAAATTGAATTTCACGCAACCAGAAAGCGCACTTAGAGAATTTAGCATACAGCTTCTCTCTCCTGAGTGTCTCCAACACTTCAAGAATGTGGCAGGCATGTTCTTCTTCGCTCTTCGAATAAATCAGGATATCATCAATAAACACAATTACTGATTTATCCAACATTGGCCGACACACTCGGTTCATCAAATCCATAAAAGTAGCTGGTGCGTTAGTTAGACCAAAAGACATAACGAGAAACTCGTAGTGTCCATAACGCGTACGAAACGCTGTTTTGGGGATACCTGCTCCTTCACCTTTAATTGATGGTAGCCAGATCGGAGATCTATTCTCGAGAACCAACTGGCACCTTGGAGCTGGTCAAACAAGTCATCTATTCTGGGTAGCGGATATCGGTTCTTCACCGTTAACTTGTTTGACTCACGGTAGTCAATGCACATCCTCATACTACCGTCTTTCTTCTTTACAAACAAGACTGGAGCACCCCAGGGAGAGATGCTCGGTCGGATGAACCCTTTATCCAACAACTCCTTTAGTTGCACCATCAGTTCCTTCATCTCGGATGGAGCCAATCGATATGGTGCTTTGGCAACGGGCTGAGCACCAGGTATCAAATCGATCTGAAATTCGATTTCGCGGTTCGGTGGCACACCTGGTAAATCTTCTGGGAACACGTCTGGAAAGTCACGCACAACGGGTATGTCGGACAATTGGGGTACTGACGCATCCACATCCTTCACATAAGCCAGGTAGGCACTACATCCCCGTTTCATGCACTTTTCGGCCACCACCATCGAAATCACCTTCGGGACCGTAGTCACTCGATCACCGTAGACCGTCACCGAACTTCAGTCGGGCACAGTTAATCGAATCATCTTCTTGCAACACACAATAGTTTCCTCATAGGCTGCTAACCAATCCATCCCTAGAACTACATCAAATCCGCCTAGGGGCATTACAAATAGTTTAGCAGAGAACCTATGGCCTTCTAGTTCTATGTCACAATCCTCTATCATTTCAGAAATTCTGGTAGACTTACCAATAGCATTTTGTACATCAAAGGGCTCATCAATACTTCTACTACTAATAGGTAACTTAGCACAGAAAGCAGCAAAAATGAAACTCCTACTAGCACCAGAATCAAATAATACAGAGGCACAAGTTTGGTTTACTAGAAACATACCTGACACGACATCGGGGTCCACCCTGGCCTCCTCCCAGGTCATCGTAAATGCTCTAGCGCTTGCCCTCTGTCCTTCATTCTCCGTCCTTTTCTTCGCCTCAAAACTCTTTGCCCTTGGCTTCTTGCAATCCCTACTCACATGACCCTATAGTTATAGCACCTCAACACCTTACAATCCTTTTCCAAATGACCAAACCTCCCACACCTGAAGCATACATTCGATCCCCACCTGCACTCTCCAGTGTGCTCCTTTCCACATTTGCCACACTTTTTCATCCCCGAGCTTGATGAATCCACCTTTCGGTCATCCACCCTCGTCCTTTTGTTGTTTGGAGTGAAACCACCACGTCCAAACCCCTTTCCACTCCAGTTCCTGTCACCGCCACCCGCCTTTCTCACCTCTACCACAGCCGTTTCCCTCTCATCATAGAGTCTCCCTGCCAGATCCACTGCCGATCTAAAGGTACTCGGCTGGGCAACAATCAGGTGCCTACGGATATCCAATGGCAATCCTTGAATATACCTCTTTATCTTTCTCGACACCAGCGTCACCTGATCCGGCACCAGCCTCGCCATCTGTTGAACTTGGTGGTGTATTGCTGATGGGTCATGGTCCCTGCCTCTAGCTGTAGGAACTCCCTCTCTATCTTGTTGAGCTCTCAGTAAGGACAGAATTCCTCAATCACCATCTTCTTCAGTTCTTCCCACCTCATCTTTCTGATGGCCCTGCTGCCCTCGGCTTGGACAATATTGTCCCACCAACATAAAGTCGAGTTTATAAACGAGTGAGTGGCGAACTTTACCTTTTGGTCCTCCCTACACTCACTAATCTTCAGCACCGCCTCCATTTCTCTCACCCAGCGCTGAGCAGCAGCAGCATTACCATTGCCATCAAAAGTTGGGGGTTTGCATCGCTGGAATGCCCCGTAGCTGCACCCCTTCGCGGTCTCCCGCATTACCACCTCCTCCTCATTACAGGATCTCTATGATCTCTATCATCCCCTCTTCTCCCAGTAGTTTTCCTTCGCTCCTCCTCCCTCTCCTTCTTGTCATCCTTCCTCACCGCACGGATGACCTCGGTCACTACAGACGGTAGGATCGTCTGCATGACCTGATGTACTTCCTCCACAACTGCCTCCTTTATTGAGGCTCTCAAGTTAGCACTCTTATCACCTCCCTCCGGGTGATGAAGCTCGGGCTCAGTAGGAGCCGTCTCAACAGTCTTCGTCTTGTTCCTCGTGACACGTGGTCCAGCACCACGGCAACCCCGTGCTCCACCTCGAGAAGCTTTCGATGATCTACCACTAGCCATCCTCTAAACACTATAAGATTCAAACACCAACACGGTCAGCTCAGTTCATGTCAAGTATAGTAAGTCCCTAATTATAGTGGGCAGTTTTGATTAGGCACTTACTTTACTCTTCATCCCCCAATCATTTCCTATCCTGACTACATCAGTACTCAAATCTACTTAGAGCACATAAATCAGATAGCACACGCACATAATATCAGTTAACATTTAAGAAAAGAAATACCTGATGGCACGTAGCAACTTGGGCTGGCATCCCTCCATTCGGTCCCATTCTCGGTTTAAGTTTAGGTTTTGAAAATATTTTACCCATTTCTCTTAAACTTTAGCTCTGATACCAACTTGTAAGGCTCTGTTCCCGGAGACCTCACAGTTGGACCATCACAACATTTTTCATATAAAATAAATACATTTAATGAAAATATCGCAGCGGATTAATTTACCAAAAACCATTCATTGCATTAATATTTAATGTTGCCAAATAATACATCAATGTATAATAGGAGTTACAAAAGAAATGTTTAGTTGCATTACAAAACAACATAATTATCATGCACGAATGGATGCCAGTCTTGCCCGCCAAGTAGTCTTCCCCCGCGTGCCATCCCAGCAACAAATTACCTGCCAACTAATAATGCATAAAAGTCAGCGTTGCTGAGTGAGTTCTAGTTTTAGAATTAAAACCCTTAGTTTAGATATATAAAAATATCATTTTCTTAAAATACTTCCTTTTCATAAATCCGTTAGTTCCATACATGATCACACATCATACGTACAACAAGATAATATTCATTATTATCTTTCATCATTCGTCACTTTCATTTCATACTTTTATCATTATCTTTCACTTTCTACCAGACCAATGTGCAATACCCTGAACATTGTGCACGAAGCGGGTATTGGGCCGAGGTCTATAAATAGACCCCTAACATTGCTCACGAAGCCTGACCCAGTACCTTGGGCATGCTATAAGGGTCCCGTCAATCTCAAAGATTGACCCAGTGTGCATCCTTCGGGTTAGCTAAACCGCACACAGTTGAGCTAACGACAACATGGTCGTGCACCTCCATTCAATTTGCTTGCAAGACTTTCATTCATTTTTTAAGTTCCACTTTTCATTAACATTAATCTTTCACTTCATTTATGATAATACTTTACATATACGAGCATAGACACATCACGTAAAGTCACGTAATAATACGTAATATGGAACATAAGAACAGACAATAATCATGCATAACATCAACACATATAACCATCAAAACATCCCAGGGCTAAACCCTAAAATTTCTATTTCCCAAAATCTCAGAAATTTTTCTAAGGCATTTAAGCACATGAGCACTATACAGGCGTATGAGCACTATGCAGGCGTACCAACACTTAGGCGCATGGAAACGTTAGGCGCCTGAACTAACACTTAGGCGTATGAGAAATTTTCTGTGCGCATGAGGTTCACTTAGGTATTTTGGGTAGTGGGCGCATGGGCACTATTGGGGTGCATGGGATGGAACTTAGTCTTTTGGCTAAGTATCAGGTGCATGAGCCTACCACTTAGGCGCATGAGCAACACTTAGACTACTGGGCAAAATATCTAGGCGCATGAGGTACTGTTTAGGCGCATAAGAAAGACTTAGGCGTCTGAGCTAAATTTCAGGCGCATGAGCCCTATTTGGGGGCATGGGCAGCAGACTTACGTGTTTTTAAATTATTTCCAGTCCCAAACATCATTCTAACATGCTCATAACTTAAATCTACCATTCTAAGCACCAAAAACAAGCATAAAACCAAGAAATACAACCAACCAAACACAACATACATACTGTTATCATACATACAAGTTGTAAAATATTTTTACATGCATTTTCAGCCCCAAAGAAGTTTAAAAACACAAAACCGAGGATCTAGAACTCACCTAATACAGCCTTCAAGTAAAACTCCACCGAACTTGAGGGCACAAAGAGTCCAAACACCTAAAAACACAACAAAACACACAACCAAGCACAAAGAACACATAAAAATTGGTTTTAAGGTTGAAAACCCAACAAAACCGAACCAAAACACAAAGAAACACTTACCAATTGCGAAAACTCAGCTTCAACTTCCTTGAAACCGAGAGAAAACTCTGCCCTTCTCTCTTCTTCTTGTCCAGCCGAAAGCAAAAGGTGTAAAAAGGCAGATGCATGGACGAACATACCCATTTAAACATAAAATAATAGTGTTTTGTACTTTTTACACTTTGGCCCCCTCCACTTGTGCTCCTTTTCTTTTCTTTCAAGATACTTTTCTTTTTTTTTCTTTCTTTTTATTAAAATTTTCGGGTGTTACAGCACCAGTCGAGACAAAGCCGAGAACCGGTTGATGTACTCGGTGTAATTTGAGCCTTTGATTTTCAAATTCAGAAATTCGGCCTCCAGTTTCTCCAGTTGATTAATTGGATAGTACTTGCTGGTCATCAGCTCTTTGAATTCAGACCATTTCATTCGGCCTGCAGCATTCCTGCCTCGGGGCTGAATGATAGTCTTCTACCACTCCGATGCTGGTCCTTTAAGAGATTGAGAGGGAAACCTTACCATGTGCTCGGTCTTGCACTCACTGATGTCTAATACGGCTTCAATCTCATCTAACCACCGGTAAGTCTCAATTGACCCTCAGTGTCATCGAAATCCTTTGGTTTGCAAGCCATGAAGGTTTTGTAGGAACATCGATTCCTTATCTCCTCAGCCTCTTCCTTGTTGCCTTCATCATTTTCAGGTCCTCCGCTTCCGGTTGCGATTCCCCGGTCTGCATTGATCTGGGCAATAATGGTTGGAAAAGCATTAGCGATTTACTAAGCCACTAGGTTAGCGATTCTCTCTTCATTCTCGTGGTTGATATTTTCTCCACGTGGGGTTTCTGGTGGAGTAGGTGGTTGATTTCCACCCTGGTTCCTAGTTTGTAGAGCTTCCTCATTTCTTCCCCCACGAATTCCTCGTCTAGGTGGCATTCTGGTGTCATCATAGGTAAACTTATTTAGTATCTCATAAATTGGTTTCAAGTATCATGTTACATTTATTTTTACTCCTATTAGTCATATCACCAAACACATGAAATTCCTATAACACACTACCAGACATGTATAGTTGTTTCATTCGAGTAACATGGAGTTAATAAATTTTATGGGGCAACCAGATTAATTTCTTGGAAATATACTATTGCATATTCCCATTTTAGGCACCTTGCAATGGTTAGTATCATAAGAGAAAATTCATAAATAGTTAAATGTAGCATCAATCAAGCAAAACATTAGTTGTGTCATAGTATCACAAATTGGAAGGTGCCATCACCCCCATAAGATAATAATAGTGTTTGAGATAAATAAAATAGTTTCTTCAAATAGTTCTGAAGCCAAAGCCAAACAATCGGATATCACCCCCATCATCACTGCCACTTCTTCTTCAGCCACCCAAACCAGCCCGAACTCTTCTTCTTCTACTCCTGCTCCAAGCGTTGAACACCATGAGACGCCATCATTGCCTGGAACTGGGAGGACTGTGAGGTCCGCGTGGTATGCTGAAGAGTCACCTTGTGACGCTGAATAGTCCTAAGTATGTCCCCCAACATGGGGTCTGACGGACCCAAATCACTAGCCCGACGACTGGACTGGGAGTAGGGGTCTCCAGCAAGAACACTCGGGCCGTCATACATGCTATACCTGGGCGGCATCCAATACTCATCGCGCGTTTGGCGTCTGGGCGGGTCAATCACCGGAGGTGCTGGTACGGGAGACATCGAGGAGGAGGTGGAGGGGGCGGCATCCTAAAGGAAACAGAGGCTCCTGGCCTAGTACTCTTACGCGGTCGTGTAAAGACACGAATGCCCCTATTCCCGATAGGCGGGATAGGTGAGTGAGTAGGTGCAGTGACGTGCGGTGAGTGGGAGCGGGTTTTGCTTTTCTCTTGGGATGATGGTGAAGAGTCTTCCGAGGGTTCTATGTCATCAGATGTCACCGAAATCCATCCAGGATGACTGCACCTCCGCAAGTATTCCTCATACTGCGATGGAGGCGTTGCCCTCCTAAGCCTTCCAACTGGGGTAGTCTCGTCGGCTGGGTATGCAGGCGCTTTTCCATTGTTCGCCATAATCTTGAAATCCTATAAAATTATCATGAGTAATTTGGTTTCTCATAGCTCATGACAATAATAATGATAGCATCTGAAATCCTGTAAAATTATCATGAGTAATTTGGTTTCTCATAGCTCATGAAAATAATAATGATAGCATCTGAAATCCGGTAAAATTATCATGAGTAATTTGGTTTCTCATAGCTCATGACAATAATAATTATAGCATCTGATAGTAGTAATAATAGTGGTAGTGATGGCAGTAGTATCTATAATCAGTAACGATACTGGTTACAACAGGCATGAAAGTTAGTTTATAAAGTTTAGACTACACAAAAACATTTCCCAAATCATTTACCCCCTTAAAAGAAACAAGTTATCATCACTTGGGGGGTATGATGGAATTTACGCATCCAGTAAATTCATGATTACGTTGATCAGGTGTAATCATCAATTTACCCAACACGTTCACTCCAACACATCCCAAAACAAGGACAGTCTTAAGGTATCAGGGTTGTAGCCTAGGGTCTACTAAGGTATTCCCGACTTCTCTACAACCTTTGGCTCTGATACCAATCTATCACACCCCGGGCCCAAGGTGGGTGGAACGCCATAGACTGGAAATATACATGGCAGTGGAAACTAACCATCATAAGAGCACACGAGGAGAGAAATCACATGGCATTACATTTAAATGACATCACTGGGCCATAACAGTCTAGCCCAATTCAAAAGTATGAATCCATCACAGAAAATTCAAATGTTTAACAGACATCAAATTAAATTGTCTAAAATGTTTCAAAGTCAAGTAATGCCATTGATAGTCACAGTGCTAGGCCATCCTTAAAAGGTTTCCAACGTAATCCAAGCTTCCATCAAGGGTTACCTGAACATGCTCAAAAAGATTTTGTGTTAACTATAAAGTTGGTGAGTTCAAGTGCTTAAAGTTTAAAAACAAAAGGACTCTTTAGAATCCATAAGTTAATTTTAAAACATAAGTATCACTGTTGTGGGGTCACAATCAACCCTGCACCCAGTCCCGGTTAGCCTCTTCTAAACTTGTGTTTTTACCGGTTAACCCATAGAGAGAACTAAGCCTCAAACAGTATACCATACCTGCCGAGTGGTACACCATAGTATCTTATAAACCCTGTCATATGACACAAACAACCCCACAGGATCTCAGTGTGATACCCTTCCTATTATGTCATTGGGTTATGACGGAAGACACTGTGTGTGGGGGATTCCCAAAGTAGATCTACCCATATAAAACAAGCGGTTCACCAAGAATCAATGATTATGATGCAAGTAAGTGCAGGTTCTAACATTAACCATAACATATAATTATCACATAATAGCACATAAGTGATTTTAGTTCAAACATATCATGCTTCATCCCAAAATAGTAGTAAAAAGGGAACACTAAAACTCACCTTAGGATCAGTTAAAAGTCCTTCAAGTACTGATAAGTCTGAGTCCTAGCACCCTATTTTTAGGATTACAGGTAGTAAGTTATATGTTTCTAGACTTATTGAAAATATAACTAAGTGCATTTTATGGTCATAAGTTCATGTGGCTTCGTTTCTTGGGAGTTTGCGTCAAAAAGTTTCCCTTTTAGGAAAGTTAGGATTTTAGCATATGAATGACAAGTTTTCATGATTCTTAACAACTTGTTAATATAACATTAAGTTTACTAAAAGCTTCTTGTCATAAAATGATTTAAATTCAGTGATATTTACGAAATTTACACTTCGGTCCCTCAAGTTTCAAAATTTACAATTTTGACCCAGAAGTTTGCTTCCTTTCATTTCTTGACCCAAAATGACCCTTGTTAATTTCTTAAGGTTTTTAACACTAAAATACTTATTTTAGGTCCCCGAACTTTTTAAATTTAAATCTTTTAATATTTGGTCATATCTTTGGATTTCACCACTTTTCAGGTCACTAAATAAGCTCATTAAGTCTATTTTTCCATCCTTTTTACATATCCAGAAAAAATCACAACTTTTCATACATTTAACATCACTAAACCATTGGAAGTAAACATTATGTCACGGATCTTACATACATAGCACCGTTGTTGCTTTTAAAGGGTGTTTTACACCATTTGCACATGTGTAATCATCATAGTTTGAGCATAAACGTCACCAAACCTTTTTGTAACTTTCAAACAAGATTATAAGGATGTTCATAAACTGTTTTTGGGCATATTTTAACATAGGTTGATGGGCTTTTCAAAACAAGTGGGACTCATGAAAAAAAGGGTTTTCGGGGTGAAATCGGGTGCACCAACCCTTGGTTCACGTACACCCTTTAGAATATACCTTTGTGAAGTTGTGAGTCTCACAAAAATAGTGATATGGCTACAAGATTCTGTTTTGAACAAGAAAAGTGAGATTTATGGTAGAAAAGTGGAGAAAATTCACAAGAATGGCTTTGTTCGGGTGAGCTGAAGCTTACACTTCAGAAGTTTTGCATTTTTAGACTGGTTCAAGGAGTAGAAGCTGTTTAACTCGAGTTGGGGCAGGAAATTCTTGAATCTTGTAAATCCTTGCAAGAAACTTCACTTTAGGTCACCTTCTTGCTTGGTTTTGCTCCTATTCGATGTTGTGCATGAAGAAGGCCTTCGACTTCTTGCTGAAAATGGAGAAGAAGTTGCAGAATTTTGAAAAGGAGAGGGAGAGAATTCATGGATTGAGAGAGAGATGGAAGGATGGGATGGTTGCATGTATGGAGAAAAGGGAAGGGTGGTGTGCTTCAGGAGTTTTATAGAATCAAGAGAGTGTGGGATTGTTGGGAAGGAGGGGCGGCCGATTTCAAATGGGGAGGGGCTTTCTTTTTTTTTTTCTTTTTTTTCTTTTTTTTAAGTTTATGTTTAAAACAAAAGGTGCAAGTGATGTATTATATAAAACTTTACAAGTATTATGTATTCTTGTATACTCATGGTCGTAAATGTGTGTGTACGCACATATGATCTATTTTATTTAAAATTCTTAATGTCGGACCCTGAATGGATCATACATGTCAATTCTAGGGGTGGTTGACGGTTGCTCTAGTTGGAAGAAATCACAAGTCCAAGAACAAATGCGGATGAGCAAGAACAAATGCAGATGAGCAAGAACAAATGCGGATGAGCAAGAACAAATGCAGATGAGCAAGAACAAATGCGGATGACCATTGAAGAAATGCGAATGACCACTGAAGAAATGTGTATGACCACTGAAGAAATACGGATGAAGACCACACATCCGTATTAACCAATGTGGGTGAACATTTCAAATGCAGGTTATCATTTTGTCTAACATCGCTCAATAATTTCTAGACTAAGGCAAGTCATAGAAGAATCTTCTAAGGAAACCAAGCATGAAGTCAATTAACATGGAAGATGAAAATAATATTAATAATAAAATGAAATACTGCTAGATTATATTAAGGTTTAAAGTAGGACCTAGAATCCGGTTGTTACATGTTAGCCCCCGTGTCAGGAAACCAAGTGGACTCTGATGTTGATCTAGCATCCGAGAAGGTTGTGAAGTTAGCCTGTATGGGCTGTCGAGAGAAAGAGGAGCCAGGTTGATTGGGGCATTGAGATGGGAGATGGCCAATACCACACCGATTACAGTGACCATAGACCATGTTGTGAGTGGATGCCCAGGAAAACATTCTGTTGGAACTGTTGGAGCTGTTGTCACGATTGTCTCGGGTTCTGTTGGAGGAAAAACTGCCACTAGAGGATCCTCGAAATTGTCCACGACGATTGCCTCGGTTGTTGTTAATAGAACGAGAGGAGTAGAAGGCATGTGGTTGAGGAGCAACAGGTTGAAGCTGGTACCCTAGTTGACCGGCTAATAGCTGCAGGCTGCTTAGTTGATATTGAATAGTACTGAGGTTAGGTGATGAAGTCACGCTGCCATGGCACCAAAGGCTTGCGGGTTGGGGGTAGCATGGACAAAGGTTGAGCTGTTGGTGTTAATCATGTAATCATGATCATGGAGCAAACCATGCAATTCGTTGAAGGTGATGGGTGGTTGACGGGCTAGCAGATTGGATTTCAGACCATTGTACTCATCTTTGAGACCCAAGATGACAAGCATCACATGGTCCTTATCTTTCATTGGTTCACCAATGTTTGCAAGAGCAGTGGCATACTCTTGTGCTTGAGTAAGATAAGCTGTTGGGGTTTCATCACCTTTCATCATGATTCGAAGGAATTGAGTCTTGAGGGTGTACTCACGAGATGATGTGTTGGGAGCATAAGCACGCTGTAGTGAAAGCCAGACGTCTTTGGAGGTTTCGCCTTGAACATGCTGAAAAGCATTCTCAGAGATGGTGGAAGTAATAAGCATGCGAACGTGTGCATCATTTTCTATCCAATGTGGATAGCTAGGGTTGTCACTAGTTGTTGTGCCAGAGGTTATGGTTTTAGGAGGGCATGGTATATTTCCATCCACCTAACCGAACAGATTATTAGAGATTAAGAATGGCTCGCTCATAGCCTTCCAATATCCATAGTTTGTAGGAGAGAGGGTGAAGGCAAATTTATGAGAATTGAAAGCTGTTTTCTCTGCTGAAGTAAGAGCAACAATGGCTGCCATGTTGTTTCGATGATTAGATGAAGGGCAGGAAGGGTTTGTAAAGGTTCTTGGTGAATGATTTGAATACGACCAGAGTTTTTTTCATGACAGAAGGTTGACGGCAGAATTAGGGTTTCAAAGGTTTTGGTTTTCTTGACTCTGATACCAATGATTATGTATTGATTGATTGTTTAGGAACATAATAGGCTCTATGTATAGAGCATGATATTACAATATAAACCCTCTAGAATGATAAATGTAAATACATATAGAGATATTAGTCTAACAAAATCATAAATAATATTCTTTTGGTTTAATAAAAATATTATAATATAATAATCCCTTACAGTTAAAAATAATATATACTTGAAATGAAAAAAAAATAACCATTGTTTAATGGAAAATTGGCTTGAAAAATAATTAACTAAATGTATTTAATTTATTTTTTTATTTTGTAAAACTCGCCCTTACTAACCAAGAGAATTAAATAAATTTTAACTTACATTGAACAAATTATAACAAGTTATTATAGGAAACGATACTCGTTTTTAAGTTGTTCTGGTTCGTGTTTTGTACTCATTTTGTTACTATATGTTTGTTTCAAACTACAGTAAAACCTCTATAAATTAATGATGTTACGACCTGGATATTTTATTAATTTACCGAGATATTATTATATCGATACATTAATAAATTATTAATATAAATAAGTGGCTTATATAAATGAGCAACTCTTAAATTAATGCAACGATCTTCAACATTTTCATGTCTTTTCACTTTATCTATTTGAATAAAATAAAAACAAGGACCTTCAAAATTTTCACGTACATTCACACATTAATAAACTTATTAAGTTCGATGTAAATAGATCTAGATTCTCATATACATTTACTAGATAATCCTAAATTTTAAAATAGTTTAGTAATTATTAATTTATAGTTTTGCTGGACCAATATATTTACATTGAGATTTCAAAAAAAATTATTATCTTATTATTTTATCGATTGGGTCCAATTTTATACTGGTCCCAAGTTGGGATCAGACAAATTATTAATTTTATCGAGGTTATTAATTTATCGAGTATTAGATTATAGAGGTTCTACTGTATGTTGTATTTGAGACAAATTATTAATTTTATCGAAGTTATTAATTTATCGAGTATTAGATTATAGAGGTTCTACTTTATGTTGTATTTGAGTCTAGCTCCCTACTAGTCCTCTCAATTAATCTTTTATAAAATATGTCAATGTGTTTATACAAAAAAACCAATATCTCATTGACATGCTATGATATCTTATATTTTATAATCTTGTTTGTCACTAGGTAATAAAAGGATTTATACTCATGACCCATGAGATTAAAAGTTTGAGTAGTATATCGGGAATTAGTGTAAATTTAAAAGGATTATTATATGTATGTGTCTATATTTAAAAATATATAATTTTACGAACATGTGTTTAGCATTAAAAAAATGTTCAGTAGGTTTCGTAGATCAATCAATATAGACGAAAAATATATACAGATTCTTGTTGAAAGAATATTCTACCTCCGTCCGGTTGTTACTTGCATTTATCCAAATATAAAATTATTAGTAAAATATAACTAAAAATCTTTAATTTAATAAAATATAATGTATGAGCATTTTCTCTTTCTTCGTGAAAAATGAGTATTTTTTTAATAAAACATTGAGCTAAAATTTGTTTTTTCTATAAATAAAGGGACCAAATATAGTTTGCGTTTGAGGTCTTTGATTATTTTCCATGATAACTATACTTGTTTAATATTACTCGTCTCATATTTATTGGTTAAATAATAATTTAATAATTATACTTTCGTTTTGTGTTCACTCCAATGATCAAATATTATATAAATCCACGAATAATAATGTTTCGAGAAGCTTATGTTTTAGAAAACCTAAGCAAAAGTTTTATCTAATTCAGTGTTGTACCCACAAACCTTGACTCCCATGTTTGTTAGAGGACCTACAGCTAATTAATGTCGCGTTAGTCCTAGAGCATTGATACAATAATACCATAAAACTAGACACAACTCAACTTTGCTATAATCACGTAGATTCAAAAATATTAGCGGTTCAATCATCGTTGATCAATGAGAATTGAAATTAAAGCCATGGCAAACCTTTGGCACCAGTTAAACCGTCACAAATATATATATAAAAACCTAAGCCATTTGTCAACCAACATTGACATGTCGTTACGGATCCAAAAACACTATTAATCATTGACCCGTCCAGAGGCAGACCTAATATTAGATGAAAGGGTCAAGTGATTTCATTGATTTTTAAATCTAGTAGAAACTGCAAATCATTTTATATGGTTGACCCCTGTGTTTTTATAAATAAGTTTTTGACCCCATAACTAAATGAAGATTAAGTTATGGTCAAACTTTCAACATTTTAAGTACTCGTGCTAGGGCAATTACTGTCGTGCTTGATCAATGGCGCGCAAGTGCAAAACAATCTAATATTCTCAGACGTTCGAGTCTAACGTAGGTCTCCTTGATCAACTCTTGGTGGGTTTGGTCTTTGAGTACAGACACGGTCATGCAAGTTTATAAAGGTTCGAGAAACTAAACTTGTATTTACTATATTAATATTATGCAAAGTGAATTATCATTTTCTACATGTGGTTTGGTCAAATTTATAGTTTTCAACTAATTTTTCCTCTTTTTGCAAATAGCTCCTTAAGATTTTAAAATGTTGTTATGCACATCCAAAAACGTTAACTTCATTAACTTAAAATGTTAAACATATAAATTGACAAAATCTTAACTTTGCCATAATGGGATTTTTGTGTGGTTGTGATAGTGAACATGATATAGTGGAGAGGATGACTTGATGCGGTAGTCTCCATTTTACAAACCCTTCGTAACAAGATAGACCGTCACTAGAAACCAAATTCATCCTCCTCCCTCACCGATAAAACTAACAATCTTATGATTCAATCGATAACAAAAAGTTCAAAAATAAAAAGATAAAAGGTCCAATGTTTCGTGAATGGACAGTAATATATTAACAAACTTTTATTAGCAACACATAAATATAAATTAGTATTTTATTTTTATATGCAAAATTACATACTAAACTCTTATAATGATAGATATTCAACGTTTTAGATAAACGAAGTTCACGTTTTTAGATGAAAGTAACAACTTTTTATAATCTTAAAGGGTGAAAAAAAAACTTTTTTAATGAAAATAACAGATGTGATTAAACCACGAAAAATAAAAGACAATTTACCTTTTGCTTTTGTTCATTTATGTATGTTTATTTTTTTTTAAAGGCAAAACTCCATTAAAAGCCAATCAAGCAAGAAGCTAGATGACAATCAGTTACATCAGCATACAAATTAATTCAACGTAAATCAATACAAATACATGAAATTTTAGAAGCTAAATTTTACCCAGCTGTCCCATTCAACGTCTTCCAGCAATCTTTCTAGAGAAGAAAGTTGGTTTCTAAACACCACCCTGTTTCTCATTTTCCAAATGCTCCACATTGTAGTGATGATGATAGTGTAAATTGCTTCCCCAGCTGGATTGCTTGCTATCTTGTGGGATTTCAGAAGATCCTTTATGAGAAGGCATAGATCTATGGTATTTTACACCATGAGGAAATGAAAGCTCAGGTCATTGTAGCATAAAAACATGAGATAAACAAATGATCAGCAGTTTCAGCTCTAGTTGGAATCCGGTCAAGTTCTATTCTCCACACAAGTATGTTAACTTTAGCAGGAACCCAGGGGCCCCATTCATAAATAAACGAAGGTGGTGCAGTTAAGGATTGACTTAGCAAGTTGCGGATTGAGCTGACAGAGAAGTTACTCGAGGGGTCCCCGTTCCATGTCCAGCGCCCATTATTCTGAGTAATATGTTGGTCCAGAGCAATATTTCTTTGCACCAGAGCAGGTCCGATTTTCCTGATATTATTCCAAACCCCTGACATTGCTCTTCTACTCGAAATGAATGATTGAGATTTGGATACATGAATGCTATTAATGACCTTATTCCAAAGAGTTTTGAATCGCCACCACCATTTGGATAAAAGACCAATGTTCATATCCTTCAAGGACCCAATTCCCAGCCCACCATTTGATTTTTTCTCACAAACCTTCTCCAAGTTGACCCATGCAATTTTAGAATTACTCTCGCCCTCTTACCGAAAAAATCTCCTGCGGATTCTAGTTTATTGATAACCTTTTCAGGAGCCTTGAAGAGAGAAAAATGATACACAAGGAGGTTGTCCAATACAGCACGGTTTAGAACAAGACGGCCCGCAATACATAGATGCTTGGCCTTCCATGAAGTTAATCTGGATTGAAAAGTTTCAATAACCAGACGCCAAATCTTAGCCAAGTTCATATTAGCACCAACCGATAATCCTAGATATGTGAACGGAAGAAATCCCACTTTACAACTCACCATTAAGGCAAAGGTAACAATTTCATCATGCGGAGCATTAATACCTAACAGGCTGCATTTTTTCAAGACCAGAAACAAACAAGATATAAACACCTTAATATTCTGATCAGGTTTCTTAGACTTGAAGAAGACCACTCTCCAATACTATTAAATCATCTGCGAATTAGAAGTGTGAAATACTAGGAACATCATTAGGAAGTTTAATTCCTCTAAAAACACCCGGAGGGGGTGCTTTCTTAAGCATCCAATTAAGGCCCTACTACATACCAATCAAGAACATAAATGTGGATACAGGATCGCCTTGCCTGATTCCCTAGAAGGCTACAATACTGGAACTCGTTAAAGGGGGACCCGTTTATCATAACCGAAGCCTTTTTGCAGACTTGAGAATGCCAACTGTCAATGTACACCACCGAGAGGGAAAATTCATGTACCCAAGAATCGAATCAATAAACTCCCATGAAATGGAATCAAATGCTTTGTTTATATCAATCTTGAAGATAAGGCCAACCTTCTGTGATTTTCTTAACCATGAAATAACCTCATTGACAACTAATGGACCATCAAAAATGCTTCAATTTGCAAGGAAAGCAGCTTGAGCATCAGATATAACCAAGCTTAAAACCAATTTTAGACAATTGGCAAGGACTTTTTTGTTTGTGCAACATTTGTATAAAATATTTACAAACATACATAAATACATGAACAAGAACAAGAATAATCATTTGTTTAAGTGTTCAAGTCCATTCATTTGTTCGGTTAAAGTTTAACAAACAAACATAAATGTTATTTCGTTTACAGGCCCATCAACTCTCATCGATTCAACAAACCTTCGAAACAGACAAAGGTCATGTCTATAGAACTTGTTTCCATACTTATTCCATGTCAAATCAAAGGATTGTTTGTGCTTGGTAATAATTGACTTTAGGAAGGTATTTTGTCCTAGCAAGGTGTGTTTTTGACATGAACAGAGCATGTCTCAAATATCAAAGGTTGAATTAGTACATGTCTTTAGGCCAAAAAAAAATACTTTGAAAGAACATAATTCAGTGCACCACAAACAAATTATAGGAGTAACCTCTGCAGGTCTTGATTTCTACAAAATTTCCTCAACACCAACATCAAAAATAAATGTAAGGACATAACAAGCAACCCTAGTAACAACAGAGACACCAAATCACCTACCTACACTATGGCATTTGCAGCACTAGCAATTCTAGGCCACAAATCAGCACACTCCTTTCCAATGGGTCCAGTGATTGCAGATCCTGAAATAGGTACAAAAACATCATTAACTTTCATAGCTAAACATAAAAAGTTAAGATGAAAACACCAAAAACACACCATGAAAATAGTCTGGTGTAGATCGTCCTATATAACCCGTTTGATAAAGAGTTATGGTCAGGTTTACAGGTCAACCACATTTAACTACACAAGTCAACTCACCAATGCATTTACAACCTATTTAACTCATTTATTTCAACCTGTTTCGCGAGTGCGCAACCTGTTTACCACCCACCAACTCATAAGTCTAGTTTAACTCGTTTAGATACATGGGTTAAAGAGGTTGAGTTTAGGTTGCACAGTTTTAAGGGGGGGTTAAGGATGATGTCTTTGACATGAAAAAACACATGGTCATTTCAGTTTCAACAACTCAACCTGTCAACCCCACACATTTGACACACCTTTACTTAAATGTAACTATAAAAGCAATGTTACTACTTACTAATATAAAAATGTATATCTTTTTAATATAAACAACTGGTACAAATTGTTTCCAGTTTTGCTACATTTTTATAATAACCCAAAATCAGCAAGCAAAACTTGTAAAAGTCATTAAAATTACCTTTCATTTCTCCTTTGGGATTAACAATAACTCCAGCATTATCTGCACAGGGAAGGAAAAATAGTTTACGATAAGATCTATTATTTTGTATAAAGTATGTAAAGCTTATTTTTAAAGTTTATGGGGTTGCTTAAGTTCGAAAAAGCCAATAAGTTATATAATAACAGCTTATGAGCTTATAAACTACTTAAGCCCATAAGCTTAAGTTCATAAGCTCTTGAAAATATGCTTATCAGCTTTTCAAAATTTAGGTAAGCCCATAAGCCCTAAAATAGGCTATCACCGCCAAAACCCAACAGAAATCTTAACTATGGCCATAAAAGCATCAAACTTTTTAAATTTGAGTAAGCCCACAAAGCCCTAAAAAAAGGAAAATCATAACTAAAAGTGTAAACACAGCAGAATCTTCAAGCTGCTGGTTAGCCACTCAAAATTGGCACACCAAAAACATAGATCGACCATAAACAAGCACAGGCCTTAGCTTCATATACAGAGATTCAAAGAGCTAACAATCGTAAATGAGCCTTAAAATTCCATTAATACAGTACTACTTAATTAAAACAATTACAAAACAAACATTAATATAGATATAGTTATGGCAAAGATAACGAAAAAACTATGCTTCTTGACCAAAAAACCAACAATCAAAGGTTTTCAGCTCTGAAGAAGAAAAGCAAAACGATATCAATTACAAGTGTAGATCATACGAAAGGTACAAAAGCAACCATCAATGACAACCAATGATTTCCAATCACGAAACAGAACAACAGATTCAAAATTTAGATCAAAAACAAATGAAAATTTCAATAACATACCTTCGAAGTACATGAACACACCGTCCTTTCGGCGCCACGGCTTACGTTGACGAACAATAACCGCAGGCATAACCTTCTTCCTGAGATCCGGCTTCCCCTTCTTCACCGTCGCCATAACCATATCTCCGACGCAAGCTGACGGAAGACGGTTGAGTCGCCCCTTGATCCCCTTCACCGAGATGATGTACAGATTCTTAGCGCCGGTGTTGTCGGCGCAGTTCACCGTCGCAGCCACCGGAAGACCCAGCGACATCCTGAACTTGTTCCCCGCGGAACCTCCGCGACCTGCGGAACGATGAACAATCGATCGACATCGTAGTTTTTCGATTGAAGATGCGTTGTTCAAAGACAGAAGAAATGAAAATGGAACTGTGTGATCGTACCTCGCTTCGACATGGTTGAATTCCTCTGAAACTTGCTCTCGATGGAGGCGAAGAGTGGAGAATTAGGGTTTTATGAGAATATGTGAATTAGGGATTTAGGGCATGGTGGGTTTGGGCCGTAGCGTGATAATTGGGCCAGATCTTAGACTTGTGATTTGTGTTCTATGACAGAGTGGCATAAAACCCGGGTTCGGACCCAACCCGGACCCAGTAACGGGTAGTACCCGACGGAAGGTGTATCCGGGTTGGACTTGTTTAAACCCGTAGGGTTGGAACCGGTTTTAGATTTTGAGTTTTTCAGCCAACCCGAACCGAACCTGATTCGGTATTGAAACCGATATTGGACACACACACACAAGAAAAGAAAAGAAGAAGGAAAAAAAAACTAGACCCGGTTTCGTACCCGACCCAACCCTACCAGGGTATAGCGGGTAGGGTTTTCAAGTATGTGAACCCGACCCCGGTTCATACCCTGTTTTGCCTCAACCCGGGTTCAAAAAAACCCGGTTGGGCCGACCCCGGTTTGTATCCGGTGTCAGATACAGCCCAAAACCCGAAATGCCCACCTCTATTCTGTGATTTTGTATTATTCAACTTACTCTATGTTCTCGATTTTACTTAATGAGAAAAAAAAATATTTTCTATTTGTTTCTTTTTATTTTTTTACTTTTCTTTTCATTTTCTTCTGATTTGAAAGACTTGATTTTATTCTTCATTTCTTCTATTTCCTTTATTTTCTTTCGATAAGTGAACTCTGGAATATAACTTTTTTACTTTTATTCTATTTTATTTCATTAAAAAAAACTTTGGAACACAATTGCTTATTTCTTTTCTTCCATTTCATTTTCTTTCTCTCCTTAAATAAACTCGAAAACATAGCCTTAAAGGGTTGGAGGTGAACAGAATTGAATTTTAGGAAAACCCGGATGGGTTGTAAAACTGGTTCGGATTGAGTCAAAGAAATCTAGAATCAAGTTGGGCCTGACAGATTTTTGTTAGAAACTGGTTAATAGGAGGGAAAGATTCATTTTGTTTGAAACCATTTTGTTTGTTTTTACTCGGTTTTAGTAGATATATACCTAAACCGATTTCAGATTGGTAGATCGGATTAGATTGGGACCGATTTCACCGGTCTTGTTTGAATGTGCACCGGTTCAAAGAAGGGTCTATCAAGTAAAACTTCATGTCGATTAATCTTTCTATTTTAAAAGATGTACTTATTTTTGTTAAAATGAAAATTCAATATATGTTTCTACAAACTTTTTTAATATATATATATATATATATATATATATATATATATATATATATATATAAAGGTGGGTTATTGTAAAATGGGAGAAAAAAATACAAATGGTGAGAAGTATTATTATCCATTAGATTTTAGATTCAATGGCTAAGAAAATTCGATGACATAATGATAAATAATTGAAACTTTAAATGATAGAACAAGTGTATTTTGGTCTTAACCATATTTTCAAATTCCACATTTTTTTAAACGCTCATAATTACATACAATATTATTTTAAAAAAATTACACAAAAAACAAGCATTTCTAATCTTTAAAACGCTTATAATTTTGATACATAAAAATAAAAGTCTGTTTTTTCACTTAATTTCAGCTAATTGTGTAATATTTGTTAGCTTATTGTGTAATATTCGTTAGCTTATTGTATAATATTCGTCAGCTTATTGTATAATATTCGTCAGCTCATTGTTTAATATCAAGTCATTGTGTAATATTCATCAAATTATTATGCCTACATGGACCATTTTGTTATGCATGTGATTTTAAAAATGTGATTTTCAAATAACACAATACTAAATATGTAATTTTTTTTAATTCTCCAGTTTATTATATAATCCTGATTAGGTCATTATATAATCCTCATCAAGCAGCTCATGACGTCTATTGTTAATCATTGAGTCTAGTGCTAGTCATCGTGTTACCCATTGTGTCTAATATTAACCATTGTTTTTTTTTAAATGGTGATTTTCAAAAAACAAATGCTAAAAATGTATTTTACGTTTTTTCTATTTTATTTTGTAATTCCGATCGGGTCATTTTATAATCATCGTTAAGCAGCTCATTGTATGTATTGCTAATTTTCGAGTCTAGTGCTAGTCATTGTGTTACCCATTGTGTCTAAGTTAACCATTGTCTTTGTTAAAATTATGATTTTCAAATAACACAATGCTGAAAATGTAAGTTTGTTTATATTTTTTCTAGTTCATTGTGTAATCCTGATCAGATTATTTGTAATCCTCGTCAAGCAGCTAATTGTGTCTATTGCTAATTGTCGAGTCTAGTGTTGGTCATGTGTTACCTATTATGTTTAATGTTGACTTTTGTGTTATGCGGTGTGTTTTTTAAAAATAATGATTTTCAAATAACACAATGCGGAAAATGTAAATTTTATGTTTTTTTCCTGTACATTGTGTACTTCTGATCAGTTTATTTTGTAATCATCGTTAAGCAGCTCATTATGTCAATTGTCAATTGTCGAGTACAGTGTTGTTCATTATGTTACCCATTGTGTTTAATGTTTACTATTGTGTTATGTATTGTATTTTTTAAAATGATAGTTTTCAAATAACACAATGTTGAAAGTGTAAATTTTTTTACTTTTTTTCCAGTTCATTGTGTAATCCTAATCAAGTCATTTTGTAATCATCATCAAGTTGCTTATTGTGTTTATTAATAATCATCGAGTCTAGTGTCGGTCATTGTGTTACCTATTATGTCTAATGTTAACTATTGTGTTATCCATTGTGTTTTTAATAGTGATGATTTTTTAATAACACAACAATGAGAAAATGTAAACTTTTTAGGTTTTCAAGTTCATTATGCATTCTCATCAGATAATTGTATAATCCTCATGAACTGATGAAATTACACAATGAGTTAAAAAAAGCATGAAAAAACTTTATTTTTTATATCAACACTATACGTATTTTAAAGATAAAAATGCTTGTTTTTATGGTGTAAATTTTTAAAAAAAATAATATCATATACAAAAGTTATGAATGTTTAAAAAAAAGATAGAACTTGAAAAGGGGAACATTAACAATTTTACCTCCAACCTAATTTTGATCAAAATAACACGTGTCAACATCTTAATCCTTCTTATACATTTTAGTTTTAAAAGACTTTATATTTGAATCTTTTTCTGTATATTAAGTTTAGGCTTGTGCATATTTTCACCTTTTCAATGTCTCAAATTCTCTATTCCTGTCCTTTAGTATGGTTGTATACAGAGATGCTAATGCCACGTTTTAATTTTGGAATTGATTCCAAGTAGGAACTTGGATGTATAAATCTTGTATAAGGTGGAACCAGGCTGTGTAGGGTAAATGTAGAACCTTACCCATGGGTAACATGGTAGGTTAAGGTTATTTTTTATAAATAAATATAATAAAGGGGTATTTACATAGTTTTTCTTACTAAACTCATTAATTATATATTTACTCAAACTAAAAGTTTAATTATATATTTTCCCTTCTAAAAACATATGTATTACATATTTATCCATAATTAAAATTAGTTATTGAATGATTATTGTATCCATATTTTTACTAAGTTATTTTTATAAATTTCTCTTTCTTAAAACATCAATCACATATTTTTTCAAGTTCGAGCCTTCAATATAAAGGAAAACAATAAAATTACAACTCCAAATACAAAAATTTAAAACTTTATTTCAAAACAATAATCACTAATAATCAAAGTTATATCTCCGGATACAAAACACAATTATCAAAGTTTTAAACAATTATAATAAAAAAACATAAATACGTAAAAATCTTTTAGTAAAAACAAGATAAAATAATCATTTGATAGGTTAATATTAATGAAATGGATAAATATGTAATATGTATGTATTAAGAAGAGGAAATATGTAATCGATTTATTGCCTTGGCGAAAGATGTAATTTATAGTCTTAATAACGGGAAACGTGTAAATCCCTATAATAAATTATCCATGGCATGTAGATATTAGGAGGTCATGGGTTCAAGTCTTATTTTGAGCAAAATGCTCAGAGTTGACACATTGGGTTTTCTCAGCAATTAGTTTCCTCCTGAGGGGATTGGGGGTGTGGTCCCGGCTGGAAAATGGATAAGTGGACCCGATTAAAATATCACTTATCATACGAAGCAAGGTCGCACATTTGTCGTTCAAAAATAAACATAATAAATATTAAACAATATAAAATTTATTTTTATTTATTATTAATGGTTTCGTACAAAAGAAAACACATTCACTAAAAAACACAATTTTACGAATTAAAACAATTTTATTTTTATTTTATTTTTCGTTTTCATTGTCTTGGTCGTCGTCTTAGTTGGAACTATCGCGAACGAACCATTGCATCATGGGCAAGGACTTCTCAAACCATAAGATAGTCCTTCATTCACCTTTTCATTGTGTACATTTATTTCAAGTACTATTTCGTATTTGAAGCTTGTTTATCGACCATCCAAGTGATTTTTTAAGCAAATGCACATATCTACCGACTCCAAAGTGAGTCTTGATTTTTGTATCAATCAAACTCTGCCGCTAAAAAAATGCAGGTTGTGAATCTATCATAGAAGCCTAAACGGTTTGTAAATCACGAAACATTGCAGATAAATCAAAGATAAAGTTTTATTTCTTTTCCACCACACCAAAATATCAAAATTACTATAGTCTTGGGAGTCGTAATGAATATAAAGTTCATTCTACTATCCTCTCGATCTCACGTGATGGGGTTTTACTCATTTGCCATTTAGTCGCCACCTTTAGAACGATGTTTAATAAACTAAGCATTGAATCCTATATGTACTCGAACTACCACCACCTAATCTCGATGCCATTGACACATAAATGTTATGTTGATAATGACGTTTTGTTACAAACGCTAAATTTGTGTCTTCTTTGTGTAAAGATATATTGTCATCTAATTTCGTTAATGTAACATTCAATCCCCTCATAAAATTTAACAAAGCTTATAAAGCAACGACACAAGTATAAACATGGTGTTTCTTGAGAAATATTTTTATTTTTTTCTTTTATTGGTGCTACCATTTTTACTAATAGGATAATAAACCCTAATAATTTGTAGTTAGATTTTGACATTTTCAAGAAATTTTATGACATGAATATTTTCCCAACTCTCATCCGGGAACGGCATAGCTTGACCATGGGAAGAAAGATTATTATGAAAAGTTGATATTGTCGTAATGCATATTCAAACATTTACACAAATATGACTCACTAGGTAACTCCATTTAGACTTGGACAAACGGAATTCGTTTCCCAACACAATTGTTTATAATGGATATATCTTTTCTACCATTTTTTAAAAACATATTTAACATATATTTAAAAGTGGTTTTGAACTCATTAACGACGAGCCATTCTTGCACAACCAAATTAATAATATGTGTGACACTTGAACAATGGAAAAATCCACCGTTGCAATTCGTTTTATATTTTATACTTAATTTTTCAACCGTGCTTGTATTCTTTGGCGCATCATTAAATGCCATTGAATATATCTTCTTTTCTAAGTCAAAAGTTGTTATTAAATAATCTAAAGTATAAAACCAATATTCTCTGGTACGTGGATATGAAAATTTTCAGACGCAATCGTTTATTTCGTCATTTGTCACGAATTGGGATCTACTCAATGAGCGGTGACACAAAGATATGATTTTAGTAAACCGTGTAGATTCTACCAAACATCAATATTTAAGTTCACACCGGTTTGTAAATTTTCAATAAATCCAATTAAATCATTTTTGTTTTTCATTTTCCACATTTTTAAACAATAATGTCTAAGAGTATACGACTTACGTGGGTGTAGCGAGGTTGAAACGTCCGTGAAATCATATTTGTTAACCCAGGGGTTGTCGAAGCGCTCAAATAATAAAGCTTATTGAATCATGAACTTCATCATTCGATCCCGAACCCTACTTATTGAATCATGAACTTAATCATTCGATGTCGTACATAAATATTCCATTGTCACCACCAAATGGTGTTTGTTTGAACCCCACATTAGCTTTTTCGCTTACAATATTAGAAAGGTGCTTCTTCAAAATTAAAGTCGACTCTTCTGCCAACAAAACAACACAAAAACTACAATTAGACTTTTGAGAACCGTCATTCATTTCACACAAATCCCAATTGCACCAAACATCCCGGTTCATAGACTAGAAAGCACCCTAACAACGGTAGGCTCGATAGTGAAATCTTGACCAATGGATGATTGCAATGAACCATAACAAGAGTAATTTTACGTTGTGTGTTCGGTTTTCATTTACATGTGAGGTAATCAACAAATTTATTAAACACCTATTTATACTAACTTACGGATAAAATAGGCAAAAAAAAAAAGATTCAGCTATATGCCTATATAGCCATTTTCTAATAGACGGGTTTGATTTTAATCAAATTCACACGTGTTTCCTATTTCACTGATTTAGGGGTGACTGTGTTCCCTTTTTCCCCATTTTAATTTCACCAAACAATTTCACAAGTTTGCTTCAATTTCTTATTCTTTTCTTTCCCGAACCGATGAGAATTCACCGGTTTCAACCATCCAATTTCACCGATCCTCCACCACCTCATCACCTCCACCCTCCACCTCATCTCCCAAATTTACCAGGTTCCTTCAAATCGAGATGAGTACCAATGCTCTTTATGCATGTTTTTTTTTCACGGGTCTTATGGAGGAACACTATGGTCAATGGAACACCATGATCAATGTTTTTAGCTTCTTCAATTGCACATAACTTTTGCAGTCTACAACCTAAAGCATTCAAGGAATGATACAGTGCAACTTAATTCCCCTCTAGCAAAAGTTCTAAAATCTTTCACTAGTTATAATCTCTCAAAAGAGCCACCTTTTAAGTGAAAGATGTGATTTATGACCCCATTTTTCTTAAGTCTACAACCTTCAAAGGGTACTAACATGGTAAACCAATAAACACCTAATTCACTTCTAAGAAGGCTTCAAAATCAATACTTCTACTAGTTTTCTATCATAACGCAACCTCTTCACAAGCTGCAATTCATCTGACCCGATTGATTAACAGGATATTGCGGGCATGAGCATACCATACCGGTAATGAGTTATATGGTTAACAAAAGAGATTTAATAATCAAGAAAATTTTCTAAATCCTGCATTTTCACAGAGAAGATGAAGTCCAATTTCTACAAGAAAAGCTACAACGCTGCTAAAACTACACAGCTCCTTTATCGATCATTTCAGTACATCAAAAGCCTAACATGACATAACATAAAATAAGATGATGGGCGTGCAAACATAAGTTCAACAACCCATTTTTAACATGTCAGCATGCTACAAACCTACGATAGATACAAAACACAGCACAAATTTAAGCAGACTCGCAACCAGAGTCGTCATACGGTGGTTAACTTGTAACTTCCCAAACGGATGGTTGATTTCATGTGTATCTTCTTTTCCTGGATCCTGTAATAAAACAAATTAAAAGACTTTTAAGCATAAATTTTAAAAATATAAATAAATAAATAAAACTTCATCCTGAGAACTTTCAAGGATAATGATAAGAACCAAAATGGAAGGATCAATGGAATAGCTACAATCTTAAATGGGTTACAAATTGATCCTCTCAATCATATGCACAATTACCTCGCTGCCTAATTTAAGTAATTATCCCAAATTACCTCCATGTCTAATTTCAGCATCTATTTCAAACGCTAAAATAAAGCTGAAACTTCTAGCAATCCACTAGAATAAATAGGCCTATAGTCATATCTTTTTCTTTGTCTAGTGTTTTTGATTATTTTGTTCTTGTATTTGGAGATCTGCCTATCTCGAATCAGGCCAACTATCCATCGTTTTTTTTTTAGATTTCAATTAATCGAATTTCAAGTTTCTATCATTGGTTCCATTGCCGGGAACGATGGTGCAGACCCGAAGCAACAATACTTCACCAGAAGAGGGATCTAATTCTGATACGATTGCTGCACAACTTGCAGCCATTGCCTCACGATTGGAGTCTTTTGAAAGCTTGAAAGATGATGTCGCAGCGCTCAAATCACAAGCCAATCCTAAACAGAAACCACGCAGTCAATTTAGCCGCTATGACGATGGAAGGTTTGAGCAGTACGAAGAGGGGGAAAGCTCCTGGAGGCGCAATCACCGGTTTAGGCCTTCTACAAAAATTATTTTTCCCACCTTCAGTAGCGGTGACCCGCGCGACTGGATTTTAAAAGCTGAAAAGTTCTTTCGATACCACGATATTCCTGATGAGGAGAAAGTTGATGTTGCTTCAATGCACTTGGAAGGAGACACACTAGATTTCTATTCATGACTTTCTACAGATCAGTCAATACCTTTTGGGAAGAATTGGTCAGTGCCTTCACAAAAAACTTTGGCCCTGCAGAATTCCAAAATCCTGACGAGTACTTATGTAGCATTAAACAAAGCGGGTCAGTCCAAGAGTATAGGCAGGAGTTTGTTAAAAGATCATCTCGGGTTTCAAACTGGCCCGAACATTGACTGTTGGGAGTACTCTTAAATGGGTTGAAGGAAGAACTAAGGGCGGATGTTCGAATCCACAAACCCCGTTCGGTCTATAGTGCTATGAGTTAAGCATTAGAATTCGAATCAAAAGCAGGTTACAACCGCTTTGGGCAGAATTCAAAACCCATTGCCACCGCCCAAACCTCTTCGTCGGCCGTTACTTCTTCAAACAGTAATATCCCAACTGAAACCCCTTCATACATTTCCCCTCTTCGCATTTCTAATGAGGAGAAACAGTCCCGGTTCACAAAAGGGTTGTGCTTTCGATGTGGGGAGAAATTCGGTCCCAGACATCGCTGTAAATCGGGAACTTTCAAAGTCTTAGAGATCGCTGATGTAGGAGATGAAACAACAGCAATAAACGAGCAAAATAACTCAAGTGAAATGGCTGAGATCAGCCTTCACGCTCTTTTTGGTCCGTCTACACCAACTAAAATGAAGCTTCAAGGAGTTATAGGTACAACTAAGGTGCTACTGTTGATTGACAGTGGGTCAACCCATAATTTTATTTCAGATAAGCTGTAAACGACCTACAGATAATCTCCTAGCTCATCACACCCTTAGGTGTCCAAATAGGAGATGGAAATGCAATCCGATGCAACCGGATATGCAAGGATGTCTTGCTGAAATTATCAAACCTCCTCATCAAATAAGACTTCTATCCAATCGCCCTAGGAGGTGCTGATATGGTACTAGGCATTCAATGGTTGGCTACCTTAAATACAGTTCAAGCAAATTGGGCTAAAATTTTTATGATATTCACTGTCAATGGTCAAGAATATAAGCTGCAAGGCCTGCAACCAGAAGCTTACAACTCTGCTACCTGCCACCACCTTGCCATCGAACCGTTTGAGGAACAATTAATGATTGGGATAGGTCCTTTTTGCTTAATCGACTTGAGGACAAGTCGTTTTACCAGGCGGGAAGTAATGATAAGAACCAAAATGGAAGGATCAATGGAATAGCTACAATCTCAAATGGGTTACAAATTGATCCTCTCAATCATATGCACAATTACCTCCCTGCCTAACTTAAGTAATTATCCCAAATTACCTCCATGTCTAATTTCAGCATCTATTTCAAAGGCTAAAATAAAGCTGAAACTTCCGGCAATCCACTAGAATAAATAGGCCTATAGTCATATCTTTTTCATTGTCTAGTGTTTTGATTATTTTTGTTCTTGTATTTGGAGATCTGCCTATCTCGAATCAGGCCACCTATCCATTGTTTTTTTTAGATTTCAATTAATCGAATTTCAAGTTTCTATCAGATAAACAAAGATTGCACTGTGTTCCAAGTACGGTTAATTATGTAAAGCACTTTATTATTCGGCCCAAAAGTATTGTGGTCAAATGAGTTTGGGGTTTGTGGCTTTTGGAAGTGAATGAATATCTTTGAATACTCATAATTAAAATAAAGTCGAGGAAGATCATGCTTGTAAGGGTGGGAGGGGTGCCCACACCACATACCCACCAATCATATTATGTCATGTCACACCACACCACACTGTTTTTTAGGGGCACTCACACCACACCACACCACACAACTTTTATTTTTTTTAAATTACTTCATAAAAACAATAAATTACAACTTAAAATTCAAAATTAAAATTAAAATAACATAATTTTTTTAAAAAAATATTAAAACTCTAAATCTACAAGTCAAACTCGTATCGTGGCAATTTGATGTTTGAGTTCAAGAACGTTCTTCGACATCGGCTCGGAAACATCGTCGTGCAATTTAAGGAAAACCTCCATGTCCATGTCTAGCGTTTTGCGAAGCAACATCTCTCGTTGTAAGTCGAGCAAGGCCAATTTAGATTCGGTTACTTTCATAAGAAGCGCATCTCGTTCGCTTTCTTCTTTTTTTTGCTCCATTTCTTTCACATATCGCTTTATACTCGCTAATGGCCTCATTTAACGTTGCTTTGCTCGAAAAAGACTCCCCTACTGTTATTAGTTAGTACTTATGGTGTAAGAAATTTATTTATTTATTTAAATTTTGATATAGTCATTTGTTTGTGTGTGGGGGTGTGTGTTGTGGGGAGTAGGGGGAGCCAACGGTTCTTTTTTTACCATTGGCAACGGCCATAATGGTGTGGTTTCGGCGTAGTTTTATGCCTTGAATTGGAAAAAGAAGCGGTGTGGGGGGCTGGCGACAGTGTTATCGCGCGGCGCCACCACCTCCCCCCTAATAACAGGACAATAAGTTGATTGTTTGTTTGAATAGGATTTTATAGGGTTGGTTTGTTTATTTGCATCCTACGATCAGTTGGTTGTTTGAGACTTTGAATGTGTGGCAATTTCTAATGTTTATAGACCAAGAGAGATAGATCGGAAAAAAGACCACCCCAGAGTGCAGAATACTTACTATTTGGGCGTTTGATGTTTCGGCAGAACCTGCTACCACATCGGCACTTGAATGCCTTCACAGGGTGTTCTTCATCATCAAAATCAATACCATAATCCTGCACAAATACCAGAAAATCCTAGCTTATTTCACATGTAATTATTCCATTCATGTGTGAACATATTCTTCTCAAGGTTTTTAGTGTTCTCAAATGAACTTTATCCTACATTTTATTATAAAAAAATGATAAATGAATAATTTTTGTGATAACCATACTGAAGGTATAAACTTAAAGTTGGCAAAATAGGTGGGGCTAGTATCATGTCAAAATGAATAATTTTTGTGGCACCATGGTACAGATAAAAACATGTTGGTTTGACCCAACACGACTTCTAAGCAAAAAAATGATATCTTGATATAAATAATTTGAGACATCCTTGGTCACGACTTAGCGAGGATGTCAATGAAAGTAGCCTCTCTATCTTCCAAGATAAAGGTAAGGTTTGCACTCATTCCACCATCCCCGGACCCTACAAGTAGCCTTGCTACGACTACGATATGAGTGGGATTTTGCTACGCATGTTTGTTTGTTTCCTTGTCACAACTCACAACAATCGTAAGATTTCAAAAATATCAAAATTTCAAATTAAATAATTCACTTATGCATAAAAAATAAGTAAATGAAAAAACAAATCATCAACTTTCATTTTAACTCACCCATGTTAACTCTTCAAGTGCTTTCACCTTTCTTGTAGTGAAGAAGGCAAGCTGCACATAGGGACAAAAAAATGCTATAAAAAACATTCACAAATAAATTATATTCATCAAGAAGTGTAGAGAGTTGCATACATGATAGTAGTGATGATCAGGATTCTCTATTTCCACTGGAATCTCAACCAAAGTCGAGTCAAAACACCTACAGAAAGAATATAATATATAAAATAAAATAAAATAATGGATAGTAATTAGAAATATAAACAAGACTGTCTTAAATCAACATGTACCGTTTTACCTATGATTAATGAATCTAGCCACATTTCCATAATAAGTGGCATCCAAGCAAAGGGCTTCTTCATCTTTTAATTCACTCTCTGCACCCCAATCAGCGTCAAGCAGTACTGGATAAGCATGCTCATCTTTGTTTGAACTTTTTGAAACTCGTTCGTACAATTCTGCATTCGTCAACACTTCTCCCACATATTCGCAAACAAATGCACCTTTAGGCAAGTCCTCAAGGGTACGCAAGCCCCACCCTTTTCCTCCTGGCGTCATGAACACCTAAGAGGGAAGCAATACCAAAAAAAAGTTATAGACGTTATGCTAAAAGAATGGATGCATTTAAGGGTGGCTGATTCAACCTGTTTATTAAAAGAACTGGCAGAATAGGTTACATTTTAGCTATAAAAGAGAAACAGGTCCAGTGACTTAAATGGGTTGAACAGATTGAAACCCATCCAAAGCTTATTTTTATTACAAAAAATAAAAGCAAATTTTTATGAAATTATATAACTAGCGTACAAAATATTTGACACGCTGATTATTAATAAAGAAATAGGCAAAAAAATGTTTCAGGTCAACCCCACATGACCTGTTTAAAACACATGCCTGTTTCCAATCGTTACCCAACTCATCCAATTTTCCATCTCTAGTTACGCACATATTTTTCAACCCCAACCCAATTTGAAACAAAAATCCAATAATGAAAGGAGTGATAAGATCAAGTACATTTTGCAAAATACATCTTATAGACATTATGCTAAAAGAAACATAAGCAGAAGCCTTCAACAGTGGCCATTTCAACCCACTTATGAATTGGTCGATTCAGGTTATGTTTTATCTCGAACAAGTCAAACATGTAAACCAAATTAATTAGCTAGAAGGGGTATGGGTCAAATGGGTTGAAAGGGTAAGACAGATCAAAAATCACCCAAATGTACATAAAACCTAGTAAACTAATTTCTACAGAAAAACCTTATAACTGAAATAATATTTGAAACACTAATTATTAGCAGGAATATAGACAAAAAAAAACTGTTTCATGACAATCCAACCCAACTTGTTTCTAAAAAGTATCCACTTGACCTTTACCCAGCCCTTCAGGCCCACCCAGCTTGCCACCTCTAGCTATGAACAGGTTTCTCCACCCAACCCAGAACAAGAATCCATTAATCAAAGCAGTGATAACAAGATCAAGTATAATTTCAATTTTAATAAATAAAAATTTACCTGCAATTTACGTTGAATACCACGTTGTACTACTCGATTGCCACACTGTTTATTACAGCCGCACTTCAACCAACATTCCTTAATAAAACTCCTAACTGAATGCCCTTTGCATGACTCAACAATTTCCTCATTTTTAGATCTTTCTAGAGGACATTCCTTGCAATAAAACAAACAATGTTTTTGCGGGTCCCGATTCATTTTTATACACTCAGCTATAAGCTCCTCTTTAACAAGACCCTCTTTTGTATATGCGAATTCACCTCCGGATTGCAGCGCACAAGCACAAGCAGTTGCTGATGTCAAACAATCCCCAAAACAAGTGGAACAACAATTGTCATCCCCAATTCGAGCAAGTGAAAAGTTAACATAAGCATTTTGGAAGACCGCATTTCCAGGAATGTAATGAAATGCTGGAGGACACTCTGTGTTGACTTCGTTGACCAACGATATTATCACTGATTCTTGTCCTTTAGCTATATCATTAATATCAAGAAGAGACCTTGTGTCATCAGCAGTTAACTGATTATTTGGCACATCCACCAAACTTTGTGGCTCGGTATCCTGAAACCCATTTTCACAAGCATCCTCAGCTTCATTACCTACACAACCATTGGTGGTAGGCAGCGAGCCATTATTTGCAGTATCAGCTGCAACTTTCGTCAACATCTCAGCAGGTGGTGTGGAATCGGGTTCAGGCTCAGTATCCAAAAGGGAATCACACATATCTTTCATGAGTTTCTTCACAGAGAAGTTTGGGTCCAAGGCTTTGTAAGATTTCAGACACCTATCTTCCATTCTTTTTAATAAAGTATCAACATTTGTGACAGATATATTAGGGTTTTGGGTAGAGTTGCAGGTTAAAGAAATCTTGATCTCCCCATATGATGAGGATGCAATATCTATTGTTGCAGTTGATTCATCTGGAACCACTGCAAGTTCATGTCCACTTATTTCATTTGATGAAGCTGGAATATTGCTGACTGAATCTTTATTAGGTTCTGTGGAAAAGTTTTCAGTTGAAGCATCTCCATTTGTCATTGGTTCTGTTAAGTTTCAAGAGAACAAATACCGACGTAAATACTAAAGAAACTGTGTAATACATATAAACATGCTAAACTATAAGTTTCTTGAAATTCATGCTCACTACAGAACAATTAAGAAATCAAAAACTACTAGCACATAGGCTAGTAGACCAATCAGTTAAAGGCGTTAACATAATGAATTTAGCCAGCATGATCATAGACATAGCTGAGATCATACTATCCATAGTTGTCAATAGCGAATAGCGGTAAATAGCGACAAGCCACCTATATGCTATGTAGCGAATAGCGGTAAATAGCGACCGCAATTTCGTGTTTAGCAATTAAGTAGAATAATATGTAAGAATGTTTTACATTCAATAGATAAGCATGTTTAGCAATAAAGTAGTAGGAAATCTAAGCAAAGACCCCTAAAATAGCTAAATTACTCGATTACTAATCATCTAAATCTCATATTTACCAAAAAAAAATTAAAAAAAAATTAAAAAAAATAAAAAATTCCGCTATATACCGCTATATGGTATATAGCGACCGCAAGCCTTGTCGCGACGTAGCGCGCGATCGCGGGCGCTACGCTCGCTATTGACAACTATGATACTATCATAGTAACACATCATACGAACACGTTACTAGGTCGCCAGTTTTTGACCCATTTAGTTAGAAATTTAGAATGGGTCAAGGTAATATTGAAAAACAAATTAGCTAAAATGGAAACAGATCAAAAGTTGCCCAAAAGTGTGTATAATGCATTAAACCCATTCTGATCTGTTACCCAACTGTCCCAATCCAGCCATTTTGCCACCACTAACCTCACACTAACAAGTCAGCAAAAAGAAATAAAAAGTACCAGGCCTCATCACTGAAAGAGGTACTGGAAGAGGGGGTGTATCATCTGTAAGGGGCTCGTCTTTGGGCTTTATTAATGGAAGAACAACTTGTTTGGATTTTGGCTCTTTAATCCGCACACCATGGGATGGCCTATCAGAAAGCGATCTCAACTCTTGAGAACCTGTTTGAGGTTGCATCGGTTCTTTCCCTTTGCTTCTAAGATGCCTTAAACGTAAACCCGAATCAGACCCAGATACATTCGTGGCATCTGGTGGAGTGTCGGCTAAAACAGGCTGTTTCCCCTTGTTTCTAGCTTGTGGTTGGGGTGAAGCTGAAACAGGCTCCCCTGTTGCATTTTTAGCCCGTGACTGAGACTTGGGTATAGCAACAGGTAGATCATCAATTTCCAATTTTGGTTTTTTCAGTGGTGTTCCATGTGAATTGGGGGTTGAGGTGGTGCAAGATGATCCATCTTGGTGCCTTAGCCTTAACCGCTTTAATGGGCGTTCTGGTTCTTCTGGAATTTGTGTTTCTTCTTCAATAACCTTCATTCTCTGGATATTAAGAATGGTGACAAAAAAAATCAGAAGCAATTAAGCATGTATCAAGGTCATTACAATCATGAATTGATGAAATTACATACTTCAGCTTGCTCAAGTTTCTTTTTCTGTTCTGATGCCTGAAAGATGTCATCAATCAGAAAGAAAGCAATGCAATGTTAGATGTGCATGTCACAAGCTAAATGTGTCAATTCAGAAGATAGATATGAGATGTGTTATCTCAAATGGGTTAAACAGACTGAATAAAAACATCTAGCTAAGAAAGATGTTATATTTAATGAGTTATGACATTAGTACAAATCCTACTTATAACACTAACAACTCCTAAATTGTTTTTGTTTAAAAAATTAGAATATTATTGTGATAATATTATCTTGTACTCACCGTAAACATATTAATTTTTCATATAAATTTTAACAGTGGACAAAATATGGGTGAGCCGGTGAGGATCAATTCAACCCGAACTGTCTTTTACGTGTCATCCAACCTGTACAAACCGCCAATTTTGCAACCTCTACAACAAACACAAGGGCAGCAAAATCAGTTCGACATGGGTAATAGCTACTTACTTCAGCTTCAACATTATCATGCATTTTCTTCTGTTCTGCTGCCTAAAAAATAATACCAGTCAGTGATATGAATAACAACAGAGATGCTTAAAAATAAATATAATGATACCAAAAATGAGATGCAAAAAAGAAAGAAAGAAACACATAGCATACCTCAGCCTCCTCGCTGTCAAAAATAGCATCTGCAAGCGCTCTATAATTTTCAGTTTCAATAAGTTCCCAGTTTTTGTCATAGATTTTTAAGAGATTCTTTAACACTGGTTTTGTTTTCTCTTCTGGGATCCCAAGCTCCCTCATCGCACGAAAAGCTTTTGCAACCCTTGGATTGGGAGCCATTACGAAATTAGCAGGGTTTTGTACAGCAAGCTCAGATTATCTTATTACACCTGTAAAAATGCATTACACTTGTGAGGAGCAGGGTAATCAAAAAAAATTGTAGAGCAAGAAAATACTGCCAACTACAGTATAATTTAGCCATACAAACACCACAAACTATAAACCATTCAACATATGAAAAGTCAACATAACTCCCTTATGCAACTAGTACTACACTGGATGGACTTACTAGATTTCAATTTTGTCACTGTTATCATGGTATGAACCATCATATTAATTCTAGCATATATTCTTAGATTTCTAGTGAAATCAACTATGCAATATATATCTCCGTGTTATAAACAATCCAAACCTATTAAGGCACTCTTTATCAACACATTCCAAGAGGTATCCTATCAGAAATTACTTAGTAACAATCCCCTTACTAACTAAATCCGCTTGTAGATTAATTTAGCCCCGCCCATAAAGCTGAAATCAAGAAAATAAAATCATAAAAGTAAGAATCAGCTAAACTTGACAGTTTGACAGACTTTAACAAGCATGCAACACATCTTGTTCGTCAAACTCAAAACAAAAGTTCCAATTAATAACAACAAAAACATACTTTTAGTATCTTCTCCTACATATCAACGAAGCTAATTTGATCTTCAAACAGATCCACATTACTCAAGAGTGAGACTTTCAGGAACAAAAAGACTAAGGACCAATTTGGTTGCTAGTACAAATTCACAACCTAGTGTTTGTCACAAACACATTAACCTAATTTAAACCCCAAAACCCTCAAATCACCCAAAAACTCAAACCACTAGCCCCGATTATACAAAAACGACCTTCAATCAAACAATGTACAAAGCGATTACACCAAAGCACACAGCAATAACCAATTATCGCACAAACAACTACGATTAACCATAAAACTTGGCGAAAACAAAGGACAAACGATCATGGTTGGAATTGAAGAGTGATTTTGTTCGTGTTTTGTTACCAGTAGCGTTGTTGATGAATTTGCAGAGAGGTCGATGAAGAGAGAGAAGAGTGTGTGAGTGTTGTTGTAGCAGGGCACCGATTGAATGGTGTTTTTGTGTAGGGCATGATGAAAGAGTAGTGCTAGGTATAACTTTTTAAGTAGCGTTTCTAGGCTCAGATCGGCCAACTGACCGGTCATTTACTTGATTCATTAGTTTGATCGGTCGAATTAGTCGGACCGGATTTAAAAAAAAAAAAGAACGTCTTAAATAACATAAAGAGAATAAAAATAAAAGAAAAAATAGATCATGTCTGATCACGCGGTGTCGTTCACTTGTCCGATCGGTAAGCGACTGTTTCAACTTAAAACGACCAATATAGGCATAACTGGACCGGTTCAGGGTTCAACAGGTCCGACCAGACGTCTTCTTTAGTTCTAGAAACAGTGGTTTTAAGTGAAAGAAAATCATAAAATTATATTATGTGAGAAAAAAAAGTTAGAGGTTTTATTTCATGATCTCATTTAGTTAACATTATCACTTCAGTCCAATTATTTATATTATGTTTAGATATGTTGTGTTTTTTAATTTTTTTTTCACTTTGATCTTGTAGCTTAGTGTCATTCATAAATTCTATTAAAAGTATATGATTTTGCTAGAATATTATTATTGAATTAAAAAGCTATAGTTCAAGAGTTGACTTCATAAGTAGGTTTTAAATTTATTGTTGTTCTTTTATCATCTGACTAAAGATGCATATTAAAACTTGACTATACATACTAGTGTTCTTTGATATGGTTTAGCATCATTATTTGATCAGATATTTATAAAGACCAAATTTGCAAATGATAATAAGTAGAGGTGACAAAATGAGCAGGTTGGATTGGGTTGGTTGTTGGGTCGGGATGGATTTGGGTCAAGATGGGTTTGGATCAGGATAGGCCAATTAAAAAATAGGTCAGGTTGGGTTTGGATCTGAATGAATTCGGGTTAGGATGGATCAATGCTATTAAAAAGACATTATATTATTTCTTTGACCACTTTACATTTAAACATCTACTCTCGCCGATACATGTTAATGTAGCAAAAGAACTCCATAACTTCCCTTTCCCGGAGCTTGTGTCGGTGCCGGAGATGGTAAAGTCCGTTGAATATCTGACGATATCAACTGAGAACCATAATGCCTATGGTTTGGTGGTTCGATTTTGATGGTCTTACGACATCAACTGAGAACCATAATGCCTATAATTTGCTAGTAAAGTCCATTGAATACCTGACGACATCAAAAGAACTCCATAACTTCCTTTTCCCGGAGCTAGCGATTTTGTATAAACGTAAGCCAAACTATCCGACGGTTTGGTGGTTTGATTTTGATGGTTTGACGGTCTATACGGTTCGATTTGACGGTTTATACAGTTTTCGTTCAAATTAAAAATGACGCATAACTATCTAATATGATGAGTCTAGGATTAATGTTATAAAATAATATATCACTACAATACTACTATAATAGTGATATATCAACTAGTAGGGTACTGGGCTCATTTTCTCTACACGATAGCACCGTCTTTAAATTCTAGTTTCATAAAGAATGATTTATTAGATTAACAAATATGGTATCTGTCGTGTTTATAAGTATTAGTTATTATGTTTAGATAAAGTTTTCTTAACTTCGGTTGAGATAATGTTCTTTGTTTACCTAATTTTTGTTTAACAAATCAACATGATAGTTTCATTTCACATGCATGTAATGATTAATATGTAAGATGTATTACTATGGAAATATGATTTACAAACTCATGTTTTTCATATATTGAATTGACAGATCCAAATCATTCAATGTCACTAAGTTAAGGAACTCAAATATCACAGATGAACACTTCACCATTCGGGAGGACACGTCATCTATTTACATGCCATCTAAATATAAAAAAAACACACAATGATTGCATAGTAACAAGTAATAACTACAATTATATAGGCAATCTTTACAGCAGTAGCAGTTTAATCATCCACTAAACCCATCCTTACCCATCTCCTTTATTTTAATGACCCATTCTAACCCTCCTTTTTTCTCCTTGAAATCTAGCTTGACCCATCTAAACCTTTTAATAGTTATACTCTACCCAAAAAGACCCAAACACGAATATTTAGATACCCAAAACAACCCAAATTGAAGGTTTTGGGCAAAGATTGCCAGGCCTAATATTAAGTATAGTGAAAGTTATAGTAGTCAATATGGTATATGTACAAAAGATTAATATCTCTTAGCCTTTCTTTGAATCAAATTGTTGTTCAATGCATTATGGTGTTCAAACTAAGTCTGACTCGACCACTTTAAATCGGGATCAAGAAAGAGTATAACTTAACGTTGCATGAGAATAATGTTGATCCATGTCTCATGTTCAACGAGATGTCTAATACAAAAGGGATAACCGATAATAGATTATAATTATTACAAAAATTGAATTAAGAATACTTGGAGTGATTTGGTGATAATGAATGGCTTTAAAAATGTTAGTGTAACACCTTGAAATTTAAAAAGAATCAAGAATAAAATTATGAGGACTAATGTTGACAAAAACAAAGTGAGGCCCTAAATTTGCCCATGTTTTAGCAAGGAGCTACCCCTATACTCCTTGTTTACCAAACAAGTTTTCTAAAAAAGGAAATCTAGAGAGAAAGGGTTATGTAGAGAGAAAAAGTGATAAACCTAAAGGTATGTAAATGTTCGCACCGTTGGCTAGATCAATGATATATCTATGTTTAAAAATGGGTATGTATCGATAAAATTAATAAAATGACATGGTTTATATGTAGATCCCAGTTAAGTGCCCTTCTCGGTTTGGGTTTTCTATGGAGTTCAACTCAAAAGGTGAGTTGTAGACCCCCCCCCTCCCCAAACATCTTGTAAGGTTATATTAGAAGGCTGATGTAACCAAAGAAGCCAAAACAACCAAGGAGCTTCCTACAGCATGCACTGATGTACAAGGTAGAAGTTACTTCGTAAGTTTTACACTAATCACAGAAATTATTCTAAGTGTAAAATCTTCCGAATCCAAAGACCAAATCTTCCGAAGCCAAAGATGAAGTCTTCCGAAGCTTCAAAGACAAAGTCTTCCGAAACCAATGAAGTGAATACTAATTTCTTTCGAAGACAGAGATGACATGCTTTCTGTGATCTACTTTTCCATAAAGCTGACTTACTTTTCGCTACAAATCTGAAGACTCATCAACTTATACAAGTTGGTGAAAAGTTCAATGCTTTAGTAAACTGTAGATTATATTCTTGATTTTATAACTTTCTACTTTGTACCTTTTATCCTTTTTATAATATATTAGGATGTGAGCTATGGCATGTCATAGTCACTAGTCAAAAGGCAATCTGCCTTTTGACTTTACATTGATCTTATTGTCTAGATTAGTGTTTCCAGCTGGCCTTCAAAGTATGGCCGGCTGTAGGATATAGTATAAAGTATCTCAGGTCCTTGTGTTTCTTTCTATGCTTTGTAACACTTGTAAAAGAAGTTAAGAGCAATATACAGCATCCTTCAAAACCGGTACTATGACAAAGTCTCCACTGATCACTCCTGATGACTTTGATACTTGATGTTAAAGAATGAAAGGCTTTATCAAGTCTCAAGACTCCAGGATGTAGGTATGTGTTGTCTATGGACCTCATGTACCATCCACCTCTTCAGTTGCTATTGGTGGTGGTATGTTAAGATTGTGGATACTCTAATGGATGTTGGAGTAACTCTTGAGAACAGGGACATTGTGAGGAAGTTCATGTCCTCTCTTACCAGACAATGGACACACTATTATGTGGTCATTTAAAGGACTGTGAACCTTAAGACCCTTACTCTTACTGAGTTGTATAATATCCTTAGTGGCTACCAGATAGAGATGAACATGCAAAATCCATCTGGTAACTCCAACAATCAATAGAGTTCAGTCCTTCATATGGTTGAAAGGGATTGTAGAGAACCACATCATCGTCTCATCTGCTACCCTAACAACTCATAAAAGGGTCCTTTCATCACCTTCCCGGAGACACCAAGAGAGAGCTACATCCAAGGAAGCCCATTCCAAGAGACAAGCTCTTCACAAGCCTTTGTGTCTACTGATGAAAGCACTTGCAACTTTTTCTTTACCCTTGAAGACCTGGACTGTATCCATCTAGATGATCTGAGTATATGGAAATAGTCCAGCAGATGGCTCTTCTCACTCACAGAGCCAAAAAGTTTTACAAGAAGGCAGGGAGGAAGTTTCCTAGCAATACAACCAGTGAAAAGTTAGGGCTGACAAAGCAAAGTAAAGTGTTACAACTGTAACCAAATGGGACACTTTGTTAGAGAGTGCAAGGCACCAAAAACAAATGGTGGCCAAGCACAAACCAGACCAAACTACACTGATGGAGCTCCCACTCCCCAGAATGAGAAGCCCAAGTAGCAAGCTGTAGTTGCTGTTGAAGGAGGTTGTGACTGGAGCTTTCAAGTTGAGGATGCATCTCTAAACCAAGCACGGATGGCAGATCATGAAAAAGCCAAGGTATTGGAACATCTTTGTACACCAAAATGTATTGCTAAAGTTAACAGATATAGGTCCTATAACTTAGAGACCTTGAGTCCTTAAACATTTTAAAAGCTGATTTCAAAAGAGCTGAAATGATATTCCTTAGCTTTTTGAAAATTTTTTCAAAACATATTTTCTTTCGGAAGATTTCAAGTTGTCTTTGGAAGAACATTATGTCTTCAAGTCAAATAACTACTTATAAGAAATTTACCTTCGGAAGAAATTCTAAGATATCTTCCGAAGCTTAAATATGCTTCTAAGTACTTACATGTATTTGAAGGACAATTTTCTTCCGAAAGCAATTAAGTCTCGGAAGATTTACAGAAAACTATTTCAACTCTTAAGCATGAACATACCAATTACAGGACTTAGATAAAAGATCTTATCACTAAGTTAACTGAATGCCAGGTTGAGCTTGTGATCAGCAAAGCCAGGTCAGAAAAATATGTTCTTGAAGAAGAGACCTTCAAGAACATTATATCCCCATCCTTGCATGCAAAAGTTTGTTATCAGAATAAGCAGGGACTGGGATCTACTAAGATAGCTCCTCCACACACTCCATTGTCTGTAAGATCTCCAAGGTGTGAAACTTGTGAAGATGAGCTTCCCCTCATAGACCCCATTGATGAAGAGGATGAATAGGAGATAACGAAGGATGATTCTGAGAAGAGTGAAGAATATCATCCTAAGAAGGGTCACTATTCTTCTGAGTAGAGAAAAGAATCTGGGATGACCAAGTCTAAGAGGAAGAACTTGATCAGAAAAACCAAGAGAAAATTAAAGAAGGCTCAAGAGATCAAGACCATTTTCAACTCTAAGTAGAAACAAGTGTTTATCTCTACAGGATTTGAAGTGGTGAAGGTTGAAGACTCAACTATGAACTCTAGTACCAGGAGTTTTAGTTCATGTCCAACTCATTCCAGCAAAGAGAAGAATGCTGATCAGTTGTGTACCACTGCTACATAGCCTGAACCATCTAGTTCCAAGAGCAAGCCTCACCCTAAAAAGCTTGCTGCATCATCTGTTAAGATGAAGATAGAGGTGGAAAGTGATCAAGTTCAGTATTTCTCTCAAAAGAAGACTCTCAAAAGGAAGCAAATGGATTGCATCATGTGTGGTAGTACTTCTCATCTTGCTAAGGATTGCATCTACAATCCTAAAAGTACTATCCACATGATCAAAAAGAAAACTTCTGAGAAGAAGAAAGAAAAACTAGTTTCAGAAGGAAAATATTTTCCTTTTGGAAGCTCCAAGGTGAAAAAGAAGACAAGTGAAAACTTGCTTCGGAAGAAAAATTGGTCTAGGAAGAAAGGAATGCTTTCGAAGTACTGAAGCCTACTGTAGTGATAGCAAGATCTTCCGAAGGTCCAGTCTCCAAAACTTCCGAAGTTGTCAAAACTTTCGAAGTATTGAAGGTCAAGTCTAATCTTCCAAAGATGGTGCGGAAGATGAAGGAAGACCAAGTGATTGAAAGTTCTTCATCAACAACAGCTAATGATCCTCAAAGCTTGAACATAGGATCACTTGCTGTTATATTGTCTTCAAATCACTTTGATAAGCCCAAGACTAATAAGGATTGGGTTTCCAAATGGGACAGATAAAGCCTGGCACCTTCAAGACTATGAGGAAGCCAACTGTTGGCTTCTCAGGGGTAGAAACAGCCCTTGTCCCAAAAATGTTAGAGCTTATTGCTCAAGGTGACAACCTAGCAGCACCAGCTAGTGTTGAACCTACACCTTCTACTTCTCAACCATCAATACAGCCAGAAATAACCATTACCTACCAAAGAAAATCCAAACAAACCCCTGCACATGCTACTCAGTTTGTGCAGGCCCTTATATCATCGCCCATACAGGAGGAAGTAGACGCTGAAGCTCCCACTTCTCTTGAGGAGCAAACCACTCCCATCTTACCAATAATTAGTGTTGAGGTTCCTCATGCTCAGCCTGATGAGCTCACAACCCCCACAGCCTTAAGCCTTCACTTAGAGTCTCAAAACTCTAGTGAACAACTTTCAGGGGACAGTTACCATCCCCAGCCTCTTGATCTAAACCAACCAATCCCAAACCTTGAATTCTATGATGATGAAAACATGGGATTCAATGAGTATCATGAGTCTCTCTTCTCCTTCCCTACTCAATAAGAGATGAGTACTCATGTTTCTTCTATGTCTAGCCCATATCATCCACCTACTACTGAGGTGGATCTCCCTAAACCTATTCAGGAGGTCCATATGGAAGAGGCTCTCACTTTAGCAAGTGATTACATCATTCAGACCTCAACCATGACAAGCCAGCCTTTTAACACTTCACTTGAAGTTGTCATGATGTAGGGGAATTCCAACAGCCAAGAACAAAGTGTTGGTGATGAGAAAGAAGACCTTGGTCCTATTCTCTCATCCCCCCCATGATTCTTCTGATGAAGATGAGGGGAGTCTAAAACTAAAGGTGCAAAAAAATAACAAAAACATGCACCTATTTAGTCTCAAATATAAGTCACTTGGAATCTCAGGTGACTGTTTTACAAAGGAGGGTCAATGACCAGCAACTTGAGATCACCGATCTCAAGGGAAAGTTAGCTAAGAGACCACTAAGGAGAACTCAACCAGGTCCACAAGAACCTATGGATATGACAGACTCAACCCCAAGCTCACCTATGCAAGAAGTTGATGCTACTAAAAAAGGGAAGAAAGTCCAAACAATCATAGAACCTGTGAGTTCTTCATATAGTATGGACTTTGAGGATTCACCACCCTCACTTTCAATTGTTCATACTCAGCAACCTCCTCAAGTCTACATGGATGTGGACTCCCTCATACAAAGTTTGTTTGAGGAGGGTATTCCTAGAGCTATGCCTACCCCATCTCCTTACTCTGAGAACCCAATCATAGGATGGAGGTATGACACTGATAGAAGAGCTCTTGTCATCTCTAGATCTCAGGGTCAACAGGAAATCTTCAACTTTTACAACCTGAGCTTCTATGAGAGCAGCTATCTGATTGATCTTCTACTTGTCAACCCAAGTCAAAATAGACAAGCTGCAAGATTAGTAGATAGGATTCAAGAAAGGGTGTTAGAAGAATTCAAGCTGAGGACAAGACTATATAGACAGAGGCTAGCAAGTGAGACTTTTGGTCAATTAGATGTTGAGGTGGACCCTAAGATTAGCTTTGAAGGGTAAGCCTTAACAGAAAGCCTAGAATTTGAACCTGTGAACCTTAAGACAGGAACTTCTTTGGCACCCATTACCCTCAGTGAGGCACTAACTGGTGATGGTGTTTCACAACCTCTCTCTGGCCAGAGCTTGACTGCTGAATTAAGCAATGAAGGCCAAAGCTCTCTCCACCCTGAGTCACCAAGGCCTATGAGTGACAAAGGAAAGATAAAACTGACTTCTGAGGAGATTGAGGAGGAGGAAAGAGACAGGAAGAGGAAGCTAAGGGGAGAAAGTTCAAAAGGGTCTCCAGGTTTCATAAAAGCTGCCATCAGGGCTGCCCCCAGGCCAAATACTCAGGATGATAAGTTAAGGGCAGCCAGGATAAACTACTTGAGGACCAAAAACCACAATGTCGATGAACTACTCTCTCTCCCGTTAGATGAACTGAATGAATTGGCTAAGAAAGAATTGTTCAAAGAGAGGAAGAAGGCAGAGGATGCAACATTGCTTCTCAAAAACATGGAAGAAAGGAGACAGAAAAGGCTCTATAAGCATGCTCCTACCATCTCCCTTGTTCAAGAAAGTCCTGAGACAGAGGCTATGGCAACTGCACAACCTCAGGTAGACAAGAAAGCTAATAGACTGAATATGATCAACTACCTGAGTGTCATAGGACTCTATCAGGAATCTGTACTTCTTCCCTTATCATATGAGTATGTTGAATTTGAGTATCTCAAGCAGCTGGAGCAACAAGTCATCAAGAAACAAAAGGCTGCTAAGAGAAAACTAAAGGAAGAAGCTGCAAAGTCAAGAGCCATCATCCAAAAGAGCCAAAAGAAGTCCACTAACAGACAAAGGGTGATGAGATTCTTGAAACTGTATGGATTCTCCAAAAAGAGGCTTGATCCAATGTCTCTATCCACTACAGATGAGCATATCAGAGTGACCAAGCAGAAGATTAAGAAGGGAAAGCTTGTTGACTTGCATTCTCCAACAAGTCCAGCTCAACCTAAAGTTAAGGTAAAGGTTGAACCCCTTGAGACAACACAACCTAGACCTAGAGCTGCATCTCAGCCAACTTCATCTTCTGATCCACAACAGAGTCCTTTTCCATCTCCTTCTGAACATGTGAGAGAAGAGAACCCAACTGAGAGAGACACAGTAGAACAACTTGATGCTGAAAACTAGTCCTCTCAGTTAAAGACTTCAAAGAGGAGGAAAAGGATGGCCATAAAGAGTGTTTCCAAGAAAAAGTCCAAGGCATCCACTTTTACACCTCAGGATGAGTCAGAGCATCTTGAGGTAGTGCAAGAAGAGACTGCTCAACCAACTCCAACTCAAGTAGAGCCTCTTGTAACTGGAAGGCCCATCTTCTCCTGGACCTTTACAGCTAATCCAGACAGATGGTATGTCATCAAAGATCAAGGAGGTCAAGATGTCTATTTCTAGCAGGACATGCTTGATCTTCCTCTATATGATCTCTATGACATGAGAAGGTATTATAAGAATCTGAGGGATCCTAACCAGATGATGAAGAAATGTATGGTCTTGATCCTAATAAGGATTGACAACATGTGAATAACTTCTTTGTTTTGGTAGCATCAGCCTAGGGGGAGTTTGTAAGGTTATATTAGAAGGCTGATGCAACTAAAGAAGCCAAAACAACTAAGGAGCTTCCTGCATGCATGCTCTGATGTACAAGGTAGAAGTTACTTCGGAAGTTTTACACTTATCACAGAAATTATTCTAAGTACAAAATCTTCCGAAGCCAAACACCAAATCTTTCGAAGCCAAAGATAAAGTCTTCCGAAGCTGCAAAGACAAAGTCTTCCGAAGCTTCAAAGACAAAGTCTTCCGAATCCATTGAAGTGAAGACTAATTTCTTCCAAAGACGGATAGGACATGCTTTCTCTGATCTATTTTTCCATAAAGCTGACTTACTTTCATCTACAACTCTGAAAACTCACCAACTTACATAAGTTGGTGAAAAGATCCATGCTTTAGTAAACTGTAGATTATGGTTTTGAGTCTGTAACTTCCTACTTTGTACCTTTTATCTTTTTTTATAATATAATAGGATGTGAGTTATGGCATGTCATAGTCACTAGTCAAAAGGCAATCTGCCTTTTGACTTTACATTGATCTTGTTGTCTATATTAGTGTTTCCAGCTGGCTTTCAAAGTATGGCCGGATGTAGGATGTAGTATAAAGTATCTCAGGTGCTTGTATTTCTTTTTATGCTTTGTAACACTTGTAAAAGAACTTGAGAGCAATATACAACATCCTTGAAAACCATATTACTCTGTTCTTGTTCTTAAGTTCTGTCTCATTGTTTACTTGTATTCTTAGCATCATTTACATAAACCTGGTTTCCTATTTGATCTGTTAAGTGTTCTAATACTCTTCTCATTATGAGACTGATTGTATTGACCATCCCCTTAAACGATCATGCAAATCTTTACATATTTTATATTGTTTTTTAGGCTAGTATGTGTACATTGATGATATTATGATAGTATAAAGTGATTTTAATGCTAAAGTTTACGTATTTGTAGTTTTTTACCAATGAAACAATGATTTATGCCACAAACCCTAAACTTATATGTTAAAAGTATTAAAATGTGGATAGTACCTGATATAGTTCTTAAACCTTAGTGTTCGATATAGATACCAGCCTCATAGAATAGTTCCTGGCACTATGAATTAGTACTCATCCTGTAATGCCTCGGGTATGTGATAGTATCGGCTAGTATAGATCTCGGTCATCGTATGGTAATCAGTCTTATACGGTACTCGGTTCATAGAGGAGTACTTGGTGTGTTCATACTTTAAGGTCTTCGTATATTTAGCTTAATATTGTATGTTACAATATGATACACAAAGCAAGTATGGAAAGCATAATCTATCAATTATTACATTAAACAATATTACACTAAGAACATCTAAAAACTATCTACGTCGCTTATTCTAAATATTTGATCAATAACTTCATCTTTTCGATTGATTTACACAATATGGTGTACTCCGATTGAGTAATGTAATTAGATAATATAAAGTTAACAACTACACATACAAAAACATATTCTATAGTGGCATAATTAAAGGTTGTTCCACCTATCACACCCTTAAAATCTGCGTGCGGGGTTTTACCACGAGGTGTGACATACCAGGATCTCAGTCATTAGTTACTCGGAATGACTCTATATGAACCAAACAAACCAAATCAGAGTCTAAAACATTTAAACATTTGTGGAAGCGTTTTTGTAAGTAATTTAAACACACCAAAATGTATAACCACATGTAACGTCAACCGAAAATATTGTTTAACAAGGCGTGCGTGACACGTGCGTGCTCCTATGGTCAACAGCTACTGACCTGAGAATAGCATACTAAAAGAGTCAACATAACGGTTGGTGAGTTAAGTGTTTGCGTAAATCATAACAGTAACAATTAATAAATATATAAATAAGAGTGCATTGAATTAGATAGCTCGTCTAAATTCACAAGTAATAATAGTAGTAATTTCGCGATCAAAGCTGACAGCGTTTCGTTTGATTGCCTCCCGTCACGACTTACTAGGTCGTGACACCATGTGTTAGGACAATATTGCACCCGTTTGACCTCGAGTCGCACAGGTGGGGCTTGTCAAACCCAATAGTACTACCCAAGATTTCCTGCTAGTTTCAATATTAACGATCCGAAAATGTGAGGACTTTCATACGATTCCTGTCTGTCTGTCGCTTTTCTGTGTAGCTTTTCTGTCTGTCGCGCGCTGCAGCCATACAATTCCTTATCTGTACAATCTTTTTAATGGTCTCATGCACCAACTCAGGACCTGTTAGCTGGCTGTCACCAATTTCATCCCAACAAACTGGTGATCTACATTTTCATCCATACAAAGCCTCAAAAGGTGCTACCTTTATGCTGGTGTGATAACTATTATTGTAAGAAAATTCCACCAATGGTAGGTGAACTTCCCAGTTATTCCCGAAGTCAATCACACAAGGACGTAGCATTTCCTCTAATGTATATATAGTACGCTCACTTTGACCATCGGTTTTCGGATGATAAGCAGTACTCATACCCAATCGAGTACCCAAAGATTTCTGCAATGACTGCCAAAAGTGCGATGTAAAACGAGCATCGCGGTCAGAAATAACTGAGACTGCTACACCATGTCTCGAAACTATTTCCTTCATATAAAGTCGGGTTAACTTATCCATCCTGTGCGTTTCCCTTATTGCCAAGAAATAAGCAGACTTCGTTAATCGATCCACGATAACCCATATCGTGTCACAACCAGTAGGGGTTCGGGGTAGTTTGGTAATGAAATCCATTGAAATCAGTTCCCACTTCCACATAGGAATCTCAGGTTGTTGTAACAGCCCAGATGGTTTCTGATATTCCACTTTTACCTTCGAGCAGGTCAAGCACTTGCTCACATATGTAGCTACATCCGCTTTCATGTTAGGCCACTAATAGTGCACCTTTAAATCATGATACATCTTGTCAGATCCAGGATGTATAGAGTACTTAGACTTGTGTGCCTCACTTATAACCAAGTCTCTTAGGTTTCCATGCAAAGGTACCCAAAGTCTGCCCATGAAATAACAAACTCCATCCGCCTTTACTTCCAACTATTTGTCCATTCCCCGTAATGATTCAGATCTAATGTTTTCTGCTGTCAGAGCTTCAGTCTGAGCCTCTCAATTTGTTCAGGTAACTGGGTGCTAATCGTAAGTTGCAAAGCTTGCACTCGTCGGGGTTTAGCAGTTTCCTTTCTACTCAGCGCGTCTGCAACTACATTAGCCTTTCCCTAATGATATTTGATGGCACAATCATAGTCATTCAATAACTCTACCTAGCGTCTTTACCTCATGTTCAATTCCTTCTGCTCAAAGATGTGCTGAAGACTCTTGTGATTGGTATAAATAGTGCATTTGGTACCATACAAGTAATGTCTAGATCTTTAAGGCAAAAACTACCGCGCCCAATTCCAAGTCATGGGAGGTATAGTTCTTCTCATGGACCTTCAGTTGTCTCGAGGCGTAAGCTATTACTTTATCTCGCTGCATCAAGACACAACCAAGTCCTTAAACAAAAGCATCACAGTAGACCACGAAGTCATCACTTCCCTCCGGTAACGCCAGTATTGGTGCGCTACACAGCTTCTGCTTTAGTAACTAGAAAGCAGACTCTTGACTATCACCCCATTTATACGGTGTTCCTTTATGAGTCAAGGCCGTGAGAGGTTGAGCGATCTTAGAGAATCCTTCAATGAATCGTCGATAATCTCCTGCCAGTCCAAGAAACTGTCGTATCTCACTAGGCGTCTTGGGAACTGACCAATTCTTTATCGCCTCAATCTTTGAAGGATCGACATGTATTCCTTTCTCATTAATAATATGACCCAAGAATTGTACTTCACGAATCCAGAAATCACATTTAGAAAACTTGGCATACAGTTGTTCCTTTCTAAGTAATTCCAAGATTAAACGTAAGTGCTCTTCATGTTCTTCCTTGGTCTTAGAGTAGATCAATATGTCATCGATAAACACAATAACAAACTGATCGAGGTAGGGTTTGCATACACGATTCATGAGATCCATGAATACTGCTAGTGCATTTGTCAACCCAAATGGCATGACCAAGAACTCATAATGACCATAGCGTGTACGGAAAGCTGTCTTCGAGATGTCTTCCTCTCGAACTCTCAGTTGATGGTACCCAGACCTCAAGTCAATCTTAGAGTAATAGCTTGATCCTTGAAGTTGATCAAACAAATCATCTATACGAGGTAGTGGGTATCTATTCTTGATCGTAACCTTGTTCAGTTCTCTATAGTCAATGCACATTCGAAATGTACCATCCTTCTTCTTAACAAACAGAACTGGTGCTCCCCAAGGCGACAAGCTCGGTCGGATAAACCCTTTATCCAATAGCTCTTGTAGTTGAGCGGATAATTCTTGAAGTTCGTTTGGAGCTAACTGGTAAGGTGCTCTCACGATCGGAGTGGCTCCTGGAGTCAAATCAATCTGGAATTCAACTTGACGATGAGGTGGTAATCCAGGTAGATCCTCTGGAAACACCTCAGGAAAGTCACGAATGACAGGGATATCCTCTATCCTCTTTTCTTCTGGTTGTTTATCGGTAACGAGGGCTAATATAGCTAATCGACCCTTACGTAGTAACTTCTGTGCTTTCATGTATGATATGATGCCCATCATTGCACCACACCGTTCACCTCTGACTGAGAGAATTTCTTCACCAATAGGGATTCGTATGATCTTCTTGCGACATATGACTTCCGCCTGCTTGTCGGAAAGCCAATCCATGCCTATGACTACATCGAAACTCCCTAGTGTAACAGGTATGAGATCTATGTCAAAGGTATGACCAGCAAGCTCTATCTTGCAATCTTTAAGGACATGTGTTACTTGAATCTGCTTACCGTCAGCTAACTCTACAGTGTAGTTAGATTCTAAGGCCGAGGGCATATCACTTAAAAGACTACAAAACTTAGTGGAAATGAAACTTCTGTCGGCTCCAGTGTCAAACAATACAGTAGCAAAATGACAATTAACCAAAAATTTACCAGTAACAGTGGTAGGGTTGTTTAGAGCTTCACCTGAACCAATAACGAAAGCTCTTCCTTTTGTTCCTCCGTTATTACCACCGTTGTTGTTGTCATTGCCATTGTTGTTGTTGGTGTTGTTGTTGTTGTTGTTGTTGTTCCCACCGTTGTTTGTACCATTCCCGTTCTTCCACAACTGAGGGCAGTTTCGCCTGTAATGGCCCTCTTTTCCACATTCAAAGCAGCCTTTTGGTGTTTACTGAGATTGTTGTGGCTTTCACATCAGCTCACCACAACAGTCTTTTGCTGCATGCCCAATCTTTCCACAGCGTTGGCATTTGAAGTTGTCACATCTGCCTATATGATGATAGTTACACCGGTTGCACTTTGGGTGTCTACCACCATATCCACTTGGCCCTTGGTTCGAGGAAGTCATCTGGTTAAAGCTTTGGTTGTTGTCGAACCTCCTCTGTTGTTGGTGGGGGATGTTGTTGTGCCGGTTGCTGCTGTTGCGGCTGATGCTGGTTGCTAGAGGATGAACCCTTGTTGCTCGTATGCTCCCACTTACGTTTATTACCAGGTGCGCTAGCCACCGCGCCCCGCTTGGGTAATCTTCCCTACTCTACTGCCTGATCAGTCAGCCTATGGGCCAACTGGATAGCCTGTTGTATGGTGGCAGGATCGGAAGCAGTCACCATACTCTGGATTTCGGGCACCAGTCCACGTATGTAGTGCTCAACTCTTTTATACATCTCATTAACCATTCCCAGGCATAAGGTTGCCAACTCATGAGATCGTGTAGTATAGGCCTCAATACCGGAACCTTGCATTTTGAGCTGCCAAAACTCAATCTCCAACTTCTGTACTTTATCACGGGGGCAATACTCCTCCGTCATCATTGCTTTGAATTCAGCCCAAGGTATGTCATTAGCCATATCCTGGCCCAACATGTTCACCTGGGCATTCCACCAGGAGAGAGCTGCGCCTTCAAGTGTTCCAGTCGCGAACTTCACTTGGTCAGTTGGCGGACAGTTACACTTCGTGAAGACAGATTCAGTCTTCTCAAACCATCTCACTAGGCCCACAGCTCCTTCAGTCCCGCTGTAGGTGTGGGGATTGCAATCTATAAAGGATTTGTAGGTATAGGGTGGGGGTCCTGTTTCGACAAACCAAATATTAGTTGAGTAGCCTAGACGAGCAACTAGGATAATTGGTTAAGCCACCTTTATCATTTACCTGCTGGCTGTCCAATTTGGGCAGCAGCCACTACCGCCTGTACATGTTCATTTATTAAAGCAACCAGCTCAGCAGGAGTCATGTTCACCGTAGCCGCGCCGCGTCCGCATCTGCGTCCTGCGCCACGCCCGCGTCCACATCCTCTACCACGTCCGCCCATATTTCACTTTACATTCACAAATACAATAATGAGTAACATCCAACATATTAATCTCATTGAGGTACAATAAATAATAAGAAATAATAAATTCGTCACAACCACAACATTTATAACCAAATAATAACCAAAGATAGATAAATTGTAAATGATTTACAAAATATTCCATCAATGTTAAAATTTTAGTTTTTCTGTTGGGTGGGAAACAACCCTTCCCACATAGGTTTCGGAAGAAAGAAACACTACGTAGTCCAAGTTAAAAAAAATGTAAGGTCAATCCAATACGTCAGATCCATCGCTGTCCTCATCCATCTCTGCTGGTTCTTCTTCAGGGGCTTCCTCCAGTTCCTCTTCCGGGTCTTCATCCTCAGGGTCTGCCATAGGTCCAGGGGCTTCAGCAATCTGAAGTGCTGCTAGCTGTGCCTCTAGTTTAGCAAACCTGTAGTCTATCACTATGTTATGGTGATCTTGCGTGTCCATGCGCTCAGTAAGCGTTAGCACATTGCCTGCTAGAGTATGATGTCCACCAATGGCCATCGAGAGTCGCTCCTGGAGCGTCTCTACCTGGTAGCGCAACTGTCGCATCTCATATCTTAAGGCAGAGTTCTCATCAGTGAGTCCTCGGATACGCTCTCGCTCCGTGTCTAGTGTGGCCACTAGGGCTGCAAACGCCTGCTCCATAGGAATGTCTAGGGTAGGAAGAGTGGGTAATACAGAGGCTGTCGATGACCTAGTCCTAGGCCGGGTAAGAACTACCGCTGGTACACGCTCTCTATAAGCCATACGGTTTATGTAGGTGGGGTAGAAGTTCCAGTTCCGCGGAGGGTCACTCTCAGGCGACACAAAAGGCTGATCCCAGTCTATCTCTCCAGGAAGGTAAGGATACCGGGGCCAGTCAAATCCCCTATCAGGTACGGGAGAAGGAGGAGGTGACTCAGATCGTACCGTTCTCTTGCCTAGATCCCTTGACGACGATGCCATGCTGCGAGGTACGTGATGCGTATGCCAATGAGTATACAGTAAGGAAATAAGTGATGAGTAACTAACAAACTGTGCGGTTAGAGTCTAGTGTGTATGCAACCTAGTTCCCTATAACCAATGGCTCTGATACCAATCTGTCACACCCTCAAAATCCGCGTACGGGGTTCTACCGCGAGGTATGTGACATACCAGGATCTCAGTCATTAGTTACTCGGAATGACTCTATATGAACCAAACAAACCAAATCAGAGTCTAAAACATTTAAACATTTGCGGAAGGGTTTTTGTAAGTAATTTAAACACAAGGGTGTAAAATGTAAAATGCGCAAAAACACGCGCCCAAAACCAAAATGTATAACCACATGTAACGTCAACCAAAAATATTGTTTAACAAGGCATGCGTGACACGTGCGTGCTCCTATGGTCAACAGCTACTTACCTGAGAATAGCATACTAAAAGAGTCAACATAACGGTTGGTGAGTCAAGAGTTTGCGTAAATCATAACAGTAACAGTTAATAAATATATAAATAAGAGTGCATTGAATTAGATAGCTAGTCTAAATTCACAAGTAATAATAGTAGTGATTTCGCGATCAAAGCTGACAGCGTTTCGTTTGATTGCCTCCCGTCACCACTTACTAGGTCATGACACCATGTGTTAGGACAATATTGCACCCGTTTGAACTCGAGTCGCAAAGGTGGGGCTTGTCAAACCCAGTAGTACTACCCAAGATTTCCCGCTAGTTTCAATATTAACGATCCGAAAATGTGAGGACTTTCATAGTATATTGCACTACATTACACTATACACAACTTATGATCATAAAAGTGTTTGTAACCCAGTATGCTATCTCCCCCAAAAAAAGTGTATAAAAGAGTGGGGCATGAACTCACCTGGTGTGCACACGAATGGAAATAAGCTAACTTGAGAGAGAAAGAAAAGACAGCCTTCTGAGGTTACTTAGAACACACAAGTACATGAGTACGTGTACACAGAACCATAACAACCCTAAGTGCTCAATAACACATTGACCAAAAGTTTTAGAAAAACAAGACACATTTGACCCAGTTGACCCGTTTGACCCGTTGGTGACATATTAATTGAAATTCCATTTAAAATCAAACATAGCAACTCATCATATATGGCTATCATACAAGTTGTTCACGTATAACAGTTCATCAACCATTTACTCTACCAAGATCATTATACAACTAGATTATCATACAACTCATGCGAATCTCAAGTAATCATCATGCTCAACATAATTACACCATAACTAATGCATATCATACATAGAGTCTAATCATGCACAGCATGCCATGTGAAGCCACTCATGACCTCACACCCTAAACCCTGCCAATCCTACTAAGTAGGGGCCTCAGATTCGCACGCGTGTATGATGATCATCATCATATTATTCAACAAGATTCATGCCAATCAACTTAGCCAACAAAGACTCATCATAATCCCAAACATGATCCTATAATCTCCCAACATAGTCCATCACCATGTATACCCACTAATAATCCCAATTTCCAAATGACCAAACAAGAATCCATATAACTCAATTAATCCATTCCACCATATTAGACACCATCAATGAACATGCTAACATGATCCTAACATTCCAAACATGCCCAATTCATCATATCTAAGATTCTATGCAATTAAAGTTTCCCTTTTGGGAAAGTACATTTCAAAATCTATCTAACACCCAATACATTTATGAATTCATTAAAGTTTTTCCTAATCAAGTCCATGATATCATCTAGACATGTTTAACAACATCAAATCATCATAATTCATAATTCCCATATCCAAAAAGTTTTTACTTATAGCAAGGTATGAACTACATGATCAATTCATGGATTTTCTTGCACAACAATCACTATCCAACATTCATACAACATCATTAACATCATAAAATCATCAATTCATCATCAAATCATCAAGTTCATGCAATAAAGTTACTATTAATAGTAATGTACGAACAACGCATCAAAATCACGAATTTCTTGCATAATCCACGTAAACTACCATCAATACAATTTAACTAACATCATAACATCAACAAACAATAAAGAAATCGACATTCATCATCAATTTCGACTAGGATTTCGGCCAAAACATCAAAACTATGAAAAACCCATAAAAATCTAACCTTTAATCGCGTAATGGCCAAGAATTGAAGCTTTTAACGTGTTGTATTGCTTGAAACCAATCAAAACCGAGGATTTATTGCTTGTTCTTTGTCGAATTTGGAAGTGTGTGTGTGTGGGGGGAGAAGTCGCGGCTGAATGAGGGGTTAGGGGAATTAGGGTTTGATTTTTGGTAAGTTTTCTGTTTAGAATTATTACCTTCTAGCCCTTATTGTTTATATTTTATAAAACTAGTCTTGTAAACACTTTTAAATAGTTTTTAACTACTAAACACCAATATTATTAATCATTATTAATAATCATGCACAACTTCCATTAGTCACAAAACACACGAAAAGAATATAACACGTTGCCACGTTATGCGATAAAATTCACACTTAATATTTAAATCGCGTAAGCACATAAGCACAACTTAATAATCACATTATTAGTTAAAGTATTATCTGTTTATCATTGTTAATTATTATTAAGTCACCAACGTTCAACGACAACTAGTGTGTGATCACGACACGTGTATGCAAGACCTAACGGAAGTAACGGAGTTTGGTAACGGAAAAGTACCGGATGTCACACCACCACTCATTAAAGCTAAGACACCACGGGACTTCAGAAGCTTGTAATGTAACAGAATAGGTAGCAATATTTGGAATTGTGATGTCTAAGAAGATGTCTTGTTGTTTAGAAAAAGATTGTGCTTCGGAGGTAGACAATCTTTCGAAAGCACATATGTAACAACATTAAAAATTTCAAGGTACTTAATAAGTTATCTTACTATGTGAATAAACTAATTGATGCTAATTGTTTAGTTTAAAAATCTAAACCAGACTAAGATCCTCATTAAGTAAATAATGTATCAGGATCCATGCATCAACAATTGTCAACTCATAATATGAAATTATAAACCTTACAAAACACAGTATAATGATGTACAATTCAATAATATAATGATAAAATGAAAAATAAAGTTGACATTGGTGCAGGACCGTTAAAAGGTACTTAAGCTTGCACTTAGTTAACACACTTAGGAGGATCTTAAGATCACTTAACAATTCAAATAGGGAACTATGAACTTCTACTGAAGATACAAGACAAATACAAGTAAAATAAGAACAAGAACACAAGATAAAGTTTTCAAGAAAGTTGTATATTGCTTCTCTAGTTCTATTACAAGTGTTGTCCAAGTATGTATTTGAATGCAAGAACCGAATACTACTTATACTACATCCTACAAACTTCAATATGCAAAAAGACAGTTGAAAGTGACTAATCTAGACAACAAGATCAGCCTAAAGTCCAAAGGCAGATTGCCTTTTGACTAGTGACAATGACAAGCCATAGCTCACTGACTTTCCTATTACAAAAAGCCAAAAGGGAACAAAAGCAGAAACTTGCAGACAAAGACCTTATCTACTTTATCATAAAGCATGGAAGTTTCACCAACTGATGATAGTTGGTGAACCACCAGAGCATGCAGCGGACAGTAAGTTGCTTTATGATAAAGTTGATGGAAAAGGCATCTTTTCTCTCTCTTCAAAAGAAAATCAGTCTTGTCTTTATGCAGCTTCGGAAGACTTTGTCTTGAGAGCTTCGGAAGACTTTGTCTTGAGAGCTTCGGAATACTTCATATTTTAACTTCGAAAGAGTTGAGCCTTTGGCTTCGAAAGACTTTACACTTAGAGTATTTTTTCTAAGTTAAGTGTAAAGCTTCCGCAACAGTTTCTTCTGAACTTTGGCTTCGGAAGATTTTACACTTAGCATTTTTCTTGAGTGTGTAAAACTTCCGAAGCTGGTTCTTCTTTGTTCCAAAGTGCATGTTGGAAGACTTGGTTATTTTGGTATCCTTTGGTTTATCCTTTGGTTGCATCAGCCTCTTAATCTTAGAGGTTCCTACAAACTCCCCCTAGGCTGATGCTACCAAAACAGAGAGGTTCTCCAGACTGGCATAGTCCACACGAGGATCTTCAGAACTCCTTTCTTCATCAGCAAATCTGGATTCTTCAGACTCATAAAGTACCTTCTCATGTCATAGAGATCATACAGAGGGAGTCCATAGAGATCATACAGAGGGAGTCCAAGCATGTCACTTGTGAAGTAGACATGTTGTTCTCCTTGATCTCTAGTGACATACCATCTATCTGGATCTTCAGCAGATGTCCAGGACATAATTTGTCTTCCAACTGAGAGAGGCTCTACTATGATAGGAGTTGGTTGAGAGCCCTCTTCATGCACTTCCTCTGGATGTTCTGACTTATCCTGAGGTAGGGAGGTGGATGCCTTTCTTCTTTTCTTCTTAGTTAATGATCTTCTTCTGGCCATCCTCTCTCTCCTCCCTGATGATTTTAACTGAGAGGGTTGGTCTTTAATACCAGGTTCTTCAGTGGATTCCCTCTCAGTTGGGATCTCCTCTCTCCCAGTTTCAGAAGGAGAGGGAGGAGAACCCTGTTGTGGGTCAGAAGATGAAGTTAGCTGTTGTGCAGCTTCAGGTGAAGGTGGTGTTGTCTCTATAGGTTCCACCTTTACCTCAACTTCAGGTTGAGCTTGACTTGATGATGAATGACGATCCACAAGCTCTCCCCTTTTTATCTTCTGCTTGATCACCCTTATGTGCTCATCCATTATGGATAGAGACATGGGACCAAGCCTCCTTCCGGAGAACCCATACAGCTTCAAGAAGCTCATCATCCTCTGCCTATCTACAGACTTCTTCTGACTTTTCTGGATGATGGCTCTTGATTTTGCAGCCTCTTCCCTTTGCCTTTTCCTAGCAGCTTGCTTTTCTTGTTTGGCTTGCTCTCCCAGCTGCTTGTTGTATTCAAACAATATATAATCATAAGGCAAGGGAAGAAGTGCAGGTGCCTGATAGAAACCTGTGGCACTCAGGTAGTTAATCATCTTTAATCTTTCTTCTTCATTAACTACCTGAGGTTGTTCAGCAGCCACAGTCTCTGACTCAGGACTTTCTTGAACTGGGGAGAGGACAGGAATGTTCTTGTAAAGCCTTTTTCTCCTTATTTCTTCCTTGTGTTTGAGGGTCAAGGCTGCATCCTCTGCTTCCTTCCTCTCCTTTGACAATTCAATGTCAGCCAGTTCATTCAGCTCCTTTAAGGAGAGAGAGAGATGAGTTCATCTATGTTGTAGTTCCTGGTCCCTAGATAGTTGAGCCTGGATGCCCTTAATTCATCTTCTTGAGTGTTTGGTATAGGGGCAGCCAGAATTGCAGCTTGCATGAATCCTAGGGAACCACTTGAACTCTCTCCCCTCAGCTTCCTCTTTCTCTCTCTCTTTTCTTCTTCAATCTCTTTAGGAGTCATCTTCCTTTTGCCTTTGTCAATTGCAGATCTTGATGACTCATCCTGAGAAGAGATTTGGCCTTCATTGCTTAATTTAGCAGTCAAGCTCTAGCCAGAGAGAGGTTGTGAAGCACCATCACCAGCTGGTGCCTCACTAAGGGTATGGGGTGCTGGAGGAGATCTTGTCTCAAGTTCATAGTCTCAGCCTCTGGGCCTTCAGTCAAGGCTTTCCCTTTGAAGCTAATCTTAGGGTCTACCTCAACATCTAGTTGACCAAAGGCTTCAACTGCTAGCCTCTCTCTATATGATGTTGTTCTCCTTTTGAATTCAGCCAGCACCCATTCTTGAATTTGATTAGCTAGTCTGACAGCTTGTCTGTTATTGCTTGGGTTGACAAGTGCCAGATCTACCAGATTTATACCCTCATAGAAACTCAGGTTTTAAATGTTTAATATTTCTAGTTGACCTTGAGCTCTAGAGAGTACAAGAGCTTTCCTATCACTGTCATATCCCCAAACCATGATTGGGTTCTCAGAAGGAGCAGACATTGCTCTTGGTATCCCTTCCTCAAATAGATGTTGAATTTGCAAATGAGCTCACTGTCTAGAGGAGGTTGCTGAGTATGGACATCTGCAAGATAAGATGGTGAGTCCTGTATGTCAATACTTGAGGAAGAACTCTCAGGTTCTATGGCTGTCAGAACTTCCTCCCCCTTTTTGGTAGCATCACCCTCATGTATAGGTGAGCTGGGGAAGTGATCCATAACATCCATAGGTTCTTGTGGACCTGGATGAGTTTGTCCTATGGGTCTCTCAGCTAACTGGCCCTTAAGATTGGTGATCTTAAGTTGCTGATCATTGACCCTCTTCTGCAAGATAGTCACCTGAGATTCAAGGTGAGTTATATTAGACCCAAAATAGGTGCAAAGATTTGAAAGTTTGTGCACCTTGTGTTGCACACTCCCCTCATCTTCAGATAAAGAATCATTGGAGGATGATAGAATTAGACAAAGTCTTCTTCCTCATCACTAGCATAGGTTTCTTGGCTGCTGGATTTCCCCTGCCCCATGACAATGTCAAGAGGCTGGGTGGTCGTGGTTAAGGTCTTAAAGATGTAATCACTGGCAACAATGAGAGCCTCTTCCACATAGGTCTCCTGGACAATCATAGGAAGATCCACCTCAGTTTAGGGTGTCTGATGTGGGCTAGACAGGGGTGAAACAGGAGTACTCATCTCCCCTTGAGTGTGGGTAGAGAGGAGAGATTCATGGTACTCAATGAAACCCAAGTCTTCATCAGAATAGAAGTCAAGGCTGGGAATGGGTTGGTTAAGATCATGAGGCTGGGGATGGTAGCTTTCCCCTGAAGGTTGATCACTAGAGTGTTGAGACTCAGAGTGATGGCTTAAAGCTGTTTGTGGAGTTATGAGCTCATCAGGCTGAGCATGAGGAACCTTAGCACTGCTCTTTTCAAGAATGGGAGGGGTTTGCTCCTCAGGGGAAGTGGGAGCTCGAGTGTTCACTTCCTCCTGTGTGGGTTGTAATGTGAGGGCCTGCACATGCTCAATAGCAAGTGCAGGGGTTCGGTTGGATTTTCTAGTGTAGGTGAGAGTAATTGTTGGCCTTGATGGTGGTTGAGAGGTGGAGGGAGTTGGTTCATCACTAGCTGGTGCTGCTAGGATGTCACCCTGAGCAATGAGCTCAAACATTTTCAGGATAAGGGTTGTTTCTACCCCTGAGAACCTAACAGTTGGCTTTTTCAATATGCTGAAGATGCCAGGCCTCATGTGTGCAAGTTTAAGAACATTACCTGTTCCTCTCAACTATGGTCCCAATTCACAGTTGAGAATGTGTTGAACATACCGGGGGAACATGTAATATTTTAAGGAGTCTAAATTCGCTAGTAAATTTGTAAATACAAACTGAGAGTACCTGAATTTGACCCCTTGAACCATCCCATGGACAATGAAGGAGAGGTCTTTTGGAATCTAGTCCCATCCTCCATGTTTGTTGGAAAAGCTATGGATGACAACATGGAGGAGGTATTTACATTGGAATGAGACCTTCCCCTTCCAGAAGGTCTTGACTGAGAAGTCACCTTCGTAGCCCATCTGCTCAAAGGACTGGTTGACAGCAGCTTTTGGAAAGGACAGCTCACCTGCTTCATCATCCAGCTGCAAGTGGGTGTTTATGATGGCTGGAGTGATGAAAACCTTCCTCCCCTGCACTGTGGCAGACAGTGCCTTCTCCCTGTCCATGATGACCTCTTGACAGGTCCGCCAGAACTCAAGTAACTGATCCTCATAGAGAGGATGATCAATTGTAAGGAAGGTGAAGTAGTGAGACAAAGAAAGATACCTACAAACATCTGAGAAGCTTGGATCATTCTCAGAGTTTAACAGGGCAACTTGATTATGTTGCATGTGTAGGTGCATGGTAAAATCTGGGTCGTTACGATGATTAAGATTGGCCATTTGAAGAAGCTTTGTAATGAAGGAAGGAAGAAGAAGATGAATTTGGAGGTAATTTTAGGTTAAGGAACAATATGAGTAGAGAGATGAAATAGAACCGTTTGGAAAGATATACTCTGGATTTGAGACAAAGTTATGACAAAAAGATAAACTTTGAAATCCGCAAGTGGGTCCTATTTCTGAAAAAGGCGCCTAAAAAGTTAGTTTTCTTAAAAGTAGTAAAAGCTTCCGAATGCAATTTTGGTTCTTGCAAAGCTTCCGAAGGCAATTTTGCTTCGGAAGATATTTCAAAGAGTTTTGAAAATTTTGGCTTCGGAAGAAATAAATGAGTATTCTGAGACTAAATTGCTTTCGGAAGAGATTTGTTCTTAAAATGCATTTAATCACTTATACCAAAATTTAAGCTTCGGAAAATACTTTAAGAGTTTCTTCCGAAGGTAAATCTTAGATAGGCTGTTTAAACGATTTAAGGACATAAGTTCCTTCCGAAGGAAACTTTTGCTTCTTCCGAAGGTAAATTTTTCATCATTCTAAGAGATATCATTTTAAAAGTTCGTTTTCTTCCAAAGAGAACTGGCTTATGAAGTGATCTAATAGACAACCTAGGACACACAGTTTTTACGAAATAAAATTGATTAAGTTATTAAGAAAAATCTATTCAAAGTTAATCATCCCAATAGCTGATACAAGATACTTAAATCTTTGCTCATCAAAAGCTTTTGTGAACAAATCAGCATATTATTCATTTGTGTTAACTTTGATTAGTTTTATCAACCCCTTTTCAAAATTATCCCTAATCAAATGATACCTGATGTTAATGTTTGGTCCTTGAGTGCTGTACAGGATTTTCTGTAATAGAGATGGCACTGTTGTTGTCTATATGGATTGGAGTCTCTTTGAAGTTGAATCCATAGTCTAGCATCTGATTCTAAATCCAAAGCACTTGAGCACAGTAGCTGGCAGCAGCAATGTATTCAGCTTCAGCAGTTGACGCAGATACACAGGATTGCTTCTTGCATTGCCAAGAGACTATCCTTCCACCAAGGAACTGACACCCCCCAGATGTTGACTTTGCAGTCATATTGTAGCCACCATAGTCACTATCTGTATAAGCATACAAATTGAAGTCTGAATTCTTTGGATACCAAAGGCCTAGACTAGGAGCACCTTTGAGATATCTAAGAATCCTTTCGACAGTGATTAGGTGTGACATCTTGGGGTTAGCTTGATATCTTGCACATATGCATGTGGCAAACATAATATCAGGCCTGCCAGCAGTAAGATACATAAGAGAATGGTTTCTAGCTATGGGTGTCTTTGCAATCTTACAGTCAGTCATCTTGAATCTTGCAAGTATGTCCTGAATATACTTTGACTAACTTATGAAGATGCCATCTTCAACCTGCTTCACTTGAATTCCTAGAAAGAAATTGAGTTCCCCCATGGCACTCATTTCAAATCTATTCTTCATCAACATCTCAAAGTCTTTGCAGAGCTTTGGATTAGTTGAACCAAAAATGATGTCATCTACATATATTTAAACTAGCAATATGTCATTTTCTGCCTCTTTGATGAAGAGAGTCCCATCAATAGTACCTCTTTTGTAACCATGTTGACAGAGGTATGTTGATAGTGTCTCATACCATTTTTTTGGAGCTTTATGCAGTCCATAAAGGGCTTTATCAAGCTTGCAGACATAATCAGGATGATCTGGGTCTACAAAGCCAGGTGGTTGTTTAATGTAAACTTCTTCATCAATCACCCCATAGAGAAAGGCACACTTCACATCAAGCTGGTAGACCTTGAAATCCTTGGATGCAGCATAAGCCAGGAATATCCTTACAGCTTCAAGTCTTGCTACAGGAGCAAAGACATCAGTATAATCAATCCCTTCTTCTTGTGTGTATCCTTAGACAACTAGTTTAGCCTTGTTCTTGATGATAATCCCTCTATCATCCTTCTTGTTCCTAAATACCCATTTTGTACCTATGACCGTCTTCCCTTGAGGAAGAGGGCATAAGTTCCAAACCTTCTGTCTTCTAATTTGAAGCAACTCATTTTGCATTGCTTCAATCCAGCTTCCATCCTTTAAAGCCTCATCAACTTTCTTAGGCTCAATTTGGGATAAGAAACAAGAATGCAGACAAACATGGATGTCATGAGTTTGTCCTCTTGTTCTCACCCCCGAGACAACATTTCTAATGATGTTGGTGGTGGGATGTGACTTGTGGATTCTCAGTAGAGGAATCACAGCAAGTTGATTGGATAGATCTAAATTAGTGAAATTTTGATTTGGCAAAGAAGAGTGTCCCACCACATCAGCACACTTATCAAGAGAAACTTGATCCAATGAGTGTGTGACATCATTCATGTTATCTTCGATGAAGTGGTTATCAACATCAAGAAATTCTTGATCACTGTCACCACCTCCTATTCCTCCTTCTACATTTGAAGTTCCTTCTCCTGAGTTCTGAGCCTCTGAGCTGGAATTTGAAGGCAATCCATTTGAATCAGCAGTGTTTGTCATGCTAGTACTGATAGGAGTTTCAAGTGTAGGGTTAGTCACCACTGGAGCTGAAGTAATCTTCTTGTTTGGTCTTCTCAGCTCAAATCTTGGGTCAGGATCTTCTATTGACCTGCTATCTGTGGATCCTGAAACATTCTCACAAGATTTGTTAAAATAGTTGGTAACCAAGTCAAGATCAAATAGCCAATCCGGACCAGAACCTTTTACACAAGGAGTGTGTTCATTGAAAGTCACATTGGCTGACTCCTCAATGATTCTAGTTCTGAGATTGTATACTCTATAAGCCTTAGCTTGAGAAGAGTATCCAACTAAGTGTCCATCATCTGATTTCTCAGCAAATTTAGCTATTTGATCTTTGGTATTCAAGATGGTGCAAGGACATCCAAATGTTCTGAGAAAACCAATGAATGGTCTTCTTTTATGCCACAGTTCATAAGGAGTCTTACCATGTGTCTTAACTACCAAAACTATGTTCTGCACATAGCAAGCTGTGTTGACAGCCTCTGCCCAGAAGGTGATGGGCAGTTTAGAGTCAGACAACATGGTTCTTGCAGCTTCAATAAGTGTCCTGTTTCTCCTCTCAGCAATACCATTTTGTGAGGAGTCCTGGGAGCACTGTATTGTCTTGAAATACCCTTTTCATCACAAAATGTATCAAGGATTTGGTTTTTGAATTCAGTTCCTTGATCACATCTTATGATCTAACCCTGTGATCAGATTGATTCTCAATTTTCAAAATGAAGTTCTTCAAGATCTCAGGAGTCTCATCCTTAGTTCTAAGGAAGAAAACCCAAATGAATCTTGTGAAATCATATGTGATCACTAAGCAGTATGAGGTCCTTCCTAAACTCATTACACTGGTAGGGCCAAACAGATCCATATGTAACAAGTGTAGGGGAGTAGTGATAGAGTTCATCTCCTTTGGTTTGTGAGACACTTTGTGTTGCTTCCCTTTCAAGCATGCAACACAGTGGTCATCACTTGTAAACTCTTTCTTTGGCATTCCAGTTACCAAATCATTTTTAATCAGTTTATTCATGTTCTTAAAGTTTACATGGCACATTCTTTTATGCCAAAGGAAAGACTTATCACTATTTTCTTTAGAAAGAAAGCAAGAAACCTCTCCAGAAGGAGATGTTTTCTGCAAGTCCATCTTGTACATGTTCCCTTTCCTGGGGGCTATAAGAAAAATGTGCTAATGAGGAATGTTAACCCCGGGCTTGAGAACAATGCACTCATCCTCAGTAAAGAGCATGTGATGTTTTTGGTCACAAAATTAGGACACACTCAAAAGATTGTATCCAAGCTCCTTAAAAAAGTTTACCTTCTTAATGCTGAGCTTACCATTTGTAACCTTGCCCCTGCCAGTAATGTAACCTCCTGCATCTCCTCCAAAAGCAACTGGTCCTCCATCAAATCTTTCAAAGTTCTGAAGTAAGGACTCATTGCCAGTCATGTGCCTGGAGCAGCCACTATCAATGATCCAGATGTTGCTGTTTGTCTTTGGCTGTCCCTGCACAAAAAAAAAAGATTTAGTTACATTTGAAAACCCAAGTCTCATTGGTCTTGGGCTTGTTAAAATGAGTTGAAGGCAATGAAACAGTAAGTGATCCTATGTTCAAGCTTTAAGGATCATCTGTTGTTGTTGATGAAGAACTTTTAGTCACATGGTCTTCCTTCATCTTCCACACCATCTTTGGAAGATTGGGCTTGACCTTCATAGTTTCAGAAGTTTTGGAAACTTTAGAAGATTTGGTGACTGGACCTTCGGAAGATCTTGCTTTACTGCAGTAGGCTTTAGTGATTCAGAAGCATTCCTTTCTTCCGAGACCAACTTTCCTTCTGAAGGCAATTCTTCATTTGCCTTTTTCTTCATTTTGGAGATTCTGGAGGAAATAGATTTTCCTTCCGAAACTGTTTGTTTCTTCTTCCTCTTAGAAATTTTCTTCTCGATTATGTGAATAGTACTCTTAGGATTGTATTGACAATCCTTAGCCAGATGTGAAGTACTACCACACATAACACATTCCAAATCTTTCCTTCTGAGAGTCTTCTTTCCCAATGAAGACTGAGCTTGAACACTTTCCTTTTCCTTCATCACCTTTTCAGATGATGCAGCAGGCTTCTTAGGGTGAAACTTGCTCTTTGAACTGGATGATTCAGGTTGTGTAGTAGTGACACACAGCTGATCAATCTTCTTGTTGTTGCTGGAGTGAGTTGAAGCTGAAGCAGAACTCTTGGTACTAGAGTTCTTGACAAGGTCTTCAGCTTTCATCATCTTGAACCCTATAGAAATAAAAACTTGTTTATGTTTGGGATCAAAGGTGGTCTTGATCTCTTGAGCTTTTTTGGATCTTCTCTTTGCTCTTCTAATCAAGTTCTTTCTCTTGGTTTTGCTCAAACCAGCTTCTTTTTCCTCCTTAGGAGCATGGTGACCCTTTTTGGATTGACTCTCTTCACTCACCTCAGAGTCATCCCTTACCTTCTCCTCTTCATCCTCTTTATCACTGGGGTCTATGGATGGCAGCTCATCTTGACCAGTTCCACACCTTGGAGATCTAACTGAAGGTAGAGTGTGTGGAGGAGCTATCTTACTAGATCCCAGTCCCTGCTTATTCTGATAGCACACTTTTGCATGCAGAGATGAGGATATTATGTTCTTGAAGGTCTCTTCTTCAAGAACACATTTTTCTGCCCTGGCTTTGCTGATCACAAGCTCAGCCTGGCATTCAGTCAACTTGGTAATGAGATCCTTAATTTGAGTCCTGTAGTTTGTTTGCTCATGTTTAAGAGTTGAAACTGCTTTCTCTAGATCTTCTATCTTAAGTTTATAGTCATTTTCAGCTCTCTTAAAATCAGCTTATAAAATATTTAAAGACTCAATATCAGATCTCATTTCCAAGTTGTAGGACCTGTATCTATTTACTTTAGCAATACATTCAGGAGAGCAAAGATGTTCAAGTACCTTGGCTTCATCATGATCAGCCATGAGTGCTTGATTTGGAGATGCATCTTCAGCTTGAAAGCTCCAGTCAAAGCCTCCTTCTTTAACAACAACTACAACTTGCTGTCTTGGCTTCTCATTCTGGTGCCCTCCTTCAGTGTAGTTTGGCCTGGATGAAGCTTGGCTACCATTTGACTTAGGTGCCCTGCATTCTCTAGCAAAGTGTCTCATCTGGTTACAGTTATCACACTTGACTTTGCTTTTGTCCAGCCCAAACTTGCCACTGGCAGCATTGCTAGGGAACCTTCTTCCAGTTCTCTTGTAGAATTTCTGAGCTCTATGAGTGAGAAGAGCCATTTGCTGGACTATCTCCATGTACTCCAGATCATCTGGATGGATACAGTCTAGGTCTTCAAGAGTGAAAAGAAAGTTGCCTGAACTTTCATCAGTAGAGACAAAAGCATGAGAAGAGCTTGTCTCTTGGAAGGGACTTCCTTAGATGTAGCTCTCTCTAGGTGTCTCTGGGAAGGTGATGAAAGGACCCTTTTGTGAGTTTTCAGGGTAGAAGATGAGATGATGCTGTGGTTCTCTACTATCCCTTTCAACCACATGAAGGGCTAAACTCTGGTGAGTGTTAGAGTTACCAGATGAATTTTGCATGTTCATCTCCATCTGGTATCCACTGAGTATTCCATACAACTCAGTGAGAGTAAGGGTCTTGAGGTTTTCAGTCCTTTTAATGACCACACAGTAGTGTGTCCATTGTCTTGGAAGAGAGGACATGAACTTCCTAACAATATCCCTGTTCTCTATGTTTACCCCAACATCAGCCAGAGTGTCCACAATCTCAACATACCTGAAGTATTGTTGAGTCATGGTTTCACCTATCTTGAAGGTGAAGTTTTCAAACTGCTGCTTCAGGAGATCCTTCTTGTTCTCCTTGGCTTCATTTGAACCCTCATACATCAGTTTCAGTGCATCCCATAGTTGTTTAGCGGTCTTGCACTTCTTGAAACCTCTGTAAATGGAGTTTGGAAGAGCAGTTTGGAGGGCTGTCATGGCTTTCTGATCAACATCAATTCTTTTCCAGTCTTCATCAAAAAAATCAGCCTTCTCCTTTGGTATCATGCCACCACCAGTAGCAGCTGAAGTAGTGCATGGTACATGAGGTCCATTGACAACAGACTCCCACATCCTGGAATCTTAAGACTTGATAAAGCCTTCCATTCTTTGACACCAAGTGTCAAAATCCTCAGGAGTGATCAGTGGGGACTTTGTCATAGTTCCAGTTTCCATATCAGCTTTGGATATAGCTGCCATTTGAAGAGTTAAGTGATGTGTGTAACTAAGAGAATTTGAAGATGGTGAGATCTTGCAAACAAGAGCCTGGAATGCTCTGATACCAAATGCAGTTCCGTTAAAGGGTACTTAAACTTGCACTTAGTTAACACATTTAGGAGGATCTTAAGATCACTTAAAAATTCAAATAGGGAACTATGAACTTCTACTGAAGATACAAGACAAACACAAGTAAAATAAGAACAAGAACACAAGATAAAGTTTTCAAGGAAGTTGTATATTGCTTCTCTAGTTCTATTACAAGTGTTGTCCAAGTATGTATGTGAATGCAAGAACTGGATACTACTTATACTACATCCTACAACCGTCAATATACAAAAAGACAGTTGGAAGTGACTAATCTAGACAACAAGATCAGCCTAAAGTCAAAAGGCAGATTGCCTTTTGACTAGTGACTATTACAAGCCATAGCTCACTGACTTTCCTATTACAAAAAGCCAAAAAGGAACAAAAGCAGAAACTTGCAGACAAAGACCTTATCTACTTTATCATAAAGCATGGAAGTTTCACCAACTGATGATAGTTGGTGAACCACCAGAGCATGCAGTGGACAGTAAGTTGCTTTATGATAAAGTTGATGGAAAAGGCATCTTTTCTCTCTCTTCAGAAGAAAATCATTCTTGTCTTTATGCAGCTTCGGAAGACTTTGTCTTGAGAGCTTCGGAAGACTTCATCTTTTACCTTCGGAAGAGTTGAGTCTTTGGCTTCGGAAGACTTTACACTTAGAGTATTTTTTCTAAGTTAAGTGTAAAGCTTTCGCAGCAGTTTCTTCTGAACTTTGGCTTCGGAAGATTTTACACTTAGCATTTTTCTTGAGTGTGTAAAACTTTCGAAGCTGGTTCTTCTTTGTTCCAAAGTGCATGTTGGAAGACTTGGTTATTTTGATATCCTTTGGTTTATCCTTTGGTTGCATCAGCCTCTTAATCTCAGAGGTCCCTACAAACTCCCCCTAGGCTAATGCTACCAAAACAGAGAGGTTCCTACAATTGGTGACTTAAACTTTAAAGTGCCCCATGCAACTAACGCATAAAATATCTGGCACAAGCTACAATTGATAAAGTGAAATGATTGATTCAAAAACATTAATCACATTCACCTTCCTTTTCATCTCTTGAAACCAAACTACGAGAAAACCTCAAGATTTAACCAATTTAACACTTAAATCAAAATACTCAATTTAAGATTAAACAAAAGAAGCTTAACAACAAAGATTGACCAATTACTCATTAATAAATACACTTATTTCAATTTCATACATATGTTAAACAAAAAAACTTACTTTTAGATGAAACACTCATTGACGGAAAAACCAAACTAAAAACGAATATAATCACGTAAACACATGGACCCCGACATAAATGTTTAAAGATATTATGACATTGTATTATTATATTCAAATGTTATCTCTTCTTTTAAGTTTAATCCTCTAGTTAATAACCTACTTAAACATTTATAAAGAAGGCCTAGATCCTTGCATTATCACCCCACTCAAACGAAACACGCCCCCACACACTTTCTTGTTTCTTGATCTCGGCCAAACACGAGAATGATGAAATGAAGCTCCGGTTTGCAAGTTTAAGTCTCGTACACACACGCTTATTCACGCTTCTAGGTAAAAACTAATGCTTGTACTCATTTATGTTTGTTTATAAGTTCATTAAGCCCTTTTGATTCCTTAAGTTGGTCTTATTTTCAAGAAATGTCAAAACTATGAAAACACAAAAGACAAACAACGTTTGTTACACATGGGTAACCCATCAAACAAACAAATAAATATGGGATAAGATAAGGGTAGACAACAGGCCTATTACTTTCTATTTGATAGCCCATAATAGTGGCCTTCAACTCAATAACTAAGGCCATTGACCCTCAAAACTTATCTTTGAAACCAATCTCATTAATGTGCAATATGAAGGTTTTATAATAAACTAAAACATGGAAAACTAATCCAAAAACATGCCCAATAGGTTGTGTTCAATGACAAAAAATGAGGCCTAAACAAACCCAAACCGTGCCTTGTAGTGGCCCACCAATTGAGGCCCAAATCAATATAATAACTTGTTTTGAAGTTGTTAAAATTTGGGCTGAACAATTTCAAGCATTATAATGTCAAGAGCACTCGAGTATAGACCCATGAGGTTGCTACCTCAATGGCCCAAGCGCAACCTAAAACCAAACCTAATTACCAAGCCCAATAACTGTCACACCCTCAAAATCCACGTACAAGATTTTACAGCAAGGCATATGAACAAACCAGGGTGTTAGTAATTATTTACTCTAAACGAACTCTATATGAGTTTTCAAAACATACATTAGAGTTTAAAGATTTAAAGGTTGCAGAAGCGTAAATTTAAACGTTCAAAACTATCAAGTATGAAAAATAAATGCGCAAAACACGCACCCAAATACCAAAGTTGAAATGAAAAAAAAAAACATAAGTAATGTTGTGAAAACATCTGCATGATGTGCGATCCATGATGTGCTCCTATATACACCTGTAAGCTTAGTGATAGGAGAAAGACATACATACTAAAGTGTTAACATAGGGTTGGTGAGTTTATGAGTTTGTAAGTAAGCAAAAACAGTTGAGTTGTAATAGCATAAGTAATGTGCAACGTAATAGATAGCTAATCTCTAACAAAGCATAACAATAGTGTTTTTTGCAATCGAAGTTGACTTGATTGTTTGTTTACCTTCCGTCACGATTAACAAAGTCGTAACAATGTCTTAGTCGTATAGGACAATGTTGCACCCGCTTAACCTTTAGTTGTACGAGTGGGGCTTGTCAGACCCAGTAGTACCACATAATATTGCCCGCTAATTTTTTTAATTAACAATTCAAAAGAGTAAGGACTTTTCAATGGTAACTACACTATATACATAACATACAACTTGAAAGTGAGTCTATCGTAGCCTATCATTTTATGCTTTTACATACTTTTGGGGGCAAAACATGTTAACTAAAACTTTTTGTATCATATTGTTTCCATGCATGCGTACTAATCCACTCGAGGATGTATTACTTGAGTTAATTGAATATCACACTAGAAGTCCCCGACTAAATGTAAAACACAACCATTTAACTACTGGAGGTAGCATATGGATTGATATAGATAGTATTATCAAGGTTTGACAATGCTTATTTGACTTATTGGCACACGTAAATCTACAATCAACATTATATTTCTAATTGAAGTTATGCTTATAATTATTTATGATAAGTACTTACGTGGGAGCATTGTTCAACTGTCGCTTAAATTGTGGTTTTTAGGCTTTATGTAGATACATAAAAACTAAATTATGTGATGCTTATGCTTGATTACAACAATAATTTGTTGAACTATTCAATTGATGCCACTTAATATTTTATTAAGGCTCGAAAATGTATGAGCTCATCAACTTTATATTGATCCGTTTTGTAACACGTTTTTCAAGTAACTAAGCATGTAGGAAAACTTGCACTTTTAGATGGCACGTCTAAGACATAGAAAGATTATGCATATATGCTTAGGGGATGTGTTATAATCTTTCATAATATGTACCTTAATACAATTTGTGCCTAATAAATATTATAAAAAAATTTATAAAATATTAGGGTTCTCTATTTAAACCATGTGTTCATAATATTTCACCCGTCATGATTTGAGTAGCTTCAGTCTCTTATATCCCAACAAATTAATAACGAGCCTTTGATAACAACACTATTTCTAGTAGTCATACATTTCCTTCAATCTACTCCACAGGACAAGTAGATCTTAAATAATAAGAGTATTCCCATTAGAGACTTCATCTCTTTCTTCATCTCTGTTATTTAAAAATTTCTTGTATTTTACATATCCGTCAGCATCTTCATCTTCTTCTCTATCTTCAATTATTAGAGTTTTGTGAATAGTGATTCTCTAAACATAAATATTCACTATTCACTAGTCTTTATATTTTTTGTGAGTGTATAAGAAAGATAAACAATAATAAAATATGTGTTTGTAAATGAGATAGAGATAACAATAAAGAATAGAATGTGAAATGTTAAACAAAATTAAAAGATAGTTGTAAAGAAATATAAAATTTAATGAGATTATGCTGTGAATGTTTTAAGGTATTTATTTTTCAAATCCTCATGGACATGATAAGATGTAAAACATTGCTTTTACTTTATCTTGGTTAGTTGTTTTTTTTTCTTTTTTATAGTGCCACCAAGATTATTAGCATTCAAATGTATTTTGGCATTCAACACACATGACCAATAGTAGTTTCTAAAGCCACAAATTCAAGCTTTGTAAAATTTGACATGATTAAAATATATTATCACAAAACATATGAATGATATGTGTAACTCAAATTATAAAAATTAAATATTGTAATTGATGTTAACGAGGTACAAATCATATATACAACCTAATTTTATCTAACATTGAATTGGTCATTTATTGTTAGAAAGTTATATAGAGACTATTACAACTTATTTTTAATTTATTCTTTTATGACATATTGTATTAACAAAATCTGTTTTTAGCATATGATGTATTGCTCATGATAATATGTAAACAAAATCACCTTGGTACTCTAGCTATAACATTTTTAAGTTGTTAATTTTATTAATATTAACATATGTAGCAATTTGTTTCATGTGACAAATATTTATCCACGGTTTAGCGATTAGGTAATATTTTAACTAATATTTAATTTATTATATTTATCCTAACTTCGCATTTCAAAAAATAAAATAATTAGATGTATAAAATTCTTATAAAACAAAAAACAAGTGTGATCAAGAATCCTTATTTCTCAAATTGTGAAAATATAACATATATTTAAAGATTAACACCGTAAATTTGTGTTATGGATGTTATAAAAGACTGACAAATCACAATTTACGAGAGGAACCTGGCATTTAAGTAGTATTAAATACTGATCAAGTAAATATAATGATTCAATAGGTTAATAAGATAATAATAAATTCGAGCTGAGTTCGAGCTTGTCCTAACTCGACTCGGTTCAGCTTGTGAACAACCCTGAGTCTATGATAAGCATTTGATTATTAATATTATGAATACAATATTACTAGAAAAATAGTAACTTGTAGAAGTTTGATAACCATATTTAATTATATTTATAATAGTAGTTATTATTTAGCTCTTTTATTATGTTTTACACTCACCCATATTTAGGTAGACAAATTAAGAAACAAATGTAGAGGAATTGTAATAATGTGATCGATAAATTTGAAAACTTAAGAGTCACAAGTTCGTTTTCAGATTGAAACTATTTGGGTTCACACCAACTATTCAATCAGATAAAACTCAAGTTCAGTAATCAAAGTATGAATTCGTGTGTGTGTCAAGATCGTGAACCAAAAGAGAAAAAGAAGAAAAGAATGACCAATCTTGTATAAATTCTAAATATTACAGGGATGGGTTAACTGCTTTCGACAATTTTCACATGCAAATTTTAATGTTTTAACCCCCCAAGTTTCACATGTGAAATTTCGGAAAAATCAAATTTTCATGCATTTTTAGTAAAGCAATAGTCAGCTCGACCCCAGCAGGGGCTCTGCCCCTTGGACCCGCCAGGGGCTGCCGTCCCTTGGACCCCGCTACCAGGGGCGCTACCGTCGGTCCCCCGCCAAGGAGGGTGTTGCCCCTTGGAACCCCTATTACTTATAAGGTATTCTATATCGATGATCATAATAAACTCAAATAAGCGTGCACTTCGCGCCTCTTGATTTTTTTGATGAATATTATGATCACATTAGTAATTAGTCAATCCAATTACACTAAAATATCTAACAATAAACACACAGTAAAAGCTTAATGAAAACTTTAAATTATAAAAAAGTAACATTTTTGTTAATTATTGCGAAAAATGTCTGGCATGATTTTCTGGTTTGGGTCATATTCGGGTTCGTGTCGGGTTAGACCCGCAAACACGACTCGTTTAGCGCCCTATCAATTTGCCCATTGTTTGAACGGTACACACAATACTACAAAGGGAAATGCTTAACGCGTAAGGATATAGAAGTCAAAACCCAATAACTACTAAAAAATACATCCAGCTCCATTACAACTCCTTCACTCGCTTTTCCCATTAGGATTCAACTCATTATTTTCTATTTTTATATCGTGAGTCGTGACATACATATAATGAAAATGATGATAAAGATTGTAATAAACTATTACTTAGTTTACATATTTAGTACATGAATCGATGAGAATCTTTAAACTAAGATGTTACACCGACATCAAAAGTTGTGATTATATTATTTAAAACGTTTGGTTCCGTGTGCGTTTTACCACGTGGGAGATAAATGATTTTTATTATTATTGCGGAGTCTTTTGACACCAAAAATTCTTTCATTATATGAAACGTTTGACATTTGACAATATGACTATCGACAATAACAATAAATAAATTAAACATAACCACAATATATGTATGACGAGCTATTGAAATAGAACGAGATGGGAGTATATAGAATAATGCAAATCTTATAATATATTACGCTATACATCTTGTGTATTATAATCTCTAAAGTGCTAGAAAGTGAAAAATTAATATTTAATATAAAACTAATATATGAGGATAAACATCTAAAGTAGACTTGTAACGCATAAAATGCAAGTTGAATGCATATTTCAACTATAGCATGCGCAGCCATGCTTTATAAAAATTGGAGTCATTTTTGACTGGTAGTTAATAATTTATAAGCTTTGCTTGTGTTAGTAAACTATATTAAAATACAATTTTAAAATTGGATTAGTGATAATTGTTAAATTTTAGAAGGGGTTAGATAAAACTTGAGGATTGTAATATATAGAGTATTAGTTTAGAAATTCACGTATTACACAATTTGAATGAAAATATTAAAAATAACGTTTACTGATTAATTTTTAGAGTTTATAAAATAATTTTTGAGATATGATATGGTTGAAATTATATATAAATAACTACTTTAGGTAATAAAACGATAACAACATTTTTTAAATTTTATTTTTTAAAAATTTATGTTAAAAAAAGTTCTATTTTTAAACCTTTCATTTTTTAACTACATTTTTAAACAATATCAGTTTTTTTTAAATTCTTTATATTAGGAACTTCATATTTCATAACATTTTGTTTAAAAAAATAACACTTTTCAATAAAAACAAAAATATTTTCAATTTATTAATAATCTATTTATATATAAATAATGTAATTTGTCTTTAATATCATCATTTGCATTTAATATGATCATTAAATGATAGAGTTGCTTAGATAATGACATATGAAAAAATAAGATATGAAAAAACGAGATGTGTCAAAACTTATTTTGATTTATTATGATAGATAACATATATTTCTAATATAAATTAGTGTTTTAATCTAGTATGGTTTTTTGTCTGTCGTTAAATTAGTAAACTTGAAATGGGAGTTAATTTAATAGAATAGTAGATAGTAATGCTGTAATTATATATATATATATATAATATAATAACGTATTTGAATATACATTGGAATTGACTTTATTATTGGGTTCTTAAAAAATGTATTTCTTATTTATACGTACATGTAATTTAAAGAGTGTATTCGAATGAGTGTATTAAAAACGTATAAGAAGAAACCAAACAACTAGTACAATGAACGTGAACACAATGCATAGAAAAATAGAGGTGCGTACAAAGATATGAATCTGAAACAAAATCCAAAATTTCAATCCGAAAATTCAAATATTTGAATTTTTAGATTGTAATTGAAAACACCCCTACCGAAAAGTGAGAATGATGGTTATTTTTGTAAGGGTTTTTATCAATAATGCTACATAATATAATACATACAATATAATACAAAATTAAGTATAGTCTTCGTTAGTGCTATAAAAAATATGATACTCTTAAGCCGGTTAACTATTAAACCGGTTAACAAGTTGAGTATTATTTTTCCACGGTTTGCATTACTCAAATAAATAAAGAGACCATCCTTAACAAAATTGAGGGATTGTCCCAATGATTTATCTAGTAACATCAAAGCTATAATACAGGTTTTGAACCATGACATGGGAAGGTTCTAGTGTTTTTTATCCTCTTTTTCTATTAAACATCCAAAAAAACTTTGATATATAATATTTGTTATTTTAGGTTCAAATAGATCATTATAATTAAATTAATTTATATTTCCCTGTTACATTTTATTGACCTTCTTTTACTTTATACGTAAATGTATTTGCATATTTGTTATTTTGGGTCACAAAAGAATCACATAAGTGCAGAACGTTCATAATTAGGTTGGTAGGCAGCGACTGGGAATTGTTGGTTGTTCTAGTGAACCATATTTAGGCTTTGAGAATGTAACTATATACACATATTAATCTTAATCATCATCCCAAAGCAATAAACTAAACAATACTACTAAACAAATTAAATATAAAGCATTCAGATACGTAGGTTTAAATTTGAGAAAACACTTTTTGAGCTTGTACAACCACAACAGAACTGATACGAATATACGACTAATCATATGAACGTTAAATCATTGACGTTTCAAATTAGTTGATATACATACACCATTATTATCGCAATGTGGTCCTGAAACGCTGATGATCTTGCCTTCCGGTGCAGAAGGTGAAAATGTTTGGAGCGTCCAATATGCAAAAAAAGTTTACTGATTTATTATTAACGATTAAGGTAGCAAACAAAAATTACAATTATGAATATATAGAACAGCAACAACGTCAGCCTTGAATTGACAGATTCACGAACCATATTAGGTTTGCAGATTACCTCAATGAAAGAAGAAACCATCTTCCTTCAAAGCTGAAACCAGAATATAATCATGAAGAACAAACCATCTTCCTGCAATTATATATGCTTATCACCTTACCAAACTTTAAAACTAAAATCCAAAAAGGTCAAAAACAAATTGTGCTTTAATCTCTGGTGGTTGGAGAACCAAAACTTGAAGAAAGAGACGGTGGTTGGAGGAAAGAGAGGCGGGTAAAGAGTGGGCATGTGTGGCAGTGCAAGAAGTATACACGCACCATGCATTAAAAGATTGTAATTTGTGCTTTAGAGGTTTCAAGTTTGGCTTTTAAAGTACAAGTAATTTGTTATATCTGTTATACATTTTGATACTATTGATCCATACTATTAGTGTAGTGTATGTTATATCTATTTATCAAATTTATTAATCATTAATACACCATTACAACTTAACAAAGGTGAACATTACTTATTCCCTTATTGGATGGTTTTGATGATTTTGCAAGGTGCTCTGATATTAGATATCTTTTTCTTTTACCCGCGCCACGTTAGTGTTTAAGAGGGTTTTGTGCATGACATTATACATCAGAAATGTTACTAGCCTACCGGTAAGAAATGTGTTTTGTTTAAACTAGGTTTGATCCCCATCCCCACTTCCTCCATCTCCATTTTTACAATGTCTGTTTTCTTTTTCCGGCTTTTATACCTAGTTTCACATGTTACGGGTTACGTCTCACGTCCCACGTCCTTGTAAAACGAATGTCAAATACAACTTTATTAATCTCTACTAGCGTTTTTCCTCCACGCGCGCTGCGCGTGAGAACCCAAAGCTTAGACGAAATCGCAGAGAACTTGGAACACAATCAGGTTTGGTTGCGGCTACATGCCAAAAAAAGCCAACCAGATTTGCACAATCAGATCGGTTGCCGCCGCACAACCATATCCGCGAACCCTAAAGTTCGACGGATGTCGCCATCGGTAGAAGTACCACCACACATTCTCGAAACACCCTAAGGCTTCTAGATGGAAATAACAGCCCCACCATCACCCCAGTGAACATCAACGACATAGGGGGCAAGCCGGTGATAGCCATCACAAAAGGTCTCGTGTTGAATGAAGACCGCCGAGCAACAATCGCCGCCTGCTCCACCTCAACCACAGAGGTGAGGCGGAGTGACAACAGTGACCATGCCGACAAGACTTACAGCTATCGATCGTGGCAGTGTCACAACACCATCGACGCCACCCTCTCTCTCTATAACAATCGAACAATCGAAACCACAAACAACATAGATGCCACCCACCATGGCGGAGGAGGCTCAGGCCAAACATGACGCCGCCTCTCCTACTTTCTCTTTCTAGTAAACAAATTAGATGGGTAAAGAAAGTCTAAAACACTATTTCTCAGTTTATGTATTTGATAAGATGAAAGGCAAAAATAAAAAAAAAAAAACTCAAAAGTCATGTGGCCAAAAAATTATACTTTACAAACCCAAATCCATTATTCTTTTCAATTGCTTTTTAAATATTACGTAGTTTTTACATTATATTAAACAAAAAGACAGTTATTATAAAAAGAAAAAAAAACCTAATCATCACCATGAGTCCATAACAATTACATTACAAATAGTATTAAAACCATAAACCCCTGTTACACATAAACCCAAATCCCCAAACACCATTTCTGATCTCACACAAACCCTCACATGGCTCCATCAAACCCCCACATCATCTTCCTCATCATCCTCTCAATCTCCTCATCTCCCTCACTCGCATCCCTCACAACCCTCGTCTACAAAGGCTGTGCCAACCACAAGTTCCAAGACCCATCAGGAATCTCATCCCAAAACCTCCAATCTCTATACACAACCCTCGAATCCCAATCCTCCACCGCCAACTACCACAACGCCACCGCCGGAGACCCCCAATCACCCACCTCCGTCACCGGCGTCTACCAGTGCCGTGGGGACCTATCAACCTCCGACTGCAACACCTGCGTGAAAAAGGTCCCTGAAATGATCGATAAACTCTGCGGTGGAGATGCGATCGCCGCTAGGGTTCAGCTCGAGGGGTGTTATCTAAGGTATGAAGTGGTGGGGTTCCCGCCGGCGCCGGCGACGGAGCTGCTGTATAAGGAGTGCGGGTCGGGCCGGGTCGATGGGTCGGAGTTTGATTCGAGGTTGTCGTCGGCGTTTGAGGAGGTTGAAAAGGGGGTGGTGGATGGAAAAGGGTTTTACGCCGGTGAGTATGAGAAGGTGGTGGTGATGGGGCAGTGCGAGGGTGGTTTGAGCGGCGGTGAGTGTGTGAACTGTGTGAAATCTGCGGCGGCGAATGGGCGGAGTGCGTGTGGGAGTTCGGATTCCGGTGAGATTTATCTGCAGCAGTGTTATGTCAGTTACACGTATAACCCGAATGGAGAATCTGGATCAGGTATAATAATCTCGGTTGAACTCTTACCGGACTTTTCACGCTTCGGTTTAAAACCATTATAGTGTTTCGTTCTCTTTGATACTGGTTTTTATAGTTCGGTTTAAAACCGGGAAACGGTCCAAACTAATAATCGGTTTGGTTTTAAGGTCGGTTTAAAAAACTTTAAACCGTGGACTGGTCGACGGTCGTATATAACCAGACAGACTAATTATATGTTACGATTTTTTTTTTTTTTGTATATTTTATGATAAGTATAACTAATTAATTATCTAGTGTATTCTAATGAACTTTTCTGTAGGGGATAAAAGTGTTAATTACAAAAATACTTTAAAAAAGTGAAACAAAACGTGTGTTTTTAAAAAATATATTTAGAGGGTGTTTGGGATTGCTTATCAAAATAACTTATTGATTTATTAACTTTTAAAAAGTCAAAAAGTCATTTTATAGTGTTTTGTAATATGATGGTTGTGAGGAAAATAAGTTAATAAGTCAGTCCATACTAACTTATTAACTTATTGAAAAAATTAATAAGTTAATAAACAGTTTAAGAAACAATCCCAAACACCCCCTTAGTGCATGTTTGGGATTGCTTATTATTAGTCTACTTTTGACTTATTAACTTTTGAGAAGTTGAAAAGTAAAAAAAAGTGTTTGTTAAATCCAAAATGACTTTTCAAAGGGTAAAAAGAAGGTTTTGAAAAAATAAGAAGGGGTACTTATTGACTTTTGAAAACTTCTTTTAGTCTAATTTTCTATTATACTTCTTTACTACCTATTATTAACTCTCATTATTTTTTAAAATATGTTCTTTTTTGTCATTTTACAACATTTTAGTTTATAAACTAATCCAAACATTTTTTTAAAAAACTCGTTTTAAAAAGTCATAAGTTAATAAGTTTTTTTTGTTAAAAGTCCTTTTCAACCAAAATAAGCAATCTCAAACATGGCCTTAGTCTTTTATTAGGGACAACTTGAATACCAAATGAGCCCAGGCCGGGAAACTAACAGGTTAGTATTGATGCAATTTTAATTTTATTTTTAAAGTGCGGAAGAAAAAGATAATATTAGAAAAAAATTAAAAAATATTATTTAATGTAATATATATATATATATATGAAATGAGATGTGAAATATTTTTTAAAAACGAAATATAAATTAAAAAATGAGCACTTTTTTTATAAGGACGAGGATGGGTAACCTAATATGAATGCTCGAATAGTTTGGCTCGCATTTTGAATAATTAAATCATAAAAATAGAACCGTAAACACCCCCTCTATTGACACATACTATATATGTTCAATCAATGATTAACCATTTGAAAAGCAATTGTTAAAGCACTAATAATCACCTGATAGATGAAAGAATGAAAAGAGTATCTTCAATTTATGATTCATGATTGGTATATTTTGTTTTATTCATGTCACTTTATGAGAAAAGGTGACAATCGGATGTGGGTTTGGTTTGTTGACAGGGACCGGGGGTGGTGGTGGGATACAAACAGGGGTGACGGAGACAGGCGGTGGCGGTGGGCGGCACAATACGCAGAAGACGGTGGCGATTGTCATCGGAGGATTAGCGGGGTTGTTTCTCGCAATCGCTTTCTTGCTGGTTCTGAAATCAGCTTTCATGAAGAAGAAGGAGAAACACAGTTATGAAGGTTGGTTGCTTTCTTCATTCTTTGCATATGATTTAAAGAGATCTTAAAAAATCTGTTTGTTGGTAAACGAGCCGAAAGGTTGGTTTGTGATCGAGTTGAGCTCAAGCTTGCTTGTTTATAGATCGTTACAAATAAAGCTCAAGTTTTAATGGTTTTTAAGGTATAAAGTTGATAGTAGTACAATTTTAATCTTTTCTAAGCACAAGTCTTACATCAATCTACTATACTCGTTGGTTCCTTCGTTTGGCTCTAATTGAATTTGTTTATAAAATTTGAATTTAGCTAAAATGTATTTTTTCTTATTAGAACTTTAAAAGGAAAAAAAAATCCCACTTGAGCTTTTTACGAGCAACAGGCTGGATCAAGGTTATTACAAGTCGAGGTTAAGCTTAAATTTCAACTTACTAAGTATAAACGAGTTGAACTAGGCTGGCTCGTTTAACTTTGAGCTCGAGTCCGAGCTGACATTGGCTCAGCTCTACTTACTCGTTCGCGAAGTTTGTCAATAAGCACCTTTTTTAAAGTTTAATGAATTACTATTATAATAGATTACTATAATAAAATAAATAAATATTTTTCTAGAGTTTATTAAGAAAATTTCTAGTCAAAAAACATGGTTTTTTTTGAAGTTCTAATTTTCAAAAGTTTCATAGTCAGTGATAGTGATCACTAGGTGTTTTTTTGTGTTTTGAAAGTGATAGTAGATGTAAGAGGATTGTTTAGTGGTAAAATATATAACTAACTAGTTTTAGTAAACGCGTGTATTAAGTATAAAACGATTTTATAAGATAAGATATGATTAAAATTACGTGTGAGTAATACTATAAGTAATAAAACAATTATATCAACTTTTTAATTATTTTTGGGTTTATAAAAAGTTTACTTTTTAAAAACATCAAATTTAAAATATTTCATATTTTTAAAACGTTTCATGTTTTAGAAAAACTTCTTATATTATTTAAATTTGGTTTTTAGAAATAATATTAACAAAAAGATCTCTTTCTTAATTTATTAAAAAATTATTTTTAATAATTAAGGTAAATTTATTAGAGAGAGAAACTAAAAATTTTGATAGGAAAAAATGTGTTGTTACAATGTTTAATTTTAATTAATATTTTATTAAAGTAGGATGTGATATTCGATTGTTCCTCAAGGTAACATGAGTTTAGGTGGTGTATTTGTATATTTTTCCAAAAAAGAAAAATCTAAGTATTACTTCTGTTATTTTTATACTATTTTTTATAATAATAAAATAATACTATATTTGATTATTAACTTATTTTCTTGTGCACTACTTGTATAAAAAACAATGAACTTACAAAACCAAAAATCGCCAATAAATTAGCGTTTAACCCGTATGATAATCGTTTTTGTAGCATTTGATATGCAATGGTTTATATGGATTAAAATAGGTCATTGTAATAGTGCAATATGTTTATTTTATCTATAATTCGATATAAGTTGTATCACAAACTGAATCACATTTCATATGACAAATTATATTAAACAAGGCTTTGGAATAAAATTTATAACACAATTTCAAACAAAATAGATTTATTGATTATTGAGCAACGTATTTGACTTTATATAAAACACTATATTATAAGAGTTATAAAAACACAATTATTTCTAAAATAAAAAAGAAATACTTCAAATAAAATTATAATTTGACTTTTAAGTAATTAAAGGAAGATATTATTTTTTAAACTTTTTTTTAAATAAGTTGTTTTTTAACATTTGTTTCAGAACAAACCTTTTTTCTTAAAAAATGCCATTTAAAAAAAATTATTATAACTTTGAATCTTAATTTTTTTTGTTTCATAATTTTTTTTTAAAACCGCAAATTTTAAATATTTTATATTTTTAAAAAAGTTTAATGTTTTAGAAAACTTTCTTAGTTTATAAAAAATTGTTAAGTTGTTTTTTAACATTTGTTTAAGAACAAGCCTTTTTCTTAAAAAATGCCATTTAAAAAAAATTATCCTAACTTTGAATCTTAATTATTTTTGTTTCATAATTTTTTTTTAAAAACCACAAATTTTAAAAATTTTATATTTTTAAAAAAGTTTAATGTTTTAGAAAACTTTCTTAGTTTATAAAAAATTGTTTATTTAGAAATTGCATAGATCTTCTTTTTATTTTATTAAAAATATTTTTAATTTGAAAAATAATTAAATAATTTTATTAATAGTTAATGTAATTATTTAATAAGAGAAATGATCCGGATAATTAGATTTATATGATCTAGAATTTTGTGTAATTTTTTTATTTTATTAGTATATATTAATATAGATATGATATTAGTTTTAATAGTTTTCTTTTATTTACAAGTAAAGTGTGTTTTGAAAGAGTTTATTGTTATTTTTTTAATTAATATTATAGGTTATTGAAAAAGGAGAAGATAACGAGGAACTGCTTTTGGATCTTTCAGATTGAAGGATGTAAAGGACTAAAGATAGACATATGACACATGATTTTTCTATTTTTCGAGTTTTTTTTTGTGTACATTGTTTGTCTATGTAAATTTTGTTCTATATATTACATGAGTTTATAGCTTCTTTTCCTTGTAAATAAAATACATAAATACCGCCAATTTCTTCCACCCAAAATTTTATATTACTTATTTGATGTGTTGGTCTTAATGATCAGGTTGATTTAGTTTCCATCAATCCGAGTACTGTGGCACAGATCAGTGTGGGCCAAAGAACCGGTTTGGTTTGTAGTCAATGTGGTCAAAATCGTTTTGTGAGAGGAACTGGATATCAGTTTAAGAAAAACGAAACCTCAATTGATGGAAACTTGTTAGGTTTGGTTGGGATTGGTTTGGCTTCAAAACTGGTTCTCGTATACATTCTTTTCTTAGATATTATTAAAAAAAATATACATCAAATAAATTGTAAAATTCAACTTCTATTAACTATTATTAAATATTTAAAAAGAAAAAAAAAATAAAAAATCACCAAAAAATCATAATTTTAAGAATAGTACTAACAATGCATTTAATTTTTTGAGTTTTCTATTTTTATTCCTCGCCCGAACTATTGTTTTCGACGTGACCCGACATATCTTGAGCATGTTATTCTCGTAAGCATGTTATTCTTCTGATAAGGGAGAAGATATTCTTGTTTTCACATCTTCCTTGTGTGTTCATTCTTTAACTTTTATTTTGTCTTTGATATTTGATTTGAGATTTGTGTTGTACGTGAGTGTTAAAGTGATTCTTTAAACAAATATACATCTTTAGTGATGTTGGATGAAGTCTTTTTTTTTTTCATATTAATAAGACCATGCCAATAAGATAAAATATAGATTCTGAAATTACCGTTATCCGTAAAAGTTTGAACGGTTATTAAATCATAAGCCATAAAAGGGTTAGGATCAGAAATTAGGATTCATTTCCAATAAATCAAGATATCAACCAATTCAGAGTCATCAGAAGTCATAATGGATATAGATCGATTCCATTATAACTTATTCATGATGTTGTTGACCCGTATATGTTTGTGTTGGAAACCTATCTTATTAAATAAAAATCTTATATTGTTTAAAGACTACAGTGGAAAGAACGTTTTGTACTAGTTGTGAAATTTGAATCATTTTTGTATCAACCAAAGCATGAGTTATTTCGTCACTTATGATTGTAACCCTAGTAATATTTACGCAATGGTTTAAAGCAGCAACACAACTAAAAACGGGTTGTAGTTCGAAATTTTTTTCCTTAAAAACTCCACTAAATATATGCATGAATTACTAAGAAACACGTGGGATCAAGAGGCTTGATGGCATAGTGAATAATTTCCAAACCCTCATGCCAAAAACGGAATAGCTCGAGTGTGTGATGAGAGATGATTATAAAAATTTATGAAATATCTTCTTATCATATAGCACATCCAAACATTTTAAAAGTCAACTAGCTGAGTTTCAATACGCGCGCTGCGCGAAATTGCCTTTCCTTTTTTTTTTTTCGTTCGTTGTTTTCTGTTAGCTGGCTATTGCACTTTAACCATTGCAATGAATCCGTTTAGATAGTATAATCTATCAACGTTTAAAGCCCATAAAGAAACGTTAATACAAAGCCTCATACACATTCAAAGTAAAACAACTACCCACAACATCATGGGGATGGCAATGGATTCATTAGGTTCTCAGATGAAGGTACCGTCATCATCATCGAACTGATTTAAACCAAATGACTACAAAACAGTTTTCGCAAAGAAGCCAGCAAGTTCTCAGATGATTGCGTCATCGTCATCGAACAAAAACAACGTTCTAAACATTCAAAAGGAGACCCAAAATAACTGAGATAACGACATAAATGGAGTAAGTGGGTTCGAGCCGTCCTCATCATCATAGAACGACTTGGAAAACCACATCTTATCGGTTCTCAGGTGAGGCTTTCCTCATCATCATCGAACGAAGCAACAAAGGCCCAAATTCCAGATTTGCAACATTGAAAAAATAACCCCAAATAACATATCTAATAAGCTCTCAAACAGACACCTTTGAAAGCAGCCATCCAACACGGCTGACAAGCTCCAAGGTGGAGTGCAGAGGTGGTCAAACCACCACCATCAAGGCCAAACGCCGCCAAAAGAAGCGTCAAAGCCCGTGGACCCCGTAACATTACGAACGTCGGCGATCAAAATGCATCATCAAAAACCTAATTAGGGCTCTCAGACGCGTCAGTTGCCGTCATCATCGAGCAAAAGATGCGTAGAATGGCACCTGAGGATCACGCGGACACCACCGAAGGTGGTCGACAGACCGCCGGTGGCATCTAAGTCGATCGATCTAAGGCAGCCTCAACATGCACCACCATCCATTAATGGCGACGAAACATGGATCCACCGGAGCCGCAAACACCGAGAAAAAGATGGGAAGAACCGGACCTGAGGGTTACACAAACGCCACCAAAGGGGGTCAACAGACCGCCGGCGACGTCAGAGCCCACAGATCTATGCCGCTTTAAACACATACCACCATCCACAGACGACAGCGATAGACGGCTCCACCAGAGCCACCAACCACAAACAAAACCATCGACCACTAACCGCCAACATAGGCGTCTCTTGGCCGGCAGAAGGGTGAGGCGACGCAAGCGTGAAAAAAAAGCAGAGACCCAACAATCGCCGGAGGAAGAGATGCGTGAAACGACGGCGTCACAGGGTTCGAGGACGACCACCGACCGCAAAGGGGCATCCATGGAAGAAACTGCCGCTGCCTAACATCTCTTCACCTTTAAAGCAAAAGCACTGTAACCGAGGCGAAAGCGAAATACCGAAAATGCCCCCAAATCACTATTCATGGCACTCCTTTTTTCATATATAGGATAATTCCCATCGAGTATGTATGTTCCAGTTCATGTCTAAAAAAACGAATTCGTATCCATATATAATTTTCAATATTACATATATCTTTTTCTACTTTGTTTAAAAACATCATATAACATATTTTTAAAAGTAAGTTTCAAATTATCAACCAATTTAACGGCAAGTCTGTCTTGCACAATGCTAGGTTCACTTAAGGACGCACCAATACCAACAGAGTATTGCGAATGAGTGGTCTGGGAAGCCATAGCGTTTGTATTTGAGGGCGTTTTTATGATTTTAAGTGTTGTGATCATAACAATACATTCAATACCTATATATACTAACATATGAGGGCAAAGTGGTCCATAAAAATCAATAAAAAACGTTCACTAACAGCTTCAAAACGACTATATAGCCGTTAGAATATGGTCAAAATTATGGGCAACGACTAGAACCTATTTGGATCTGGTTTGGTTCGGAACCAATTTGGTATAGTGATGTAAGGGGTTTGGAATGATGTTTATCATGGTTAAGTGGTTAACTTTAATGTATTTTATGTGTTTAAGTAGAAGAAATTGTATGGAATAAGTTAACTACGATGATTTGGTGTTTTATAGGTAAAACAAAATCATTTGATGTGTTTTGAAGAATGCACATGGATGATAAATGAAGATCATGATAGATGAGGTGATAGAGAATTCAATTACGAGAATGTGGCCGCAAACGGGGATGAAAACGGAGTCCGAACGAAGAAGTTATGAAGAAAACAAGAATTAGAAAAAGCCCCCTAGCGTAACCTACTGTGGAAACAGGTCCTACGGTATAAGCCTCTAGAGTAACTTACGGTGGAAACATGACCTACGGTTCATCAGTTCAAAAATTGAGCAGAAAGCCTCTAGCGTAACCTACGGTGTTCAAGTGACCTACGGTACATGATGCGCTGAAATCACTTATAAGACGGAAAAATTAGGTTTTCAAGTCTATCTTTCATTCCAAGCCGTCCCCAAGCCCTAGGAACGAACCCAAGTGATCCAAAAGGCTTCCGAAGGCGATTTCAAGGCTCAAGATCTTGTTTTTTATCATTCGGTTTGAATCTTTAACGTTAGATACAATGTTCACCTTCGATTTTGATTTGTTTTTCGTTTCCATGTCTGGCTAATCCACCCGTGATCTTCTCCGGGTGTTATGGTTTATACTATGACTTGTTTTTGATGGTTTTGGTTGAGTTAATGTTTGATCACGGTAGTTTAAGCCGAGTAACATTATTTATTGTTTAGAGATTCTAAAATACGTGTGTTGCTTTCAATTCAATTGTTCCTGTTTGATTGTTTTAGATTTCTTTTCATCTGGAAACATCAATTTTGGATGGGGTTGGGTAATACAAACGTAGGATATGATTCGAGTAGTTCATTAACAACAGTCTCATTCAATCTATTGTCTTTAACCAAATCAACCCGGTTATGTCTATGTGACCACTTTTAACTATCAAAGCAAGTCTAAGTTGTAAACCTTAACCAGGAGGGGATTACTCTTTCCTATCATTGTTTACAATCAATTTTACTTTTCAACTTCAACTACTTTTTGCAATTTAGTTAATTTACAAGTATTTTCAATAAAGCTTTCAACTTTATGAATTGAACCACACTTTCCACATATTCCCTGTGGATCGACCCGACTTACCCTAGCTATCTTAGGTGAAGTTTGGACCATTATAAATTGTTTTTGATTAGGCCTGACAACCCGAATCAAAATGGCGTCGTTGTCGGGGAATTATTGCGCAAAGTGTTTCGTTTGATTTTTAGTTTGTTTTGCTTATTTTATTTATTCTCTTTTCTTTGTTACGCTAGGTGTGCTTGTGTGTGCAGGTGACAGCTCCGCGCATGCATACCCGGTACGCAAGGAACAAATCTCCGTTAGTGTTTGATCCTAAAATTGAGAAGACCGCGCGAAGAAATCGAGCGCAATTCAAAACAAAAACTCAATCAACAAGTGTAGCCAAAGAGTGTAAGATGGAAAATCCAAACCCACCACCACCATTTAACCAAAATCCACCTAATGACCAACCGCCAAATCCACCACAAAACCAACCTCCACCAAACCAACCTAATGACCCATTAGCATATCTGAATTTACAACCACAAAACAACCCACAAAGACAAAATCCACTGGCTCAAAACCAGCCACCTCAGAGACAAAATCCCTACCCTAAACCAAGACAGAACCTCTACCAACAAGGACTTCCAAGATAGAATCCGAGACAGCAAAGGGGGGTTAACAGGTTCAAACATGAAGAGGAGAGATTTAAGAGGTTGAGTATCCATACTTGGGATGATGAGGTGGATGGACAGGATGATGGCTATGAAAATGAATATAATGATGAGGAGATTCAATACAATGAACCTAATAACAACCAAGGCCGATACAAACAAAATGAAACACCAAGGCAGCAAAGGTAGAATCAGGCCCAAGGTCAAGGTAGAAGGCAAGAATTTCCTCGGGTGAATCGAAACCCCAGGATTCAACCTTACCAAGCTATCATTCAAGGGGTTGACAGCCATTTTCGTCCCACCATAGGTGGAACTGCATCATCAATAGTTAGACCACAAGTTAGAGGGAGGTCATTCGAGATTAGATCTAACAGTTTGGCTATTCTCCCAGAATTTCATGGGTTGTCTAAGGAAGAACCTTATTTACATCTGAATGAGTTTAGTGCCATTTGTGAGACCATCAGGGCCCAAGACTTTACTCCAGAGGAAGTGATGCTGGTTTTGTTCCAATTTACATTAAAAGGAAATGCAAAAAAATGGTTCCACTCACTACCTGCTGCTAGCATTTATACATGGGAGCAAATGCAGCAGACCTTTTTATAGGAGTATTATACCCCACAGAAGAGTAGTGAGGCCAGAACCGCCATTCGGACATTAAATCAACAACAAGACGAGCCGTTTCATGAGGCTTGGACAGGGTTCAAGGAGCTATTGAGAACCTGTCCCCATCACGACATTCCCCAATGGGAATTGATTTCCTCTTTTTATCATGGGTTGTCTGCTGAAGATGTGAGAGATTTGAACTCGACAAGTGCAGGTACGTTCATGACAAATACTGAGGATGATGACTGGGAGTTACTAGAATGGATGATTATACATTCAAAAAGACAAGCTCAGTCTCGTAGGAAATCGAGGAATGCAGTTGATGATTCGGATAGGAGGGCTTCAAGGTCGGGTTAGTCGACAGGTAAGGCTGCAGTGAAGGCCACAAGCTCTTTTATTATATGCCAGGGATGTGGTGAAGCTGGACATACTGCTAGAGATTGTCCAGAGTTTGATGAGGGGTTGGAAGAGGTGAGTTATGTACAGGGTGATAGGCGGCCATACACCAACACCAACAACAATACCTATCATCCCGGTTTAAAGAATCACCCGAATTTGAGGTATGGTAACCCTGACAATCAGTTGAACCCAAAATTTTCAAGATAATTCACATCCACAATACCAGAACAGATCAATGGGTCAAGGTGGTCAGTTCAATCAGGGAAGCTATAACAGGGGTGGTCAGAGGAACTACCAGAATAACCAAGACCATAGTGGGCCTGGAGGAAATGCAGAGCCAACAAACAGGGAACTTCTGGAGTTTATGAAAGAGATGAAGAAATCTAATGAGATTCGAGACAAGAGTCACGAGGCTTTGACCAAGCAAGTTAGTCAACTAGCAGAAGAAGTGGCAGCTCTTAGAAAAGATCCGGGCAAGCTACCAAGTGATACGACCATAAACCCACAACATCAAGGGACAAACATAAAGAACATGAGAAATGTCCACATTAATTCAGTTAGTATCCTTCCCAATTCTGAAATTTTCAATAACGACTTTACTTCTTTTTCAAAACAAGTTGCAGGTAAGGAAAATGAAGTCGATGCAGTAGAAGAGAATGACCTAGGAGCACCCATTATTCCAATCAAAGTGGGGAAGTTCAAGATAAAAAATGCACTCTTGGATTATGGGGCAGCTGTTAGTATCTTTCCTGGTGAGTTATATGATCAATATGAGTTTGGCCCTTTACAGGAGGTTGACACTACCATAGTGTTAGCTGACTTGACCTGCAAATGTCCTCGGGGTATGGTAAAAGATGTGATAATCAAGTTGGGAGATTTCTACTACCCGGTGAACTTTATGGTGCTTGACTATGCACCAGTGAGAACAAACGATCAACCAAATGTTATTTTAGGTCGACCATTTTTGGCAACTGCCAATGCTCAAATCAACCGTCGGGATGGAACAATTGATATGACATGTAAAACCCGTAAGTTATGTTTTGATGTGTTTTCCAAGTCGATCATTTATTTTATTAATGACAAACTTTTTGAGAAAGATGCGACTCACGTGTATGTTCCGTCCTACATCTCACATGTAAGTGAGCATATAAATGTTGAGAATGGTTTTAAGTATGATAGGGCTAAGCAGGTGGACTTGAAAGAGTTTGTAGATTCAAAAGAAAATACAGAGCCAATGATAAAGATGGAAATAAAGCATGAGAAGCCAAAATAGAAGAAAAAAGTTAGTGACCCACCTGATCCAAAAAATGCTCGAGTTAAGACAACGATGTTCGTTCCATGTTTGGATGACGTTGGGAACCCACTAGATCAACAAAAACAAATAGTTGTAAAACTCTCAAAAGGCAAGCACCACTTTCGACCACCATGAGTGGTGACAGGTACGGTCTGGCTGAAGACCTAAAACTTAACGCTACTTGGGAGGCAACCTGAGATATTTGTAATGTTTTGTTTTTTTATGATCTTAGTTGTTTTGAACTTTGTGGGTGTGTTCACTAAAAATCCTCACGAGACTTCACTCGTCCACTCGGGCCTACCGAGAGGTTTAAAAGGCTTGTTGCATATGCTAAATGCAACCGTGATTCCTACGAAAGTGAGTTTTATTATTTTTTAGTTTTTGTTTTGTCTTTTCAGTTTTAATTAGCGATGCAAACGTGAAAGTATGGGGAAGCACATGGAATTTTAGAGGCATATTTGATGATGTGCTTGGCCGGTTTACCTACAGTCTCCATATAACAATCTTGAAGCACTATCAGATAATCTATCATCAGGTCTAAGTAAACTTTCTTTTACTTTATTTGCTATTTTTGTTTTGCACTTGGGGGTTTGAAACAACTATGTGATCGGGGTGGAATGATTCTATTGTTTAGGACTATGTTAGTTTGTTTAGTCATGTTATATTATGTGTTTGGGCATAATGGGTAAAGTGAAATGTAAATGGGGATTGTAAAATGAATCAACTCATACATTGGGGACAATGTATCCCAAGTGTGGGGATGGGGAAACCCAGGCAGACACATTTTGGGGAAATGGAAATTTAGATAAAATTTGAAAATTTTTAAAACAAACCCGGTTGGTTTGTGGAAGTTAGAAAGGGAACGCCTAACTAGGGGTGGCAAACTTTAGGTGTAGTAAATTTGTACATGTCACGTCGGTAACTCGAACCCATCGTTTTCATATGTGAGAAGCCTATTCTTTGATAGTGTTATATATATTTGCTTGTTTGAGTGTGTAGTGATGTTTTCTAGTGGTAGAACTTGTGGGGCGCGTGCATCTTGAGACTCGAGACTGGGATTCACATCAAAGTGATTGAGGCATTAGGATCAACCGTAGAATAACCCCATAGGACCACCTACCTGACGTCTATCTCCTAGTAGCCAAGTTTGTGCCTTTTCCCTATTCATTTGTTTAACCAAAATTTTTGACTCAGTAGCCTTTTGTATAGCCTATTCATTTGTTTACCCGTGTGATGGAACTTGAGTTAATTAGTAGTAGTAGTGTTAAGTTGATTTGATATCATGTTTTAAAGTTGTAGTTGGGATAGTTAAGGTTAGTGAATTCCATTGTGTTTTTTAAGTTATGTTCTTTTGTTCAAAAAAAAAAAAAAAGAAAAAAAATGATTGAAAAGAAAAGAAAATTTTGTCGAAATATTTAAGTTTGAGAGACTGGATTATTAGACAAGAAAAAAAATTGTGCTTTGAAGTAAGTCGTAGTTAAAGTGTGTGAAGTAGTTTTGTTTAGTGTTGGATAAAGTAGTTAACTCAAGCCTCCCATCACCCTAGTCACTATACCTCAAATTACTCCTACCCGAACCTAAGCCTAACATTACAGCCTTTGAAAAGCCCTCATGATTGGTGTGGTATCTTGTGTTAGTAGGTGGAGAGGTGATTGTCTTACAAGCCTATGCTCACTAGTTTGCATTATTGTTGAGTGTTCATAAATTACCGGCACATCTTTTGCCAAGTTCAGAAATTAAACTGAGTGGAGAGTTTCATTGTGAGGGGTGTGACATGTGCAAGGGAGCCACTTAGAGTTTGAGAGTTTTAGTTAGGCAATCCAACGGTTTAGAGGTTGTGCGGTTGTAAACGGGGTCTTGATTATCAAGTGTGGGAATCGGGTATGATTTTGGACCTTAATCGAGTTTAGTATTTGGGTGTCTGTGAGTTAAAAATTTTAACTTGAATTATTGAATTTTAAAAGCAACCTCGCTTGAGGGCAAGCGAGAAACAAGTGTGGGGATGTGATGTAAGGTGTTTGGAATGATGTTTATCATGGTTAAGTGGTTAACTTTAATGTATTTTATGTGTTTAAGTAGAAGAAATTGTATGGAATAAGTTAACTACGATGATTTGGTGTTTTATAGGTAAAACAAAATCATTTGATGTGTTTTGAAGAATGCACATGGATGATAAATAAAGATCATGATAGATGAGGTGATAGAGAATTCAATTACGAGAACGTGGCCGCAAATGGGGATGAAAACGGAGTCCGAACGAAGAAGTTACGAAGAAAACAAGAATCAGAAAAAGCCCCCTAGCGTAACCTACGGTGGAAACAGGTCCTACGGTATAAGCCTCTAGAGTAACTTACGGTGGAAACATGACCTACGGTTCATCAGTTCAAAAATTGAGCAGAAAGCCTCTAGCGTAACCTATGGTGTTCAAGTGACCTACGGTACATGATGCGCTGAAATCACTTATAAGACGGAAAAATTAGGTTTTCAAGTCTATCTTTCATTCCAAGCCGTCCCCAAGCCCTAGGAACGAACCCAAGTGATCCAAAAGGCTTCCGAAGGCGATTTCAAGGCTCAAGATCTTGTTTTTTTTTATCATTCGGTTTGAATCTTTAACGTTAGATACAATGTTCACCTTCGATTTTGATTTGTTTTTCGTTTCCATGTCTGGCTAATCCACCTGTGCTTGTTTTTGATGGTTTTGGTTGAGTTAATGTTTGATCACGGTAGTTTAAGCCGAGTAACATTATTTATTGTTTAGAGATTCTAAAATACGTGTGTTGCTTTCAATTCAATTGTTCATGTTTGATTGTTTTAGATTTCTTTTCATCTGGAAACATCAATTTTGGATGGGGTTGGGTAATACAAACGTAGGATATGATTCGAGTAGTTCATTAACAGCAGTCTCATTCAATCTATTGTCTTTAACCAAATCAACCCGGTTATGTCTATGTAACCACTTTTAACTATCAAAGCAAGTCTAAGTTGTAAACCTTAACCCGGAGGGGATTACTCTTTCCTATCATTGTTTACAATCAATTTTACTTTTCAACTTCAACTACTTTTTGCAATTTAGTTAATTTACAAGTATTTTCAATAAAGCTTTCAACTTTATGAATTGAACCACACTTTCCACATATTCCCTGTGGATCGACCCGACTTACCCTAGCTATCTTAGGTGAAGTTTGGACCATTATAAATTGTTTTTGATTAGGCCTGACAACCCGAATCAGTTTGTACTACTATTGGTTCGAAACTGGTTTGTAACTAGTTCGGTTGCGGTTAGGGGCGTCGGTTCCGGTTCTCGAACTAGTTTTTTTTGCGCACCTCTCGATTTAATACTAAAGTTAGCTACAAACATAAACAAAACTATCAGTAGGGCAACATCTAAGAATCCACCTCCACTTTTTTAATAGGGAACGCACACACTCTCTCTACTTTGTTTCTATTCTGCTTTTATCTGTTTGAAATCATCACAGCTTCACTCTGCAATATTTAAAACAACAACCTTTAGTTGAAAAATACACAACTTTACCTCTTAGGGACAGATCCACCTCCATTGATTAAGTATCTCATTATATAATGAGCATGTAGTATAAGTAAGAGAGACAGAACCTAATCTTCATGATTTAAGTTAAATTTACGTAATGAGATGCGCTTTTCAACAACCTTAATGAAAGGTGTTCAACTGTCAACCACTATAATACACATGTATATTTTCTTTTTCATTTTATAAAGTTTGTTTTTAAAAAATAAGATGTGTGCTTCAAAGGCCTTAATGAAATGTATACGATTGTCAATCATCGCAATACACGTGTGTACTTCCTTTTTTCCCTTTATAAAGTTTAGATTATGTAATAAAATTACGAGTTGTGCACTTTAAAGGCCTTAATGAAAGGTGTTCAATTGTCAAACACCACAATACATATGTGCAGTTTTTCTTCCCTTTTATAAAGTTGAGTTTACGTGATGGGATAGCGCTTCAAAGGCCTTAATGAAAGGTGTTCATTTGTCAACCACCATTCTTCTCAGTATATATGGAATAAGAAAAGAATCAATAAACACATCAAGTTAATAATCCAGTATCATTTGGTCTTGCTTACATGAGTAGCACTATTTGTTCGTTTTATGTCCTTTTTCCCTCCCTTTTTCTTTCCCTAGACGTGTGACATTTTAATTTAATTTCTCATAGGTGACGAAAGTTGTTCGACGTTCAAGGTGTACTATTACAGTAAATGTAAGCACATAGTTGATCTTAGCTACACATTTCATAATAGTTGATCTTAGCTACACATTTCATAATGAGTATTTTTCATTTCCTGTTTACTTTCGTGACATTCAATTATATTTCTTCTATTATTTTTTACTATGTTTGCTCGGATGTTATAAATGTTGGCTGCTTATTTTGTAGTCATGTAAGGTAATCATGTTTTTCACTAGCATACTTAATTTTAAAAAGCATGAGACGTTTAGCTTCTATTAACTGGAGTGTGAAGTGTAAACGCAATGGCATTTAAAGTTACACACTATTTATACATGTTTTTTACGTGGTTGAGACTTAAACATATAAATACTTATGAATTAATTCGAATATAAAGAAAAAAAGAAAAAAAATCTAACATAAGACTAACAAATACTATATCCATTAAAGCTTTCTCACAGTTATTCTTTACTCTTACTATACTTAGGACCAAAATATCTTCTACAATGCATGCTACAAATGTCATTTGGCTGGTTCATGGTTTATCTTTATAGACATTTTTTCTAAGCTTTTTATCACGCCACAATGAACTTTGGTTAGCATTAACATTAACGTAAGCAAATAGCGCACATCTCATCCCTTACAACTACCAACACTTTTCCAGTAAAAACACCATATACATATGTTTAAAAAATCACTCTGACCTCCGTCTATGTGGACGTAGATTGTAAATTTATAACCATTTGAAGGTCTATGACTTACTTTGCATTTGTCACGACTTACTTTGCGGTTAATTGTGACTTACTTTTCGCTTGTAGCACATAACCCGCTACCTTTAGTTTCACACGTCGACCATTCATGATTGAACTATACTAGCAATTATGCTACATTTAACAATTTTTAAATAAATAACATATCATACATAATTTAAACTATTAGGTATACTGACATGAGATTTCCATTGAAAACTATTAGGTATAATAACATGAGATTTCAATAGAAACATTTTTAATTACAGATAAAAAATAACCCATTGATTTACATAAATGTAAATTACGAGTAATTGATTTACATATATATAAATAAGATAGATGATAATAAGTTGTTTTATGTAATTTATTATTTATGTCTGATTATGTGTAAAGCGGCTCAAGTATCACAAAACTTAATTTATATTTTTGTAAATCAGTGGTTCTTTTGGTTCTCGAGATAAAAAATGATTCTGTAATAATGCTGACTATATATATATATATATATATATATATATATATATATATATTATATATATATATATATATATATATATATATATATATGTGTGTGTGTGTGTGTGTGTGTGTGTGTGTGTGTGTGTGTGTATATATATATATATATATATATACTTTTTTGCTGATCGAAAACATTTATTTTGTAGTGGTTTTTTATATATTTTTATTGATTGTAATATTTTCACTTTTGAAATATTAAATTAAAACATGACCTATAATACAAGTTTACAGGTTCACACTCATGTAGTCATGGAGGATTATGTTATGAGCCATATGTAGGCCGACCCACATGAAGTTACACCATATTTTTGTATCCGTTGAAGTTTCACATTCCTTTTCATCGCATATAACATAAGCTTTGTTGGCAAAAGCTCACGAGGAGCGCCCAGGCCCTTAGGCGTCACCCAACGTCCTTATCATCCGCTTTAAAAGCCTCATTTTTGGGTACTCAAACGTATTTCAAGAAAAGTTCTGGCCAGATTCCTACTAAAATCCTCTAGATATGTCTTAAACAATTAGACAAGCCCTAAACAAGTCTTAAATCAACCTTAAACCGCTAAAACTAGCACAACAAGCCTAAAACACATTTAAACACCCTAAAAATGTTAGTTTTATACTATATACGTAGCTTGAGAAAGCACTCCTTTTTTATCCATCTTCCGCCTACAACCAAGACTCACCTTTTGCGCCTTGAGTGCACGTTACGCTTTCAACAACTATGTTTATAAGTTCATGTAATTATATGCTTATTTTATACTATACGCCCTAAAAAAGTGAAAGTTCTTATAATCTAGTTCAATTAGTTTACATACAATTATACAATGCTAAGTATGTTACAATAACAAAAGATAAGATGAGTTATATAAAAAAGTCTAATTTACATCGAGAATATTGAAAAAAAATAGAGGTTGCAATCATGATCTGTTCTCAAACTAAATGAATTGATCGATTTGAATAAAAAGAAAACTACATACGAGTTTATTTCAGCCAACTTAATTTATACAACAGGTTAAATTGTGTCACTCTTATAAAATTTGTAAAAATAAGACGAGATGGATGGATCAATTTCACCCACAGCATTAGTTGCCACTACTAGTCGTATAATAGAAAATTATGTAAAGGTTTTACAAGTCAATCGTTGAACGACAAAGGTTTTACAAGTCACACCACGAATCATATAACAAAGTTATAAAGTAACAAATTTTCTCAATATAGCGTTGATTGATGAGTTATCGTCAGGTATTCAATCATATAAACTAATACGTTTTGCAAGTCATTCAATTTCTTACTAACCTCGTTATTCATTTTTCTGATTTCTAAGTGTGCTATAAAATCCTATCAAAATAACCAAACTCGTATTCCAACCGGTTGAGTTCAATTCCGAATCAACGGAACTGAGCTGAACAAAACCGAACCAATATTTTATATGTTCATACCTTTGAACACAAGTAAAGTAACTAACTGCACACTTGTCATATATGCATGTGTGAGGAATCAATTCCTCTTGGCTTTCAAGTCAAGCAATGAACATAAACCCCAAATCATAACATCTTTGCTTTGAAATTGAATCGACTTCCTCCATCATCACTTTCCTTTATAATTTGTCTACAAAACCCTACTTCCTTCTTTCAATCCTTTTCAAGTCAACGAAAAAAGAAGTTTGGTCATCAACAAGTAAGTTTTTACATATATATAACGCTAATATGTCCCTTTTAATATAATTTGTTTTATTATAAATGGATTATAAAAAATTTTCTTGGGCTTAAGAAAGCAACATGATTTGGTTTTTTGCAAAGAAACCGAGTTTAAACCAACAGAACCGGATTAAATCAAACAAGGTATGCTGTTAGTTTCTACACAGAACGTGGTGTCCTTTTTACAATCGGGTCTAATACTCTCTAAGTAGCCTTCATCATCAGACCCCATATTACAATCATGTTATATTTAACGCGACTTCCTAAAATAGTCCTGATAAAATTTCAGCTTACACTATATATATTAAAGTGAGGATATTAACTCGCGTGCAGCAGTGTTATAATATATATTTTTCTTACTATTTTAACTCGCTAGAAGCCGAGTATATTATATTTGAAGTATCATATAACTTCGGTTTACGTTGTTATCTGAAATATAAAGGTGTATTCTAAGGTGATGATCAAAACCCGAGTCAAAGATCGTGATGGAGATCAATATTCTCCTTTTGAACCCCTTGGTACGTTTATGTTCATGCCTCTAGCTATTTTTTATTGATTTAATTATATGTTTATTTTAAATATTTGTGTATATATTGATGTTTAACTTATAGCAGGTCTACGTTATTTAATCCAGTTTGGGATGGAAAAAGAATCTGGAAAAAACAATATGTCCCGTGATGACTCGATAACGAATGTGAGGCGAATATGTGTGTCGAATTTAGCAATTATGATTGCTCCCACGGCAAAAGGTTATGGGTTCTAATAATCTTTTTGATTATCGTTATTTTATCTATATAAGAATAACTTATTTTGAATGTTTGATCAAAATTTAGAGTCGGGACAACTCAAGAATCATCAAATTAAGGATGTTGATCATGTAGTGCAACGCCCTCGTGCGGTGTTATCTAGTCCAGGTATGTTATTGTGCCATGTCTAAACATAATACTCGACATGATTGAAATTCTCTAAAACTGAATCAACATGATTGTTGTCTCTTAAAAAAAGTACTTTATATTTAAACAAAATTGTGTCTAGCGTTGATGTGGGCTTGGTGAGACGCTAGTGTTTTCCACTCGTTGATTTGTGTTACAACATCAAAGGATGATTTGTTTATGTCACTAGTGTACTACAAAAACGAGGGATTCTTCTGTCTATATATTGATCTTTACTTTATGTTTGTTTTACTTGACATTCTTCTGTGTATATGTTGATCTTTATGTTTGTTTCACTTACAGATAATGACTATTTGATTGGAGAAATGAACAAGAAGGCTTCCAAACGAGGTTCTACCCCAAAAGCACATATAGAAAGGTCTAATGTGGCATGTGTTGATGCAAAAAGTGCACATATAAGAACTCGTGGCACAAGCCCAACATTTAACGCACAGAATCGTCCTAAAATAAAAGACTTCACAAGACCACCCATTTTAAAGGATAAATCATGTTTCACAAAACTAAAATTTTAGTTAACTAACTTATGCTCCCCTAACTGAAAAATTGACGTGATTGATTGCATTATCTATCATTGTGTAATAATCTGAACAACAATGATTAAGAGTTTTGATAGGTAATTTCTGTATATATTTTATTTTCCTTTTTTTATTGTTTAAAAGAAGATCAATGGAGAATGAATGACACATATATATGTGTGAAACAATATATATATAACATGATGCCCAGAAAATCTCAATTGAACCATAATATAGATGATCCGAAAGAAAAAAGATGAAGCAGAAGACATGATCAAACCATAACCATAATGATTGACTCTTTATTAGACTGAATAATTGAACTACAATCATATGACTTCTGAGTAATACGAGGGAGATCATGCGTTCAAATATTACTCTGAGCAATATGTTTAGAGTTGAGTCAGAGAATTTTTTCAGCAATAAGTTTCCTCCTGAGGAGATTGGGGATGCGGTCCTGGCTGGGACACGGATATGTGGGCCCGATTAGAATTACACATATCATTCGAAACAGGTCGCACATCTGCCGTTCAAAAAATAATAAATGACCTCTTTACTATAAATCTATGGATTAATGAAAGATAAACATTCTCGACTCCATAATTGTAAACATTACTATTAATTGAATACTAATTAATTAAATTGTTAAACTAAGGATCATAATCATAACTAAATAACCTCCTGTCTAGGTTGCCATCACCACAAGATATCGATCAATTTCATAAATCAAACTTGAAACTTTCTCACGTGAACCAACAAAGATTATATCCAAACTAGTTCGTATAGATACCAGTTCTGGGTCAAATCGAGTTTGGTTCTGGTTGTTGACCCGCTTTTTACTACTTTTTGACCGGTCTTTTTTCCGGTTTGAGCGGTTTGTGGTCGTGGTCGGTTCTGTTTTTAAATCGTGTAGCTACTGAGGAATGAAAACCGGTTACGAATCTACGATTTATAGTGGTTTCAAACCACTTCTAATAAGTACAAATTTCAAACTGGTTCGTATAAGGACCGGTTTGGTTCCAATTCGTATAAGGACAAATGGACAATGCTCTCGTGTTGAAATCAATTCCAAACCCAACACAATAAATTCCTACTCTTAGGCGAGTGCAAACTCGCAGTCATCGAGCCAATAATAACAACATAACTATTCCAAAACAGGCAATGGCTTACACACAAGTGAATCTGGTTACATATTAGCACATCTCTCAAGAGAGTATATGCTCAACATCAGAGGCTAACAATCAATAAACAACATCTGAACCACAAATGATCAAGAAAACCCCTATTATACTATACGTTAATCACGGAGCTAACAATCAATAAACTCCATCTAGACCAGAAATGATCCAGAAAAACCCTCATTGCCTCGAAATCCCCGAAAGAATTAAGGCTAACAGCATTAGAAAACAACCTCAATAGGGTCTCGGATGAGCCCAAACTAATTATCGTTGACAACAACCAAATTTATATGACTTACATGGCAAGACAATCCCAAAATCAAAGTTAGGAATCAAATCACAAATTCAAACAACATAAAACAGTTTAAAATAGATAGCCAAACTGAAAGTAGGGTTTACATCTATGACAATCAAAAGAAAATCTGAAGAAACCATCACTGTAATAACAGAACGGTGCAACCAACGCAAACCCATAAATCCAACTAAGGGGTTGTTTGACAATCTCTGACCCAGTAAGCGTTGAACCAGTAAAATGTCTAAGTGGGTAAGAGACTCTGATTCAGTACGTGCTGATCCAGTAAGTATTGTTTAGTTGGATATCTGAATAATAATACAGAATGACTATTTTACTCCTCTAAATTATTCTATGCTGAATGAAATATATATCTTTGGTTAGATTTTTGAATGACTATACCGAATAATTGAATCTTTCTTCGTTAGTTAACGCGGAATAACAAGACATAAGCCAATAAACCATTGTTCAACGGTGTTGCAGAATTATACATTAGCATACGTGGTCTAAATGTAAATAATATTATCTTAAATAATCACCCCGTTTCATCATTTCACTATTTACATCAGATTTTTATATCAACTAATGCTTTCTAGGGTTTCTAAATTGTGTGGCAATTCGATCAATATTCAAATGACAAACAAAACCCCATCCACAAGATCAATCAAAAAATCCATTAAAGATCACTCTTTCTTCTTCATCTCTCTTTTCCATTTTAACTAAATCACATTCTTAGATCTAATTACAAGATCCCCAATTCAAATCAAAAGGTAAATTCTTCATCTTTCAAAAGTTTTTATAGATCTGAACCATACAAACATACTGCATCTATGATCGATCTGGTGATTCTTCATGGGTGTTCTTCATAAACTCAAGAATCTACTTTTGATTTCATGTTTACTCGCTGAAATTGTTAATGGGTATGTGGGCACCAACGAGAGGGGTCCCGGGAAGGAGGGCGCCGGCGATGTGTTGTGCCGGCAAGAGGAGCTCCGATGGGGAGAGGAGGGTCATGGTGAGGAGGGTTTTGTTTTGAGGGGAGAGGTAAGCTTGTCAAATATTTCATTCAACATCTTTCTATCACATAACCATTAAAAGATGAATGAAACTAATAAGAGGTGGTGTTTTTGTAAATCAAACACTCCAATTTTTTACCGATTCAGATATAGTATTTTAATAGTTTTATTAAAAGGCTATCAAACAACTTTAAATGTTATGGTTACATATATAGTTTTTGTAATATATATATATATATATATATATATATATATATATATATATATATATATATATCTATACTATATTATAATGCACGAATGAAGGATTCCGGCCAAAATTAAGAGATTTGTAAATTTTAAGCACAAGGTACAACCCAAAAATCAATTTAACAAGATTAATTATGTATTTCGAACGTTACTAAAAAATGAAACTTTAAACTTGTTTACACTTAAACCCTTGTATCTTTAATTATATATAATTTTTTCCATGTTTGTTACAATATGCTTAAAAGAAGGAATTCAATTTTTTAAATATAAAACTAACCAGAGACGAGTACCATAATGAAAAGTGTCGCACGCGTCGCATCGCGCGGGCACGTTACTAGTATATATATATATATATATATATATATATATATATATATATATATATATATATATATATATATATATATATATATATATATATATATATATATATATATATATATTGAGAACTATTATTTTTTGTGAGAACTCTAAAAATCAATATGAGTCACACATTTTTATCACATGCAATTCACATGTTATTTTTTATTTTTTTTAAAACGTTCATAAATTTTTTCACGAAATAATTCTTTCAAAAAAAATTCACCATTAATTTCAGTATTTTTTTATTTTTCCAACGCTTACCATATTGTTATACTTTTATTTAAAAAAAAGCGTCCACCCGTTATTTACACATGTGTAAGTCCGGTGTTACACATGTGTAAAACAAATTTCATAAAAAAACGATTTTTTTATATTTTTTATAAAAAAAATTTAATTTTTTTATGAAAGTGGAAAACAAGAGAAACATTTATGTGTATTTAATTTTTTTATTTTTATGTTTTTCATTTTATAATTTTTTATTATGTTATTATTATTTACCATTTTGTCGTTTAAAATTAGTGTCTCACATTGATTCCTAGAGTTCTCACAAAAAAAATAAGTTCTCATTTAATATATATGTGTGTGTGTGTGTGTGTGTGTGTGTGTGTGTAGGAGGGACCCTAAAAAGTCCACATTGTTATGTGAAAACTAGAAAAAACCAATGAAGTAGGAGTTACAAAATAATAACTATTACGTGCTTAGATTTTACAAAAGAAAACCTCAATTTGGACATTAATGCATGGAATTGATAAATCCGCTTTGTCTTCTCTCATAAAAGTTAAATTTTATCCCCATTATTTTTTCTATACATAAATACTTGTTGGGATTAAACCTAGAGACTCAAAAAATTAAATCAAGATGATGAAGATCTAGTCGTGCGAGAAGCTAAAGTTGTAGCGCGAGAAGTACATCTCACGCGAAAACTATGCGGTAAGTTTATATTGAGTATAAATTCTCGTTAGTTGATTTAATTGATAGACCTTTTGTCATTTCCTAATTTCGCATGTAACTGTAATCATTCAAATCAGAGAGCAATATACATCAAAGTGTATGTACATTCTTATTCATCTATTTCTCTTTCAATCTTGTTACCGTGATAATTATATTCCGCATTCTTATCACGAGATCGATCTGAATGTTAAGTATTGATCCTTACAATTGGTATCAGAGCTTGGTATGCTTTAGATCGATTGATTTGAAGATTGTAGAGTGTTATTAGAAGTGTTCTTGAGCTCTAATTTGGATTTCTTTGAAAATCAACTTGATTTCTGCTGTTTTTGAGTATATTTGAAGATGTTGAAAGCTGTTTTGTTGGTAATTGAAGATTTGATGGTGTTCATGTGATTGAGCAAAACTGAATCAATTAGAGACACTTAGGATCAAAATTGAACCTAAATCACTAATTGAAAGCTTAATTAATCAATTTGAACAATTTGGTGAAAGATTAAAGTTGGAATCTTCAAAATTAGGATGAAATTAAATCAGGCGAAAACTTGCTGATCGCACACGAAAAGTTCTTATTCGCACGAGAAGTGTGTGTTTCGTAAAAGTTTGTTGAAAAGTATGTTACAAAAAATTCCTTTCGTGCGAAAAGTTTCCTTTTCGCAAAATTCAGTTAGAAAACTAACCGCGCGAGAATTGGTGCCTGTTCGCGCAAGAACTCTGCTCTTTGCGCGAGAACTTCAAGTTTGAAACTTTCTGAAAAGTTTGATTTCTGATTTCAAGATGACAAATCTAAAGCACATCATTACTACCCTCAACCTCGACAATGAGATTGGAACTAGCACAAAACCTCCTAGACTTCTCAGTGAAGAAGATTATCCCGACTGGGTTTATTGTTTCAAGAATCATGTTATTTACACCGAACCCCAAATGATTGCGTCAATTAAACAAGGACCGTATAGTCCTGTATATAACAATGATAAGAAAGAGTTGGTGCTTATACCAGAACACCTCTGGGATGAGGAAGGCATGAAGAAACTTGAGCTTGATAACAAAGCGTATGCTGCTATCACTATGACACTTACTACTGAGATTGCTCAAAAGTTCAATGATTATAGAAAAGCTAAAGATTTATGGGATGCGATAGAAGAACAGATAATGGGCAATAAGGATATGAGGGAAATCTGAAAGGACATGTTGAACCAAGAGTTTAATATGTTTAACCATGTACTTGGTGAAACTTTAGAGGCTCAAATGTCCAGATTTGTTAAGCTGATAACAAAGATGAAGAGTATTGGAATTACCTTGGAGAATATTTTTGTAAACAAGAAGCTGTTGAACTCTTTACTATACAGCTGGAACAATAATTGTACCATCATCAAGAGAACCAAGGATTTGTTCACCTTGTCCCTCAACGATCTCATTTCAACTATCAAGTCATATGAAATGGATGACAAGTAGAGAGCTGCTAATTTCATCAACACAATGGGAGCTGAAGCATCTGCATTATATGCAAAAATGTCTAGTAATCCAAATTACTATGTCAGCTATTCCCAGTTGTGTCAATAACAAGCAGCCAATTCTGTTAATATAAATGTCAAAGATCCATCCATGCCTCAATTTCAATCCTCTCATCAAAACCATTACAATCCAATGTAATCTCAATAACCACCTCAGATTCTCCACAAAGTCAATCCACTCAACCCACACAACAAGCATTTGTTATAAATTCCCACCCAAATAAGCAAACCATTCAAATAGCTGAAGAGCATCTGGCTCTATTCACAACTTTCATGAACAGCTATGAAGCTTTCACAGTTGGAAGACACAGTGCACCTAACGTTTTAATTGATGACTTGCAATAAGTTAATCCTGACAATGTTGAAGAAAATGATTTCAAGTATCAGATGGCTATGGTGGTGTACCGGGCAAAGAATTTTGCTAGAAGAACAGGGAGGAAAATGTTTGGTTTAAACAACTCGAGCAAGATTGGGTTTGATAAAACAAGTTTGAGATGTTATAACTGTGACAAACCTGATCACTTTGTAAGAGAAGGTATTAAGGGAAGGTCAAATCAAACTGATATTGGAAAGAAGATGGTGATTGTGGGGGTAGAGTCAAAGGGAGATCAAGCAAGCACATCAAACAACAAAGCTTTAGTGTCTCAGACCAATAAAAATACGATTGGTCAGACCAGATGGAGATTCTGGATATCAAGCTGTGTACTGCTTTGTTAGCAGAATTTCAAACTGATGAATATAGTGTTGATCGGAATATACTTGCTGAGTTTGTGTTTGATGATTTGATAAAGGGAATCTTTGCTGAAGAAGTTTGTGAGAATGTTAAAGGGGTGTTTAATGAAAAAGCTGTTGAGATTACTCCAGCTCAATAAAAAATGACTGAAAAGAGAAAGAAAGAAGTTGAAGAAAAGGCTGTTGAGTTTACTCCAGCTAAAGATGAAAAGACTGTGAATGCGAGGAAACTCCGGAACCTGCTTGTGATTACACTGTCAATGCTCTTGAGATCACTCTGACATCCAAAGCAAAAGAAAAGATGGAACTGAAAGCCTTTATGGTAAATGTCATATCTAAAGAGAAGAACAAGCAAGGAGAGAGTAATGAGGTACATACTAATCTTTGTTCAAACACATGTTTAGAAAAGGTTCAAAGATACAAAGTTCACAAAGAACGCTTGATACTAGAAGTTGAAAATTTTCAATATCAAGCTTGTAAATATAAAAATGATTAGAAAATAGTGACTATGGAGGTAGAGTCAAAGGGAGAGAAAGCAAGCACATCAAACAACAAAGCTCAAGTGTCTCAGACCAATGAAGAATATGATTGGTCAGACCAGATGGAGATTCTGGATATCAAACTGTGTACTACTTTGTTAGCTGAAATTCAAACTGATGAAGATAATATTGATGAGAATATACTTGCTGAGTTTGTGTCTGATGATTTGATAAAGGGAATCTTTGCTGAAGAAGTTTGAGAGAATGTTAAAGGGATGTTTAATGAAAAAGCTGTTGAGATTACTCCAGCTCGATCAAAAATGACTGAAAAGAGAAAGGAAGAAGTTGAAGAAAAGGTTGTTAAGTTTACTCCAGCTAAAGATGAAATGTAAGGCCCCGATCCCGGAAACCCCACAGTTGGTCATTCATAGCATCATTCATATTAAAACACATTTAGATTCATTAAAATAAGAAAATGTTGCAGCGGAATAATTTAACAAAAACCATAACATGCATTAACCATTACTTTTGCCAAGAAATAAATCGTTGTTACTAGTTACAAAAAGAACATCTAATTGCATTTCAAAACAAAAATAACTTTTCAGCATGACATGGATTCTAGTCTTAATTTTCCAGGTAGCTTCAACCTTGTGCCTTCCCCAGCAACATCATTACCTGCCAACTGATATACATATAAAAAGTCAGCGTTGCGGAGTGAGTTTTAGTTTGATAATATAGAAAATATACTTTTTGTAAACTTCACTTGGTGAACATTCATCATTATACATAATCATTCGTTAAGAGGTTCATTATCATTTTTTCCTTCATTATCTTTCTCTTTCTTTAACTAGGATTGCACAAAGCAAGAGCCTACGTTGTTGGTTGGCAACAGATGTCGAACCCCTGTCGGCAAACGTTTATCATGGTAGCTAACCCATCGACAGTTGACCCACACTGCTAGGCACGAAGCCTGCTCATGAATACGGGTCCCATTGATCATACATTGGTCAATCACAAGGATTAGACCCCAGATGTGCATCCTCATAGGCAGAAACAACCGCACATCAGTTGAGCTAACGACAACATGGTTGTGCACCTCCATTCATTGTACTTGCAAGGCTTTTCATTCATCATAAGGACTCGGGGGTAACATTCATTAGATTACACTGTCTTTCTCTTACTTCTTTGTGACCACTTATTTATGAATAATACTTTTAAGATACCTATTACCTTATAATCACTTAACATAAAATAATAATTTTTATCCAAAACACAGCTCATAAGAAAGGAATCAAATATTAGAAACATTAAACAAGTATAATCTTTCCTTAAACATAAGTACTTAACACTTAAATTTTATTCCCAAAATTTCAGAATAATTCTAAGTGTCTATAGCGCATGAACAAATGTACAACGGACAGCCTAAAATTTTCTAAGTGTCCACAGCGGACAACCAAAGTCCACTGCGCATGGCTAAAACATTCTAAGTATCCACAGCGGATGAACAAAGTCCACAGCGGATGAACAAAGCCCATAACAGATGAACCAAGCCTACAGCGGATGAACAAAGTCCACAGCGGATGAACAAAGTCCACAGCGGATGAACAAAGTCCACAGCGGACATGCAAAGTCCACAGCGAACATGAAAGTCCACAGCGGACGGCATAAAATCCTTCTAAGTGTCCACAGCGGACAGTCTAATGTCCATAGCGGACAACATGCAAATTCATTAAGTGTCCACAGCGGACACTTTACGTCCACAACGGACAACATGCAAAATTTGTCTAAGTGTCCACAGCGGACGTACCAAGTCCACAGTGGAAACCATGCATAATTTGTCTAAGTGTCCACAGCGGACACCATGCATAATTTCTCTAAGTGTCCACATCGGACACTATAACTAACCTAAGTGTCCATAGCAGACACTATAACTAACACCTGCAATGCATCATACGTATTTTCCAGTCCCGAAACATCATTCTAACATATACTTAGCATAGATCTAATATGTTACACACTTAAAACATAATAAACATCCACACAACATCACTGAAATCATATAAAACAAATATTCATCATTTTCAGTCGTACATTTCATGGAAAAACATAGTTTGTGCAGAAAACAGCAGTTTAATATGCATACCAGTCCCAAACAAGCAGAAACATGTAAAAGAGGGGATCTAGAACTCACCTCTAACAGCTTTCGAGTGAAAACTCCTCAAACCCGAGAGCAACCTGGAGTTCTAGCACCTAAACACATAAAAATAAGCTGCCAAACACAAAGAAACACATAAAGATCGGTCCAGAAGTTCAAACCCACTGAAAACCGAGAAGAAAACACTAAAAAATCTTACCTTCTTGAAGAACTTCTACTTTCTCTCTCTAAAAACCGGTTAGTAGTTCTATCTTTCCTTTTCAACCGAAAGTATGCATGAAAGAGAGAGGGTATGGGTGGCCTCAACACTCTTTTTGAACCCATTATGGGCAAGTTTGCCCTTTGCATACTTTTAACCCTTTTGCTTGAATTAATTCCATTTTTCTCCCTTTTCTTTTCTTTTCTCTCTCCTTCTTTTTTTTTGCTGAATTTTCCAGGTGTTACATGAAAAGATTGTGAATGCTGTTGAGGAAACTCTGGCACCTGCTTGTGATTACACTGTTAATGCTGTTGAGATCATTCCGGCATCCAAAGCAGAAGAAAAGATGGAACTGAAAGCCTTCATGGTAAATGTCATATCTAAAGAGAAGAACAAACAAGGAGAGACTAATGAGGTACATACTAATCTTTGTTCAAACTCGTGTTTTGAAATGGTTCAAAGATACAGAGTTCACAACGAACGCTTGATACTAGAAGTTGAAAAACTTCAATATCAAGCTCGTAAATATAAAAATGTTTAGAAAATTTTTAAAGAAAAGATAGAAAGATTAAACAAATTGATTTATCAATCAAAATTGAATCTTCATGATAAAATTGTAACATAAAGGATTTGACAACACATAACAATGAACTATCTTTAGAAATCAATAAACTTAACTGTGAACTCTTATTTGCAAAATTGACTGTTGAAAAATTTGAGTTGTCCTCAAACATGGTTGAAGGTATAATCAAGTTTCAATTGACTAAGATAATTAATGGTGGAAAAGGTTGTGTTGGATATACCAACATTGCATCACCTATTAATCATGATTGTACATGTTTACCTTCATCAATTATCTTGTCGGATGAAGAGACCTATGGATTAGGTTTTCAACCAAAGTCAGACTTAATCCTCCCGTCAATGTTTCACTGATTGTTGATCCTTTCATAAAACTAAAATTAAAATTAATCATGACAATTTTTTGCAGAAAGTGTGAAGAAAGAAGGGTTGGTTGAATATTGGGAAAGTGATGATGAAATAGATTGTATGGAAAATAAAAGTTGTAATGAAAAATCTTCATGTAAATCATCATTAGTTATCAATGAAATTTCAGATGTTTTTATTTCTATAAATGATTGTTCAAAAATGTCCAACAAATAGCAAAAACTAAAATCAAAAATAGATTTTAAAGATAATAAAAGAAAACGTGTCACAATATCAGTATCTGACTTGAAAACTGATTTCAAGAACAGATTTGTTTCAATAGGCAACATAGATAAGGAAGATCATATCTTTAAAGAAACAAATGCAAGTTTTTTTAAAAATAAATCTTCTATTACTGCTAACTCTGTGAAACAAGATGTTTGTAGATCAGGTATCAAAGAACTGGTCCTATTCTAGTACCTACAACTCAAAAGGTTAAAGCTACAGTTCATGCCTCATCGGCTTCAGAAATGAATCAAACTGTTAGGAATAATACCTCAACTCTTCCGGAATCATCTAGAAAAGTTCTTAATGAAAGAGAGAAAAGAGAGAATGTTAAAGAATCACAAGGCTAAAGAAATACTAAAGCCAGATTCTATGATAATTGTGAAAGTTATCATCAATAATTCGTGAGAAATACAAGAGAGAAATATGTGTATCATAAAATGTCTTGTTATGTATGTGGCAAGCCAAATCATAAGGCTTGAAATTGCAATCATCAACATCAACTGTCATGCAAACAAAAATTTCACAACTCAATTTCAAATAATAGAAAACAATTTTTTTAAGTGCCAAATTCAAAAGAAATACAAATTAGTCAAATTCTTTCATTGATAAAAGAAATGGTCAAATAAAAACAGATTTGCATAAAGGAAATTCAAACAAGAAATCTTTACATGCTGATGATAGCAATCCTCCTTCAATTTAAACCACTTTCAAGAACATGGCTACAAAAATAATCAAACCAATACAAAAGTGGAAAATAAAAATAAAACAATCTGAACCTAATATTGTTGAAGATTACGTCTTTAATGATAAAATAGATATGATATTAAAAACTATATCATATTTGGATGAAAACAATATGCTCAAGTCAACCATGGCTTGGGTTTCTAAAAATGAATAAATTCATTCATATGTGCAGGAACAACCAAGACAAGTTATCAACAGTGTTTGATATGTTAAAAGTGATTGTTCTAGTCACATGACAGATAATATATCTCTGTTAAACAACATACAACCTTACAACGGAGGATATGTTATTTTTGCTGGAGATAGAGGTGGTAAGATTACAAAGAAAGGTACAGTGTCTAATGGTGTGTTAAGTTTTGAAGATGTCAACTTTGTTGAGGAACTTAGAACATAATCTGTTTAGCGTCTCTTAAATTTGTGACAAAAAATATTCAACACACTTCACTGATAAAGAATGTCTTATTCTAACACTTGGATTTGTAATTCCTGATGAATGGGTTTTGTTGAGAACACCAAGAGACAAAGACACATACTTACTTGACATGAATGGTTCATATTCATTTGTAACTGCGTCTCGTTTGTTGTCTAAAGCCTCAAAAAGTGATTCAATGTTATGGCATCGTTGTCTTGGCCATATAAATATCAAAAATATGAAAAAGTTGGTTAGAAAAAGTAACGTTGTGGGATTACCATTAAAAGAATTTCAACTTACTGAACATTGTTTGTCTTGTTCAAAAGGCAAAACAATATAAACTTCCTCATAAACCAGTTGCTCATACCAAAATTGAATCCATCCTTCAACTGTTACACATGGATTTATTTGGTCTAGTGAGTGTTTTGAGTTTAAGACGCCATGCATATTGCTTGGTTATTACTGATGATTTCTCCAGATTTACTTGGGTTTTTTTATCTACTAAGGATGAGACACCTCATTTGCTGATAAAGTTCATGACCCTAATGGAGAATCAGACTCACAAAACCATCAAATGCATTCGAAGTGATAATGGAACAGAGTTTTGCAATAATACTCTGAATGAATTTTATGATTCTAAGGGGATAGCTAGACAATTAAGTTCTGTAGGAACTCCATAACAAAATAGAGTTACTAAAAGACGAAACAGAACTTTAATTGAAGCTGTCAGAACAATGTTATCAGCCAAATTACCATCTTTTTTTAGCTGAAGCTGTTAACACTGCATGTTATGTTCAAACATAAACCCAAAGTCAAATATTTCAAAAAATGACTCCTTATGAAACCTTTTTCAAACATAAACCCAAAGTCAAATATTTCAAAACATTTGGATGTTATTGTACTTTGTTATATACATCTGATTCTAAATCAAAATTTTATGAAAACGCTGATGAATGTTATTTTGTTGGATTTTCAGCCAACAAAGTTGCATACATGGTTTATAATAAAAGATCTAAACAAATAATTAAGTAATTTGATATAGATTGGCATGAATCTAACAAAACAGATTCATGTTTCGCTCCTTCATGGATATACGATTATGCTTTATTATTTGAAACTTTTAATCGCTCTTCTATTGTTTCCACAGCTTATCCATCTTTATCATCTTCTATTTCAGATATTTTGGTGATAATGTTGGACCTATGTCATCTTCGGCTATAGGAATATTTTCATACATACCCTCTTCTTCAAATAACTCAACTGTTCCACAATCTGTTTCTGAATCTGAATTGCCTCATTCTGATCCAGTTGTTGAACAAGCTCCATAGGTTTCTTATCAGAGTTCCTATTCTACTCAAAATGATCCGATGGATACCATTCAAGTTCCATTTGAAGATTTATCTGTTGATAATGATATTCATCAAGAGGAAGATATTATGTATCAACCCGAAGGAGGGAACAATGTTGAAGAACCAGTTGGTCACATGTCTAATCTAGACGAAGTTATTTATGAAGATACCGTTCCTCTGCTGAGAATTCAAAAGGATCATCCAACTAAAGCAATCATCCGTCCATTATCACAAGGTGTCCGAACTTAAAGTCAATCTGGTGCTATAAATACATGCTTGAATTCATGCTTTATTTCTCAATTTGTGCCAAAGAACATAGAGATGGCATTAAAGGAAAACAACTAGGTTGAGTCTATGCAAGATGAGTTGATGCAATTCAAGAGGCTAAATGTTTGGCATCTGTGTGAACTTCCAAAGGGTAAGATGCCAATCAGAACTAAATGGATATTTAGAAACAAGACGGATGAAAAGGATGTGATTATTCGCAACAAGGCCAGACTTGTTATTCAAGGATTCTATCATGTTGAAGGTCTTGATTATGAAGAAGTATATTCTCCAGTTGCAAGACTTGAAGCTATACGTATCTTTCTGGCTTATGCTTCATACAAGAACTTCACTGTCTATCAGATGGATGTCAAAACTACATTCTTGTACGACGAGATGAAAGAAGAAACCTATGTTTATCAACCGCCTGGTTTTGAAGATCCAGATCATCCTAACTATGTTTATAAGTTAGACAAAACACTCTATGGCTTACATCAAGCACCTCGTGCTTGGTACACCACCCTAAATGAACATTTGCTTGCAAATGGTTATCAACGGGGTGCTATTGATAAAACTTTATTCTTACGGAAGACTAGTGATGATCTTATTCTTGTTCAAGTATATGTTGACGATATTATCTTTGGATCAACCAATGATGCTTTGTGCAAGGAATTTGAAGCTGTGATGAAAAAGAAATTTAAGATGAGTTCTCTTGGAGAAATGTCGTTTTTCTTGGGTATACAAGTTAAACAAGATGATAAGGGCATTCTGATACATCAAGAAAAATATATTTATAGTATTCTGGACAAATATAAATTTTAGGACTCTAATATTGCTCCCACTCCAATGTATTCTTGTCCTACTTTAACTTCTGATCTCACGGGTGAAGATATTGATCAACATTTGTAACGATCTATGATTGGATCTCTAATGTATCTCACTGCCAGCAAACCAGACATCATGTTTCCTATTTGGTCAGTGTGCATGATATCAAAGTAATCCAAAGGAGTCACACATGAAAGTTGTCAAGCGGATTTTCAAATACCTCAAAGGCCAACCAAAACTTGGACTTTGGTATCCTAAAAATTCCGATTTCAATTTATACGCTTATACTGACAGTGATTATATTAGATGTAACTTGGACAGAAAATCAACAACAAGTGGCTGTTAATTTCTTGGAAATAGGTTGATTTCTTGGCAATGTAAGAAGCAGCAGACGGTATCCACATCCACTGTAGAAGCTGAATATATAGTTGCATCAAGTTGTTATTCTCAGATCGTTTGGATTCAGCAACAACTTCTTGATTATGGTCTTAATATTTATAACACCAAGATTTGGTGTGATAATACTGCAGTGTTGAACATAGTGAAGAATCCTATCCAACATTCCAAAACAAAACACATCGACATCCAAATGCATTTTTTCCGTGATCGTTTTGATCGAAAGCTTATTCATCTGGAACTAGTTAAATCAGATGACAATATTACTAATTTGTTTACTAAGACGTTTGATCATTTTCTATTCGACTTTTTAGTTCAATATCTGGGAATGATTAACTTTGGTTAACAATTATCCTTACACCATCTCAAAAATATTTTTCTGATCATTTTAGTTAAAATTGTTATTTTCTGTCTAGATAATCACAATTTTATGGGGAGAAAATATGAAAATGTCTCGAAAAAGATTTTGTTCTTAGGGAGAGTAAAAATTTGAAGAAAATTTACAAAAATATTTTGTTTTAAATATATAGAAAATTAAAATTTTCAAGGCTTTATAGGAAATGATAGTATATTTTTTGATTTTGATACATTATATATTAAGGCTTAAAAGAAACTCACTTGGATTATGTTTGATATGTTGAGAGGGTTGACTTTCAAGGATGAAAAGTATTACAATCTGTGATGCACTGAAAGTAAATTCTCTATGACTGAAGTGGGTTACTCATCAAGGTTTTATGTTAACACTGATTCCATTCTAAAACAGGTTGAGAGTTACAGTCTAGTCATACTCAAGCCAATTACTATCTGATTCGGTATCTTTTAGAATATATATATATATATATATATATATATATATATATATATATATATATATATCAAAAGATGAAAAAGTTATGAAAGACAGAAACAATAAGGAAAATAAACAAAAAGAAGTAAAAAAATGCCAAAAGGCCATATAGGAATAAAAGATGCCAATGAGCACAATAATAAAAGATATGTCATAGATATACATACTATATGATAAATATTTTTCTTTTTGAGAATATGTTCTGACATAGAAGGCAAAATCAAAAGATGGGGCACGTAAGTCCGAATTGGCATATAAGCCCTAAACCTCTTGCTAGGGCAAAATATAAGTCCGACTGGCTGTTAATAAGTCCTAAAACTTGTTAATATTATGTGTTCAGAAATGTTTCTCAAGCTAGTTATGCTCTAAATAGATATTATAATAGAGAAAAATAATCCTGAAAATGCTGATCAGAGATAAAAGGTTTAAGTTAAATTGGGATAACTTGAAATCTTAAAAGTGTCTTGAAGCTGGATATGGGTTTTATAGGATTTTTTATTGTGGGATCCACTGACTTCATACAAATTAATCTAAACATGATAAATATCACTGAATATGTGTCCAAGTAAAAATTAAAGTCTAAGTTTAAAGTGGATAAAACATATTGACAATCAAAGTAAACAGTCTTAATTCAAAATAAAGTTGGATGATGTTAATTATTGATCTCATAGAAATATGATCCTGTACTAAGTTTAAAGTGGATAAAACATATTGACAATCAAAGTAAACAGTCTTAATTCAAAATAAAGTTGGACGATGTTAATAATCGATCTCACAGAAATATGATCCTGTATTTGAGAATTTATCAAAAATTTTAAGTTATAAGTTTAATTTGAATATAAATTTGTTTTTGTTTTTGTTTTAAGTTTGGTTAAACTTCATATTTGTTTACACTTTATCTTTGTTCAACAAAATTTACAAAATTAAGGGTTTTTGGATAATTGTAAACATTTAGTTATATACATTTTTACTCATAACAAATCAAATGTTTCAACAAAAATCCATAAAAAGAATTAAAAAATTTATAAATTTCAAAGGAAGTTGAACTTCTCGCACACGAGAAGTTCAACAGATGCGAGAAGTTGATTGATACGAAAAATCAGAGTACTATAAATATAACAGTTCTGCGATAAGTATTCCATTCGCTCAAAAATTCCCTCATTTCAAAATCTTAAAATTATCTAAGTGTTAGACTTGTTTATTGTTGATATTCATGTTCATTGTGGTCGCAAGTTGGTTGTTAAAGGATTGATAAGGTAGATTTCATGATATTGATTGTGCTTATAAGTGTTTGAACTTTAACCAACTTAATAAGAACTAATAAACTTAAAATTGAATGAAATTAACCATTTGAAACCTTAACATTGAACTAATCGATACCTGATGAACATGATTTATTGGTTAAAACACATTGAGAATGATCAATTTGAAAATCAAAAATTTCATACTTGTCGCGTGCGAAAAGTCTTTGAAATATGAACAGACGCGATAAGGTTTCAAATTGTACTGAACCTTTCGCTTGACTCTTTGACTTGTCACGGGAACATTTGACTTATGGTCAAACTTGTTCCATGCGAACGGTTGAACCTGTGGCGCTCGCATGCGAATACTTCAATTCATGCGAAAAGTTCAAAATTTTCAATTCAAATTTTTTTCCAAGTCTAGAATTACTGTGTATGAGTAACTAATCAATCTTTGTCTATAATTATCTTTCAGATGGCTCAAAAAATGGTTCTTAACAAAAACCATAATGTTGTTGCTTTCCTTGGAGATGTACCTGATAATAAGGTGTTGTTTAGATCTATGATATAAGGCCTAAAGACTTCCCAGATACACCATGTTATTACTGCTAATCCCACTATTTACACAGATGTGGTTGATCAGTTCTGGAGTATAGCAGCTAATGAGAGAGATGCTCAGAGAGAACCGTGTATTTCTGCTACAATCAAGGGGAAGAGGATAGTTATTACTACAGAAGATATAAACAGTGTTTTACTGTTGGAGGATCAGCCAAATATGCTAGTTAAGATTGATGATGACGTGGTGAGAGATTGTCTAAAGAGGATGGGTTATGATCACCTGTATTCATCACTAGAGAAGAAATATTTACCACCATTCTAGAAGTATCTATTTCATATGATGATTCATTGCTTGAGCAACCTAAAGGCTAGTATGGATAGCCTAAGTGTTGTGTTCGGATCCCTGCTAGTATCACTCGTTGATGATTTACCATACAACATATCCAAGGCTATGTTTACAGAGACGCAGAAGAACGTGATTGATGCTGTGGGGAAGAAGTTTATCATGTACCCAAGATTTGTACAGATGATAAGGAATGCTGCTCACCCTAAGCTAGCAGTGTCCGATTCATCCACCTATGTTGTTATGGTGATGAAGAAAGACATATTCACATATTTTATGGGAGCACAGGATAATGCCTGGGATGGTACTTACTTTGCTAAGCTCGAAAAATTTGCTGAGGGATATCAAGAAGAAGCTCAATAACAAGAGACTGTAGCTCCTCAAGCTGATACAACTGGTCCATCTACTAGTACTGCTCAAGATGCTCCAGAAAGTTCTCAGGGAGCTAGGATGTCTGATATAGATGAGGTGAACACCTAGTTCACAGACAGTGAGATTGAGACAGATATTGACCATATCGGGAATATTCCCTACGTGTTGCAAGAACTACCCAGAGTGCAACAAACTCCTACCAAATGCCCTGCTAAGGACAGAGACTCAAATTTTGTTCATAAGGATTCTCCATCTACTCAGAGGAGAAAGAAAAGGATGGCCAAAAAAAGGGCTGAATCTAATAGTCCATGTGGGAGGGGTAGAGGACGAGGTGTGTTGCGTAAGCATCAGACCCGATGACCACTATGTCGACTAGTTCTGACATTCCAATTTCTAAGACTCCAGTCATTGTTAGTGAGGCTACTACTTTAGAGACACCAGTGATTGTTACAAAATCAACAACTGTACATCATCTGCTATGCCTGCTACTGATGATGTATTAAACACTCCTCCAAGAACTCAGGGTCATAATGACATGTTTAGGATAGAGGATTTCATTACCACTACTCCTGAGCCAAGATGTCATACTGAGTTTACATCACCTATAAGGGTATCACTTGAGAAGAGAGTTACATTGTTAGAGAGGGAGATGATGGAGAAAACACAACAGATCTATGATTTACATGAACTAAATCAAGATAAGGATGATAGGATTAAGAGCTTGGAGCATCAACAACAGTTCATGTTTAGTTATATACAGATTATGGAGCAGACATCAGAGACCTCACTTCCCGTGTTCCATTCTCGTTTGCACAGCTACGAACCACGAAAGTTGGAGAGTCAAGATAGCAAACTGCTGGTCCTGAAGTTGTTGATGATCACACTACCACTATAGAGCATGTCGTTGATCCTGTTATTACTAAAAGGACAACTGAGACTGCTGATGTTGATCAAGAGCCATCTATTACTATTCCCACTTCGGCTACTAAGGATCGACCAGTAGTATTTAATGGAGAGGCGTTTGTGGAGCCTGAGCATGAAATACCTATCCCTAACCCAGTTCATGATGATGATGACTTAGATATGATGGATTTCAGTTGTGATAAGGAAGATGATCTTAATAATGATGATGAAGATGATGATGATGATGATGATAGTAATGATGGTGATGATAATAAGAAGGATGGTAATGATGATAAGAAAGATGATGATGATGATCACGGTGGTGATATGGGTTCTGCAGCTGGTGCTTCTGGATCATCGGGTTCTGCCAATGTCTCTGGACCAAGTCTCAATGATACAGTTGACTATACTCCATTAAATCCCACTACTAAAGAAACATATGAGAAGGAGTTTTATACATTCCAGCAACAGATTCTTGCTGAGGAATATGACGAAGACTTTGGTCCATTTGATGATTTGGAGAAAACTATAGATTACACTGACATGTTTGGAAATAGTCTTAAGAACTTATTTTTAGATATCTTGATTGAAGATGGAGACATAGTTGGTGAATCAAGTGCTAAAGAAATGACTGACAAGACAACAGATCTAACCGGTCAAAGTGTTGTACGTCAGGTCGGAAATCTTACTGTTGACGCTCCTCCTCCGCCAGTTTATATACACAAACCTTTCACAAGATATGGAAACTCAGAACCTATAATTAGTTAGGCGTACGATGCTGAGAAGAAGATGTACGTGGTGAAAAGAAAGGTTGGTGCTATAGAGTGTTATCAGGATGAGCACGACTTCCACACACTCAGGGCTTGTGATTTATATGCTATGGGTCGTGTTCCGATTATCAATCTAAGTAATTATAAAAAGGGGAACCGGATAAGAAACATGATATGGATACAGAGTAAGACAAACTTCAAGGACTTCAAAATTGTCAAATCCAAAGTTATTGAAGATGAGGCGCGTATAGACCCAAACACTAACAAGCCAATAAAGATAAGGGTTTATAAGCATCTTAGATATGCTATGAAGATCCCTATACATGCTCCGGGCTAGTTAATAGCTTGTCAAAGCTCATGTGGTGGAGTTGTGAAAATGAGACAGGACATGCTTTAATACACTGTGTAGACAAAGATTACCGTATCATTGACCATGTGGATTTGCTTAAGTTTGGAAGAGACGATTTGATGAGGTTGCACGCTTGTCCGATTGCAGCTGATGAATCTGTTCACTTTTCGGTAGCATAGTTTGGTTGCTTGATTACGAAGGCCCTTAACAACAAAATGTATGCTTATGGGGGTTGTTACGAGGTTGCAGACGTGGACTTCTAAAGTATTGATTCACCAAGCCTAGGGGGAGATTGTTGGGATTGAACCTAGAGGCTTGGAAAATCAAATCAAGATAATGAAGATCTAGTCGTGCGAGAACCTAAAGTTGGCATGCGAGAAGTACATCTCGCGCAAGAATTATGCGAAAAGTTTATTGTTTAGATAAATAGTCGTTAGTTGATGTAATTAATAGAGATTTTGTCATTTCTTGATTTCGCATGTAACTATAATCATTCAAATCAGAAAGCAATATACATCAAAATCTATTTACATTCTTGTTCATCTATTTCTCTTTCAATCTTGTTACCTTAATGATTATATTCCGCGTTCTTATCACGAGATCGATCTGAATGTTAAGTGTTGATCCTTACAATACTAAGGGGTGGGAACGCGCTATGCAATGGAAGTTATAAAAGTTGAAAGATTTAATTCTGATGATTTATACGTTAGTACTAACCCCTGGAAAAAAGATTACGTACGAAACGCTGATAAAAAAGTGTAATAGAAAAAATACTATAAAAAATAAATACCTCAAAAAATAGAAGAAAAAATAACGAATGCGTAAATGGTGACTTTATTATAATTAACGAGATCTATAGTAGATTGCTTAAAAGAAAATTTGACATAACTCGAAGACTTAATATAAAACTTAAAAAAAGGTTCAGGTGATTAAATGTAAAGTTGGTATTACTTGAAGGCTTAAGTATAAAAATTTAAAAAAAAAAGTTCAAGTGATTAAATGTAAATTTGACATAACTAGAAGGCTTAAGTATAAAATTTTAAAATAGAAAAATAAGTAGGTATCAATTGAAAGAGAGAGAGAGAGAGAGAGAGAGAGTGAGTGAGAGAGAGAAAATGTTATGGTTAGTTTTAATTTTTTTTAAAGGTTTAAATATAAAATTATAAAAAAACAAAGTAGGTTTTCTATCAGTTTGAAGAAAAATAAAACTATTGTGATGACTTTAAGAAAACATTCACCTTCACTACTCATATTCTTTTCTATTTGTTATATATAGTGATGTGACGGGTGTTATCGACCTTTTTTTCTGATCTACCTTAACCACTGATATATTTAGGTATTAATATAATAATAATAATAATATAATAATATTATTATTATTGCTGCTATTATACTATTATTATTATTATTATTATTATTATTATTATTATTATTATTATTATTATTATTATAACTATGTAAATATATAGTGATTATATACTTAAGTGTTTACATCAAATAATACTTAAATAAAATAGTATTAAGTTATAGAAAAACAAATAATAAATGTATATATTTCAATATTAATTTAAATTATCATAAATAAGATAATACTCAAAATAAATATATATTAAATATTGTATTAATTAAATTTTTTATTAAATATGGGTAAATTAGGAACTATTGTATATAGCACTTGTCTCTTATGTTTAAAAAATTATAGTAGGTGTCTTAAATTTTGAGTAATATTACATGTGTGTTGTCCTCAAATATTTATATAATAGTATAGATAATATAGATATAGATTATTATTATAATTATTATTATAAATATACTTAGTAATTATATAGTTAAGTATTCAAATAAGATACTACTTATTTAAAAATATTATTATTATTATTATTATTTACTATTATTATTACTATTATTATTATAAAAATAATAACAAAAGTATTTAGTTAAGTATTCAAATAAGATAATACTTATTAATAAATTTAAATGTTAATTTAAAGTATTTTAAATAATAAGATATATAATGTATTGAAATAGATAATCTCTTATTATTAATTAATGTATTTATAATATGATATAATTAATGGATTAATTAAAGAACTTTATTAAATAAAGGAAAAGTTATGAATGATTGTATAAAACACTTGTATCTAATGCTTAAAAGTTATATTAGGTCTTTTAGTTTTTTTGTAAAATTATATTTATGTCCTAAGATTATATTTTATATAGTAGTATAAATAACACGAGTCTTTTAATACCTTTAGAGTGTTTATTAGTATGTTAAAAAGATAATGTTATCTTCTTTAGTTTGGGTGACCCCACAAGAACACAATGTACATTGAACATGACATTTCAACCGATTCAAGTTTATAAGTTTATAAATGTGACAACCCGTATTGTGTTCAGGTTAACTCCCGTAACTTAATTTCACATCATTCGATATTTATATTTTTTTTCTTTTCCCGTCATCGTCATTTTCGTTTCTTATCAACTTAGTCAAATTAAATATATGACCTAGTTGATTAAACTAATAACTACTAAACTTAATTTTATTTGATTAATGAGTTATTAATTATAGTATGCAATGTAATTAATTAACTCTAGAGGCCAAAGTGTAAATTCTCTAATTTGACTTATATAACCACCCAATGCTCCATTCACGTAAACCTAGTACCGCTCGAGAACCTTTGTCGTCGCCCCTTCAAAACCACCACTGCCGTCGGTTAAAATTCATCTCCGGCGGTTCTTGACACCCGCAACCGTGAGGCAACTGACGGACATCACCATCCCCGCTTGGCAAACCCGTTGATACGGTCACCACCCACAACCGTCATCGCTTCTGATAATTCCGAACATCATTCGAAGCGTCTGGATCGATCGGTATTATCCCACACTCGATTAATTGTGTTCGTTTCAGCGTGTGTGTTCGAGTGAGGTTTCGGTTACTGTTGATTGGGTTGGTTGCGGCCGAGGGTTTGGGCTGTGTGTGTGTGTGTGTTTACGGGCTGTGTGTATGTCTGTGTTTATGGTGTTGGTATGTAACTGTGATTGTTGTGTGTTGCAATGTATGTATGTATATGTGGTAATCGTGTTTGCTTTAAGAGCCGGGAATGGGGGCCGGGAATGTTATGTCTCGTGTCCTGTGTGGGTTTGGTGTGTGGGTTCTGATATATATGGTATGTATGCTTGACTTAGTGTGTGGTGTATGCATCGAGTATATGTATATATATATATATATGACGAATGTATGGCGGTTGCCATATAATTGCTTGTGTGTGCATAGTCATGATGTGGGTTTGTTATCTTCGGCCATGTGTCCGCGGTTAAGTATGATGTGTGGGTGTGCACGTGAATGTGGAGTGGAGGAGTGTAGGTGCACTTGTATATATTTATGTTCATGAGGTAGGTGTGTTTATTAGGTGTGAGTTCTTGAATGTTGTTGTTGTTTTAAGTGGTTGATAATGTCTCCTGCAGTATGTGTAACGTGTGCATGTGCTAAACAGATCCTCTATATATATATATATGAAATTTTACATATCGGAGTTATATGTTATGTCATTTTTTTTAGCGTGTATTGTATATACGTATGTATAGTAGTTGCATGGTATATGTGCTTAGACTTTAGGTATTATTGATGTGAGAGTTATGTTGTGTTGTGCTTGCTTGGGGATGGGGGTATACTGATGGCTCGCTTTGTAACCAAGCCGCGATCACGAAACCGTATTGTTCTAATGTTAATAAGTAATAGTGATGGAACCTTAAATGTTAATCCTTGTGGTTCGGATATCTAAGCTTTCGTGTTGCATTTATTGAATTGTTGTGCGCATAAGGTGAGTTCTCAGCCTCACTTTACCTGTTTTCTTTGTGGGAAAGAAACGTGTGTTCAAAACGTATTTTTATTTGATCAGTATTACTGTAATGTTACTTGCTTACTAGTGTTATACCAAACTAAGTCCTCATTCTCGAACCGTTAATTTATGTATTTTAGCGAGGTAATTCTGAGTAGATCTACTGGGTTTGACAAACCCCACCCGGGCTAGTCGCGTTAGCACGACTGCACGTCAAACGGGTGTTTAATTGACCTAATTTCTGTTGCTGTGGTCTGGTATCCATAGCCGAGGCCTTTATTTACATTGTCAGCTTCGGTTGCGAACTTCATACACTATGTAACCTGTTAAGTATCTACTAATATTACTTTGTTTACTGTATCTGTTACTATTATGTTTAGTTTATCAAAACCTGTGAACTCACCAACCTTGTGTTGACACTTTAGCATGTTTCTTTCAGGTTCTCAAGATGCGCACGATTAGGGACATCTCATTCATGCATTTACCATCATACGGGTCACATGAACATTTACATTTTCGATGAACATTATTTAATTGGTTTGTTGCGCCATTTTAAAATTAAGACTGATTATGCTTCCGCAACTATTCTTATGTTTACATTACTAACACTGTTTTTGGGAATTTCAAACATTAACGAGTAATTATGTTTTGTAATTGATGTGTCGTTTGGTGTAACTAGTGGCTGAGATCCTGGTATGTCACACGCCTAACGGTAATACTCCATTTGTGGAAATTGAGGGTGTGACAATACAAATCTCTCTCAAATACAAGAATAAGATAAAATGATTTTTTGTTTGTAACGATTAATATTGTTGTTGCCCGCTACAAAAGGTTAATATTTTTTTCCAAAACTTGATTTAAGGTTTTAACGAGGTAGCCTGACCTATGTATTAGACATAATGTTATGTATTAGACCTTACTTATTTTTGTATGTGTTTAGAAAACCGTGAAAAAAAGAAAATTCACATTATGATCAAAACCAGGCCCTCATGAAATGACTATGCACTCATGAAAATTCACATTATGATCAAAACCAAGCCCTCATGAAATGACTATGCACTGAAACCTCAAGTGACATATTTGAAAGCTACTTGAATGGAATTGACACATATTTTTACCATAAATAATTTGACTAGTTGCATTATTGACATTAACAAGAAATTTTGAAATCTTAATTTTCTATGCTCTCTAATTGGTGACGAATTAAAGTTTTAAGATCTTTCGTGAGTGTATGCCAAACAAATATTTAAATAAAAATTTAGATTACCTTTAGAATGATTTTCTTGGCCTTAAACAAAATCATAAATATCTTATTGTTGAATAAATTGGTTTATTGGCATACAAAGCATTCATGTGGAATCGTTTTTTTGAAAAAAAAAAATCATTTCTTAGAAATTTGTTTCGTAATAAAGGACAAAAGGACAACCATATGTTTTGGTTAATGTCTTTTCTTCCGGGGGTCAATCATGGGTACCTCATTACGTTGTTCAAATAGATCGTTATATTTAGATTGATTTGATGCTTAATGTTCCGGGTGGTTTGTATTTGTAATCATGCAGTTTGTAAACCGACAATTGCTTGTTTCGGTATTTTAAGCACCAACTTTAATGACATAAATTTTACAAATATAAATTTATTATCCGTGACAAATGACAAAAGTTTTATTATACACGATAATAGTATTGAACTCTTAATTTAATACTTGTCCATCACCCAACAAAACATGTCTCAAAACTAGTAATAAAATATGATCCAAATTTTATTTTCTTACAACCACCCGTAAATTTCATCATAAAACTACAATCCAAAACCCCTCAAAATTCTCCGACCCACAAATCTGAAATCGACTGTTTGGCCGTTGGCGTCATTAGGGTTTTGCACGAACATCAGCGTTAACACAAAAGTGATGACCGGGATGAGGTTTATTTCGTTTTTCAGGCGAAATCCTTCTCATTCAAGGTATCAATTTGATGAATTCGTAATATTTAACTGCAATCCACATGAATCAAAACTGATAAAATGGTGGTGTGATCTGTAAATCTGTGATTGTGTGATTTACGGCAGCAGCTCGAATAGAGTGGTGGTAGAGGATGAAGCGGAGCCCAAATCATGGGGCCGGAGACTTGTTTCCGGTGGCTTGATTTGTGTCACCGGCGGTGTTGCTTTAAGCGCTCTTGATGACCTTATGATTTATCATGGTTGTAGCAGGTAATCACTCTTAGTTATTGACAATTCCCAATAATATATTTCATAGAAGTTATTAATATGTTCAGGAGATAGGATCATGTTGTAAATTTGTAAGGTATGTATATCTGTTTTGTTTTCGGAATTCAATATACTGAAAGGAGATGATGCTAATTTAGTCTCATAGAGCTGTTTGATGGGGATTTGGTAGATGAAAATAGGCTGATTGGTGCATGATTTTGATTGAAATTTATTGCTCCTGCATTTTGAGAAAGATTCTTCTACGAACAATGTGAAGAATTAACAATTTTGGGACGCAGTTAGGATATTGTGGAACCTGTATATTGGAATATACATTTATAATGATAACTCAATCTATAATATGTAAAAAGGACTTTAAAACCCACATACTTTTTTGTTTAGCAAAGCTATGGAGAAAGCTAGCAAGAATCAGGCTGTAGTAGAGGCGATCGGGGAGCCGATTGCTAGAGGTCCTTGGTATAATGCATCACTTGCAGTGACTCACAAAAGGCATTCTGTCTCTTGCACTTTTCCGGTTTCTGGGCCTCATGGTACTGGAATTTTTCAACTGAGGGCTGTTCGCAATGGAGGTATGAAATCATCATGCTATTTTAATTAGTAGTTTATTGTACACTTGCAATCAGCTTATCAATGTATTGTCCATTTGTTCGAGGATATTTGTATGTGCAAAACTGATAAGTATCACATCTGTTGCACCCCATCTAAGAAAAGCGATAGTATCAAATGAAAAATGTTTCAAGAGAAATATGCTTTTGGTTAGCAATAAATGTAAGATTTGGCAAAATGCACGGGTTGGGTAACATCTCAAATCAGTTTGAGTGAGTTTGGTTTACCCAAATACTTTCTGTCAAAGACTTTAAATCTTTTTTCATAAAAAAATTATTATAAAAAGGTTATATTGTTTGGATAATGGTTTTGTTTGTTGAATAAAATGATTTAGAAAGTTTATTTGAAATTACACTTTGGGAGTCTTTTTGATCTATTCAATTCTTTTGACTTGTTTCCTTTTAATCTGTTTTTTTTGCCCATTTGATTTGTGGGATATAAAAAAACGTTAATCGACCCATTTATAAGTAAATGGGTAGAGTTGGTCCTCTTAATACATTAATTTTAGCCTTCCAACAGTAAGTTCTCTTTTTTTATGTTGCATATTCACTTATCTAACAAAACTGGGGTCGGGTCGGGTCGAGAATCCAGATATAAATCCACTAATTCCATTATTAAGTTTTACATCTCAAACTTGTTGGGTTTGTGGAGTCTTGACTTGGGCTCGGGTTAAAAGACAACTCAGTGACAGATTAATTAAATTAAAGACTTGGCCCGTTTTCATTTAATTTTAACCCATTAGGGTTTTCTTAGGGATTAAGTTGTAAATCCTAATTTTCTCTATTTATATTGTGCCATTGTGCTTGTAATTCCTCACGAGTGAGGCAGAAAGCAATAAAATAGTATCCTGGTTGCAGCCCGTGGACGTGGGTCACATCGACCGAACCACGTTAAATCTCGCGTGTTCATCTTTATTATTATTTTCTCTCGCCGTTTGATTGTGTTCGTGTGTCGATCTACACCCGGATCCCTAACAAGTGGTATCAGAGCTTTGGCTCGTTACACGCAAGAAACACGAATCGCGAGAGAAGTAGCGATATAGGTTTTCAAGAATCAGCATCCGCTGCCGCCATTCTGCCGCCGCCGCTGTTCTGCCACGCCGTTCTGCCGCCGCCTCCGTTCAGCCACCGCCGCTGTCCCGCCGCCGTCGTTCTGCAGCCGCCGCTGTTCTGCCGCCGCCGCCACTCTGCTGTCGCCACTCTGTTCTGTCAAATTAGGGTTTCCTATCGAACTTACTGGGTAGTTTGATTGTGTGCTACATTTCAAAACTCAGTTCCGACTCGACTGTTAAGCATCTGTGGTCTGGGATAATGGCTGAGAGCGGGAAACTTCAGATTGAGAAGTTTAATGGAAACGATTTTGGTTGGTGGAAAATGCAAATAGAGGATTTGCTTGTTCAAAAAGACTTGGATGCTGTTTTGGGTGAGAAACCAGAAAATATGAAACCAGCTGAATGGGAAACTTTGGATAAAAAGGCCAAGGCGGTTATTAGGTTGTTGCTGACAAAAGATGTTGCGTTCAACATTCTGAAGGAAACTACAGCAAAAGGTATCATGGATACGTTAGCTAATATGTATGAGAAGCCTTTGGCAGCAAATAAAGTTTTCTTGATTCGAGAGCTGGTTAATACAAAGATGAAAGAGGGAAGTTCAATTTTAGTGCACATTAACAACTTGAACTCGATTTTGTCAAGACTTGGGTCAGTTGGCATCAAATTCGAGGATGAGGTTCAGGCTCTACTACTGTTATCATCATTGCCTGATAGCTGGGCTGGTACTGTTACATCAATTACTAGTTCCACCAGCACGTTCACTTTAAATGGGGTTCGGGATATTATTATGGGCGAAGACACCAGAAGAAGAAATTCAGGTGAAACATCAAGTGAACTATTGAATGTTGGCAGAGGAAGAAAGAATAACAGAGGTAGTGGGAGCAAGAACAGGAAAAGGAGTCAGTCTAGGGCTCGAAATGATGTGGCTTGTTGGAACTGTAAACAGGTGGGACACTTCAGGAATCAGTGTCCGAATGATCAAAAAGAAGTTAACACTGCAGCAGACTACTCAGACGATGATGCTTTAATTTGTAGCGTGGAGAGCAGTGTGGATTCCTGGGTCATGGATTCTGGAGCTTCGTTTCATGCTACCCACAGCAGCGAAGCATTGCAGAATCTAAAAGAAGGCGATTTTGGTAAGGTAAGACTGGCGAACAATGATGTTCTTGATGTTACGGGCATGGGTGACATGGATTTAGTTACTTCAGCTGGTTCATGGACTTTGAAAGATGTCAGGGTGATTCCTGATTTGAAGAAACAGTTGATTTCTGTCGGTCAGTTGGATGAACAGGGACATGAGGTTAAGTTCGGGAATAAGCAGTGGAAAGTTGTTAAAGGGAATCTTGTCATTGCTCGTGGAAAGAAAATGGGTTCATTGTATATGGTTAGTTTACCATCTAAAGGAAGTGATGTTCCAGTTCAAAAAAATACCAAAGTCCAGTTCACAGAATCTCGTAGGCAGAAGAAGGTTTGCTTTGCAAGTAAGAAACCTAGAGTCACAAGAAAGATTCAGAATGAATGTGCATGGAAGAGTTTAGAAAAACCAGTTAAAGAATTTCGTGGCAGTGGGAGCACAGGTTGTGCTTCAGTCATTGTTCCTAGACGACAGTGGGTTAAAAGAACTAATATTCCATCTAATAAAATCTCTCCAGATGATTACTTGTTGAATATGGAGAGTGTTTGTTCTCAGGGTGTTCCAGGATCTGGCAGTTTGTTTCAGTGGGAGCCGATAGGGACGGAGAACAGGTCAGGGGCAGATACAGCCGTGACTGATATATTGAAGCTCGGGGGAGCTTTAACGGGCCTTCAGGTTAACTGATGAGAAGGCCGCTGCAACCAGGAAGACGAGGAAGATTACAAGAGCTACAGGTGTTCACATCGGAAGGCGGTTTGAAGATGATCAAGCCTCCAAGTGGGAGATTGTTGGGTTTGTGGAGTCTTGACTTGGGCTCGGGTTAAAAGACAACTCAGTGACAGATTAATTAAATTAAAGATTTGGCCCGTTTTCATTTAATTTTAACCCATTAGGGTTTTCTTAGGGATTAAGTTGTAAACCCTAATTTTCTCTATTTATATTGTGCCATTGTGCTTGTAATTCCTCACGAGTGAGGCAGAAAGCAATAAAATAGTATCCTGGTTGCAGCCCGTGGACGTGGGTCACATCGACCGAACCACGTTAAATCTCGCGTGTTCATCTTTATTATTATTTTCTCTCGCCGTTTGATTGTGTTCGTGTGTCGATCTACACCCGGATCCCTAACAAAACTAACCCAAGTTTTATAATATTGGCTGGGCTGGGTTAAAGTTGAGTTGGACATTTAGGCAACTAGGTTATAAGAGTCGTAAATGACAATATGCACTTTCTAGTTTAGCGTTTTGCTTAAACCTTATTTCTCACTTGGAAATCATAGGTATATTGTTCTCAAGAAAACGTGCGTTTCTGTAACTATATCTTTAGACTTTAGCCTATAATGTGACAAACAAACTCACACACTCACATTTTCAGTATTATGTGTGTATATCTCATTATCTCTGTGAAAACACAACACCCAATCACACACCTATATTGAACTTGGACATAATACTCCCAAGATTATGTATATACTTATTATTTTAAAAAGTAGCTTTCAACCATTTCACTTACTCTAGAATATTAAATGCAAGTTTCTCTTGTGTTCTCTCGTTTCTTACTGTAACCCATTAGATCACCTTAAAAAAAAATTCTTTAAAAATTTTATGCAGCTCTTTTGTTGTTCTCTCTAAGATCATAAAGTTATTTGTTATTCTTTTATTAAAAAGTACCAGATTCTATTTGAAAATGTCTACAACTGTATTTTTAGTTTGGATGAGATCAACATTCTTTGTACATCTCATAAATCATGTCTACTTAGAGGAAAATAGTCTTGTTAATCTATATGAAATCTAAACAATGACATCCAAACCAACCTAGTGGCCCAGCCTAACTCTAGCTGTTGAAAACCTCAAGTATGACAAATCGGACCAAACCCATCATATGATGGCAAAATGGACATGTCGGGGTCAAATGGGTTTGGGTCAAAACATTTAAACTTTTTCACGGGTTGGGTTAGATTAGGTTGACACAAAACACTTTTTATCTAAAAACTAAATGGTGTAAACAATTAATACATCAATTGTGATTACTAAAATTGGTGATGTTTAATTAATAAAAATGTTTATGAGGTTTTATGAAATACAAATCCACTCTCAGTGACTTTTGACCATTCGACCTGCTTCCTTTTTAGCTATTTGATTTTATTTTACATGTTTGCTTGTTAGAGATGAAACATAACCAAATCACCTACCTCTAGCAATACCCAATCCAGCCAAATTTTGCATCTGTATTTGGAGAAAACATATCATACATTTATAAAATTCTGTTTATTTGCAACACATATAGATGAAAATAATGTCTTTTAACCTTACATATCATGGTGATGATGTGTATGCAGAAGAGAGTTGGCTATCATTTTTCCGCCCACGTGACTGGGAAATCTTAATTATGGAAGCTCTCCTGCATGTTCCTGAAAATGAAGAAAAGAATAAAACATTCAGAATCCGCATATCAGACGACATGTCTCCACAAGTATGCCAGCCATGCATCACAGGTTGCACCATTAATCAAGAACCACGGTCTTCTCGTGAAAACAGCCATCCTCAAGAAACTTAGCATTTTCGAATTTCACACACAGAAGTTCACACGTAAGTTTAAAAAGGACCAAACATTCTTTCATGTGTTGTTCTCAATAATGATTTTGCCTATACAATATGTAAGTTTCGTAAAATTGACCATTTTAAGAACTAGTCTATCTGATGTTGTTTGAGCTCATGTTAATTATATGACTCGTGAAAAACAAATTTTGGCATCGGCATAAGGTTGGAAGACTAAATAGGTGTATCTGTTTGTAAATGCAAGAGATTATGTATATGGAGGTCATCTTATCTTTCAAGTTTTCATTAAAACTATAAAAATCATCATATGGTTCACCCATGTACGAGTTACCCAAGTATGTATTCAGTTTCGTTTATAAATGATACGAATTTATTTCAATGTTCGATCCTTTGGTAGCTTTGTTAGCTTTTTAGTTAGAGAACATAAAAGCAACTCAGGTTGTTTTTGTATTTTTTTAACATTATTTCACCACACTGTTTTTTTCTGGTTTGGTTAAAACAAAACTAGATAAATACTTGGGTAACCTCATAAATATATATTTTATTATAATACCTTATCAAATAGGTTGATATGCCAATCCGGTCTGGAGTCTGGGTCTATAAAACCAAAGAACCAAACCAAGACCCGACCATCCCGAACTGAGACTAATTATATCTTGGGTATGGTGTATTCCTATTGTTTTTACTGAAAATGTCCCAGCTTAGAGTATGTTTCTTTAAGTGTCCTAGTTTACATGCACTACTTGACCTTCTAAACTGGTATTTAGTTTATGTAAACAACTGGTTACCTTTAGTCAAACGACTGTAAAATGCAATTTACTTTATGTAAACAGCAGTTACAACGGTCAATGGTGTATGAATTTAAAACCCCCTTAAAATATGTTCCAGTTTGGTTCAATCTGACTTGAAACAGGCTTTCTTTGAGATAAGTTTCAAACTTGAAAACGAGGTCGTTTATGTTTGTATTTTCAAGTTATTAAACTCTTTAAGTACTTTGGCCCATTCACAAGCCAACTCAAGACCTAACTGGCTTCAACCCGAAACCAGACCAGTCTAGTTAGTCCACCTCTTGATTTCATTGTTAATATATTATATGAGCATGTTCAAGTTATTGACGTCTTATGTAATTTGGCCCGTTTAAGGGCCATCTTTGGACCAAACTCACTCTAAACTTAACCAAACGGGTTAGCTGGTCGATCTCTTAATTTCATTATTAATGTTTTATATTAGCATTTTCAAGTTATTGAACCCTCATGTACTTTGGCCCAGGCCAGCTTGGGACCAAACTCGCTCTAACCTGAAACCAGACCGGTTTAGTCGGTCCATCTCTTGATTTTATTATTAATTGTGGTTTTGATCTTGAAGGGTGGTCCAGTGGGGCGTGTGGAAACATATAAAGGGGGTTTTTAGAGTCGCATCTGGTGGTAATAATCAAGTAAGATTTTCTGGGTTTTTGTCTGGTATGTGGGCCCATTTTAGAAAGTGCAGGTTTGACCATTAAGGTTTGACCAGTATGAGTCAAAAATGTCAGTTGATGTAGTTTCTATTCTAAGCCAACGTGATTCAGGTTGAATTTGATGTAGAACATTATGGTTATGTTGGTTTTTTCTTTTAAAGACAGCGTCCTTATGGAGTTATGGGTCAAAAATGACATGTGTGTTTTTTTTTTTCTTTTATCTTTAAAGTAGAGGGACTTTAGGAAACAAAACTTTGTTACTATTAGACAGAAGTTGTCCTATAAAGGGATAAAAATTCATAATTCAAACTCATTTGTTTGATGCCTTTACATTATATATATTTTTTGTAATTTAATTGATGTATATACTTAATTTATTAACCTCTGAGAATTTCCAAAATAAAAAAATGTCAGGATTATATTAAATTTCAGTAACCAATGAGATCACGAGCAGAAAACCCTAGATAGATTTAGATAACCCTTTAGTTAAAGATGTATATAGTGGTTAGTCAGGTTAGATATTTATTATAAAAATCATGCCCACAACTTTATGTTGAGCTCAATATCAGATATTATATATATTATGATATATTTTTATTCTTATTATAGTTGTTATTATTAGTGTGTAATTATAAATTATTATTCATAATAATACAACTAGCCTTTAAATTTTTAATTCAACATAAGAAAACTAGAGATGCAAAAGCTCATTTTGAACTATGTAAAAACATTTATTAAAACAATCTTGTAATTCAAAAATTTATAGCTTAAGTCTTTCTACTAATTTGTGTGGATAAGTGATTAGATGCCGGTATTGTATTATATTTATACACAATATTTTAAATAACATGAAAATTATATATAAAAGCATAATTGTAAATAAACTATAAAAGTGCTAAACATAACCATTAGGGGCATGACTAAATACGAATAGTGATTATACGTGAAGTTTACTAAATTAAGCAATATGGTTTTTTTTCTCTTCAAATTATACACACTTTTTGTTAACAAAATGTATGAACTGTTTATTTTAGTTGAGAAATAGTTTTTTATTTATTAGCCAGTATTAAGATAGAAAGATACATAAATTTAAGTCAAAAACCATATTAAACATGTGTACGTAGACATGGCGGAAGGGGAACAAAAGAAAATGGTTATGTGATTAGAGGTGGAGTTATTCTAAAAGATAGGAGAAATATGAAAAGAATGAGAAATATTGTTATTCATCAGATCTAGAATCAAGGTTTAAGAAAATTCATTGACATAATAATAAATAATTAAAATTCTAAAAGATAGACTACAAGTATTTTGGTGTTAACCAAATTTTTAAGTTTCATATTTTTTTTAAACGCTCGAAACTTTTACATAATACATTATTTTTTTTTAAAATACATCATAAAAACAATTGTTTTTAGTCTTTAAAACGCGTATATTGATTCATTAAAAATGAGTTTTTTACGTTATTTCATTTCATTGTATAATATTCGTCAACTAATTGTGTATTATCAGGTCATTATGTAATATTCATCATGTTATTGTGTTTTGCTGATCATTGTGTTTTCTATTGTATTTTTCTAAAATAATAATTTTTAGATAACATAATGCTGAAAATATAATTTTTTTTTTTTGTATTTCCAGTTCATTGTGTAATCTTGATTAGCTCATTGTTTAATTCTCGTTCAACAGCTAATTGTGTCTATTGCTAATTATTGAATCTAGTGTTGGTTATTGTGATATCCATTATGTCAAATGTTGACCATTGTGTTTTTTAAAATGATAATTTTAGAATAACACAATACTAAAAAACGTAAATTTTTTATGTTCAGTTCATTGTGTAATCCTCATCAGATAATTGTTTAATACTCGTTAATTCAGAAGATTATATAATGATCTGATGAAATTATACAATAAGTTAAAAGAAAATGAAAAAGCCTTTTATTTTTATATCAACATTATACGCGTATTAAAGATAAAAAATTATCATACTCGTGGTGTAAATTGGAGAAAAAAAATATCGTATATAAAAATTACGAGCGTTTATAAAAAAGTTGAACTTGAGAAGGAATAACATTACTAATTTTGTTTTTAACCTAATCTTAATTAAAAAACACGTATCAACATGTTAATCCTTCTTATACTTTTAGGTTTTTTAAAACTTTATAGTTGAATCTTTCTCAATAAAACAACAAAAATGGAAATCGACCATTTTAATTACACTATCCTATTTCACTGAGAAAAAAAGAGGTGTTCAACACTTCAACCCCCACTCTAGCATTTTTCATTTTTCTATTAACGTAAACTTGCAACCAAGCAAAATGATTTTTAAAATCTGTTTTAGGCTTTCCTGATTGGTTTATTTTCTTTAATCTCTTAATATTTATAATTACTTTTTGGACAAATTTTATATTCTTTTTAAAAATTATAAAAATATAATATTTTCTTAAATTCCAATACGTTTTTGCATTACACGTATTCTTGTCTACGTTCAATATAACTTTCGAGTAAAATTCGGTTTTACTTTTTAAGGTTCGACAAAAATAATTATTTTCCCTCAAAAGACTAGAAACATTAAATTATTTCAATTCAGTTCAAAAATTTTATACATTATTTCAATTTTAGTCCAAAAGATTGATTAGTTATTTCAAGTTGAATCCAAAAAAATAAAACTTTGGATTGAAATTGAAACAAATAATATTTTAGACTGAAATTGATGTTTTAAAATTTTTGGAGGAAAATGATTATTTGTTAAACCTCATAGAACAAAATTTCAATTAACTCTAAAACATTTTATAAAATCAAACCGGAGCAAATATTATATATTAATATTTTTTTCTTAGATCCGTTATGTTTTTCTTAATGTTTATTTTCACAACAATGTAACTATGTAAATCCATGTTTATTTCTATCAACGTTCCGATATGATTGTTGGATCATATGAGGCTGGTGCAACCAAAATAACACTTAGAAAAATTTTGTGTACAAGTTGAAGAAGTCTTCCAAAAACAAAACTACTCTTTCGCAGCTATGTCAAAGATCTTCCGAAGCATTATGTCTGAAGAGCTTCCGGAGAAAAACTAAGTCTTCCGAGACTAAGTAGTTTTCCTTCTGAAGTATATGAAGAACTTCCGAAGGATAGAACAAAGTCTTCCGAAGACCAAGCAATTCTCCTTCCGAAGTATTCACACTTAGAAGATCCAAGATAAAGTCTTTCAAAGAATAAAGTCATAAAGACCTGTAGAAGATTCAGAAGAAGTTGTTTCTTCCGAAGTATAAATGGCCTCGGAAGAACTTATTCTTCCGAAGCCATTTAGCTTCGGAAGAATCAACTATGAACCAGTGGATAAAAGTATGGTCTGTCTGATACACTGCATGGTGCTTTTCCGAACCCATGTAGTTGACCATACTTTAATCCACTGTTCACCTTTTCAACTTAGTACAGATACCATTCTTAGTTGGTGCCAAAAGGTAAGTCATGGACCTGTCAAGACTACCTTATCTAGGATATTATTTTATCTTAGAAACTTTACTTCTAGCAATGTAGTATTTGTCTAGTAGTAGATTCCAGCTGGTTTTCCAAGTATAACCGGCTGTAGATAGTAGTATATATAGTTTTTTATTGTAACTTATGTAGCATGAGCTTAAGAGTCTTGTAATACTGAGTTGAGAAGTAATATATACAAGTATCTTGAAAACCATTCTCTTGTTCATTAACTTCGTATATTATTATCAACTTTAGTTTGAGATTCTGTGTTTCATAGATCAAGTGAGACTTAGTGAGTTCTGTGTTTAGAGTCAAAACCGATCCTGCAATTAGTATCAGAGCTTCAGGCTCTTAATTGTGAGATCTAACCATCCCAAATCACCCTTGTTTCTTCACACTCACTCACCCACCTCACTTTAATGGATCTTAACCAGAAATTTTCTGAGTCCAAAATGGGAACCATGACCAAGGCTCCTATCGTCACTCCTGATGATTTTGGATCTTGGTGTAAACGTATTGAAGGGTTCATCAAGTACCAAGATAGCCGCATGTGGAAATCTGCCACCCATGGTCCTTACGTTCCTAAGGTAGCAGCCCCAGCAGGTAATGGTGCCATGATAGGGAAGGCCATTAAAGACTACTCTGATGAAGACTTCAAGAAAATAGACATTGACTGCAAAGCAATGACTGTTTTGCTAACATCCATACCAAACTCCATAATGGTTGGCTTTCAGCAATGCGAGTCAGCCAAAGAACTCTTTGATGCTTTGAAGCTGATGTACTCTGGTTTCACTGAATCCAAGGAGTCCAAAAAGGATGTACTGAAGCAGAAGTTTGAAAACTTCACATATATCGTTGGTGAGACCTTGAGCCAACAATACTTTAGGTACATGAACTTGATCACCTCTCTTCAATCTATGGGAGTGGATCTTCAGAAGAGAGACATTGTAAGGAAATTCATGAGTGCACTTCCTCATGAATGGACTTTCTATTGTGTTTCTATCAAGAGAACTGAGAATCTTAACACTCTCACCATGACTGAACTGTACGGAATCCTTGATGGATATCATATGGAAATGGAGACTCAGAAAAGCCAACAGATGAATCGACCCTCAAATCCTGCTGTCAGCAATGCTCTACATGTTGCTGAAGGATCAAGACAACCTCAGTTGTACCTGAACTATCCCCAACAGCCATCATCTTCCTCTGGGCCATACATCACTTTCCCTGAGACACCCAGGTCTCAACAGGCTCAACACACTCCTTTTCAGGATAATTATGCCTTTGTCTCAGGAAGTGAACACTCTGGAGATTTTCAATTCTGCTTTGATGATCTAGAGTGATTTAGCCCAGATGACATTAAGTATATGGACATTGTCCAACAGATGGCTCTCCTGACCTACAGAGCAAAGAAGTTCTTCAAAAGAACAGGAAGACAGTTCCCTCAGAATCCAACCAACAACAAATTTGGATTTGATAAAAGCAAAGCCAAGTGTTACAACTGTAACTAGCTTGGTCACTTTACTAGGGAATGCAAAGCTTCAAGATCCAATCCTGGAGCAACTCAAGCCTCTCAACATCCTACCACCTCAAAGGTTGCACCAAAACCTACTAAGCAGCAAACTGCAGCTGTTGCTCAAGAAGTTGACTGGAGCTTCATGGTACAAGATGTCACTCCTGCTCAAGCACTCATGGCTGGAACTGAAGACCGCAAGGTATATGAAAACCTCTGTACTCCAGCTTGTATTGCTAAGGTTAAACTTTATCAAGATTACAACAGGGAAATTAAATCCGATATTGAGTCCTTGAACATCCTAAAATCTGATTTCAAGAAAGCAGAATCTGACTATAAACTCAAAATTAAAGAGTTAGAGAAAGTTGTTTCTTTTTTAAAACATAAACATACAAACTACAGGACTCAAATAAAGGATTTAATTTCTAAGTTGACTGAGGCTCAAGCCCAGCTAGTAATAGTTGAGGCTAAAGCAAAGAAGTATGCTATTAAAGATCATAACTTCAACACCATCATTGCATTATCCTCCCACTCAAAGGTGTGTTATCAAAATAAAAGTGGGTTGGGAACCAATGAAATTACTTCACCACACTCTTATGTGTCTGTTAGACAGCCAAGATGTGGCACTCATGAGCAAGAGGTTCCAACTGCTGACACGCTACCCAATGAGCAAAAGAATGATGTAACTATGATGACCACCACAGGGAAGAATAAGGTAGAAAACCTCATTCCCATCACTGATGTCCTACCCCTTACCACCAAAGAGAGAAAGAACAAAATCAAGGCAGTAAAGAAAACCGCCAAGAAGGTGACTGAGTCTAGGATGAAGATAGATCCCAGACAAAAGGGTGTATTCATTTCAGTCGGATTCCAAGTGGTTGGAAACTCTGACCCAGGAAAGGAATGTAGTACCATAATTTCTGTCCAACTGAAGGATCAGAAGTTAAAAGGGAAAGCTGTTGAAGAAAAGGAGTGCAAGAACCAACAGCCATCACGCCCCATCAAGAGTAACATTGATTGCATATTCTGTGGTCTGCATAACCACATGGCTAAAGATTGTTACTACAATACTGCAAGCACACATTATGCAACCAATGTTAAAAGAGAAGGAGTCAAGGAAGTTTCACATTTGGACCTTATCACATGGTCCAAGTGAAAAGGAAAGGAAAGCTTGTTTCCGAAGCTAAGTTACTTTCAGAAGAAAATCATTCTTCCGAAGAAAAAATAGCTTCGGAAGACAAGTCAAAGAACAAACAAAGGAACAAAAGGAATCCTTTGAAATCTTCTGAAAAGAAAGTAGTCTCAGAAGAAGGTCATGCTGCTCAATCCTCTTCAAGATCATCTACACTGGTCAACCATAGGATGGTATGGAAGAACAAAACAGATGCTGCAGCCAGTACCTCTTCCTCACAAACACAAATTGAACCCACTTGCCTATACTTTGGTTCAATTAATTCATCTGCATTGGAAGAACCCAAGACCAACAAGGCTTGGGTTTCCAATAGTAACTAATCATCTCACTTTATGTGCAGGGACATCCACATGACAAGAATAGAAATATATGGATTGTGGACAGCGGATGCTCCAGGCACATGACAGGGAACAGATCTCTTCTTCAACAATTTGAACATTTTGATGGAGGTCCTGTTCAGTTTGGAGGTGAAGCTTACATTTCTGGTAGAGGTAGTATATCCAATGGTAAGTTAAAAGTTGACAAAGTAAACTTTGTCAAACAGCTTGAACACAATCTGTTAAGTGTTTCTCAATTCTATGACCGAAAACACCAAATGCTTTTCACAGAACATGAGTGTATTATCCTCAAACCCGGGATGACAATTCCTTAAGAATTGGTGCTTCTTAGATCTCCCAAGAGAGGGGATATGTACAAGCTGGACATGAACAATGCTTCCCCACTGGGTGAAGTATCATGCTTTCTTTCCAAATCTAATGGTGATGAGTCAACTCTTTGGCATAAAAGAATATGCCACGTTAATTTTAAAACCATGAACAATTTGGTTAAAAATAATTTGGTACATGGTGTGGGTAAAAAGGAGTTTTTCTGTAAAGACAACTGTATTGCTTGCCTAAAAGAAAAACAACAAAAGGTCACTCATAAATCCAAAGAAGTTAACTCTATCACCACTCCATTACACTTATTGCACATGGATCTTTTTGGTCCCATAAGTATAATGAGCATTGGAAAGAAATCATACTGCCTAGTGATTGTTGATAATTTTACAAGATTCACTTGGGTATTGTTTTTAAGAACTAAATATGAAACATCTGAAACTTTAAAATCTTTTATTCTTAAAATTGAAAATCAAAAGGATCACAATGTGAAAATCATTAGAAGTGATCAAGGGACTGGGTTTAAGAATCAAGTTCTTGACTCATTCTGTATCTCAAAAGGGATTGCCAGAGAATATAGTGCTCCTAGAACTCCTCAACAGAATGGTGTTGCTGAGAGGAGAAACAAGACACTTATTGAGGCTGCAAGAACAATGTTAGCTGATTCAAAGCTGCCTCTAACTTTCTGAGCAAAGACAGTCAGCATTGCATGTTATGTGCAAAATAGAGTTCTTATTGTTAAGCCTCATGGGAAGCCCCCCTTATGAGCTATGGAACAAGAGGCCACCATTCATTGGCTTTCTTAGGTCGTTTGGTAGCAGGTGTACCATACTCAACACAAAGGACAATTTAGTAAAATTTGCTGAAAAGTCGGATGATGCTATCTTTGTTGGATATTCCTCCACCTCTATTGCTTATAGAGTGTATAATATCAAAACTCAACAGTTTGAGGAATCATCCAACATTGTTGTTGATAAGCACACTCCTTGTGTTAGAGGGAATGGACCTGAATACATTTTTGATTTAGAATTTTTTCCAAACTATTCTAAACCATCTTGTGAGAATGTTTCAGCTGGAACAGGAACTCAAAGTGACCCATACAAAGATCATCTGTTTGAGCTAACCAGACCTATTTCCAATTCTCCAAGAAGAAATAAAGAACAAGCTCCTACTGCTAAAAGCCCTGAAAGCATGAGTATCTCAGGAAACAAATGAGCTTCAACAAATTGTCAACTCACTGAGCCTCATAACCCAGAAGTTGACAATTCAAGCACTCAACACCAAGCTGATGAAGACAGTGACATGGAGGAACAGGAAACTGTTGATGCTGCTTCACAGCATACTGACATTGATGATATCACTCATTCATTCAATCAATCCTCATTGAATGAATGTGAGACATCAGCCGGAGAAGGTGTTCGAAGTTCTGAGCAAAACTTCTCAAACCTAGACCTATCTATGCAATTAGGTGTGATTCCTAGGCTCAGGATACACAATACTCATCCAGCTGAAAACATCATTGGGGATGTATCAGAAGGTATGAGAATAAGAAGTTAGACCCACAATAGGAATGTATGCTTGTACTCATGCTTTCTCTCTCAAATGGAACCAAAAAAGGTGGAAGAAGCCCTCAAGTACAATAATTAGATTGAAGCTATGCAAGAGGAATTGCTTCAATTCAAGAGGCAAAAGGTATGGAACCTATGTCCTTTGCCACCTGGTCAAGTCCCTATTGGCACCAAGTCGGTGTTCAGAAACAAAAGAGATGATAGAGGTTTGATCATCAAGAACAAAGCAAGACTTGTTGTTCAAGGATACACATAGGAAGAAGGCATAGATTACACTAATGTCTTTGCACCTGTTGCAAGACTTGAAGCTGTGTGAATCTTCCTTGCTTCCGCGGCCTCCAAGAACTTCACAGTCTATCAACTTGATGTAAAATGTGCATTTTTGTATGGGAATATAGACAGAGAAGTCTATGTGTGTCAACCACCTGGATTTGAAGACCCATAGCATCCCAACTATGTGTGCAAACTAGATAAAGCTCTTTATGGGCTGCATCAAGCACCTAGGCTGTGGTATGAGACATTGTCTCAGTTTCTCCTCAAAAACGGCTACACCAAAGGCACCATAGACAAGACATTATTCATAAAGAAATCTGGGAAGGACATGCTACTTGTTCAAGTCTATGTCGATGACATCATATTTGGTTCCTCAAATGACCAAATGTGCAAAGACTTTGAAAGCATCATGAGAAAGAAATTTGAGATGAGCTCCATGGGAAAGATGGATTTCTTTTTTAGGATTCAAGTGAAGCGGATGGACGAAGTATTCTTTATCAATCAGTCTAAGTATGTCAAGGAAATCTTAGAAATATTTCAGATGAAAGATTATAAGACAGCCAAGACGCCTATACCCAGAAATCACAATTTATGTCCTGATTCCAAGGGGGAGGATACTGATCAGCATCAGTACAGAACAATTATTGGATCTCTGATGTATCTCACATCTAGTAGACCTGATATCATGTTTGCAACTTGCATCTATGCGAGATATCAGGCTGCTCCCAAGGTGTCTCACCTAATTGCTGTCAAAAGGATTCTTAGATACCTCAAAGGAGCTTCCAAACTGGGTCTCTGGTATCCTAAGAATAAGGATTTCAATCTCTATAGGTACTCTGATAGTGATTATGGTGGCTGTAACATTAACAAGAAATCCACATCAGGAGGATGTCAATTTCTTGGTGGAAGGATTATTTCCTGGCAATGCAAAAAGCAATCATGTGTCTCTACATCAACTGCTGAAGCTGAATACATTACTGCTGCGAGCTGCTGTGCTCAACTGCTATGGATTCAAAATCAGATGTTAGACTATGGATTTAACTTCATGAATACTCCTATCCACATAGACAACACGAGTGCTATTTCAATTACAGAAAATCCAGTCAAGCACTCCAAGACAAAACACATTGACATCAGGTATCATTTCATTTGAAATATTCATGAGAAACACTTGATTAAACTAGTAAAAGTTAATTCAAATGAACAATATGCTGACTTGTTTACCAAAGCCTTTGATGAACAAATATTTAAATACTTAATCACAGCTATTGGGATGATTAACCTTGACTAGTTTATTTCTTTTGAAAACTTTTTAAAATGTGTCTTGTTTATGTTGTCTAATTACAATCTAAGCCCTGTTACTAAAGTTTTTCTTCTAAGTGGAAATTCTTCAGAAAAGAAATTTACTCTCGGAAGAGATCTTTATATCTTCCGAAGGTAAATTCCTTTACTTTAGTATTCTCTTTCGAATAATTTTTTACCCTCGGAAGCAAATTTGATCATAGATCAAATTTACTTGCAAAGGCTATTAACTTACTCTCGGAAGAAGTCTTTTCTCTCGGAAGCAACTTTTCCTTTGGAAGAAAACTTTTACTGTGTAACGAAAACCTTTAGGCCCCAATGTGTAAAGATTAAAATCTTTTCGGAATATTTTAAATTATCTACCTTGCCGCCGTACTCAAGTACACTCCCAAACTGTCTTTTCACCTTATCGGCATGGTCTTTTACCCCCTATTTAAAACTTCCGACTCTCTTTCTTTACCCTTTTTACCACCACTGAAACCTAATACTCTTATTATCATCTTCACTCTCTCTCAAAATTCCTTCAATCCAACCATACTTTCTTACAATGGCTCTCAATCCTCAACATAAGCAAGTCGCCATCCTTGACTCTTCTAAGGATGTTGACTTTGCCCCCATCATCAATTTTCTGTTTCACTCCACATACTTTACTGCTCTCACCATAAACCCCACCATATACTCTAATCACATGACCGAAATTTGGGCAAACAGTCGTTGTGAAACTCTGAACGATGAGAGGGTCATCAGGTCGAGAATCAGCGGACAAGAGATCATCATTTCTGAATCTACCATTAGGGAGCATCTGGAGCTTCATGACGAAGGTGCCCCGACCGAACTCCCTAAATCTGAGCTAGCAAACATATATACTCAGATGGGATATGGTGGTGATGTGCACAAGTCCACTGTCTACAAGTTTAATTTCTCTTACAACTGGAAATTCTTATTGCACATCGTTCTACATTGCCTATCTAACAAATCAGGGGGTTGGGATCAAATCCCATAAGATCTTGGATGCCTAGTCCATGGAATGGTAAAAGGCCTCTGCTTCAACTATTCAAGGTTTGTGCTGAACAATTTGCAAGGAAATCTTACCCGGGATTCATTTTTCATGTATACCCGGTTCATTCAGCATATCATAAACTGTAAGCTGGACCAGAGTAGACTACAACATGAAGACACTCTCATGGTTCCACACATGAGGTCAGGCATCTTCAAGACCTTGAAGAGGGTGTCCACCAATTTCACAGGGAGATTCACTGATCTTCTCCCAGGTATTCTTGAGCCAATGGCTCCTGGTTACATCCCTGCAAGCCTAGCAGGCGATGAACCCACACCAGACCTCCCCACTCAAATGCCAACTACTTCTTCCCACCCAATTAAATTTACATACACCAGACGCCCCAAGCGAACCCCTGATCAATCTACTCTGATTGATCAGGTCCCTACTGTTCACACCAAAAAGGCTCGAGTGGAACTCAGGTCTCCCACTCAGCCAGAGGTCACACCTTCCTCCACTATCGACCTCAATATCAGTGTTGAGTCTCCTCAGTCTCAACCTGATGAGCCCAAAACCTAATCCATTAGCTCTCAGGGTGAGTCCCAACTCTCCCCTGAGCAACCAAAAAGGGACAGCCACATCATTGGCACATCTTCTATTGCAGAAGAGCCATTAGGTACTGACCAAGGTCCCGGGTCATTAGAATTAACCTCTCTATCCTTAACTGGCCTTTTAATCCAACCTGATGAGGATATTATGTTCCATCAGGGCCATGATGTTGATCTACAATACCTCTCTCCAGATCAACTGAGCCCCAGGGAACCTCTAATATCTAGCCAACATCAGTTCAGCCAAATTGAGGTGAGTCCAATAGGTGTGGAGGTGACTCATGTAGGCTCAGCCACCACTACTGAGAGTGTCTCACTGGCCTCTCAAGAAAGTGGTGACATCAGTGAGACTGAGTCTACCGTAACCTTGCCAATTGATGTTTCTGAAAAGGACATCAGTAAACATCAGTAGGGAAGGGTATTTAGGGCGTCAAGAAACCATAACTGGTGGTGATGATGAACATGCCAAGCATGTTATCTCATATCCCTATGATTCTTCAAAGGAAGATGAGGGTAGACTGCAACTCATTATCGAAGACCTTATTTCTAAAGTCTCAAACCTTGAATCAAAGGTTAAGACTTTAGAGGACAGGTCTGCCACTCAGCAAGTTGAGATTGAATATCTCAAGGCTAAACTAGCTAAGACACAGATTGAGAAGTCTTTCAAGCACGTACCTATTCAGGTTTCTTTAAGTTCTTCCTCCAACTCATCTACTTCTCAAGATGATGCTACCGAAAAGGGGGAGAATGTATAGAAACAACATCATGAGGAACCCACTTACCCTATAGCAACAACCTCTCCTGATGCCTTATCTATCTTTTACCCCCAACAACATCACCCTGCAATAGTCTTCCCTCAACCAGCTCCCATTACCTTTCAAGTGGACCAAAGGATGCTCATAGATCTCAATAGGTTTCTAAACAAATTTCTGTTGAGCTCCTCCATTGAACAGCCCTCCCCTGATCTAGCTATCACCTACTTTGGAGCTAAAGAGCTTCAAAGGCTGAATGCACCACCTACCTCTAAAGAGGAAGTTGGTCAACCTAAGGTCTCTACTGAACCCAAGATTAACTTCGAAGGGATGTACAGACTGATGGCCTAGCAACTGATTTGGATGGGACAGGTGATGCAGTTCCAGTTACTTCCGAGGTAGAAATCCAAGCTGCCGAAGGAATAATTGGACTGTCTTCAATGACCAGTGATCTGTTCATCATAGAGGCAATCCTTGAACTAGCCTCTGAGATTAACAGTGAGGACTTCCTTACGACCTCTTTCTTACAAGAACCACCACTTCAAACACCCTCACTCCAACCTGAATCTTCTAAACCTGAGTTCCCAAAGGCTGAATCTTGCTCTGATCCTAAGGGGAAGAGAAAGCTTACTGCTAAGGAGCTACTAGAAGAGGAAAGATTGGAGAAGCTAAAGAAGAAAGGTAGACTTGATACTGGAAAGTTGTTGGCTGCTAGTAGTAAAACAGCAACAGCCGCCCAAGCAAGTCTCAACAATAAAATGAGGGTGGAAATCATTGACAGGCTCATCATCCTGGGAGTAGCTAATGAAGAAACTCTTCTACTTCCAACTGATGAGCTTGTGAAACTAGAAAAGGCAACCTTGCTGAACAAAGAAAAGGAAGAAGCAGCAAGGTTGGCCAAAGAGGAGGAAAGAAGGAAGAAGAAGGAAGAATCCATGGAAAGGGAGAGGATAGAGAGAATAGCCTTTCTATGTAATAGAGGCTATTCTCAAGAGGAGCTGGCACCTCACCAAAATTGCATGATCTTGTTTCTTTTTCACAAAGAACAAGATCTAATCAACAAGGAGAGTAAGAAGGCTGCTAGGGAGAAGTTGAGAGAAAAGAGAAAGAAAGAGGTAGAGGGACAACTTGCGGCTGCCAAAAAGGAGGGAGACAAGGATTGGATGAAATCCTATCACCGAGCTCACAGCTTCTCCGGCAGGCAAGTGGGTCCCATGTCGATCAAGACCCTACAGCGACATGTCAGCGACATCAAAGCTGACATTCGCTTAGGAAGAAGGCAGGAGGTTGCTCAAACTCCTAGTGTTCAAAGGATGGCACCCAAACCAACACCCAAACCACTACCCAAAACACAACCTACACCGTCTCCCTTCCCTATCAAAACAGAACCTTTCACCCCTGAACCTTCTCCATCAACCTTACCTATACCATCACCCATTGCGTCCCACCAGCTACCACCACCACCTATCCTACGACCCAAAACACAACCAAGAACCCACTCAAAAACCAAACCATCCTCTGATCCATCAAAACCCCTAACCTTGGAAGAATCCAAGGAGATAAAGAAGAAGCTCAGAAATTGCACAACACTGAGCGACATCTCTTGTGAGGAAGAGTCCATCCAGCTAACTTTCATTGATGGCTCTTCCAGTTCCCTCACAAGAGATGCATTCCTTGATCTTCCCAGAGAAACACTGGACCAAGCTCTTTAACTTCTTGCAACAAATTTAGATACTCTCAATAGAGTAAAGAAGAAGTTAAGAAGAATGCTGGTAACTCTGCTGGACACTAGGAAAGGGGACAAACTACCAACAAAACCCCTCTATCCTAGAAAGCAAATTATCCAGTGGAGGTTCGATGAAGATTCCCACAGCTTTACTGTAGAAAGGGAGAATGGTGAAGTTACCAGGGCTGACACTTCATCTCTGCTACATTCCAGCAGATTTGACATTACTGAGTTAGCAGAGAAGCCATTCTCTAATCCCTCCAACTTTGAGATAGCTACTCACATCAGAAATTATTTAAGCAGCCTTCATCTAGCCGAGCTCACAAAGAAGGCCAAGATTGAAGAAGAGTTGAAAAGGAGAGCACGGGATGCTGAAGAAGGTACAACCACAAAAAGGAAGACCTTTCTATAGATGGTTGAGGGCTCCACTTCAGATCCTATAGTTAGATGGGAATATGACTACCTTTCCGATCAACTAACTCTCTTCAGAGGGATGCAGCAAAGAGTACATGTCATTTAGAGCAATGGACTGGATTTGTTATCTACAAATGACCTATACAAACTCCTCACCACCATATCAGGGAAAAACAAAGAGACAGATAGATATCTGCTTTCCCTGGTATTGAAGGCCTTGAAGAGCAAGTGGAAGTGAACTTTTGGTAGCATCAGCCTAGGGGGAGTTTGTTGGATCATATGAGGCTGGTGCAACCAAAACAACACTTAGAACAATTTTGTGTACAAGTTGAAGAAGTCTTCCAAAAACAAAACTACTCTTCCGCAGCTATGTCAAAGATCTTCCGAAGCATTATGTCTGAAGAGCTTCCGGAGGAAAACTAAGTCTTCCGAGACTAAGTAGTTTTCCTTCCGAAGTATATGAAGAACTTCCGAAGGATAGAACAAAGTCTTCCAAAGACCACGCAGCTCTCCTTCCGAAGTATTCACACTTAGAAGATCCAAGATAAAGTCTTCAGAAGAATAAAGTCATAAAGACATATAGAAGATTCGGAAGAAGTTGTTTCTTCCAAAGTATAAATGGCCTCGGAAGAACTTATTCTTCCGAAGCCATTTAGCTTCGGAAGAATCAACTATGAACCAGTGGACAAAAGTATGGTCTGTCTGACAGACTCTGATATACTGCATGGTGCTTTTCCTAACCCATGTAGTTAACCATACTTTAATCCACTGTTCACCTTTTCAACTTAATACAGATACCATTCTTAGTTGGTGCCAAAAGGTAAGTCATGGACCTGTCATGACTACCTTATCTAGGATATTATTTTATCTTAGATACTTTACTTCTAGCAATGTAGTATTTGTCTAGTAGTAAATTCAAGCTGGTTTTCTAAGTATAACCGGCTGTAGATAGTAGTATATATAGTTTCTCATTGTAACTTATGTAGCATGAGCTTAAGAGTCTTGTAATACTGAGTTGAGAAGTAATATATACAAGTATCTTGAAAACCATTCTCTTGTTCATTAACTTCGTATATTATTATCAACTCTATTTTGAGATTCTATGTTTCATCGATCAAGTGAGACTTAGTGAGTTCTGTGTTAGAGTCAAAACCGATCCTGCAATGATTCTTTTTTATATAAAGTTCTCAATATTTTTACAGGTATCACTGTAATGCATAAGTTTGTAATAGTTTCAGTTTTTATATAAATTGTTGAATTTTACCAACAACGTCCAGCCGTCCAGGTTTCCTTTCTTAACCCTCAATGCTTGGGTTCTCGCCAACGTTTCGACATCAATTTCTTTTACATTTTTATGCACCCGTCACAATACGAAGATCTTAATACTGATTATTTTAAATGGATAAGAGTAGTAAAGGGTTGACGAGTCAACCATACGAAACAATCATGTTAAAATACATTAAAAGATTTGATGTTATTTTGAACCATTCTATCATGTTATCAAGATTGTATGATTCGTATATTTAATCACAAGAACACATTTCTCAACTATTTTAATTTCATCCCAACATATTATATTGTTTTTAACAAACAAGTATTTTAAATTGTCTATGGTGTCAACTTTTATATGAATTTTTCCCAGTGAAATATCATTTTTTTTAAATGCTGATAGCTTTAGACGGTAAACCACACGTGCTACTAAATATTCAAGTTCACAAAAATTCACTCTAAACACATTCAACATTATTGAACATATCTAATGCCATTCAATCAATTTTATATGTTGAAACGCACATACATTATTAATGTTTATTATACCACTAATTTTCTTGAATTATAACGTGATTACCCTAGTGAAGCATGAAAAGAAATAAAAACGAACAAAAATATGAATATAACAATTAGTATGATTATAAGAAGGTGTTTGATAAAATGTTTTAATAAAATAATATATAATTTTACAAAGGTGTTTGTTAGCGTTAACATGTCATATCAGATCACACGCCCGGGATCTAAGAGTACACCGGAGGGTCTTATATTTAATAAAATCTCCACCATTGCTTAAATAAAATTATAAAGTCATAGACATAGAGCCTGAGGAGACTTTATCGGACCCCACATCTTGTCGGCTTGTCGTTTGGATTAATTGTCATTGTCATTTTCTCGTGAATTTATTCATATTTTGCTCACCAAACTTCATTGCCTCTATTTTCGTTATTTCCCCTTTAGTTTCAAGAAATGTCATAACCACTCCTCTAACATCTTTTTCTTATGCAAGTTACCCCCTTAATTATTTGACAAGCTCTTTCTTTTATTTTTCTTTTATGTAATTAATATTTTTCTTTAGATGATTCCTCTTAAATCTATTGCAATGTGCAACATAAAAGTTTAGTAACTTCCTCAAAAGAAACGAAAAGAAACGAAAACCATGGAGACAACTCAATGTTTTATGTCATACACGTTTTCTCTACTTTACACTTGAATGTCAACATAAATGCGTATAGATTTTACATGACTTACTATCTGTTTCTTTACCTATATACCAAAATATTTTGCCAACTATCTACTTTTTTTTGTATATTTTTTGTATTTACTTCTTTTAAAGGGTTAAGTTTGACATTTTAAGACATTTTTATGACACATAAATGTAAACAAGAGTAATAATATTACTACGCTTATCCACGTATTATACTAGTGATTTCCTTAAAAAGAAGTCCCAAAATCCCTTAACTTGGAATTTACCTAAAAAGGTGTTTTTATATTCTTGTTCTTTTATCTTTGCATAGGATTCTCTACTTTTAAACAAAACAATTCAATACAAAACCACTAAAAGGAAAAACAGAGGAACTTTTGCTTTTATGAAAGCAACTTTCACAGAAAGAAATACAAGCACCTAAATTCAGTTGTTTTGTGTTGTACTCAAATAATATTCATTGTGCATAAAGGCTTGAACTTTCAATGAGTAGATGAGGTTGGGTATAGCTATAAATAATGTTTTCATCACAACCAGGTGATTTGGGTTCAAGTCTTGGGTGTAACGAATAAGTGTTGTCAATTAGTATATTTTAAAAATAGTAGTAAATAGGTGTGTGAATTGTCGTTATTTAAAAAAAAAAAAATAGACGCCCTACTTCACCGCATGGCACATTAGAGTCACCTCACCCTTGTTTGTATAGTTTCTTCCAACATTTGTTGTTGTTTTCCTATTAATTCAACCAAAACTTGTTGTTTTCGCATAGAATTAAGAGAGTAGAAATACATGTAGAGAAATTAGTAAAAGTGAATTGTATATATGGGTTTAGAAAATTAATTAATATTTTTCTTTAAAATCCAAGGGTCAAATGACCATTCCAAAGGTCGAAAATAAGAGAAACTAAGACAGTGAGAACTAGTGAAAATTAATCAAAATTAAACAATAAAATAACCCCGTAATCAAAGGGGTGGTGTTTTAGGGCGAGGAAAAAGTTTCCTGGGTCATAAAAAGCTTTTTCTTGAAACGACTTCTTATCCCTAACCATAACAATTTAGAAGGATTTTTATATCGGCAGGCAGTACAACCAAAGTTTGTTAGTCTATTGTTATTATAAGATTTTTTTCGCTACCGATTGTAATTAAATACTTCAAGTAAAGTTATCTTTTAAAAATTTTAGTTATATATATGTGTAAAAACTGACAAATTTTAGTAGTAGAATACATAATTTCTTTTTCTTTTATTTGAATGACAAAGAAAGTATATAAAGTAAGAATAACTTTACAGAATAGTAATCAAGTTATGAAAGTATTTCAATTAAGTCACTCAAGTTTAAAAAGTATTTCAATTAAGTCACTTAGCTTTCATGTTTTATTTAAATTAAAGATTTTAATATGTTTGTTAGTATGTTTATCTTTTTGTTTCAATTAGAAAATATATTTTTCTTTTTTTTATGCGGACGTAGAGTGATAACGTGGATTTTAGGAATTTCTATATTTTTATAGAGTTAAATGCGTTTTACGTCCCCGAGGTTTCATAGAAATTATCATTTGAATCCAAAAGTTTAAAATGTTATCATTTGCATCCAAAGGTTTCACTAAAATTGCTATTTGAATCCATTTGGCTACAACTAACTAACACGGTTAACTTTTTCCGTTAAATTTACAACATGAGAGTTATTTTAAATAATAAAATTACAAAATAAAGAACCAACTCACGTGAGGGTTTTTATATGTTTAGCTTCTTTTGATAATTGCAGTTATGATTTGAATCTATAATAGTCGTTTATTGTTTTGTCTTGTTAATGTATTTTGGTTTAGTAATCGTGTTACTTTTGCCCAAGGGTCAAATGACCATTCCAAAGGTCGAAAATAAGGGAAACTAAGACAGTGAGAACTAGTGAAAATTAATCAAAATTAAACAATAAAATAACCCCGTAATCAAAGGGGTGGTGTTTTAGGGCGAGGAAAAAGTTTCCTGGGTCATAAAAAGCTTTTTCTTGAAACGACTTCTTATCCCTAACCATAACAATTTAGAAGGATTTTTATATCGGCAGGCAGTACAACCAAAGTTTGTTAGTCTATTGTTATTATAAGATTTTTTTCGCTACCGATTGTAATTAAATACTTCAAGTAAAGTTATCTTTTAAAAATTTTAGTTATATATGTGTGTAAAAACTGACAAATTTTAGTAGTAGAATACATAATTTCTTTTTCTTTTATTTGAGTGACAAAGAAAGTATATAAAGTAAGAATAACTTTACAGAATAGTAATCAAGTTATGAAAGTATTTCAATTAAGTCACTCAAGTTATAAAGTATTTCAATTAAGTCACTTAGCTTTCATGTTTTATTTAAATTAAAGATTTTAACATGTTTATTAGTATGTTTATCTTTTTGTTTCAATTAAAAAATATATTTTTCTTTTTTTTTATGCGAACGTAGAGTGATAACGTGGATTTTAGGAATTTCTATATTTTTATAGAATTAAATGCGTTTTACGTCCCCAAGGTTTCATAGAAATTATCATTTGAATCCAAAAGTTTAAAATGTTGTCATTTGCATCCAAAGGTTTCACTAAAATTGCTATTTGAATCCATTTGGCTACAACTAACTAACACGGTTAACTTTTTCCGTTAAATTTACAACATGAGAGTTATTTTAAACAATAAAATTACAAAATAAAGAACCAACTCACGTGAGGGTTTTTATATGTTTAGCTTCTTTAGATAATTGCAGTTATGATTTGACTCTATAATAGTCGTTTATTGTTTTGTCTTGTTAATGTATTTTGGTTTAGTAATCGTGTTATTTTTGCCCATTTTATTAAACATAGATTTCTTTGGTTCAAAGATTAATTATGGTTACGATGATTGATGTTTTATGATTATTATTCATGGACAGTTAATGTCATACTATTAATTGTTCTTATACTTTTATGATAATCTGTCTTATATGGTTATGATTCACATAATTTATATTATATGATTTGTTTGTTTATTTATAAATATTTTTTTTTGTATGTTTTATAAAGTTAGAAATGAATTACTTTTAGTTAGTTATACTTATATTTTATTTTATATAATATGATATCCAGAGATGTCTTTCTTGATTAAATGAAATAAATGTTGACATATCATTCTTGGTAAATTAAAATCGCAATGGTGATTAACAAATGAGACTGAACGCTTAAAACTTATCATGTAAAGCTGATTTTTTATTTTGTAAGTATTTTGACTAAAATACCTTTAATTTAGGAAACTTAACGGAAAAACTTAACGGTGTTAATTAGGAGTAGTTAAGTGGATTCAAATGATAATTTTTGTAAAACTTTTGGATGTAAATGGCAAAATTTAAACTTTTGGATTCAAATACAATTTATATGAAACTTCAAGGATGTAAAATGCATTTAACTCTTTTTTATATGTAGTTAACATGTTTTTTTTTATTTTGAGTAAATCACCAGTTGCATCCCTTACGTTTGCGCATTTTAACCACTTGCATCCCTGCAATCTCAAATTGCCATCCGCCCCCTGATGTTTCATTTTATTTCCATTTAAGTCTTTGTCGTTTTATTTTTATTTCCATTTGAGTCCGGATGACTGACACCGTTAGTTTTCCAGTTAAAATTATTATTAAAAAGACTAAATTACCCCTCATCACCACCATGAAAACTACCATCATCACCTTACAACTTTGAGTTTATCAATGCTGCCATAAGGCATGAACTCATAAACAAGCAACAATTCGCCCTTTTCGACACACCATCCTTGAGGGGAACAAGATTCTTATGCCTCAAACACACGATAACCAACAACTCTGCTAAGAACTCTGTCTTCCCCTCATGAGAATGCTTTGATCTCTTCATTGCAGCAGTGGCTCCTGATGCGAGAATCGCTTTGTAAACCGACCCAAATGCACCATGACCGATGATTCGACTCGAATTGAACCCATTTGTAGCTGATTTCAACTCTTTGTAACTGAACTGTTTGGGCCCTGTTAACAGCTTTGCTTGTATGTTCATATCTGTCTTAGCTTCCTTCCATTTCTTGAACGAAATATACCCGAAAACGACGAGAATCGAGCAGAAGAACACCAGACGAGGACACCGATCGCTAGTCCGATCTTCTTATGATGCTTATTCCAATCACCGGTTACTGTAGGAACTTCAATTGCAGGATGATTAGAGACTGTACTATCCGCAACATTATGAGGGTTGGTAATTCTTGGCTTCGAATGTCGGATCCCAAATGAAGTGAAGCTCCAATTTTCAACGAAATGTGTCTCCGTGCTTCCTTCTGTTGACGCTGAAAACCCTAGATACATAACCTCTTGAAGAAACTATGAGAGATCGATGTCGATATCCAAAATTGGGTATATGGGTTTCTTACTTGATTCACTCAAGAAAACCTTTAGATTCTTCCCGTCATTCCAGTAGTCAATCCACGCAGTGATGAAACTCCCACTTTTCAAATCAATCCCAATCGAGGAACAATCGGCTGTTTTGATTGAATTCAAGCTGTTAACATCCAATCCAACATGATTATCATTCGGGTCATTGAAGTGGAGGTCAAGTCGAGTATCGAATTCAATCATGATGAACTTGTTCTTCGTAAGTTGTGAAGAGTTGACAAGCCCCAAATAGCCGCCGGGGGAGCTGAGGGTGTGATTCTCCACCGTAGCCACCCATCACCACTACCGTAGCCCCCATCACCACCACAACCGCAGGCACCCATCACCACAACCGTAACCACTATCACCACAACTGCAGCCCCCATCACAACCACCCATCGCCTCCACCAAAACCCCTATCTCCACCACCGTGGAGGTGGCGGTGGTGGTGCGGCGACGTTGGCGGTGGTGCGGTGACGTCGGCGGTGGTGCGGCGAGGGCGGTGGTGCGGCGACGGCGGTGGTGCGGCGACGGCGGTGGTGCGGCGACGGCTGTGGTTGCAGGGGCAATGGTGGTGGACATAGAAAGGGAGAAGAGAGAGAGAGAGATAGAAAGAGAAGAGATAGAAGGGTGGGGTGGGGTGGGGGTATTTTATTTAATTAATAAGGGTATTTTTGTCATTTTATAAAAATTAAAGGAAAAATCTAACGACGTTAGTGTGTTTGACTCAGATGGAAATAAAAATGAAACTTCAGGGGGCGGATGACAATTTTGAAACTGCAGGGATGTAAGTGGTTAAAATGGATAAATGTTAGGGATGCAAATGATAATTTACTCTTTTATTTTTTTAATATAATTACATATATCATAAATTTCAACCATTTACATCTTCTTCTACGTTTATTTCTTGACTCAAAATAATTCAATGATGATTTGGTTTGATAATTTAGTGATTCAATCTGGGCAAAATATGTAAAAAAGCATTCACATCGCATTCCCTAAATTGATATTAGTGTATTCCCTATATTATATGGTATGGTTATAAGTGGTTGTAAGTAAAGAGGAGAAAAAATATTACTGTTTAATCTTTATTTTGGAAAAATACTGTTCAAACCCCTATAATTATTTTAATATATTTTAAGTGGTTATGAGTGAAACAGGAAAAAATAATAATAATAATAAAGATATAAAAAATATTATTTAATTAAAAACAATTATTTTTAATTTAATTATATAATTAAAAATAAAAAATAAAATATGAATGTTTTATTTGACTTAATTAAAACACTATTATTATTTTGTAATATTTTTCTCATAAAATATTAAAGTCCTCTTTACAATCATGTGATTCAACCCGGGTGGGACAGAATGTTTAATACAAATGTCAAATGTGAACAGAGAAATATGTTTATGTGGGGACAACCTTAGGAGAAACCGATGATGAATTGTGAGACGCACAAAGCCGACACGTGGGTCCCACCACCACCCCCATCCCCAAATTTTTCTTTTACACCAAACTCATTACTCATATCTCCTCTATTCTCTCTTCCTCACACCAAAGTTTCAATCTTTCTTCCAGAGATTCAATCTTTCTCTGTAAAGATTCCATCTTTCTTGCAAAATGGATGTTACCCTTGGTTTATCAGCTGATTCTCCCGCCGGTGACGACGGTGGTGGGGTGCCGTCCGGTGGGTCAACCACCGCAAGGTCAATCTTGACAGGGTCAAAGGAAGATCACCACAAGAACACCATGGTTGGGTCTTCTGAGGCTACTTCATCATATCTTGTTGGTGATCAGAATCAAGATGATCTTGAATTGGGGCTTGGGTTGAGTATTGGTGGTGGTGGTGGTGGTGGTGGTGGTTTGAAGTCAACGGCGGTGGCTGCAGCCCCTTGTTGGAGTCAATATGCAAGAATCTTGACAGCTAAAGATTTTAATACTTTGGTTTGTAAACAGAATTCTTGTTCTTCGTCTTCTTCTGTTAGTATCCCAAATTCATCAGCTTCTGGTACCAAAAGAACTGCCAGTGATTCTGTTTCTCCTAAATCTACCAGGTATGAATTACTCAATTACCCCCAATTTTTTATTTTTATTTTTTGTTAATTATAAAGAAAAACCCACAGAAATTCTTCTTCAATTTCTTGTGCTTGTGTTCTTTTACGTTTTTTGGAGAATATTTTGGTAATTTGTTGGTTCTGTTATTCAGTTTTGAATCCATTTTCTGATAAGATAAAAAAGATGCATTTTTGGGTTCTTTTTTATGTTTTCTTGAACCTATTGTAACCCTAAACATCAGTGTGTGTAACTGTGTGTGTGTGTGAGTATTGAAATTTGAAAAGGCCACAATCAGGTTTCTTTTGGTGTTTGGATGTGTGTTTAAACTGATTATGATTCTGATTGTTGTTGCTAGATTTTTGTTAATCCAGTTCAGATCCTTTAAGTCCAAATAATGAATAATCACTGTGAAAACTCACATCCAAACATCCCCTTAGTGTATCTTTGTATGTGTATAGCATTGAAAAAGGCCATCAATCACCCTTTCTATAGTGTTTGGATGTGTGTTTAAACCAATTTTAATTCGGTTTGTTGTTAAAAGAAGATTGTTAATCCAATTCAGATACTTCAAGTCCCAATAATCACTGTGAAACATTACCTCCTAACAGTAAACACCCCTTAGTATGTGTGAATCTTAAAAAATAAAAACCTTCAGGGGTGGTGCAGTGATAAGCACATGATTCTCCTTGGTCTCATGTTCGAATCTTGCTTCCATTGGTTTAATGCCATAACCTCTAGAAGCCCCCCTGTTCAGCGAAGCTGTGAATTACCTGATAACGTTGGTTAGTAGGGTATTGACATGTCGTGAGTTTTCTAGTAATGGGCTCTCATGGTTACCATAAAAAGTTATTGAAAAATATCAATAAACTCACATTTCACAATCTCTATGATCTCATATATGATCACTGATTTTGTGTTTTCTTTTCCATTTAGTGTAACTAATATATGTTTCAAAATTTGCGTGTTTGTAGCGTTGTTGGATGGCCTCCTGTAAGTAAAGCTCACAGGATGCCGAGTTTGGCTAATGAAATCAAGTCACCAACTGGAAATCTTACCTCAATAGCGCGACAAAACAAAAGCAAGAACAGGACGACTGAATTCGAGGATTGTTCTAATGAGAGAAACAGGATTTCCAGCAAGAAATACCTGTCAGTAAAAGTTAACATGGATGGCACTTTGATTGGAAGAAAAGTTGATCTCAATGCTTTTAAATCCTATGAGATGTTGGCTCAAACCTTAGAACAAATGTTCTTCGGAAGACGTGAGTTGATCGTTTTAGTTTCAGTTCTAGTTTTACACTTCACAGGCTTCACTAAAACTGCATTATTCGGTTATGTTTCGATTATTATTTTGGCTGGAGAAAGTAATATAATTTTGTCATCTTATGCTAAAATTTATAAACACCTCTATATGTAGTTTATAATGATTTGATATGCTAATATTATCAAGGAAAGCACACAATTACAGTACCAAGTGTTAAAATAAGGTGATTTAACATGCATTAGATAAACCCTTTATGCGACTTCTCAAGCTATTACCTAAACTTTTTTACCATTTTGGATAAAACATAGCCCAAATCGATCTGTTTATAAGTAAATGGGTCAAAATTCCCATCCGTAGCAAAAGCAGTTATTGCTTGGATGGTAAGAGTGGATTATTAGGGATTTCCAAAAAGATTATAACTTGATCTTTTGAATAAATTTGGATTTCGCTTGATCTCAAATCTTGATTTGACTCCATACAAAATTTGATTTTTGTAACATAGTTTGCTTGGGTTATTTTTAGATAACTGATAAAAGTAAGCTTTGTTCTTGTGTTTAGGGTCAAGAACAGAAGCTGGAAAATCTTCAAGATTATTGGATGGAACATCTGAATTTGTGCTCACTTACGAGGATAAAGATGGAGATTGTATGCTTGTTGGAGATGTTCCTTGGCAGTATGATTTCTGAACTTTCTTGGTTTTTCCAAAAAACTGACCCGTAACTCGATTTGTTTGACCAATTTTGATATCTACTCTACTTATTCTATTTCAGGATGTTTCTTAGCTCGGTCAAGAGGCTTAGGATCATGAAAAATTCTGAGTCTAATGAGCTTGGTGAGTAATTTCTTATGTTATATACTAGAAGTGGTTAAATTAGACGGGTCAAACAAGTTGGGCAACATGCTAAAACAGGTCATCTGTTCTACGGGTCAAAATAAGTCAGTTTGGCGTGAAAAAACTGTGTCAGATATGATTAGAACAACTTATATTATCGTAATAATAATGTAATTGTCCAAAAAAGTGATTTTGGAGGTTTTATGCTAAAAACATAAACACTTTCTGAGACTTTCGACCCATTTGATTCGTGACTGTGCAGCCACATTAAAACATAGCCCATATCGACCCATTTAATAGCATTGTGTTAAAATCGCACCTCTATGTTGTTAATACAAATCTACTTCTATATTATCTGAATATCAGCTAACTTTTTGATGTGATCATATCTCAGCACCGAGATTTCAAGAAACCAACGAGAGACACAGAACCGATGCTGTTTATTGATTATACATACATACTTTGTTTTCCGGTTAGATGAACTCGAGCCAAGTTCTTGTTGGTTATAGTGTAAAGAGGGAGAGTAACATTTTGATCATTGCATTTTGGTTTTGCGGGTTGTTTAAGTCCTTCATTTTTCATCACACCAGGGTTTCAGGTTGGCCCGGTTTTGTTTGGAAGCTTTTGTAAGCATATGGTTTTTGTTGCAGGCATATTGCTAAGCATACACAATGCACACATCACTGATAACTTGAGTTCTATGATACTGTAATTATGGAATTTACTATCAATGAATTAGGGTTTTTGAGTTTTTTTGTGAAGCTTTGGTTGGATTCTTTGATGATCGATTTTCTTGTATATTGGCGTGCGTAGTGGCCAAATATCAAAATGTCATTTGAGACCTTCTGAAGATTCAGTAACGTGTCAAAATGAGTCATTTTTAATACAAGTCGATCAACCTGAGTCATTTTTAAAACGAGTTGATCCAGGTTGACCCGTAAACACCTTCTATTTTGTTTTAAGTTTTGTATGCTACCAATGTATTACAATTTACATAGAGTCAGGTTGACCTGTCAAAACTTACTATTTGTTTTAAAGTTCTGTATATCTGTCTTTATTAATATGATTTACATAATGACATTCTAAAATAAATAAATAATAAATAATTTTATAAAGTTAATTGATGTATAATTATTTTTCTTAATTTATTATTTATGGAAGAAGGTAATACAACATATAAGTTCATAAAATAGGTTTATGTGTTTTGTTAATATATGAGGTCTTGGGTTTAAACTGAAACAATCCGTCTCATCTACTACATTAATATAGTGTAAGTCTCGTATATTAGATTGCGACATGATTTGGCCCCTTCATGGTCTTACCTATTGCGAGAGCTTCTGAAATAAGTACTTTTAGTGGACCAATTGTTTAAGACAATGACATTTTGCCTTTTGTTTATGCTATGAAAACAAAATAAAAAGGGCTAAATGTATAAAAGTAATGTATGTGTATGTAGCAAGTTTGATTTTTGCTATTTCTTTTATAAGTTTGACTAAACAAATTGGTCAACAAGTGACTCTGTGGCCCAATGGATAAGGCGCTGGTCTACGGAACCAGAGATTCTGGGTTCGATCCCCAGCAGAGTCGATTTTTATATTTCTTTTTTTTTTAAAAGAAAGAAAATAATTTAATGTTGATTATTGTATATCCAAATTAAAAAGGGTTAGTGTTAAAATAGGAAAAAGATTAAATTAATGTTAATTATTGTATATCAAAAAAAAAACAAGTGTTGACAAATTTAACCATTGTATGTATCCATGAGAGGTATTCACAGACCCTTGTGGCTTATAAACCGAAGAAATTAGGGTGATTTTATATTTATTCTACTTAATTCACGGTTGAATTTAACGTTTTAACAGTAAATAAGACGAACTGAAAATTAGAAATTGAAACTGACCATTTAAATTGAAACTAGTCCTCAAACCTTTATTATCTAACTGTTTTTATCTTACAATATGTGATTATGGAAAAATAAATGCGAACCATCAAACATTTAGATATCATTATATGCATGATGGTTATTCACAGAACCTTAATGCCGACTAAACCGAAAAATTTCCGCTGAAGTTACATATTCTACTTAATTCACTAATAGGTTTAACGTTTTAACGGATCGACTGGAGACTTCAAATTTAAAAGTTGGACAAACGATGTAAATTGAAACTAGTTGTGAATCCTGTGTCATTTAATTGATTTCACTAAAGAATTTAATATAAATCAACCATCTAAAAGGAAATAAGTTGGAACTATCAAACCATGAAAAAAAACCTAGCCTCTTTGGTTTGTCTTACATTAAAATCATTATTACCAAAGACGGTTTAACCTATTTAGATGCTAAAAGCGAGTTATAAATTTGACACCCTTTTCGTAGAAGATAGTTATTTTGTGTACTTAATTATTATTCTAATAATATACCTCCTTTAGTCATTGTTATAGTACTAATTCTTGATGTTTTCTCACAATTTTTTTTTTTAAAGAGTCATATTACCTTGTTGAAACATAGTCATATGTCCCTTGCTACATAAAAGTGTGCATATTTGATAATGCAAGTCATATGAACCGAGAAACATAATAATGATCACCGGAGCAATAAGCAACATTTATCATTCAAATGATCAAAACCCTAAAAAAAATTAGGTCCCTATTGTAGCCTAGAATGGAATAAGAATGGTCACGTACACCTCGAACTTACCTATTTGCGATCACTGGCATCTCTTGAAAGTAGACGGCATCATGTTTCAATCGTTTTTTTTTCTTGACAATAGAACATGCAATACATGGGAACGTGAAGTCTGGGATTAAACCGCTAAAGGGGAGGGGACGCTAGTGCAACAACATCGATGCTTCAAACTTGAAAGTCCTATCAAACCGAAAAAATTTTGTGTCAAATACTAACAAAACTCGAGATAGGAGTTAAAAATGAACCCGATATTTTTGAGGTCCTAAACACCACCCTTTTTTATATAAGAGAAAGGGGCAACCCTGATTGTTAGCAACTAAGCTAAAAGACTAAACATGTTGTTAGTCATATACTTGTGGTGGAAAATGTGAATTAAAAGTGAAAAGTATTAGTTTTTTAGCATAGGGACTAAACTAGTCATTATGTCACACCCTGAAGAAAGAGGCTGGTCGTGATGACTGAATATCAACAAACACAGCGAAAACCATGTATGTAATAAATAAGCCATTGGTTTACACGAATAGTAATAAAATTAGTATATTCTATAACAGTTGTCATGTATATAGATAGGGTATAGCAAAGGCCATAGGGTTATTCTGGTCTATTCTAAAAGTTGTCTCCTTGTATAGCCCGACTAGGTTCTTGTATAGTTCTTCTAGAATGAGTCTTCTAAGGAAAGGTAATCATGTTCTCAAGTTGCAAATCCAATGCTTAGGGAGTCCGGTCAAGACTCCCCCTTATAATCAAACAAATACCTAAAATACAACTCAAAATGTGTCAACATAAAATTGGTGAGCTCAAGTTTTCACAGTAATAGTATTCATAAACGTACATAGATATAAGTAAGTAAAACAAAGTTATTGGTGCACGACAGATGTATCACAATCAAACTTGGATTCGGGTGACCCTCCTGAGTGCTAGAACATCTCCTAACCCATACCCCTTATTGTCATGGGCTTAAGTGTGCCCTGCTAAGCACGGTTAATCTGCACTAATTTGTGACACAACGATTATTGAATCTCAATGGGGGGTTTCCCTGTCCTAAGGACCCATTGTGTGCGGGGGATTCCCCAAATAGTATTATCCACAAACCACGCGGATCCCAATGGAGTTAATAATTATGCTCACGTTCGGGGACAAAAGTAGGTAATATTGCACCATAAATTAAGTTTTAAAGAATATGTATTCCATCTAAAAGTTTAAGTAAAAAGGGTTCATGAGACTCACCTTAGCTTGTTCTTGAGGGAAGTGTTCGGGATCTAGAATGCTATCGACCAGCAAGATTCCTAGGTTCATTTCATATGCATTAGCTTTATATCAATCAGTTTTCTAAGCCCAACCCTTAAGTTTAGATTTATCTTACGCGATTCGGTGATTTACATTACGTATGCGTAATTTGGTTTCAAGTCTTGAAGTTTTGAAGTCTTGACGTGGCCTTTAATTAAGTTTGGGTTACTATATCATGATTATAATAGTGCTTATAAGCATGATTTGGTTCCAAAATAGTAAGGTTTCATTAGTTGGCAAAGTTGGTCCCTTGACTTTGCTAAATTGACATTTAACCCTAATGTTTTGAATTTTGCACTTTAATTATGTATGATGGCTTTTATTGTTTTAGGTAAGTTTTGCTACTGGAATATATTGATATTTTTGTTACTTCTCCATTTTTAATAGCTTTAAAGACATATTTTTGAAGTTGTCGTTTTATGTCGGTTAAAATAAAAATTTCTTTCTTAAAGTTGTTACGTGGTCGAAATGACGTTTAAATTTTAAAGATAACTTATTTTGAGTATTACTTAGTCTCTGAAATATTAAGGTTATGGTCATAGGGTCAATGAGATGGTTATTATATTTTTAAACGCGTATCGGGTAGCGTTTCGGGTGTGTTATGTGGTGTATTTTTAAGTTCATTGGTTTTATTAAATTTTTAGTTGTACTTTAATTTTTTTTGGGTCATAATTTACTGAAAAATATTAATTTTATTGGTTTAAAGAAATTTATATATTTCTATTATTTTTCTTTCTAGTGAATCGTTAACTAACTTATATTAGCGGTAAATTTTGTATAAATTTCTAAAAAATTCTATAGATGTTAAAATTTGGTTTTTAGCTTATTATTATTATTAGACTATTGGTTACGGAAACTTTATGTCTTAAGTTGTTTTTGTTGGTTTTAGTATTTTAACTCTTGGGGGTTCGGTTTTTAACGAGCTCTTGGGTTCGGATTGACTTTGGTCATATATTACTTTAATATACTTAGAAACACTTTTAGATATTGGAGTTGCTTAAGAACTCGTTTTTATGAATTTTTACTATTTTTGTATGAATAACATTTATATTTTTGTTTACTAAGCAAATAAAGTCTAAAAATTATAAAATTTAATTTCTAGGAATTCCTTATCATTTTAAGACTACTGGAATTTTTTAAATTCAGATTTTTTGTATATTTGATAATTTCGTTATATTAAACGGTTAGTTCCGTTAAGTATCCGATAAGTCTCGGTTTAGGATTACTAAGCATTTTAGTCAGATTTTCCCTTACCAAATATTTTTATAACATAAATAACTTCCAAATAACCTCTTGATTTTAGTAACTTAGGTCCTCAACCTATTTCCTTTATTTTTCTCAAAATCATCCATTTTCAAGTTTTTGTATTATTTATAAAGTGTGAAATAGACATGTTTAAATCATGAAAATTTATTTTTAACTTAAGATAGTCACTATTAACTTATAGAAATATTTATATCATAATTTTTTAACTTAGATCATATACTTTTATATTTTTTGTGAAAAACGGGTTTTTCGGGTGCATTATATTTATCAAAACTGCCCTTGTTACCAACAAGAGTTATGAGAAAGATTTTACATCTTTTAGTTATTAAAAATATGATATCTTAAGTGTTCATAAGATATTGGGGGTGTCATGAGGTTTGTTGTGTAATAGAAGTGATTACACGCGATATTTCACGTGTTTTCGGGTTGTGTTGAGTTACCTTGACGTGACGGATTGCTGAAAGGGATTCAAGGATGCTGTGGATACTTGTATATGGTTTCAAGAAGCTGTTTAAAACAAATGATTAGAACAAGTTCATGGAGGAGTAGAATGAAAGAGTTTGTGGAAGTTTATGGTGTGTGTGATCTTACCTTAACTTATGGTGGCCTTGTGGATATTGAGATGACCACTTGTAGTGGTAGATTAGTGCCTCAAATGGGGCTGAAATATGCAGGTGCATTAATCATTTAGATGGTTGTTCAATGGTGTAATTAGAGAGAGTTCAAGAGGGTGTTTTAGGAAGTTTTGAAGTGTGGTGTTTGTGTGTGTTGCATGGATCGACCAAGAGAAAAGAAAGGAGAGGAGAGTCCAAAAGTTTCTGAGTTTCTTGCTTAAGTCTTGGATACACAAGGTACGTGATAATTAAAACATTTATGTAAAGAAAATGGAAAAAGAAACTATGTTAAGAATGGAAGGTTGAATACCGAATTGTGCATCTTCTTTGTAGATAAAACCGAGTCGAATTTAGAGCTCTAATGCACCTAGGTTTTTGCCCAAAACATAGATTATTAAATTCCAAGGTGGTAGGAAAAATAATTAATGTAATTCGGAGTTTGTTTGCTACCTTAAACTTGGTGATAAAGTCAGGATAGCACAGCAGTCCCTGTTTCTACGCAGTCTTGCTTTGAAGTTGATTTGGGGTTGAAATCTTGGTAGATTTGAGTGACATTGTTTGAGAAAGTTACTGGAGAGATTGATAATGATTCCAGAAAAAGAATAGAACAATTTGGTGAAGTGTGGAGTGAGTTATGCCCTATGAAAATCAACTAAAAAGAATAAGAGAGAAGAGATATGGAGATATTTCTTGGTTAGTGCACTTTTAAAGATTGGTTGCTTTATCTTTTGTTATGACTGAATTTTGAGACTAGATAGGGTAGGATAGAGAGGGCTGGTCCAATGGTTTAGTTTATTGAAGATTATCCAAGATATTACTTAGATTTTTAGAAGATTTTATAAAGATATGGAAGGGTCACTCAATGGATGACATTGCTTGTGTCTTTCATAGAATATTGTGAAGATTTTAATAGATCTTAAAAGATATTCTAATAAAAGAAATACCTATTTTTATAACTTATGACTGAATAGGTGATTCTACATAAGGTGTTTATATCAATTGCAAGTATTTTTTTTTTTATCGAATCTGATCATTATTGTCATGGGTAGTTTATATTTACTTTATATATGTACTAGTGTGGTAACTTTTATTGTACTAGCATAATGATATGTTTTTATTTAACTATTTTGTTACATTTAAGTATGTTTGTTATCATTTCATGTATATATTAGATCATAAAATTATTTACTGTGTTTTATGTGTGTTTGTGCATATATGATTGTTAAGTATAAACATTAAAGATGTGTTATCTTCGTTACGAGTAATTTGTATTTGTGCTCATGTGTTAGGTCATGTATCTATTGAATTCGTAATTACTTTCACAATTCGTTGTTTATTAGATTATTATGTACTACCATTATTATTAGCTGGTTTGCTAGCGATGACTTAATTAGGATTCTTATTAGATTTGGTGGATTGGGTCAAGCCCAATGACGTAAGGTTGGGTTGACCCCAATGACATATGGTTGGGCCAAGACCATTCAAGTTTTAGTAAATTCTAAGTCTATTAAGGTATTAGATCCAATAACCATATCAGTTTGATAGGTTAAAGCCCATTATTGTATGTGAGCCATGTGGGTTTCTAAAAAAACAAATTTTTAGGCCCAAAAATCGGGATTTTCACACATTAGTTCATAGTTCAGGTGTGAATATTTTAAAATTATAAAATTTTGTCAAGAATGGGATTCGAACCCATGCCCTTTCAGACCGGTACCTTAAACTGGCGCCTTAGACCAACTAGGCCGTCTTGACTTTATGGCTTAAATTTTTAAATATATTTTAGAGTAAAATATCATTTTCGTCCCTAACGTTTTGTTGAATTTGCCATTTCAATCCAAAAACTTTTTTTTTTGCCATTTCAGTCACTGTAGTTTACCAAATGTTGTCGTTTTCATCCACTCCACTAACTCCGTTAAGATCTCAGTTAAATATGAGGGTATTTTAGTGTTTTTCAACACCCTAATTATCCAATTAAAACAAATTAATCAATTAATATTCAATTAAAACTAAAAAAATATAAATTGACTAGTGAGACCGGACGCTTCGATTTAAAAGCTTCGATCAACTCTAACTTATGTTGTTCGATTGAGGTCTGCTGTGAGATTTCAATTAATCTTCACATTTTGTTCTAACGTGTACCTTTATTCTATTGAGGGTTGCTGTAGGATTGAGGTCTGCTGTTATCACGCTTTGTTTGATTGAGGTATGTTGTTGTCACGTTCGTATTATCACGTTTGTTTGAACGTGACAATAACAAACCTCAATCAAACAAAATGTGACAACAGTAGATCTCAATCAAACATCGGTGCACGTTCGAACAAAACGTGAAGATAAATTGAAATCCCACAGCAAACCTCAATCGAACAACATGAGTTAGAGTTAATCGAAACTTTTAAATTGAAGCGCCCGGTCTCACTAGTCGCGTCATATGTTTTTTAGTTTTGATTGAATATTAATTGATTAATTTGTTATAATTGGATAATTAGGGTGTTGAAAAAGACTAAAATACCCTCATATTTAACAGAGATTTTAACGGAGTTAGTGGAGTGGATGAAAATGGTAACATTTGGTAAACTACAGTGACTGAAATGACAAAAAAAAAAGTTTTTGGATTGAAATGACAAATTTAACAAAACGTTATGGACGAAAATGACATTTTACTCTATATTTTATTTAATTGATTTTGGAAACTGTGATTTAAAAAACAATCTGTTAAAGGCTTTGTTCTTTAGTAAAAGTTTGTATAACTTGACACATATATAATCGTATTTTAGAAGAAGGTTTTCTTAATATTCTTCAAGCTTTCTAGTGATTAATCGTTTTTGGATGTAGATTTTAAGCCAATGTTAACGTCTTGAAAGTCCTTACCCATGAATGATTGTCTATGGGAAAATTTCACACAATAGTAATCGAGTTTTTAAAGTGTTAAACTAAAGTCATTAAAAGCTCTTTTTAGTCTTATTTTTTTGCACTCCCTAAGTTAACCCATTATTTCTAAAACAAGTATGAGTTCTGTAAACTCAAGTTTATTTTACAAAAAAACGAGTCAGAAATTCTAGAAGAAATGTTTTCTAAAAGAAGTTTTCACATTAAATATTAAGTCAAATAAATTTGTTTCAGTTATGTAACTTAAAGGGAAAGACTTTTCATGTGTAAGGAAAGATGTTTGATCATTTAACTTTGGTCACATCCCACTTTTAAAAATCAAACCCCATGTATGACACTTACATTTTTATCAATGGTACTAACCATATTTTAAGCTTATAAACTTCATTTACGAAAGTGGTCACTACTTTTACAATCTATTATCTATTTTTATTTTTTTACTCAAATTTGGTTCTAGAAATTCAAGGTGTTACACACATCTTCTTATATTACTCAAAATCACATAAGGGAATCCAAACAATTGATAATTAAGATAAACTCACCTGTTGCTGGATGTTCCTAGCTACCTCATGACCTTTATTGATTTCAATTTAACCTCCTAAAATTCAGCTTAGTCATTAGAATGTATAACTACAAAATTATAGGCATGAAATATAGGTAGTTAAACAAGTCATATTCATGTTTGATACTTGAGTTACTTGTGTCATCTTTAACTTGTTAAACACAATAAGATCTGTTTTGCCAGCCCTACCAATCACCATGTTATAAATCTTATTATTTGAACACTCATACATACTTTAAATACGATCACTTAAGTGTTGAGATTCATAAGATTCCAATTGAGTGTTGAGAGAGGAAATAGATGGTCATGCAATAATATGAAGGGAATATTAAATCAAATTCATCAAACCCTAATTTGATAAAAAAAATTGAAATTAAAATTAAATCACCAAAATTTGATAAAAAAACTTGAAATTAAAATTAAATCATCAGAATGTTTTTTAAATCGATTACACTTTCAGATTAAACCATTTGTGCACTTATGATTTAATCGGATAAGATCAAAAATTTGAAAAAAGAACTTGAGTTGAATTTATGAAGTCCCTATGCTTCGAGAGTGCTCTTTGCTAGTCTGTGTTGATTTCGATTGATATAAACTTAGAGAAGGAGTTGGATTTATTTCCGGTCAAGATAATCTGTAGTAAATTACCTTGCATCCCTGATATTTGCCCATTTTAATCACTTGAATCTCTGCAGTTTTAAAATTGTCATCCGTCCCCTGACGTTTCATTTTTATTTTCATTTGAGTCCAACACACTAACGTCGTTAGATTTTTCCATTAATTTTTATAAAATAACAAAAATACCCTTATTAATTAAATAAAATACCCACATCCCACCCCACCCTTCTATCTTCTCTCTTTATCTCTCTCTTCTCCATTTCTATGTCCACCACCGTCGCCCTTGCAACCACCGCCGTCGTTGCACCACCGCTGTCGCCACACCACAGCTGACGTCGCCGCACCACCACCGCCACCACCACGGCCACCACCACAGCCAGAAGAACCACCTCCACCTCTATCTCTTCTCTTCACTTCTCTTTTCTTTTCTGTGTGTGTGTGATCAATAGTCTACAACCACCAAGATGTGAAATTAGTGTTCTAGATAAGCTGATCTAGTGGTGGAAGGGTGAAACACGGTGGCGGCCAAGGGTGTTTTGGCAAAAATCACAGATCTAGTAGTGATGGGCGGCTATGGTGGTGGAGATAGGGGTTTCGGTGTTGGTGATGAGTGGCTGTGATTGGGGGTTGTAGTGGTGGTGATAGTGGCTAAGGTTATGGTGATGGGTGTCTGCGATGGTGGTGGTGATAGGGCTGCGGTAGTGGTGATGGGTGGCTACAGTAATGGGTGGTTGTAGTGGTGATGGTGATGGGTTGCTGTGAAGGTGGTGATGGGTGGTTGTGAAGGTGGTGATAGGTGGTTGTGAAGGTGGTGATGGGTAGCTGTGGTGGTGATGGAATTGAGTGGTTGTGAAGGTGGTAATGGGTGGCTACGATGGTGGTGATGGGGGTTGCGGTGGTGGTGATGGGTGGATACGGTAATGGTGATGGGGGCTGTGATGGTGGTGATGGGGCTGCGGTGGTGGCGATGGGGCTATGGAGGTGGTGATAAGGACTACGGTCGTGTTGATGGGGACTACGGTGGTGGTGATAGGGACTACGATGGTGGTGATGGGTGGCTGCGAAGGTTGTGACGGGTGGCTGTCATGGTGGTGATGGGGACTGTGGTGGTGGTGGTGATGAGGGTTGTGAAGGTGATGATGGGCAGTTGTCATGGTGGTGATGAGGGGTAATTTAGTCTTTTTAACAATAATTTTAACTGGAAAACTAATGGTGTTAGTCATCTGGACTCAAATGAAAATAAAAATAAAACGACAAAGACTCAAATAGAAATAAAATGAAACATCAGGGGGCGGATGACAATTTTAAGACTGCAGGGATGCAAGTAGTTAAAATGCGCAAACATTAGGGATGCAAATGGTAATTTACTCTAATCTGTTTAAAGCTTGAATTATTTAGTTTATTTAATTGGGTCGCATATCTTTATTTACTTATGTTATGAAGTTTTATTTGGTAAGGATTCATTTAGGAGAACTATTTTTTTATTAGATTTGGATATCTGGGTGTTGATACATTGTTTTTAGTATAAAGAGAGTTGTAGGGATTAATAAAATGTGTAATTTTCAATCCTTCATAAAGAGATAGAGTCGTGACAGTTAGTCACAAAACTCTGTTGTTCTTATGTGCTCGATCCAATAAAAGTCCAAAAAGATTCCATAGACAATTGGTTGGGGTTTTCAGCGATCAAGAGGATAATCATCTGAAACCATGAACTTCGATTTTGTATTTGTACGTATGGAACCATAAGGCGTGGGTATGTGAAATGTTACTTGTAAATACACAATGAGTCAATGACTAAAAGGCTTGTAGCCTAGTGTTACCAATGTTTCCCAAGTGGTTGAAGTTCTAGTGCTATGATATACATTGGTGTAGATTTATGAGTAGTTTTAATAGGCGTGTGAGTTAACCGTTGAAAAAAACACTACACTATGACTTGGTATAGTTATTGTGAAGTCCCCCTCCAAAATTCAAACATGATGCTTATGTATCCTTTTTGTGTTTGTGGTAATAAACATGTATAAAAATACTATCTTTCAACAGCACCAAAGATTCTTTTGTCTTTTTGTTCCATCCATGATATTTTATTCTTAAATTCACATCATTTAGACATAAACTGAATAAATTTTGGGCTCAAAGAACTTGGTTGTTCTATCAATATGATGTTCAAATTCTTGTATAGAATTTTAGTAGGTATCATCTCCCTTTGGGAATAATTTTGGCTTACATATATTAACTCACATTTTGTTATATTCCAGTTCGCAGGTTTCTAAATAGAAAAATTAACCCTTTAGAGGGTGTTTGGATGTGCTTTTGAAAATAGATTTGTGACACTAAATAACCTGAATAGATAAGGATCCACATAGCTAGTATTGGATTCTGGCTCGAATTGGTCTTGGTTGGAGTGTTGGGTTGTTCCTTGTCTTCCCGGGGCAAGAGTAAGGTTTTAAACGCTAAAAAAACTCGTTAGTAGAGGTCCAAAGACCGAAGCATCAAGGACCACCCTCTGATGGTCAAATCAACAAGTATCAACCATTGATCTAGTGTATGAGTATATAAGTATCAAGTGTGAGAATGTATGAGATAGATGCGAGTGTAGTGTATGAGCATGAGAAAGGTGAGAATTGTTGTTGTGAGGACTGAGGAGTGAGGATTGGGCTAACGCTAATGGGTCGAGTTGGTCTGGGCCATCAGATTGGGCCCAATATAAGGGTGCCCTCTCCATAGTCCATAATAGAACACTTGTACAAGATCATTGTTGTATCAAAATTGTACTGATTAGATAATCATATCTTTAAGCTTTCAACGAACTTTTGTTTTTTACAAATTCATTTTAATAAACTGTATAAATAAATTTACTTATTACTTTAGTTATGAGAAGTAAGGGATTTATATAAGAGCATTTCTTTCTCTTCCACTATAACTATCCAACACTAATACAATTGATTATGTGGTTTCCGTCTTCCATACTTAAAATTAGTTATTTATTGAATAAACCATATATATGTGAAATAAACCATATATTGTGTGTGTACAAAATTGAACCAGTGGTCCATGTTGGCGGTAATTTATAACCCGTTTCACAAGTCGATGAGGTTGGTTTAATATTCAAATTTAGTTTGTTCTATCTTATGATTAAGATAAATATGGTTTGTTATTCTAGATAAAGTTTCAAATCATATTAGGAGTTATAAACAGATAAGTATTAGCTAGATTATATAAACCCATGTTGGGATGTGTTGTAATTAAGTTTTTAAGTTAAGTTTTCTTGGTTATAATAAAAAGTCTGGGAAGTATCCAGGTAATCGAAGTGTTGTTATTTCCATGCTCTTAAGTTCACCCAAGGTTGAGTTTATGATCGTAACTTTAGGTGTGTATGGTTGTATAATGGTTGAGAGAAGCGTAGCTCGTGCGTATCTACTTATGCATTGTATATTTGGTTGTAAACTAGCCTTCATAACCCAACTTTTGATATAGATTTACTCCTAGGAAAATATGTTCAAGCTGAAGCAATGGATGTAGATGATTTAGTTGAGAAACTCAAGCTCATATTAAATAGAAGTATAGCTTCCCAACATGCATTTAGTCGATAATTAAAAAAAATTTATCACTAGTACGTGCTGGTGTTTTCTTTTATCATTGTTGTAGTTTCTTAAACTTTAAGTTTTAATTCCTTATTCTAGACTGACCACAATAATCAATCATTATTATTATTATTATTGTTATTATTATTTTTATTCATATTATTATTATTGTATATTAAATGAAGACATTTATGTTGATGGAGTAGGATAAGGTTTTAGTTTCCATCAGGTAAAAAGAAGAACCGAATAATGGAATGAGGGAAGTAAGATGGGACACAAAGCTACCAAGTAAGTGTCACAAGCAATTGACAAGTCTTATTGTAGCCATTTGCACCAACAAACCCACCAGATATAGAGAGAGCAGATGTTACCTTTTGCAGCTCAAGTGGCTTACTTAGTACACACAAGTTTTTTAATTTATGAGTGCGTTTATTCTACAAAGTGTATTTTTGCTACAAAGTGTGAGAAGACACAATGAGTCTAAAACAGTCACAAAAAAATTATATCTCACAATCTAAATCGAATTTCAAAAAAATACTTCGGAGTTTCTGTTTCTCTCGTCGTACTTTTTCAGAAAAAAAAATAAAAATAAATTTCATTGTGTCTTTTATGACATGACACAATGACGTCATTGTGTCTTTCATAAATGACATAATAAAAAACGTTAATTTTTTTTTTTTTTCGTTAATTTTTTTCTTAGTGAGGACGGCTAGGGGAACAAAAGCTCGGAATTACTTTTTTGAAATTCAATTTAGATTGTGAGAAATAAATTTTTTTGTGACTTTTTGACTCATTGTGTTTTCTCACACTTTGTAGCAAAAACACACTTTGTATTTGAACTATTTTTAATTTATTATAATTTTTTCCTAATTTTATAGTAAAAGCATTTTAAATTGGTTTTAAAAAGCAAACAAATTAAAACACACACATTGTTGTAGCATTTTTTAAATTCTCTTTGCAAATACCTGAATTCTTATATAAAAATGAACGATAGTAACATTTTATTTATCTTTCACTCACAATCACTGAATCACTCACAATCGTTTTTTATAATATAAAAATATATTAATTAATAAATATATAGAGAACAGATTGTGAATACTAACGTATATATTTTACAAGAGTTACATCGGACATTCGGACTAGAAGAGGATGTTGCGTTGAGATTCTAAATGCACAAAGTATAGTGCAATCTGGTGTCACTAGCTTAATGATTCTTGAATTCTAATTGGTAAATATGAAGACGTGATTTTATTAAATAATAACTTTGACCATGTGAACCCTTTTCTTAAAATGATGTTGACATGTAATATAAAGGATGTTAAGATTAAATTTTACAGTATCAGTTTTTTATTAACTTATTATAATAAGCACATACTTTGTTAGTGATTAAATTATATAAATTAGTTTGTTGTATATAAGAAATAAAATAATGTAAAACCTTAGTAGCCATTGCTGATTTAAGTTGTACCACAAGCATTAGTAGTTGTAAATTAACACAAGGAAACAAGAATGTTTTCAAAGAACTTGCAGATGACTACAACAATCCAAAAGACAGCAACAGATCATAACCTCCAAAAACTAAAACATCTTACTCTACAACATGCTGTCAGCCATCGTCGGGAGCCGTTTAAAGAAACAAACGGCTCTCGACGGCAGCTTGTTACGAAACCGTGGCGGCCTAAGGAAATACAACCCCCAGACCGCCACAACCCAACGGATCGGCACCAGATAAAAACCAACAGCAGCTAAGAAACAAACCACCACAAACAAAAACGACGCCCTCGGGTCACGCCAGCTCAGCAAAGCCTGAAACCTTTCTCCTTGAGTCGCCATATCACCAACCACGGTCTGAATCCTCCCCGCCACGCTCCTTAGCCGGTCATACCTGATTCGTACCATGTCAGCACTTCTGCTGGTCGGGAACGAGTCAAACTCTTCATCTAGTTCATCCGGGTGAACGCCTTCGGCTTGTGACAGACGTGTGTCCATGTGTGGCGGGTACCTCGGGCGGAAACGGTATTTCCATAGGCCCGTGATGGCGAACCCGAGAAGAATCGAGGGTACGATCAGCTCGGGCATTAGTACCAAAAACATGAACGTGAAAACGAACATGCTCGAGTATATCGGTGCGTTCCAGCTCCGCATGCCCTCAACCACCCGGTTCATGAACACGAGCCAAGCCAACACGTTTGTGAGCCGGAAGAAGTTGGCTTTGCTCTTCCTCATGCTCCACATATGAGAGTCATGATCAAGCATGTACTCCACCACTTCCCGCCCCAACGATGGCTCGGCTCGGCTGAGCCGTGAAGCAACCACGTTCAAGGCTTGGTACCGTAAGCTGTCGAGCTGGTTAACCGACAAGGGCTGTACGTAGTGCATCTTCGGTAGTAACGGCATTGTGTACATATGAAGCATGTTGAGCATGTTAGCACAAGAGAATCTAACAGCCAAATGAAGCTCACCCATTTTCTTCATACCAGAAGGATGCAACATTAACAGTGGGTATGCATGGGTGTAGACCCGATCCGACTCGAGTGTCGACAACCGAATCCGAACTTTCCCGATCCGTGAGTCACGAGCCCCCGCCCCACCACCACCAGATGAACTTTTATCAACCCGTGAGTTGTCAAAAACCCCAACTGTTATAACCGTGCACGGGTCAAAAACTTCCCAAGTATACTGCTCGTTCCATTTCGGGGCCAAGCTATCCACAACGGTTCGAGTCCTGACCCATTTCTGCCCGTATTTCGCTACACAATACGCATCGGTCGACCCGCCTTTACCTTCTTTGATCTTCATTGGCATAAGATTAGAAGCCCCCAAAATACCCATTTCAAGAACACCAATATGAGGCTTCCATAACTGTTTAGCAGTTGGTCTAACATCACTACTATACATGGTAGCTTCATCAAGAACATGATACCCGCCATCGAGCGTGGCCCGAATATGAATCCGAGAGGCGAACCTCACAACCGCCTTCCCCTCATTCGGGTTACCCAAATGCCCATCAAGATTATACCACCTCGAAGCCACCTCCTTCGAGTCCAACCTCCTGGTAATAACCGAAACAGGCAACACAACTCGACCCACAACCTCCTCACGGTTCGGCCCAACCCGATCCTCAACCGACAACATAACATAATCCTCAAACGGCTCGGCCACGACAAACATCAAATCCTCATTCCAAAACGGGTTCGAGAGGCTCCGGTTCGCCATAGCCGGAGCCACTCGGGTTTTCAAAACCTGGTTCCCAACCTGGACCTTAACATTAAGCTCAGGATACCTCATCAAAGATGACCCCTTTTCACCCAAAACAACATCTTGTGCTTCAATCACTGAAACCCTTAAATACCATAGTTTCGGCGAAAGATATACCTTCGATTGGATCGAACAAAGCCCGTCCAGATGCACATTCGCAGCCTTCGAATGCCAAGCCTCCGAAAACGCCTCATCGGCTTGAGTCCCGAACCATATCGCCACCATAACCTCACCCCCTTTCGCCCTTTCACCGCGCTTATCGTCCATTCGATACCACTGTGGTGCTAGCTGACTATCGGGTGGCACCCGTTTCGGAACCTCGTTCAAGTCGAACCAAACCCGACCCAAAACATCATCTTTATCCCTCTCCTTAACAAAAATCTCCACCATTGATGACTGTATTGTATCCTTAGAAAAAGCAAACACTTGATCCCATTCAGCATTGTTCAACGCAACTCTCTTTGTTATCCCCCTGTAGTTCCCGAGCTTCACCTCCGCCACCACCTCTCCGCCACCGGCCACCGGAATATCCCGCCCTTTCACCACCCTGACATAAAGATACTGCATCTGCTCCACCAGGTCGTACGTCGCACTCGTTTTGTCTTTATTCAACAAACCCCCACCGAGATGGGGGTTTGTTTCCTTCAACGAGTACTCGTTCGACCCGGTGGAGAACAACCCCGCCCGCCCGCCCCCGCTACCAACCCCGCTCGGTACCGCAGCGGTCATGGCGGGGACGGGTGGGCCCGGGATGGAGGTGATCACAACCGGCTTCAGATCACCTCCTTTTCCCGGGCCGGGGTCGTTCGCCACCTGGTGGTTTAAGTGACTCATCTTCTTGTTCTCCGAACCACCATCATTTTGCTGAACCACAGTGTTGGTACTCTGCTGCTGAAACTTCTTGCCCTTTTTGTTCACCCCACCGGAAACCACCGTCCCTCCGCCACCACCACCACCGCCACCGCCACCACCGTCGTGTTTCACATGCTCTTTCACTGACAGATACAGCTTGAAGGTGATCTCCCCCCGCACGTGCGAAAAGAGGCTTCTTTTATCAAGCGTGTGAAGCTGTGGGTTAACCTCATCAACACCCTCACGACCAATGCTGGTGCCGGAGACTCGAACCTTACCCAAGAAGTTGCGACTACTGTTCGATCTCTTCTCGTTGAACACATTGACCTCAATGGTTCTGTACGGAAGATCAGCGACATCGTTCACGTGAAACACGAGCTTCTCGTTCCACACGGGGTTTAAATCTTTGTATTTGACTTGTGTCCGTTGTCGTTGACCTTCGAATTCGACTTCTACGAATGCAGATGATGAGCCTTCACCATCTTTGGGCATTAGGTTGTGGGCACCCAAGATTTCAACTACAAGCTTCTCTTTGGTCATTTGGGTGTTTGATAATTTGATTTGAAGTGTTTGTGTGGGTTTTTAGAGAGAGAAAGATGTTAAGAATGGTGGAAAATGGGGGTTTTGAAGTGTGTTGCAAAGGTGAAGTGAAGAGACAATGGAGTGGCTCAAGGAGAATATGAGGAGGGTGGAGAGAGATTTGAAAGCAACATGTCGTTCTCTCAGAGAGTGTGGGTATGGTGTATATAGAGATGTAGAGACAGAATGGCCGGCGTGTGTATATGTGTATACAATCGATTTGAAATATAAAAAAAAAAAAACAGAGAATTAACGAGGTGATTATTGCATTGTTTTGAATACCGTAACGGCCGGTTGGATTATGAACCGGCCTTTAATCCGGTCTGATTCGGTGTTAAAAACCGTTTTGATGTTGAACCGAATTGGTTATGCAGGAAGCTAGACCTGTCGAAACCGGGGTTGGATCGGAAACCGAATGGTCGACCTGGTTTTATATTTTTTTTTTTTAATTTCAGTATTTTTTTATATATATTTATTAAAATACTTAAACATTCATCCGATTCTTATTCTCGGTACGATTGGTTGAATCAGTATTACCATCTGACAGGTAATGCGGTAATGCGTCTGGTTTACTATCTTGTTCGGTTCTAAAAATATTAGTTATACATGTACACTATCAATATTTTTGTTTGAGGTAATTGACGTTTTTTTATGTATACATGTTTGTATAGTCAAGAGAGCACCATACAAAGATATTTGCACGGTTCAAAATGAGATAATCAAATGTGTAAATTATATCATCCATGTAGCGCATACGCAATTTAAATGTCACGTTTTAACAAAAAGTATAATATTATAGCCGTATCAAGAGTAGTAAATATTTGAGGTTATAGTATAATATATTGAAAAATATTAGTATTAATAGGTCAACAGAATAGCTAAATTCTCCCATTATACTCCTCAATCCTCATTGTCATTGTATTAATTTTAGCTGTTAAATTAGTATTTCAATTAATAGGTCAACAGAATAGCTAAATTATCCCTTTATACTCCTCATTGTCATTGTATTAATTTCAGCTGTTAAATAATATTAATAAAAGACATAAATTGGTTTTTATGTTTTTAAGCAAACAACGAAAACACGATTACCCTTCTAAAAGTTACTATTAAGATCCATGTAAGATTGAAACACGCATCAATTTGACAAGGATAAATACAACAATGATTCCATACACACACCGACACAAATATACAAATACATAGTGAGTTTTTTTTAAACATTAATATACAAATACAACAATGTGCCACTCGATGGTCACAAATCCAAAAATTCGTTAAAAAATATTATAAACTATAGAGAGAGCAAAGTCATATGTATGGAGATATTTCTGTTATGTATGGAGATATTTCTGCTTTGGCCAATGATCTTTTGGTCTAATGGTTCAAGAGGAAGATAGAAAGTTTTTGTTTCTTATGAAGGTCATGAGTTTAATCTTTGACATGTATATATTTATTAACTTGATGTTATTAACTTACTAACAACTAACTCGCAGTTCAAAAAAAAAGATATTTCGACCTAAAACAGTAAAAATGATCGAATGGATCGATAATCCTAATTGATTTTTAGTCATTATATTATAAAATTATTAAAAAAGTAAAATGGAGATATTAGAATGGATATGGGAGTATTTTAGTTGCAGAGGGGAAGATAGGCTGATGACGTCTGGAAACTATACAAGACAGGAAAGATTATTGGATTTTATTGGTTTACCCCACGCGCTCTCTTATTTGGTGTCATCTCACGCGCTCTCTTATTTGGTATTCAACACACGCGCTTACTTGCAGCTTTTTTCGTTAAAGTACAATCCTTTTAATGCAATATGGTACATTATTTAATGCGTTATACCTCATTCCTTCATTTTTAATTATTCTTTTAATGCTTCCATACAACTATAAACTCTTGTTTTTTTAGTTTTCTCATCCTTCAAAATAACCAACATTGTTTACTTTTTTTATTTTTTTAACAGCAAATTTATTTTACTTTTAAATTATAACTAATATATTTCATGTTTAGGACATATAATATATTACCTAATAGAATATTTACATTAGTTGAGGAAAATTGTGAATATGTGTTGACTATATTCAACTTACTCATAGATATTTCGTAATCATCATTAATAAGTACGGAATTGATTTGCATTATATAAGTATCCAAGAATAAGATACTATATATTTTGAAGGATGTATTATAATTCTTGATCATGGCAAAATAATAATATTTAGATTTCTATCTGGGGTCGTTTCCGATGTATTTGACCGTCGTTTATGTTAGGGTATCATTTTTAATATCTTTTTTTAATGTTATTATTATTACTTATTTACTATTAATGTCTTTTGAAAAAAGGATGAAATAACTATAATTATAAAATATTTAGAAAAGTTTTACATTAATTATTTCTTCATGAACACCATCAATAACCACAACTTGCAAGGTAATCATAAAACGAATCAAGACTCGTTTACTATTTGTAGACTCTTTTGACACTATTAATGATCTCAATGTGCAAGATAGGTATTTATAGATATTAAAAGTGAGTTTATTTCAATAAAATTTCTAATAAATGTTTATTATCTTTTTGTGAGTTTATAATCTTGAGGGACTGGTTTGTTCAAGTGCAAGAAGATGGAGCCTGACTTGTTCGTTTGCTAAGTTGGAGGACTAAAGTTGCACATCTCTAATTCTTGTTGCTTGTTTTTTGTTCGTACCGAAGACAACCCTAATAGTCGTATTCGTCCAATTAGGGTTTCTAGTCGTGTTTGTTCATCTTTTCATCTTAATCTTTCAAAGTGAATATGATTCCTTTGATTATGTTAATCTGTAGTGACTAGCATCTCATTAATGCTAGTCTAATTGTTCGATTAATGTTAGTAGTCGAGAGTTAAGAATTTTTATCATTTGATCTTATTGTTGCTTTCATCTTACAAATGTTTCATTTCATACCATTAGACATGAGAAAAGTTTAAAATATAGTAATTTTGTTTTTTTCTAAAAATACTATAAATTATTATATGAGCTTTGGGTCAAATATGTCAAACAGTTGAACTACACGTACAAACATCTATTTGGTCGGGTGCTAGTTGTTTATGATTGAATCTCAGATGCACTCTTATCATTTGGTAGATTCAAGTTATAGGTATTATAAGGGTGCTTATATTTACACGAACATCTAATTATAGGTATTACAAGGGTGCTAGTATTTATAACATGAGAGAGCAAAAATGAGTAAATGTGAGAGGGTAAAGAAAGAAAAATACAAGTGTGCATGAGAATTAAAAAGAACATATAGAAAAAAGTGTAAAAATAGATTTGACACAATGGATATATTGGTGTGGATTTATTTTAAGTGATGTTACAGTTAGTTAAAACCGAAACTAATTGTTGATTATGTTGACTCTAGCTACATAACATAATCATGGGTGAAACTATACGGGGTTTGCAGGTTCATTAATCATTCTATAACTTATGGTTTCAAATTTTACGGTTTATAGGTTTAATGAATATTTAATGTTTTAAAAAAATCAAAATTTCTATTAATAAAGGTATTCATAACGATTGGTTGTGGGCCAGGGCCTACCAGTAAAAATATGACTCTTATCTAAAAGGTGTTAGTAGTGAAATGGATTCAATCTTAAAATACAGGTGTTTAAATTCGGATATTCGAAAATTTTGGTCAGTGAATTTCATTATTCGAATTTAAATCTGAAATTTCAGATTCGGATTTGGATATCCGTTCAGATATCCGAATTAAAAAATTGTATTATTTAATAAAATTTATAAAAATGTGATAATTTTTATTGAAATTTTTTTCGGATATCCGAATTTTTTATTAAAATATCTGAAAATATCCGAAATATTTGATTAATATTTAATATTTTTAAATTTTTATAAAAATATTTTGGATATTTCGGATATCCGAAATATCAGAAAATTCTTAAAATCACTACCCCAATCCGAATTAGAAATTTCGGAATCCAAAGTTTGAATTTTCAGATATTTCGAATTCGGTTTCGGATTCGGATATTTTTTAACACCCCTGTGTTAAAGTATGGTATGCTTGAATTAGATTGGAGTTGTTCAAAAAATAAATAAAACAATAAAAATAATAAAGGTATTAAATGTCGTCGTCATCACATAGCTTAGTCGTAATAGATTTATAATTTAATTGTTTATAAATTTTGTTATTATAAATAGTTAAAAGTTTTTTAACAACCGGTTAGATGTTAATTGTTGGTATCATTAAGTTAGTAATTATTTGTTAACGTCAAAATTTGAATCTTAGACATTCAAAAGAGACAAAAACTTCCACCTACTCCTTGACCATTGACAAATCGATCAAGGCTTTAAAAAGCTATTATAAAAAATATTCTTGATTCTATCATTTCACATTAGATTCAATTTATATGAATATGCTTTTAGATAGTTAAAGGTTAAATGTCCCATGAACCGGGTATTTATCAGCTTTAGTTATTTTATCTGTGTAATTAAACATACCCTCTTTATCTATTAAACATACCTTATGTGAGAGAGAAATTGAATATTTAATTAGTGCGTGCTAATTAAGTCAGTGAGGGAGAGGGTGTTTAACATCACCTTTTTTTTTAAGTCGTACTTTGATAGACATTATTATTAGCTTTTCATGTTTACATATTTGAGATTTTGAGGTATTATTTTGTCCCTAGTGATTAATCATATTATACTTATTAAGTTTTAGGTTTGTGAGAGAGATGGTATGTTTAAAATCAACCTTTTTTTATTAATCGAACTATGATAGACGTGATTATTAGCTTCTCATGTTTACATATTAAAGGTATTATTTCGTCCGTAGTTGATTCATCATTGATTCATCATATTATATTTATTAAAATCTAGATCTTAAGTTTCTTTAGATTTTAAGACCGCCGTGGTATTGAAAATAATATATTCTTTTAAATATGAAAGCAAATATTTCGGATTATTGGAAATTAAGTTAAGAATGTAAACCTTTATAGTTTGTTAACTCAATAGTGAATAATTGATAATTTCAAGAATCGGGTCAAAGAACATTTAAATCTTTCTTAAAAAGGCAATTGGTATTGAATACTATCTAAACCATAGGATGGTAATATGTAATATATGGTAACTCTGACAACGTATCAATATTCTAGTGCTTAGTTAATCTAAATACGTGATTTACATCGTTATTATAATGGAACAAGTTTACTTTGTTATGTTTTGTTTCATATGTATTTGGAGCTAAAATGAGAGGAATTTGGAACAATAGAAGCAAAACATGAAAGATAAAGGACTAGAAACATAAATATCAAAAGTTGTAGAAAAAGGAAGGTAAATTAGGGAGTCGGCTTATGATACGACGGGTATGGGCGTACCATACACTGGTGGGTATGGGTGATGTTTGATTTGACATATTTGCATTATAATTCAGAAACTTTGAGGATTAAAACGTAATGGGTCTATGATATGCCCAGGGTTGGCGTATCATATGCCTGGGGTGTAACAAGCTCCATATTTTATGGTGTTTTAAGCGTATCGAACACATTCAATTGTAATCGGAACTACAACTTCTCTTAGACAAAATTTGGCGAACTTGAGGTGATTTTTGGTGTCCAAAAGCTTCTTGGTAAGTGAGGCAATTGGTATGTTTAAATTAGGGTTTTGTGTTAAACAATTGATCCTTGAATGTAATTACAAGTTTTGTTTAATTTACAAAAATTCATTTATAAATAAAATTGTTTGCTTGATTATTAGTTTTCGGTTTCTTTGCATGGTTAACTCATTAAGATTGGTATGTAACTTGATATAGAAGAATTAATAACATTGTAACGAACGAATCTTAAAAGTTTGTTTTTTTACTATTGTTTCAGGCAAAAGTTGAAATCTTGAAACTATGTTTGTGCAAACTCTAGTTTAATATGTTAATTGTTAATCTTGTGGAACAAAAAACCCGAAAGTGATTAGTTTCTCATTAATTAGTATAAACGTTTTCAAAGTTTGTTGTTTGTTGCAATTGTGTTCTTCAAAATCGTTCAAAGTTCAATTTTTTTGTTTTAAAGTTATTTCGTAGCAGCTTAAGTCTACTTTAGATTAACACTTTCCATCAATTCTTTGCGAAAACGATTTTACTTACCCTTACATAACAAACGTAACTAAGACCGGTTAATTAATTTGTTTCTGATCGGGTCTCGACAACCATATCAACTTCTTATTTTTAAAAAAATATTTCATGTCATTATATAATGCGGAAGGTAGCCTAAAGTTGCATTGAATTAATTTCAAAAAATTACAATTACAAAATATTTAGTTTTTAGATCAAAACAACACTTGGAAAAACTAGCTATTGACACTTTGACATCTTTATATAAATCATTGAAGTAGGACACCACTAAATTTATGTTAAAGTTTAAAATGTCTAAAACAAATCTTGCTGTATAGGATACATGTGTTTTATAAAATAGTTTTTAAACTGTCCCATTTAAATAACTTCACCTAATTAATATGTTATTTAATTCACATAAGATTTTTTAATTTATTACATTAACTATTATCTTATTATAATACTTTAAGTTAATATTTATTATTTATATTTTTATAACTAAATACTATTTGAATTAAGTATTATCTTATTTTAATGCTTAAATATATATTTACTAAACATTTACATAATAGTAGTAGTAGTAATCGGTGTTTAAGGCAAGCCAAGTTAGATTGCGCTCTCTAAAAAGCCTCAATGACACCCTCCACATGCACGGACCAATCCATTGGTTACAATAAGAATCCAACTTCAAGATATCTTGGTTGTGTTCCATCCCTCACATCAAATCATCATCTATATCCTAACTATGGGTTTTACCTGATGCGACAAAATACCAAAAGTTTGTATTATTGGTTTATAACAATATGATTAAACATAACATACAAAGACTAGATCAAAAGATCAAGAAAACAAGATCTCAAGTGAACCCGACATGGATTATGTCAGGTTAGTGTAATCTATCCTTAATGGATTTTTGGCGTAATGTTTAAGTGTAGTTTAGAGGCATTCGTGCATAGACCTCACAAGGGCAGTGTAGCTTATGCTGGCAGGGGCATACAGTACGCCCTTTATAGCACCATTTCATTATTTTTCAACTTAAATGATGTGAATCCTAGGATCGTTCAGAAATTATCAGAATTGATTTGAACAAGTATTGATCGCGAAATTATCAATACTTGGTGTTTAATCTATTAATAATAATAAAGATCAATCAATCAAACAAATAAAATAAGAATAATCAAACCGAGAGAACTCAAGAACGTTGATTGAATGCTTTCTTGTTGCTATTGAGGTTGGTGATCTTGAATACAATGATTCAGATAATGATTCTTAATTATTGTTATCTCACCTCCCTCTTGATTTATGTTGTTGATCTCATATATATAGAGATCTAATTCTGTTCTATCGCTAGCTGTTTTGTTGCTATAATTAAGCTAATCAAACTTATCCAAATCCTCACCATGTTTATCGGCTTAGGAATTTGAGATTTACAACGAATATAATATGAATAAAGTTGTTGATGTGACGTGGAATATTTGCTTGAATAATATGTCTTCCATCGTCATTAATGTTGTTGTTGTTCTACCACGTTGACTCGTTGACTTGATGTTGACTTCTGAGTTAATTGGTCTTCAGCAGGAATTTACTCTTCCGCAGGTAGTCTGTCTTCCCCAGCAACTATTATACACTACTTGTTCTTGTGCTTACGCAGGAATCCCTCCAGCAGCTTCACTTCTTTTCTTGTTCAGCTGAAGTTGTTCTTTCGCGGGAGATCTACGGATGTACAATCTTCAGTTATGTTCCTGATAACATCTACGGAAGAACACTTTATTCATCCGTAGTTGTTCCAACACTTGGTCAATTTTCCAAATTGACACAGTTTAATGTTTCCTGCACATTCATACATACATTCTGAAATATATTATATAATAGATGAATATATATTATGAAGTGCAAAATAAATGTTATTTAGTTCATAAACACAATTATAATCAAATATATTCATTTTATATCATTAAGAACAATAATTACAATTATGATTACAAAAGTGATATATATCATCTAAACCTATACAAGAGATCTATCCCTAACAAATGATTTATTCAAGCGTAAATTATTCGATTAAACACTGCTTTCACCAATTAACCAGTTATAGTAGATAAATATGAGAGTTATTAAAAATGTTAACGGATTATCACAAATTAGTAATAACTCAACTAGCAATGTCGGTGGTTACTTCACCTTCAACTTTAACTCTGAAACTTGGACATAAGTTTTAACTTAAACCTTTAAAATTTTAAATTCTTAAATTTACCCCTTGTAATATATATAACATATGTTTTTAATCCGTAAATTTCTAGTTTGACTTAATTTAATAACTTTTATTTGTTAATCTTAAAAAAAAAACAATTTGTGGCTTGTGATAAATATATTTCTTTATGCCATAGTATATATTTAATAAAAATGAAGTTGTATAGAAAACATGATATTTTTTAGGTATCATAAGTTATATCGACTGACAGTTACGTACTTTCATATCTTTGTTTTATACACTTAAACAAATTCATATCATCGAATCAATTTGATAAATCTACAATATCACAAAGATTAGTTTCTACTTGTTATCATAACATTAAACATAAAGACCTTAAAAGCATTCACAACCTATTCTCCGTCTGTATCCATATAATTTAATCAAAAAACATATTTTTCTTTAAATTTAGCTTATTTATAAAAAAAAATTCACATCCCATTCTCTATCTTTATCTTTATCCTACTCACAAACACTTACTTTTATTATTTTCTCTCTTTTTTACACACTCATAACAATTTTATAGAGGATGAATAGTAAGCCTTTAAATATAAAGCTTAATTATAACATATTCTTTAAATTTAGTTGATGTAGAAAGAGATCGGGTGTGCGATGAAGGAGATCAAGTCACTTAGTTTTTTTGTGGGTGAAAAATAAGGCAATGTTTCATGATCTAAGATGGATGGAATGGTGTAATTTACCTTTGCAATATTTTGTTTTTGTAGTTCTTAAGGAGCATTAGTTGGTTTTTCTCTTTTGTATTTGGTGGTGGATAGTGGCTAGTGTCTTGCTAGTCCTATCTTTTTAATAAAAATAGCTGTTAAAAAAAGATAAATACTTTAAATTTTATATATAGAAATGTATATAGAGATAGGGTTGTAAGTACTTTAACTATCTAAAAACATTCATAATCCGTTTCTTAAATTAATGTCAGTGTATTCCTTATATTATATGGTATGGTTATAAGTGGTTGTGGGTGAAGAATAGAGAAAATTACTATTCAATATGTTGAGAATCACTGTTTCAAACCACTATAATGTTTTTAATATATTTTAAGTGGTTGTGAGTGGAGTAGAGTGAAAAAGTAACGATAAATATATAACAATATTAGTTAGTTGAAAAGAACAGAAAAAAAATATTAATTTTTAATATAATTATATGAATAAAAATATAGCATAATTTATGAATACTGTAAGGATAAAAGGTACACTCATATCATTAATGTTAATGTGTGGCTAGTCTATTTCGTAAAGATTTTGCTTATCAGAGAAAATATTTTAATAAAGTAACTTGATTTATCGTAAAAATAGAATAGATTTGATGTTAAAAAAAAACTCATATCACCAACCAATGAAAACAATTCATAGGTGTTTGACCATTTTGAACATATGATGTGAAGCACACGCGCATGAAGGTCTAGTGGGGGGATAATTTGGGATACAGAGGCGCGTGACAGACAAAAAAATAATACTTATTAGAATCTTTTGGTCCAAAAGAAAATATATCGAAGTCCGAGGTTTGTAAGGTAGCTGCTGCTAAGCTTAACTAGTTTCGGGAATGTTGGGAAATCGCACTCCCGAGGCGCGTGTTTCACGCTTCCATGCACACCCACACCATCTCATTTTAACTTCTTTTCCGCTAAAAACATTTATTTTTAATCATATATTATAGAGTTAATTATCGATGGTTGCGTGGAGAGCTAGGTTCAATTGGAATTCGGAGGGTAATGGGCGTGTAACGTAACCGGTGGAGAGAGAAGGGGAACTGAGTATTATACAAATGTCAGAAGAAACCCTAGTTTAAATCGTACAACCTCTTGTTATATTTTATATGACGCGAGTTTGGCATGTCTCATCTCTGACAAGCGAGCGCATCCTCTGGTTTCTTGCTTACAAGGCAGTCGGTCCTTGACTGCTTAGTGTGTCTGGCAAATCTCTCTTTATTTGAGAATTTAAGTTGTGAAATTCATCTTGAGGTTATGGTTTCTAGTCACGTCTATGACGGATTAATATATATTAGTTATGATGTAGAATTAATAGTAGATTTAGATGAGTGTGTGAGTTTGAAAAAATTACTGATGGTATTATGTGCACAATTTACACCTATAATTCTCAACTCTCTAAAGTTATATGTGCAAATTCTTATTATTAACTGAGTGAGAACACAATTGTTCACTGGCTTGACCGAACATTTAAGGATATCGAATGACTTGTTACTTTATAACAAAAAAAAGGAAACGAACTTTTGTTTGACGGTTCATAAACAGTTTAGTGAACAATCGGTTGGTTTACATACTCAACCAATTCCATATATTAAATGAGATTTTAATTTATGTTGGAAGAGGTTAAGGCTTAAAAAGTTGTTATGATTAAGTTATGATTTGTGTATCATTAAGCTTTTGGTGACTTGATGGTCCTATGTTTTGATTTTTAAATTGCTTTTGGGAGCACAACATACAGATAATTATGATTGCGTGAGGTAGAGAATAAGTATTGCATATTAAGAACCATTTATCATTATTTGAGTGATGGTGTTTAAACTGTTTTTGTGATTGTTATTAACAAGATTGTTTTTTTCATTCTAGATTTTTATATTTATTGAAGTTGAACTGTTTGCTTTTGTTTCCTTGATTGCTAAGAATTATAAGATTCATTTCTACATTACTCATGTTCATATTTGTTGCGTAGGATTTGATGTTTGTGGTTTTTTTGAGTTGGAGAGAGAGCATGCTCTACATGTTATAATGAACTATTGTCACCTAGCTTTTACAGGACAGAGAGTTCGTTTTATTTACGACTTTTGTTTTTAAGCTATAGCTCTGTCGTGTAGCACACTAATTTGAAAATAATTGTAATCTAATGGCTTTATGAGCAATTTCATCATGCATGTATGCATGAATAACTCAAGTTTATTTATCCAAAATGAGCCTTTTGTATCCATTGGCTCATGGTTAGGAAGTGTGAGTGGTTTTGAGTTTGAATTGTTTAATTTCAATCTTAATCAATTTGTTTCAAAAACCTCTAAATGAAGGGCCTCTTCATGTTAATTTGTGCAATCAGTTCACTATAATGTCATTTCGAGTTAATTCTGATCTTAATCACCACTTTAATCAAGATTCACAATTCATACAATTAAGCTTTGATTTCCCCCAACTTATTTTTAACCATGACTTCAATTATTTATGTTCATAATGTAAAATCTCATAAAAAATATATTTTTGTTCAAATTTGTCAAAACACACCAAGAACTCACATACTTATCATCTTAATTAAGATAGATTATTAAAATTAAACATAACTAACATGTTCTAATAATTATATGAGATCTTTATAAGAAATTAGGTTCATGTATGTATAAACTAATAACTTGGATCAAAAACCCATTTAATCTTTCTAAACTCTGAGACAAAGTTTCATGTATTCTTACTAAACGAACAAGTCTTGCTTTAAACACCCGTGGATGGTATAAAAAAGCTTACACTAGTGTTTGAGCCATCAATTTCACAAATGCATAGTGAAATAGTGTGGTGCTTGTATATTTCCTCCTAAATCGGTCATCGGCTTTTGTATGTTTAATTCGATTCAAAACAAATTCAATGATACGAAATGACATGATAACTTAATTGTAACTACTCAAAACAAAAATCCAATCAACCTCTTGTTGTTGTCCCCTTAAAAGTAACTGTTTACCGACCCATCAACTAATAATGTGCCCCGTACGGTTTTGCCAATGTGACAATCCACATAGGCATGTTAGTAGTCAAGCCTATGTGCTTTGGCAACGTATATTGTGAAACTCTTTGGTAATAATCTAACCATAGTATACATCCAACAAAAATCAAACCTTAACTATGTCATTGTTTCTCCGCTCAATTCTTCATATCGAAATGTTCTCTAGGAAGGTGCGACGATAGGGATGTTATTAGTCATTCGAACCCTAGAAGTGTATGAACCTGCTCATCTAGATATGATTATTGGAAACATATATTAGAGTGGAATGGGTATTCAATACTCGTTTGGTAGTCACACAACAATTGCAATAATTACTAATTATAAATACATGGATTTATTTGGAAACATTTTGTAATGTAAATCTGGAATAGATCATTCTGATTTGGAGAGAGTAAAGATGTATGAGATTGTCTTTAATAGGATATTATGTTGATAAGGTGTACCCTTCTATTTAAAAGGTTCATAGTTTAAATACTACAAAAGTGTATGTATAAGAGATTAATAATAGTAAATTAAAAGTGTTTGTGCAACCCTTGTCGTCACATTTTACATATTTACCAAAACCATAAATACGTAAAGCGGTAGAAACTTAGCAGAGATTTTACACGGAGACATACCACATGATCATGGTTTGTATAACTAGCTTCATAAGGTGAGTAGAAAACCAAATAATTAACAGAACTAATTGAGAAATAAATGATTTTGACGTTATAGTTTGTTTCTATAACTTAATTTTGTGGTTCAGTTATAGCTATATACATACAAATAACCAAACAGACATGCAATTATAGTTATGACTTATTAGAATCTATAACCAAAATATCACGTATTGACTATAAACCATTACTAAACAATCCACCAACCAAAACTTAGCTTCATTGTACCAAGGTGTAGTGATGTTTCTTTCAGGGGCAAAGCCTATTGAGGGCCGGGAGAGGCCCCCGCCACCTGTCAACAATGTTAATTTTTGACCTGCTAGTGTAAATTTTCGCTCCGGTAGTGTAAATTTTTTCATATATATAGAGTTCGCCCCCATCCCTCTAAAATAGTTACTTTCATCCCCGCCTCATATAGTGTGGTTCAAGTTCCACCACTGGTTACTCTTAAGACTTAAATCGTTAGTGTTTAAGTCCCGTCGTGAACATATGATGTAGTTTTAGAGTATATTACCATGTGTGTGCCGTTTAATAAAAATCCAACAATGCTCATCTCAAACCTTATGTAAGTCTCTACGTTGATGACTAAAATGTCTTACTAAAAGATGTATGAAGATAATATATGTTTAGCTTTTACATATTTAGATTTCTTTTTCTTTTTTTGTTTCATCACATCCTTATTTCATTCCCTTTAATAAGAGGTAATCTCTCATTCTTTTCTTCTCAATTGAGAAAGTTAAAGTTTTATTCTAATTTTTAAGGTCCCCGTATTTCTAAATGTTACACGACTTTCTCTTGTAAACAAATAGGTTGATACAAAAAATATTAAAAAATAATAATAAATAACACTAAAAGATTTAAATCCAAATATCTAATAAGGAAAACGAAATCCAAGAGTTTATTCACCTCTGAGTCTTTGACCACCCTTTGGCATTTACTATTTTAACCGTTAGTATGCGTGTGCTCCTAGTATCCTATGAAAAATTTGGCAATATTCATTTCAAAGAAAATGAAATAACTATCGGTTAGTGGTAAAAGTGTACGTCTTTTATTCTTAAAGTGATAAATTTAAGTCTTACTTAAAACATATGAAGTAGATTTATTTTGAAGTCCTTAAAAAATTAAAAAAAAATGAAAGAACATATTAGCTTAATTATATAGTATTATAGTTAAAAGAGCTAGGATTATTGACTCAACACCAAGGTCTTTACAACGAGATACGTTTCCATTTGATCTCAACGCCAATGACTAGTAAAAGAAGTGATCCCTAGACCGCAAAGGAGTTCCTTTGAAGCAATTTGTTATAAGTCTTTGTTACGTCTAATAAACCTATTGTTAACATCAAACTCAAAATTGATAATTTCAGAACGCTCAATAATTATATTCATTTAATGAAAATAATATTAACAACATATATATATATATATATATATATATATATATATATATATATATATATATATATATATATATATATATATATATATATATATATATATATATATATTGTGTGTGTGTGTGAGAGATTCTGGTGACTTCCCGCCAAAAATAACCGGCCGATTTGGGTAACAGACACACCGTTTGTCCGCAGTGAAGTGTTGTGTCAGATTCTCACCACATTGCTGCCATACACCTTCTTTAGTACCAACGTGCTCCATAAAACAATATCTTTTTTTTCTCAATGTGCGATATTTTTATAGGATAAGTGTTATATTAATTGGGTCAACTTATCCGTGTTTCAACCGGAACGGTACCCTCAACCCATTCAGGAGGAAACTTATTGCTGAAAAATTCACTGGCTCAACTCTGAGCATATTACTTAAAGTAAGACTTGAACCCATGACCTATTTTAATATATATCATTACGTATCCTACTTTAACCAGTTAGACTAAGGATTGTAAGTCCATCAAAACAATATCTAAACCTCAAAAATATCATTGACTTCTTTCTTTAATCAATTGTTATATCACTTTCAGTTTGGATCAAAACTAATAAAATCTTTAACTATTAACGGGGATAGTAGGCTATGGTTTACAAGTTTAGCAATAATAGTGATTGATTACACAAATTGGTTTGTGTTTAATTTTTAGGAGTGTAACTTGATTTGTCAGTATTCAACAATACCAAAGTATTCAATTATGTGTTGCACATTTGATCTTGACGTTATCTGACGTTTAAGTTTTTATTAAAAAATAACATTTGTTAAAAAATAACAGGAATTATAATGTCTGTTAATATCAAGTATAAATAAAAAAGATTATGAATGAGTGAATAGTTAAGATTAAAAAATGAATATAATTTTCAAAATCTTATTACTAAAGCCCTACTTTTACTTTACTAAAACAATGGAGACATTATAATACTCTTTATCTTTGTAATATAAGAATAATATAAAATAAACAACTTCATCTCTTTTTTATAATTTCTCTTATGCATAAATTATTAGAATTGCATATATGGTTTGAATAATGAATTTTTATATTTACCAATTCATTATTCAATTGAATAGAGATAGAAAGCATATTTTAATTAAATAGAGCGAAAGATAAAAAAATTAGAATGTGAGAAAATTTTAAAAGATAAATGGAAGTTAAGAATAATGATAAAGTTTAGTTATTATAAAGATAAATATAGAAACTTTATTACGATGGCTCTAAGAAGTTCGTCGGTATAGTATATCTAATTTTAGAACGAATAGTCAATAAGTTTATTTTAATTTTGTAATATATATAGATTTCTCGCTACGTTTCAAATAAAAATTACTAATACCAACCCGCCACAAAACTCAAGAGAAACCACTAGTAGTAGACTCGTGCTTCGTCGCGACTCGTTTTTGAACGCATATGAGAATGTTATAATTATAGTTTTTGAGGTTCTTCTGGTTTTGCTGAGTTCAATGAAATAGACATTCGATTTTTTGTGGACAACATATGTTTTAGCAATTTGTTATTATACCGTAATCATATTGTTACTGAACATATGATATTTAATAAGTCGTGAATATCAATTAAAATAATACTTTAAAAACGTTCGAATAAAACTATAATCAAATGACAAAATTTGTATTATGATTACAGACTCATTACTATTAAATTGTTACAGATACAATAACATAACACAAACACATTATTAAATTTAATTAATAAAATACACTATGTTATAGTTGTTGTTATTATTACAATAATAATTATTATTAACTTTATAATAATAATAATAATAATAATAATAAGTATTATCACTATTAATATGATTAAATTTACTCTTATTGTAATTATCCTTAAAAGCATATTAAATAATATGTCATTAAATTATAAAATTTAGTCATAATTATCAAAATTATTAAATATTAAAAATGCCTATAGTCATTAAATTATCAAAATTATTAAATAATAGGTCGTGAAATGTTTAATTTTTTCTCAAATAGATGAATTATAAGATAGTATAGATATAGTGGGTGTCACCGAGGCTCTTTGCGACATTACGAATACCATCTAAATATTTATTTACTTTTGTGAAGTTGTTTAAGCTTTTAAGATATTAAAACAACTTTACCAGGGTTAATATCATGAAAAATATAAATATTCTTCATTACTTTTTATGAAATAACCGTTCAAGCTAATTTTGTTATATTAAACTTTCTCAACCTAGAACTAAAATAAAATTAGGTTAACTATCAAATTGGTCAAGTTTTTGAAAGAAAAATACTCTATGCTTTTGAGAATTTAAGAGTTAAAAGGTCATATTCTAAAAAGGAGAATCAAAAGTAAGCATTTTAGAAAATTTTAGACTTTTGCATACAAAATTAGTTTGAGGAGTGAATTTTAATTATTTGTTAGTGTGTTTTATATATTATGTGCATGCCTAAATTAAGCTGAGAAAATTTGTAATAAAAATAAGAAAGAGTATTGGTTTTTTGTTATATATATAGACACACAAACACACTTTTTGTTTACATTACATCACATAAAAACAAGCCATTATATTATAAAATGACTGAAACATCATAAAGTGTTGAAACTCTAAACATACATTCCAACTCTAAACATCCCAATAAGTTTTTGACAAAAAGTATTCCAATTAATGATCTAAATTTTGATCTTGTGAAACATATTGTAACTCTAAAGATCTTGATGCCAGACGAGGAGTAATTTAATCAAATTTTTATGTATTTTTTAAATTTAGTTTTATGTATTATTTTATATTTATTTTTATGTAATTTTTTATTGTTATGAGTTTAATGAATTTAGTTTTAATTTATTTTTCAATATATATTTTGGTTTTAATTATAAAAAAAGGATTATGGTAGCAGTGCTCATAGCCTCATAGTGATTTTGGTAATTTATGGTACTTTGGGTATAAATCATAAAATGAGATGGATGTGTGTGATTGGTTGAACGAATGAGAATACTTGGTTACTTAGTTACTTAAGGTGTTGCTCCTAATGCTCTAACTTATAACAATCAATAAAATAACTTTACCAACAATTTACATTATGTTAAAAAATTAATACGCCTTTACAATAAACCATATATATTCACACATCTTTTTCATATTCGCATTACTTCAAAATAACATATAATTTTTTTAAATTTCAACGTAATTTTAACAATATCTTTTAATAATATCACAAGTCTATACTTTACAGTTTACAATTTAAACAACCGATGACGGCCCATTCCAACTTTAACAGTGAGTTTAGCCCAAGAAAATTTATGTAGCAAATTTGGGCCTCATGTTTGGGCTTGAAAGGGCCCATGGTTTTTTGGCTCCAAATTTTGGTTTCAAAATTCACTCTACGGGTGGTGTTTTAACCGAACCCGAACCTGAACCCGACTAAAAAAAAACTAGATCTACCGAACCCGAATAACATTTAAACCCGAACCGAGATGCATGTTTGGTTTGGTAATCGAGGTAAATATATTATAGCCGGGTTAACCCAAATAACCCGATTAAATTGCTAGTGTGAATTTTTCCTGAATATATATTTTTTGTTTAGTTTTCTTTTATATTTATTGATTTGAAAATGATAGGGGTGCATATCTATTAAACAAGTCTTTCTTAAGGTTTTCTTAGTATTGTTATATGTGCAACCCTAAGAATCAAATGTAAAAACCACGTGCATAACTCAAGTTTTTTTTTCTCCTTGAGATTTACAGGTATGAATAAATTTATTAATCCATAAACTACTAAAGAACAACTCATTAAAAGCTCATATGATCTATATTAAAACGAGGTTGACTCAACCTCAAGCTTAAAACATAGATCATTTAAGGATTGACCTTCACTTCAAGTTTCTGACTACATAATATGCATTAGGTTATATATAAATACAGGTATATAGGGAGAGAGTAATCCGATAACTAGTTTTAATTTTAAAGCTTGAGAACTAATCTTATTTTATTTTTAAAAGTCTATAACTTTTTCATATGATATTCTTTAAAAAAAAAAATAATATCAAAATTTATTTTTATATTTAATCTGAGTATAATATTCTTATATCTACTATTATATAATACAAAACTCATGGGTAGATTGATAATTTTCTATTTTTATAAGACGCCAATAACAAATATTCAAACATATGTTACAAGTGTTTTATACAAGTGTTCTTAAATTGTTCTCATTCAATAAACTTATTCTAATTAATACATGAGTTAATGCATATGACTAAATTCACTATATTAAGTATTACTTTATTTATAATAATTTAAGTTAACATTATATTTATAATTTTAATTTATATTTTTACTATTTAAATTAAGTATTATATTATTAACTAAATACTATTTACCAAATATTTACATCGTTATAATAATAATAATAATAATAATAATAATAATAATAATAATAATAATAATAATAATAATAATAATAATAATAATAATAATAATAATAATAATAATAATAATAATAATAATAATAATAATAAGAAGAAGTATTTAAGGCTGGTCGGAAAAAATACTCAGTAGTACCCGCGCATCACGCGAGCCAATTCATTATACATAATATATAAAAAGCAATAATAAATATCTATATTATCTATACTATTTATAAAACATTTTAGGATGTCAAAATAATAATTTTATTTTGACCTTAAGACATCTATAGGGTTATTATGGTAATATTATGATGGATTTAAATTTAATTTTTTTAATCCATATGAATTAATTGAATTTACTAATAATAACAAGAGTAAACTTCACTTTTGCTTTCTGTCGTTTGGTCGAAATAACGGTTTTCCTCCAAGCGTTTCAAAATCACGATTTTACGCCATGTGGTTTGAAATTAATATCAATTTACTCCAAACCACTAACGACGTTAAGTTTTTCTATTAAATACAAAGGTATTTTGGTAATTTTTTATGTGAGGACTAATTTTGTAATTTATCTTTTTAGGAGGACTTAAACAAAATAAATATATTATCATCATATAACCATCTTATTCATCCATCATCATCAAATACCATCACCCATATCATCATCATCACCACTGCCCACCACAGCCCCACAACTACCTACAACATCATAACCACCAACCACCACCATCACCCCGGTTGTTCAAGTCGTCAATCTTGATTTGAATCATGGAAGTTGAGATGGGTGGCGGGTTCTCGAATCTTACCCACCGGTCCACCACCGCTGGCACCCCCACAGTCCCTTCGACACCACAGTCATCTTCATCATCCGCACCACTACCATCGCAACCCAAATCGATTCAGGGTTTTTATTGTTGGTTTTTTTAAACAAATTAATTCTGAGCAGATCGATGGTGGCAAGTGTGGAGATCTGAGGCAGATTGAAGAAGTTTATGGTGGGTTTTTGTTGTTGTGTTCTTTCTTGAACAGATCGACTTCTAAGGCGGATTTATGCTTCGATTAAGGTTTGATTTTGGTGACCGATGGTTATGGTTGTTAAAGATTGTTGGATTAGGGTTTAGATTTCAGATGTGATGGTGATGGTGGTGACAGATGGTGATGGTGGAGGTGGGTGTTGGTTGTGATTTTGGGCGGCGATGGTTTTGTGGTGGCAGTTTCTGGCGATTTTGGTCCGTGTTCTAGGGCCAGAAGGTGTGGGGGTGGCAGTGGTGTTGTGGTGAACGTGACAATGGTGGTCGTGGTGTTAGGGGGCAGTGGTTTGTGGTGGTGTTGTGGTGGCTGGTGGTGCTTGCGTTATGGTGATGGTGATAGTGGTGGTGGTGGTGGTGGTGGTCTGTCAAAGTGTGTTGGAGGATTTCTAAATAATATACAGAAAAAAGTTCATTTAATTTAATTTAATAAAGAAGTTTAAATAATTTATATTTTAATCCTTACAATTCAAATGACCAAAATATCATTATATTTAACAGAATAACATCATTAGTAGTTTGGAGTTAATTGAGATGAACTTCAAACCAAAGGGAGTAAAATCGTAATTTTGAAACGTTTGAAAGAAAACCATTATTTTGATCAAATCACGAAAGCAAAAGTAAAGTTTACTCTAATAACAATAATAATAATTATAATTATTATTATTATAGTAATAGTATTTAAATTAATTATAATAGTTATTTACAAAATAAAAACAATTTTAGTAATAAGTAATAATATGTAAATAATATACAAGTCATCAAACTAAAAGTATACAAGCTCTCAAAACTGTTTCAAAGTTCTAAATCTTATATCGTTTTTCTGTTATAATCATAAAAATATGATGGTTTATAAAATCTAAATTTACCTTTATGATGTGCTAAATTATATCAACGTTTCGACATGATCTTTTTTTTTTAAACAGAGTTGTCAATATAATTTTTATCCATATCTATAGATTGAATGCTAATATACAAGTAATCAAAATCAAGTGTTATAAATTTTAACAACTCGCGGCAAAGCGCGGGTTCACACACTAGTATTATGTATGTGTTGCATATATATAGTATATCAAACTATATATGTGCAGTACATAATATTATATTTATGATCTATCGTGATACTACATGTATGTAGTATTGACGTATATTTTTTATTTTTGATATAACAATATTATACTCAGATTAAAGACAAAAAACATTATGATTTAATGGTTTAATTTTAAAAATAAAATAATAATAACATATGAAAAAGTTATAGGATGTTTAAATTTAAATAAAAAGAGGAGTTTTGAAGATCTCAAATTAGAATTGGTTTTCAAGTGAACCTACCTTATATATTTGTCTAAAAATGGTTATACAGATAAATAAATTATAGAGTAAATTACCATTTGCATTCCTAACGCTTGCGCATATTAACTACTTGTTTCTCTGCAATTTTAAAATTGTCATCTGCCCCCTGACGTTTTATTTTATTTCCATTTGAGTATTTGTCGTTTTATTTTTATCTCTATTTGATTCTAGAGGACTAACATCATTAGTTTATCTGTTAAAATTATTGTTAAAAATACTAAACTACCCCTACACATTAAATAAAAACAAAATAACTTGTGATAATCATCTTCTTCACCAACACCCTATACTCTCTCTCCCCTCTCCATCACCACCACTACCACAACCTCCATCACTACCTCCACAACCTTCACCACCACCTCCATAACCCTTACCACCACCATCACAGTCCCATCACCACTATGACAACCACCCATCACAACCTTCACAACCACCTATCACCACCATCACAGCCCTATCACCACTTCCACAACCCCATCACCACATCCACATCCCCATACCATCACCGCAGCCACATATCAGTACCACCGCAACCACTTTCACCACCACTGCTACCCAACCTTCATCACCACCTCCATAACCCTCACCACCACCATCACAGTCCCATCACCACTATGCAACCACCCATAACAACTTTCATAACCACCTATCACCACCATCACAACCCTATCACCACTTCCACAGCCCCATCACCACCTCCACATCCCCATACCATCACCGCAGCCACATATCAGCACCACCGCAATCACTTTCACCACCATTACTACCCCCATCACCCATCACAACCTTCACACCCACCTATCACCACCATCGCGGCCCCTATCACCATCTCCACAGCCCTATCACCACCTCCACAACCCCCATCACCACCATCATAGCCACCTACCACCCACCATCACCACCGCAGCCACCCACCACCACAGCCACCCACCACCACTATCGCAACCACCCACCACCACCACCACCACCGCAGCCACCCATCACCACCTCCGCATCCCCCATCATAACCACCCATCAGCACCACCAAAACCCCTATCTCCACCACCATAGCCGCCCATCACTACTAGATCTATAATTTTTGTCAAAACACCCTTGGGCGCCACCGTGTTTCACCCTTCCACCACTTGGCATGCTTCTCTAGATTAGCGACTTCACATCTTGTTGGTTGTAGACTGTCAATCACACACACACATAGAAGAGAAGAGATAAGGCTAGTGGTGGTTCTTCTGGTCGTGGAAGTGGCAGTGGTGGTGCTATGGCGTCGGTGGTGCTGTGACAGAGGTGGTGCGGCGACGGCTGTGGTTGCGGTGGTAGTGGTGGTGGACTATAAAAATATAGAAAGGGAGAAGAGAGAGAGAGACAGAGAAAGAAGATAAAAGGGGTGGGGTTGTGGGTAGGGGTATTTTGAGTAATAAACAAGGGTTAATTCGTCATTTCATATAGAACTAATGAAAAAATCTAACGTCATCAGTGTGTTGGACTCTAATGGAAATAAAAATAAAACGTCAGGGGGTAGATGACAATTTTGAAACTGCAGGGATGCAAGTAGTTAATATGCACAAACGTCAGGAATGTAAATAGTAATTTACTCTAAATTATAATAAGGTAATAAAGAGCCAAATGTCATGACCCGCCAAAACGCAGATCGCAACACCCTAATTTTTATCAATTAGGGGCACTTGTGAAGCCAGCAAGGCTGCCCGGAAGACTTCGGAACAGCCCACACAGTTTTGCAGCAACATGGTAACATTGGAAGACTCTAGAACGTCCCGTGCAACTCTAGAAAACATTGCTCAAAGGGCTGCTATGAAGAATCAACTAGAGCAGCCCTGAAACATCTCAAAATACTCTAGAAAGGGCTACAAAAATAAGCCATGGAGCAACCTTGAATTATCATGAGGATTCTAGAGAAGTCCTTGTTAATATCTAGTCTTAGATATTTTGTATAAACAAATATAGATATAGATTAATCTAGAACCCACGAGAGTAGTATAAATAGGGTGGTGGTGCTTCATTTGCATACACCCATGTTCCTTGTAACTCAAAGCACTGTACTTGTGTTTCATAGTAATACAATCAATCTGCTTGTGTTGTAATCACACATCACAAGCCTTTCACTTGCGCACAACAAATCTAACGTTCCCTTACAAAGAGTTCTGCTGCATAAACCATCCATTTGAGATCAAGAAGGCAGACTTAGAACGGATCTAAGTGCCGCACGGGAGCTGAACAGATCAGTCCGTGACAGTGGTATCAGAGCCGCGTCGATTCATTGGGATGATATCCAATCCAGAAAAGGTTGTAGTTGCAAGCGTTGCCAAAGACGAGACCCATGGGCGGGAGGATACTCGTAAAGGTGACAAGAGGACTCGAAGCATGTCTAAAGACTTGGTTGCAGGCATGGACAAAAGAGTTGAAGATGTCGAGACAGCATTGTCCGAATTCAAAAATGAAATCGATGAATTCAAGGCTGAAGTCGATATCTTCAAAACACACACCTACGACTCTTTGCAACATATTGAGTCGTTAGGCAATGACTTCAATGAAATGAGAAGCAATCTCAAACTCACCCTCTCCTTAATAAAGAAGGAGATGGAAGAGGCATTCACAAGGGAGTAGGGTCAACTCAAAGCCAACTTTAAGAGAGAAATCAAATACTTGCAAACCGAACTAAGTGTTTGCAAGCATGCACTAGCAACTGGAGGTGACAACATAATCCATGCCTCTACAAAGGTAGACATCCCCAAACCATCACCTTTCGTTGGCAAACGAGAGGCGAGGGCTGTGGATGACTTTCTTTGGGAGATGGAGCAATACTTTAAGGCCATTGATATTGTCAATGACGCCAAGAAGATAAAGACGGTGACTCTTTACCTGAAGGAGACCGCAGCTTTATGGTGGCGATGAAAGCACATGGAAATTGATAAAGGTACGTCCACCATACAGACGTGGACTGATTTCATAAGAGAAATCAAGAAACAATTTTATCCGGAAAACGCTGAACACGAAGCAAAGATCCGGCTTCGTAATCTAAAGCAAAAGGGTAGCATCAAGGACTACGTCAAAGATTTCACTACCCTTGTGCTAGAAATTCCGGACTTGTCACCAAAGGACTCTCTCATATACTTCATTGATGGCTTACAAACATGGCCAAGAACCGAGCTTGAACGAAGAAATGTTCAAAACTTGTCTTCAGCCGTCATTGTTGCTGAAAGCTTGATCGACCATAATGAAAGGTGATCACAAAAACCCACCGTTACGAAGGATAACGAAGAAAAAGGTGGGGGAGCTAGACCCCACAATTATAACCAAAATCCAAATCGAAGAGAAGATAATCGACGACCACCAAAATATGGAAAGGAGGATCAAATAATCAAAGGATGTTTCCTTTGCGATGGACCGCACAATGCGCCGGATTGTCCGAAAAAGGCTAGACTAACAGCCTTGATCAAATCTGATGACGAACCATCAGAATCAGAGGAGTTTCTTCTAGGAACAATGCAACTTCAACTACTTAATACTTTAAGTATAGTTGAAGGCAAGCCTTTGGTGATGGCAAACCAATCAAACCCGACCACAATCAAAGACAACCCAAAGACAGGATCAAAGGATCTTCGGTTTGTAAACATGGAAATAAAGGGGCAGCTTGTGAAAGCGTAGGTTGACACCGGAGCAAGCCATATTTTCATCTCACCTGAAGAGGCTCGAAGACTTGGCTTAAGGATCACCACGCAAGAAGGATGGATCAAGGACGCCTCAGGGAATGCCAAACCAATAGAAGGAGCAGCATGGGGCGTAAAGACAAAGATCGGTATGTGGACAGGGAAGTTGCACTTCTCAGTCGTTCCACTAGACAACTATGATATCATACTGGGAATGGACTTCTTTCGAAAAGCAAAAGCCTGCCCAGTAACATTCTTAAACACCATGTACATCATCAAGGGAGATCAGGTGCACACAATTACCTTGGAGCCGGATACGAAACATCAAGGCAAAACCATCTCTATTTTGCAACTCATGAAGACAATTCATGGGGCATTGAGGCAACACGATGAGGATGTTGTGGCTTTAGGTGGGGGAGAATGTCACGAACCGCCAAAACGCAGATCGCAACACCCTAATTTTTATCAATTAGGGGCACTTGTGAAGCCAGCAAGGCTGCAAGGAAGACTCTGGAACATCCCACATAGTTCTGCAGCAACATGGAAGCATTGGAAGACTCTAGAACGTCCCGTGCAACTCTAAAAAATGTTGCTCAAAGGGCTGCTATGAAGAATCAACTAGAGCAGCCCTGAAACATCTCAAAATACTCTAGAAAGGGCTACAAAAATCAGCATGGAGCAACCTTGAATTATCATGAGGATTCTAGAGAGGTCCTTGTTAATATCTAGTCTTAGATATTTTGTATAAACAAATATAGATATAGATTAATCTAGAACTTAAGAGAGTAGTATAAATAGGGTGGTGGTGCTTCATTTGCATACACCCAAGTTTCTTGTAACTCAAAGCATTGTACTTGTGTTTCATAGTAATACAAGCAATCTACTTGTGTTGTAATCACACATCACAAGCCTTTCACTTGCGCACAACAAATCTAACGTTCCCTTACAAAGAGTTCCACTGCATAAACCATCCATTTAAGATCAAGAAGGCTGACTTATAACGGATCTAAGTGCCGCACGGGAGCTGAACAGATCAGTCTGTGACACAAAGCTGAGTTTGTAAAGTTACTCGCATATCCAACTCGAATTATGAAAGCTATCGAGCTTAAACCTAAGCTCTCTTACATTGGAAATGTTAAGCTCAAACTTAGTTGTATTTAAAGTTGACTCGACTCATTAATATTTCTTGTCTAAACTACTCTCATCAAATCACCAAATGATCACATATTATTCATCTGTCTTATATAAAAGATTATATGACGATTAACGTTAAGTGATGGTTGAGTCTTATGTATATCCTTCTCATCAATGCCTTAACTTGCTTTTAGAAAAAAGGACGAGACGAACGAATATATGTTATTGTCACCCTACCCCTGATAATGGTTTCTTCAAGTTGAGTACTTTTGATCTTCTATAATGTTTATTGATTCATTTGATTACCAGAGAACTTCCTCCAACATTTCTTTTGATGATTTGCAAACAAAGTTTCACATTTTTGTAGGTTTATAGTTCTATTGGTGATGCATATATGAAGAAAGCATATTTCAATGAATCCCATTTTTTTTGTTAGAGTTTAGTCTAAAACATTCATTGAGTCGATAGGCAGTTAATATGGTTAAATGTTCTCAATGTGATAGTAAGATTGGTTTTATTCCATGTGTTTTGTTTCTTAACAGTATAATATACATAGTTGTGCTCTTAAATGATCGTAGCAACAATACTAGAGGTGGTAATTTTAACCCCTTTACTTATGAATGGCTTGATTTGAATCACAAATTTCTCTAACAGGTCGAGAACATAAACTTTTAAAATAAGTTAGCCAGTTCGAAGTGTATTTTTAATGCATAAAATATTATAAATATTTTTACTAAACAATTAGATTGTTTTTGAAATAACGTAATTTTAATAATCTTACTTGATACGCTAAATAATTTTAAAATTCTTCAATTGGTGTTTAGACAAGTACCAAAAGTTACCTATGTTGACCCCTTTACTTAGCCTATCTAGTCTACCCATTTTGCGGGATCTATATATTTACATGTTAGTCCTATTGTTTAAATGCTAACGACTTCCATGTGTGGATATGTGAATCAAAAAGACCGGGTTCACAAACTGTGTAATTAAGGAGAAACTTGATTTTAATATTCTAACATGATATGAAAATATTTTGTAGGGAATTGTAAGGGAACTTATAAAAGTTGTAGTTATTGTAGTGGTAAAAACACTAGAAATGAGATGCGTGATTTTGGATAAAGTAGATAGAGGCGTAAGAAGACAAATCCACTATGATATCACAATTATTGTTTGTTCTTAACAAACATTCACCAACCCAAACTTATTTTGGGGGGCACATGATGCTATTAGTCAAGTAGAGGTGTATAAACCGTTTTTTTCTCCAAACCGATTCGGTTTTTAAACCGGATAGTTTTTTTTAATACGTACAAACAGGTCAAACCGGTTCGATTTCAAACCCGTTTTTCATCAAGTTCTCAAATCGCTTTGGACCGCTTTGCAAACAAGTTTTTTTAGAAAAACTAGTTTTTATCCCGGTTTAACCGGTTTTTATAAAATTGAAATCGGTTTCCAAACCGGTTTTTGGTGCCGGGTTACAAACCCATATACAAACTGTCGGTTCGGGTCGTGCTAGGAATTTTTCAAACCAGTTCGGTTTTTCCCCAAACCGATTTTTTTTGTACACCTCTACTGTCAGGTCATTTTTCCTTCTATTTCCTACATATAAATGAGAGATTTCGCATAAAAAGGTGATAAAAACACAGTTGATGATTATGTCAAGAAGAGATAATCGAACTGTACCAAAAGAGACCATAACATCATTTTAATAGAGACTTCTTTGTGTTTATTATGATGTCTTCGTTGCTTCTATTCATTAATGGCATATACGTACGCCATTTTTGAACTCAAACTCTTTATCCTTAACAATTTAACATCATATTGGCTTGGATCACAGCCATGAAACTTTCTCTTTGTTAACATGTTTTCCATAGTCTTTGTGAATTAGTCTTTGTGGTTGGAAAAAGATGGTTTTCGGTAGGCATGTAGATGGGTGATATAAAGACTATTAAAAACACGTAAACGGTAAATTTTCAAATGGTTGTGGTTCAAGCCAATACAATGTTACACGTCAAAACTTGAAAACCTATTCTAAAGAGTAATGAGATGATATTGGTTGTCTTTAAAACAAGAAAAACTTGACGATATTATAAGAAGCCATGAACGATCTCTTATGCAAGATAGAAGATTAGCATATCACCCTTGAGATACTTATCTATATGTTATATTTTACAAGATATTTTGTTTAAACTCTTGTTTAAATGCATATCTAAAGGAATGAATTATTTCTTTAAAATTATATTTTATTGGATAAATACAAACATATAACTTTTATATATGAATGTAAATGTTACTTCTAATTATTATATGATTAAAATAATACTAGTAGGTTATGCCTGCCTAATGTAGTAGCTCGAATTCAAATAATATTTATATATATATACCTAGATAAAGATATGTATGTCACAACAAAATATTCATAATTAAAAAAAAAAACTTTACGTCGGTAAGAAACACAAAAAAAATAAAGTAAATAAAATATACGAATAAAATTTATATCGAAACATGAATAAAGGTAAAAACGTCGTGATGGCATACTCAGAATTTAAGAAAGTTAGTGTAATAAAATAAGTTAAAATATATTATACTTTTTATATTAATGTAGATAAAAAAAAGAATATTTCAACAATATATTCATAATTTAAGAAATATATATATTTCAAAAGTTATAAGAGAAAAAACAAGCAAACTTGATTAAAATTATTTATGAACATCAAAATATCAAATATATACAAATACCTATTATAGGTTCCGTTTGAAGCTAGAAGTGTGTAATCTTTTTTAAAGTTTTCCTTACTTTATACAACTTTATATATACATGTGTGAGAACTAAAATAGACACATTCAATTCACTAGCACCAAAACGAACTTACTGTTAACCTGGTTCCATATCTCTCCTCATTTTTAGGATTGCTTCGATGCACTAATGCATGCTTATAGAAAAAGGAGTTAATTAGATAGATGGTCATATCATTTAAATAAAGTAACCGATTAAAGTGTTAAACATAAAAAGATAACAGATTTGATACGGACTATTAATTTTGTAACAAGTTTCAGGTGTTCATTATTCAAAATGTACTAAAAAAATTTGAAATTCAAACTTAACCGAATTTAATTTGATATTGAACTTCGAATAATCTAATCGGTTTTCGAATTAACTGAATTATCAAATTTGATTTTCAAATCGAATTCTAATTTATAATTACATTAACAATCACTAATTTTTTAAAGAGTATTCTTATAATTACATTAACAATCACTAATTTTTTCTTTACTTTCAATTAAATAATATACTTTTTTATACATTTAATATTATATTTTCTCTATTTTTCACTCGCAACTACTTTCAAAAATATTAAAAAATTTATAAGGGTTGAATAATAAATTTTTAAATTTAAGGGTGATTGTGAATTTAGATAAAACAAATAGAGTGGCTAGAAGACATGTCCACCATGATATCACCAATTATAGTTTCTTCTTAACAAACATTCACCAACCCAAACTTATTTAGGTAGGCCTAGGATGCTATCTGTCAAATCCTTTTTCCTATTACTTCCTGCATATAGAATGAGAGATTTTACACAAAGAGGTAATAAAAACACATTTGATGATTATGTCAAGAAGAGATAATCGAACTGTACCAAAAGAGACCATACCATCATTTTAATAGAGACTTCTTCGTGTTTATTTTGATGTCTTCTTTGCTTCTACTCATTAATGGTATATACGTACACCATTTTTGAACTAAAATTTTTTATCCTTAACGACTTAACCATATAACATCATATTGGCTTGGATCACAGCCATGAAACTTTCACTTTGTTAACATGTTTTCCATAGTCTTTGTGAATTTGTCTTTGTGGTTGAAAAAGATGATTTTCGATAGGCATGTAGATGGGTGATATAAAGACTATGAAAAACACGTAAACGGTAAATTTTCAAATGGCTGTGGTTCAAGCCAATACAATGTTACATGTCAAAACTTGAAAACCTATTCTAAAGAGTAATGGGATGAGATTGGTTCTCTTTAAAGTAAGCAAAACTTGACGATGTTAAAAGAAGCCAAGAACGATCTCTTATGCAATAATAAAGATTAGCAAATCACCATTGAGATACTTATCTATATGTTATTAGGTTATAACCAGGGTGTTACACGGGTTGACTAACAAAAATAATATATATATATATATATATATATATATATATATATATATATATATATATATATATATATATATATATATTAATGAAGAGTTGGAACTGTATATCGTTATTTTGATATAATATACGATTGAGATTATGTATTAAATAAGTATTTTGATTAGTTGATAAAACCTTTTTATAAATTTTAAAACTTAAGTTTTAAAATTTTATTGCTTAAAAATTTCATTTTTTATCAATATCTTATTGTTTAAAAAATCTGGCTAGATTTGTAAAGTAGAGTTTTTATATAAAACTTTTAGTTTTTTAAAAGATTGATTTTAAAACATTTCATAATTTAAAACAGTTTTGTTGTTTTACAAAAAATTCATAGTCTTAGAAAATTTGTTTTCAAACAAGTGCATTTATAATAAAAATACTTAGTTTTAACTGTCTTTTAAAATTTATTGATTCAAAAAAGACTTAATCTATACTAATAAATGATTACATATGATGATACATGTCATCACCAGATTTCACCTCACAAAAACTTTCACGTCTAAACTTCCTTTAACAAATTTTCCACAAATCATGCTATATTTCTTACTTGGAGTTTTTATTTTATTTAATTTTTTTTGAACGACAAGTGTGAAGTTTTTTTTTTTAACTACCTCAATCACCACCAACCATTTCTAGGGATTTTGTAACAAGTTTTTATATAATCGATTTAATATAAAAACGATAGAGTTTAAATATTTTTGTTTACATATTTGAATTATATATTTATAACTTTTAACCCGTGTAATACACGGGCTCATAACCTAGTATAATATAGATAGAGAAAGAAAAATATTTGAAATTAGTTTTTTTTTTTTACTTTTTAAATACAATAAATAGTTTTGGTGGGGAAATAAATAGGAGAGTGGATGTGTGAAGATCAAGAATTATTAGGATAGATATTTTACAAGATATTTTGTTTAATTCTTGTTTAAATGCATATCTAAAGCAATGAATTATTTCTTTAAAACTATATTTTATTAGATAAATACAAACATTTAACTTTTATATATGAATATAAATGTTACTTCTATTTATTATATGAATAAAATAATACTAGTAGGTTATGCCGGTCCAATGTAATAGCTCGAATTCAGATAAAATATATATTTAAACCTAGATAAAGATATGTATGTCGCAACAAAATATTTGTAATTAAAAAAAAAACTTTATGTCGTTGTAAAGATAAATGGCAAGAAACACAAAAACAAATTTAAAAAAGGCTAAGCGAATAATATATGGATGGAAACCTAGATAAAAGTAAATAAGTAGGGACGGTATACTCAAATATTATGAAAGTGAGCATAATAAAAGCAGTAAACATACATTACACTTTTATATTAACCTAACTAAAAATAAGCATATTGCAACTATATAACCAAATGATAAAAGATAAATATTTTTTTTGTTCTATCATCGAGTTAGAATATCTTTCAAGTTTGTAACTTGTTTCAGCTTTTAGCACATTATAATATTCTTAAGCATACTCTTTCCTCCGTCATTAAAATTAAAATCATTCTAATTGAAAACAAATTGATGTGTTACATAACTTATTTGTGAATTTGTGATTGAAGTTCACGTGAATGGTTGGAAAAAAAACTTACAAGGTGATATAAAAGAGCAAGGGTTTAATATGTTTGGATCAGTTAGAATTTAGGCTTATATAAATAGTAGTTCTAGGATTCATATTTTTATTTTGATATTTACAAATATCTATTACCAGTTCGGTTTAATCAGTTCAAAACTGAAGTGTAGTAGTTTTATTATTTCTTCTTACTTGACCCAACTTTATATGTTCTAACACACTCAATTCATTGCCACCAAAACTAATTCAGTATTAACCCAGTTCTATTATATCTCTTCATTTTTAAGGTTTTTCGAAAACCGATGCCCTAATTCACTTATAACAAAAAAGTGTTAATTACATAAATGGTTCTTATCCTTTGAATAAAGAGTTAATTACTAACAAAAATACATTACATGTTTGGTATTAACTTTCAATTTTGTAACAAATTTAGAATATATAAGCTAACTTTTATTAATTTTTTAAATGTTAAAGTAGGATGAAATTAAGGTAAAAAGCTAGACTTAATACCAGACTTGTTATAAACTTGAAAATTAATATCTAAACTTTTACTTTTTTTTTGCTCAGTACTCAAACCCGAGTTTTTCCCCAAAATGGATTTAGTTAGAAAAATATTTACCAAAATGGTGTAGTTTTAAAATTTTATTATTTCTCACTCCTACTCTCATTGGCTTCTTAAAAACATATTTAAACCATCTTTTTTAAATGTAAATTAAGCCATTTTAAACTTAAAATTAATGAATATAAACGCCGGGGATAAACAACTTGTGTATCCAATTTTTTTTAATTTTTTAATATATTTTTTTTACATTTGCATAGTTCTTAACTAGGATAGTCTAATTTTGCTTTGAAACTCTAATTTTATCATTTTTGTTTACTATTTAACAATGATAAAAGTTGCACTTTTTATAAATGTTATAGTCCTCTATTATTATTATATGATATATTAAAAAAGAATTGAGTCACATGTTTAATAGCATCCGACCAAAAACGTTAATACTTTAAAATAACGATCAGAGTATGATCATAATCAATGTTTGAAAATCTAGAATGATATTGGTAGGCTTTTACACAAACGCTCTTTAAGACTACAACGACGCAACACATCAAAAACGATGATCTGAATCATGACCCATTGGATCCTGACCGATCTAAACTCAACGATGGCGTGAAGGCATCCTTGGGTTTAATCCTATAATTTAATTAATTACAAAAAAGTTATTGCATGCAGGCCTATTTTATGGGTTTTGAATTGTTTGAATTTTATTTTTAATTTTTTTGTTGTTTTTATCCCTTGGTTTGTTAAGGGTACCAAGGGTACCAAAGGTTGGATTGGTTTCAGTATTCTTGAGTTTTTATTATTCTAGTTTCTATTAAATATAACTTAAAGAAAAAAAATTCGACTTAAAAAGCTAAACAAAATAAAAAATATTATATGTTAATACACTCCACATTAAATAACGTTTCTATAAACCATGTTGAAAGAAGTTAATAACTTTTTTGGAAAACTAAAAAGAAATCTATTTTGAAACATATTAAAAATTTAAAGATATAATCTCTATAAGAACTAAAAAAACATTTAAAAATTCTTTTGTAAAGCAGTGAATGAAAATAAGAGTGAGAAAATAAAAAAGTCTCAAATTACACTAATTTGGTAAATACTTTTTCAACTACACTATTTTGATAAATAAAATTTTCAACTACACCTTTTTGGTTAAAAAACTCACCCAAACCCGTCACTTTATGTTCCTATCCAAACCACAAAGACCATTAATTACATCAAACAGAATAATACAAAAACAGGAGGCCGAAAGAGTAAAAAATTAAAAGACGAGGGTCTATTTAGTTTAAAAAGTACTAAATTTAATTGGCGTCGCCCGGGTTCGAACCGGAGACCTTCAATGTGTTAGACTGACGTGATAACCAACTACACCACGACACCACATGAGTTATAATTTTAACAAAGATTATTTCAAAAACAAAGGCACAACAAACGATGATGACATATATCAAACAAGTTATCGTCACTGAACTTGTGAAATGGCATCCATGGCTGCAACTTCAGAGCTCACTAGAAGCTTCACATATGCATCTCTATCTCCTACAACTCTCTCTCAAAACCCTAATAATCATACACTTCCATTCACCACCAACAACTTTTATCATCACAAAGCATCATCAAGAAGAATCCTAACGATCAGAAAACATGGTGCTGTTAAGATTCAGGCCATGAATGCTTCGTTCGGGTCTCGATTAGAGGATACTGTGAAGAAAACAATCGCTGATAACCCAGTTGTCGTTTATTCCAAAACCTGGTGTCCGTAGGTGATTTAGGATTTTAGGGGTTTTTGATGTTTGAATTGGTGGTTTTAAGCTTATTCTGAAGTGGGTTTTGTCTTGTTTTCGTTTTTGTTTTTGTTTTGATTGTGAAGGTATTCTTCTGAGGTGAAGTCGTTGTTCAATCAGCTTGGTGTGCAGCCGATTGTTATCGAATTGGACGAAATCGGTAGGTGTTGTTTTGTGTCTGATGTGAATTTCTTCAATCATTCAATGTATCTGATGAAGAAGCCATAATGTGAAATTACAAGTCAATTGAACTAGGGTTTGGTGCTTTTTAGCTCTTGTAATTTGGTGAATTGAACTTAGGGCAAGATTTGGTGCATTTAGTTCTTGTAATTAGGGTTTGGGATTGGGATTAATAGTTCAATTCATTAGGGTTTGGTGCATTATAGCTATTGTAATTAGGTGAATTAAACTTAGTGCAAGCTTTGGTGCATTTAGTTCTTGTAATTATGGTTTGGGCTTGAGTTTAGATCTTTTTGCTGCAGCCATGCTAATCATCAAGTAGCAAAATTTCAATCATATCCAGTAGAAAAGATTTCTGAAGCAAATATAGTTGTGAACACCTTTGTAAGCTACTGATAAATTCTACCATGTTCTTAAGTTGATTTGGTGATTATTGGATCAGCCTGATACTTTGGAGTTGGGGTGTGAGAGATTAGTATTAGCGAATAATATATGGAGCTAAAGAGGCAATATTAGCGAATAATATTTTTGGGATTTGGAATTACTGAATATGGTCTCTTTTTTTAAATTTCTTTGATTCCAGGTGCACAAGGACCGCAGGTACAGAAGGTTCTTGAACAGCTAACTGGACAAAATACTGTTCCAAATGTTTTTATTGGTATGTAGCATATGCATTAAGAATCTGATATAACTTTTACTTGATAACAAAGCATGATGTAATTTGAATTGAGCCGGCGTCAATCATAAGCACCTTAGCCCGTTACTCATAAATTTCAATCTCGAGCACTCAATGCGCATGGTATAGAATGTACTAAGGTTGCAATTACAATAAATTTAGTATAAGTGGGTCGAGTTGGGTTATTTTTTACCTCAAACGGGTAAATTAAAAGAATATCGAAAAAGGGTAATGGGTTGTTAGTCGCACAAGGTGTATGTATGGTGCATACAGTCTCCTAATTTAGATTTTATTGGGATAAATTAGTTTAGAAGATGAAAAACAATGGACAAATGTTTTGTGGTTAATCCATTGACCCAATACCCATCACCTTTTACAATATCCACTACACTTGAGAAGAAATTGTGAAATGAAGTAGAAATAAAAGCCAGTTAACGGTATCATTCATTATTATTCCTGATCTATTATCTAATTTGTTCACTTCTATCTCTCTTTGCGCACAGGGGGCAAACACATAGGCGGTTGTACAGGTGCCTTTTTATTGCTTGTTCTTTCTATCATTCCTTTCACTCTCTTTGGCTATCATTCTGCCTAATTATGCAAACTGTTGTCATGATGCTCTAGATATTTATTCATAGATTTTTGCTTATATTACCCTCCCATATGTTCCAATATCATGTTATAATTTTCTTTAACGGAGAGCTTAAGCCAATTCAGTTTTCTAACATAGTTACAATTCAATATCCTTTGCGAATTGATCTCCTAACAGAACCCTAGGACTCGAAGTGGCAATAGGGTGTCGGTGGGTTGATAGGATACACTTTCTTGAACTTTTTATACGTTTATAGGGGATTCATGCATTATAATATGAGTACAATATCATTATTATTGCAATCTCTATCTTTTAGATAAAGTGATTTTGGAGATTAAATAGTAAAGTACGCTTTAGGTGACTTTCTACTCTGTTCGAACTAAATTTTCTGGATGTAAAATTTGATTTAGGCTAATTTTCTTCAGTCTTCTTACATCCCTTCGTGTAATGGGTTAGGCGAGTTGGGTAATGGATGAAAACTGGTAAGTTTAGCACTGGTTGTGTTGACTTGATACCCTTGTTGAACTTACTAAAATTATTATTAAGAATTAATGTTATGACTAAAAACTATATTATTACAATTTACAATAATCATCTAATCCGATCTATAAGAGACTGCATGAGTGAATACATGTCAACCTGTTTGACTTGTTTCTCTTTAAAGTTTAAACTAAACGATTTGGATGTTGAATCGGGTGTATGCTTAATATTTTCATTGATTTTCTGATTTCCGCTCTGTCACAAATCGCCCATTTATTCTCGCTAATTTAACTGTATTGTATAAAATGACGCAACTTATATGGTTTTGGAAGTATAAACCCAAGATGTTACAGTAAATCCATATTATTATCTTTGCCAAATATGATTGTATAATGTTGATTTGTGATTTGGTGCCAGATACTGTCAACTTACATAGGAAAGGGGAACTTGAAGCTTTGTTGGCAGAGGCAAAAAACACCTGATTTGGTATTGCTTGTATCAATAATAAATAATTGTTTGATTTTCAGAAATCTAACTGCCCAGTTGTATGTCAAAACAATGATGGGTTTTTTTTTTTTTTTTTTTTTTTTTTTTTTTTTTTTTTTTTTTTTTTTTTTTGTTTATTTTGTTGGTTTATAAAAACGTAGTATAATATGCTGATTTTTTGTCATAAACTCATAATTAGATTAAAGGGATGAAATCATGAAGGAATAATCAAGTGGTAATATTGTTCTAGTAATCGTGTTTTTTCTAACAATTAAAATCACTGTTGTGTATTTTCTATAAGTGTAGTTTTTCTTTAAAGTTTAATAACTTAAACGAAGCGTAACTAGTATGTAGTAAAACTTTTTTCTACATAGAGTAAATCATAAATTGTCTTTTATTAATACATGAAATTACATCGTATGTTCTTTAGTTGCAATAATTACAGTATATGTTCTTCTTTTATGAAAATTGCACACATATTGTCGTTTACACTAACTCTCATTCAAATTCACAGTTAAGTAAAGCACGTGTCACTCATATGAGGGTATTTATGTAATTTGACAATTTGTAATTAATAAAGCATTAAGTAATTAAGACTTTTAAAAATCATCAACCTTAAATCTCAAATTGAAAGTGTAGAATTAAACAGAGAATTCCAGATCACTACACAGGAAGCTAGAAGCGAGAACGACACTCTGGCGTCAGGGCGGATTCTACAGTTAAATCGACGACAACAACTACAGTTATCAATGCTAACTTGTGCCATTGCTAAATCCAACGTCTTTCTCATCCCTTGGATTCAACCAAATCAAAGCACAACTCGACATCACCAAAACCATCGTCTTCCTCTTCTCCCATTAGATTGAATCTAATTGAAGCACAATTTGATATCACTATCATTTAAAGTTTATGGACTACATAAGCAAATTAGTGCAACATAAACAATTACCTAGGTTTGTTGTTGCTAATATAGTTGCTTTATATTCGTTGAGTTTGTCTATTGTAATTGCTGTCTCATATAATGTAAAGAGAAATGGTTCAAATTATGATTGGTATACTAAAGATAGTTTTGCATATCCAAAAATTCAGATATCGATAGTTTTGCATATCCAAAAATTCAGATATCCTATAATTCGGGTATTGAATTTGAAAATAATTGGATATTAGGATATCTAAATATCCGAAAACTTAAAATTATTTTTTGTATTTCTTTATAAAGTGTTAAAAGTTTTTTTTTTAGTTTAGGTTGGGACTTGTTAGTGCATATTGGGACTTTTTTTATGTGTGTTGTTTTCATAATATGTTTTTACAATAGTGTGTGAACCCGTGCTTTGACACGGGTTGTTAAAATTTATAAAACTTGATTTAATTACTTGTACATTAGTATTCAATCCGTAGTTATGGATAAAAATTATATTGACAACTCTGTTTTGAAAAAAAAAATCATGTCGAAACGTTGATATCATTTAGCACATCATAACGACAAATTTGGATTTTATAAACCATCATATTTTTATGATTATAAGAGAAAAACGATGTAAGATTCAGCACCTTGAAGTAGTTTTGAGAGCTTGTATATTTTTAGTTTGATGACTTGTATATTATTACACATTATTACTTATTACTAAAATTATTTTTATTTTGTAAATAGCTATTATAATCACTTTAGATACTACTATTATTATTATTATTATTATTATTATTATTATTATTATTATTATTAATTATAACTATGTAAATATTTGGTTAATAGTATTTAGTTAATATATAATACTTAATTTAAATAGTAAAAATATAAATGAAAAATATTAATATAAGGGTTAATTTAAATTGTTATAAATAAAGTAATACTTAATATAGTGAACTAAATCATATGTATTAACTCATATATTAATTAGAATAAATTTATCAAATGAGTGCAATTTAGGAATACTTGCATAAAACACTTGTACCATATGCTTAAATAGTTGTTCTAGGTGTCTTACAAAAATAAAAAATTACCAATATACCCATGGGTTTTGTATTATATAGTAGTAAAGATAAAGATAACATATATCTAATTATTGCAAAAAAAAACCGGATATCCGAACCACTATTTGTATCTGTATCCAAAATTTCAGATACACGGATACAGATAGTGATTTCTACTATCCAAAAATTTCAGATATCTGACTTTAAACACCGTAACATGAAGGAGACTGAAGTGAAGCGGCGTAAAATTTTTTTGACTCATTGTAGGCATGTAAAGTACATAAATGTCTCTCATGTAAGTGCCGCATGCATGATTTAACTATGAATTTGAATGAATGTTAGTCTAAAGGATGATAGATGTGCAAATTATGTTAAAAAAAAGAATATTCCATGTAATTATAAAAATAAAAGGACATAACTTATAATTTTATATATTAATAAAGGATACAATTTCTAATTTACTCTTTTTCATGTACCTCCATTTGTGGTTAAGCTTGATAAAATAATCTTTAAATAATAATTAAGTTTCATATATCTTTATTTAAGTCACTAAGTTTTAGAGAATTTTTATTTATTGAAAAACCTACAAGCTAGGAACAGCACTTTGGTATGATTATGTCCATATGAATGTGTGGGGGTTGGGTTCGACTTCAAATTTATTTGGAGCTAGAACGGTGAAAGCTCCCCTCAAGGTCAAGGTTAAGGGTTTGAGCTCAACTTATGGCAGATTGATTTAAATTAGTTGTAGTGTATAATTAGGAGTATGTTAGATGAATGCGTGATTTGTCGTTAGAAAAAAAATAAAGCTATTGCGATGTGTCATGAAAAAAATGAATTGTCCTATTAAAATCCCAGATATTATCATTTAGCGGTAGTAAAAACTAAAGTCTGAATATCATATCATAATTCTCGAGTGGAATTAATAATGCCTTGGCTTCAAACCATCTTCCTTGTGGTTTGTATAGACCACTGGAAATCAAGGCACCGTTGAGTGCATTGTAATTGTTTTCCTCCTCAAAACTTACATCGATGGGCTTAATACCACACACTTGGCGCTGTAATATTTTTGCGTAAAGGTGCACAAAATAGTTTGGGCTCAAAAACTTGTTCGGGTCGGAACCTCGGTCTAAGTGATCAAAACTGGTTCACGGCTATAAAGTTGTGTGATGCAATTGATTGGTCTCTATAGATCCTTATAATCGAATTGTTTCATGGGAATGAACGCCCATGAGGGCATGTACTTATTCCAAAGCATCGTGATTGTCTTCTTCACAAATGTCATTTGTTTTTTTAATTATTGAGGATTAAAGAAGAAGATATTCTCGAGTGTAGCAAACACACCGACTTAAAACTTTACAAATATCCTACGATAACATAGAGAAAATTGATAAAAGAATTTAAAAATGATTGAGTTGTTAGATGTTTGAAGTAACTCGTCATATTATATTAGGTCAAGGAATTAACACAAATGACAAACGCAATGAAAATTGAAGCTATGATGAATTGACTAATCTCAAGTAACCTTAAATAACTATAAGGATTATTAGGGTTGGTTGGTTATTACAAAAGGTTTATTAGATAGTTTGGTTCCATAGCTAGACCCTTAATGAAGTTGTTAAAGAACCTTATGTGGGAAGAACTAGCTCAACAGGCTTTTGAAACATTCAAGTATGCATTATTAACAACTCCTATCTTAGCATTACCAGATTTTTTAAAGCAATTTGTCATTGAAACCAATCTATATATAATACTAAAAAAGTAACTTAGGGGGACACTTGGTACATTTCTAGGCCCCCTAAGTTTATTTTTTCCGCCTGTCTCTTCTCTTAAATAATTATCTAAATTAAAAAATATTAAATAATTTTAATTCTTTTTTAGATTAAATTTTTTAATAAATTAAAAAATATGTATTTTTATTAATGTTATTTTTAGAAAACAATTTTTATACAATTAAATTTTTTCTAAAACATTCAACTTTTTTTAAAATATAAATATTTTAAAATTAGTATTTTAAAAAGTAAATTTTTTATAAACTAAAAATAATTAAAATTAGGAGTTATAATAAAAAAAATTTAAAAATAATTTTAGTACGGTTTGTTTTGGAAAAAAATGTTTAACTTTTTTTTGGAAAAGAAGTTTAGAAACAAAAATTTAAAAACTGATATCATTATTTTATTATTAATAGTTATTACTCATATGTAATTTTAATCATATCTTATTTTAGATTTTTATACTTCATAGATTTTTATTATATTTAATATTTTATTTTTTCAACCCGTATAATACACGGGTTTACTAAATTAATATTAAATAAATAATAATCAACAACTAATCAGGGATATTATGAACATTTATAGTCCGATCCAACCCGATTCAATACTATATCTATATATATGATTACATGGTCAAAATAATTCGAAATTAATCTAATTATTGCACATAACTTTTCGGTGTATATTATTCAAATCTTAATTTCTTCATACTAATATCCTCACACCCACTCAATATCTAGCTCATGATTTGACCTGTACAAAGTATTTCTTTTAAGTTTACAAGGAAACAATTTTCTTTGACTGTATATTTCGCTAGGACAATAAACAAAAGTTTAAGTCAATCTCTGTCAAAAGTTGCTATGTCTTATTTAATAGATAACACACTTGATTTTATTTTTATTTTTATGTTATTTAATAATTAAATATTCACATTTTCGTGTAATACACCGGGTAACTAAAGCTAGTGTTACGTAAGAAGGCATATGAAATGTTTTAGTGCAAGAACAACACCCCTTTTTTATAGGCAAATCTCTATCAACCAAGCAAAAAATCATTTTTAATAGATGTGAAACCGCTAGCAGTAACACTACTATGTCAGCCAAACGAAAATCATTTTTAAAAGAACTATCCGTTATTAAAAAAACATACATCAACAAAATTTTATCAACTGCCCATGAAACTATTCATGAATAATTACAAATTAATTAGTTCCAACTTAGAAACTCCAAATAGGCAAACAGTTTTTAGAGTAAACTTCGTTTTTGCTCCTGTGGTTTGGCTCAAATAACGTTTTTCATCCAAATGTTTTAAAATCTTGATTTTACTAATTGTGGTTTTCAATTTGTTTCAGATAACTCCAACCCATTAACTCCGTTAAAAATTTCTATTAAAATCAAGGGTATTTTGGTCTTTTTACATGTAAGTGCTTAATGTATCATTTAGAGGGACTAGTTATGTAAATTCTTTAACTTAACCCAAACACATCTACCCCTCCCTTCTCTACCCAATTGGCAGACCCTTCCACCACCGCCAACACCCACTAACCACCACCATCATCACCATCTTCATCGGTTCCACCGCTAACACCTTCAAAGACCACCAAAACCCCCACAATCACAGGAACCAACCACCACCACAATTACCATCATCGGACTTCCTTGCAATTTACAAACCCCATTAAAACCAAATACATAAACCAAACAACCACGATCACCATTACCACCACCCACCTTTGAAATGAAAGATTGGAACCACCACCACCACCATGTCGCCAGCACCACCACCAACGCACCGCGCCAACATCACCATAGCTCACCACAATCCGACTGCCGCCTTCAAACCCTCCCCCACCACCTGCAGATCGATTTGTTTCAGTTAACAACCAAAATCGACCGCATTTTCATTTGAAAATTGAATCCTAAAAGAATCATCGCTCACCATCGAACCCTAATTGAACCAAAATGAAACCCTAGTCGAATAAAATCGTAACCATTGTTCATCCCCTGCAAAACACAAAGGTTCTGGGTAATGATTGAAGACACTAATAGCTTCGATTTGGTTACAAGGATGATAATGGTGGTTACAGGGACGAGGTGGCGATGGTGATGGTTGGGCTAGGTTACAGTTCGATTCCATTCTTGTGCACCGGTAGCCATGGTGGCTGATGGTGATGGTTGGGCTAGGTTACGGTTCAATTCTAGGGTGAACGGGTGAGAAGGCACGATGGTGGTGGTGGCGGCAATGGTGGTGTTAAGGGCGGTGTTGTGGTGGTGTTGTGGCAGTGTGGTGGTGATGGGGTTGCCGGCGTGTATGGGTGGTGATGGGGTTCCGACGTTGTAGGGGTGGTGATGGGGGTGGCGGCGGTGTAAGGGTGGTGGCCTTAGTGGAAAGTTGTGGTTGGTGACCTAAATGGCCTTAGTGACACATAGCTTTTGGTAAATTACAGGATTAATCTTTTTATATAAAATAACCTAAATGCCCTTGTTTTAACAGAAATAATTAACGGTGCTAGTTAGTTGGCGTAAACCCGAAACAAATTGAAAACCACGGGGAGCAAAATCGAAATTTTAAAACTTTTAAAAGCAAACCGTTATTTAAACCAAACCACAGAAAAAAAAAATGAATGAATTTTTTTCATATTTTGCATTGATCCGGTCTCAAAACTTACTCGTGGCACTATATCAATCACCCAAACAATAATAATATTTCAAAAATGAAACAAAAAACAAACCACCACTGACGGTGGTAGTACAACTGTAGCAACCACCACCTGCTGTTCTCCGGCGACTCATTGAACGCGCCGACGCCATGTCTACGGTGGCGCAACTCGCTACCGTCACCACCAGTTGCCCTAATCTTCCTCAAACTTCCAAATGCTTAGGCTTTTCCTTCCACATCCACCGCCACAATTTCACCTCCGCCTTCACCACCACCGGCACCGGCCGTACAGCTGTATTCAGAGCAAGAGGTCCTTTATTAGTCACTTGCTCGGCAGCTAAACCGTCGTCCTCTTCAGAGATTAGGTAATCGTTTCATTCACGCACTTATATGATGATTAATGATGCGTTTACGATCAGATTTCACTGGATTTTTATGGTAATGATATTGTTATAAACTTATAATACAAATTCACTTATTATACTTCCTGAGTCATGATTTATTTGTTCGGTTTTTCCAATTTGTTCTTTCGGATTTCGATGATCGTGTGTGAATTCTATCGTTGTTAAATTAGATATAAGAAGCTATGAATTTTGGCCTTTGATTTGAATATTTGATCTCCAGGTGAGAGCATCATCGTGCTTCAGAATAAACGTAATGATTATTCCACTAGACTGATGAACGAGGGTTATAAATTAACTTAACCTTATGGCAAACGGAATGTTAATGATACAACCTACGTCTTATTGGCCGATAATACATGTAATTTGACCCAGGGCAATCCTAATTTTCGCTTCTATTGCTAAGGGCAATTCTCTCGCATGATCATGATAGATTTACCCTTGGCTTTCGCTTACAAGGAAAGTAAGTTTCTCCATTTGCTCATATTCATCGTTATGAGTGAAAGCAAGTGTAAATATACAAAGATTATACGAGTGAGTTGCCCTTGACAACGAAAGCGAAAGTTAGGAGTGCATCACTCATCGGTTAAATTATCAGTATAGATAGCTATTGGTTGACTGGTTAAAGTTTGGATCATTAAAATCTAATGTGCTTAAACTTATTGAGGGAACTGCATTATTTTTGTTTTTAATTTGTTTGATCTTCAGTTCTTCAGCCAGGATTAGGAGTGAAGTTCTTACACCTTTTAGATCCGTGAGGATGTTTTTTTACCTTGCGTTCATCGCGCAAGCTTCACTTGGTGGACTAATAGCCATTACACAACTTATTGGTGCTCTGGCTAACCCATCAAGAGCATATTCAGTTACTGATATAGCCAAAGGCCTTGGAATAGACATAGGAGCTGCAGCTCTGTTTGCATTCCTATATTACAGGGAGAACAAAATTAAAAATGCCCAAATGGCCAAGCTATCGAGAGAAGAAAACCTATCGAACCTTAAACTGCGGGTAGATGAAAAAAGAATTATTCCTGTTAGTGACTTTAGAGGACTTGCCCGTCTTGTGATCCTTGCTGGACCTTCATCTTTCATAGAGGAGGCTTTTAAGCTTAGTGAGATGTTTACTGAACAACTTATTGAAAGAGGGGTGCTTGTGGTGCCTTTTTGTACTGATGGAGAAGCACCGAATTTTGAGTTTGATGAAGCTGAAGAAATGAAGGAGTTAACAAACAAAAGAAGAAGGCTTTGGCAACTTGCACCTGTTCTTACACCTGAATGGTCTGAGTATGTGCCTTAATTTACCTTCTGTTTTTCTTTCAAAATTCTGATTATATAAACACGTGCACATGGACATGCTTCACTACTGCCTTAACTAATGGTAGAAAGAGCACAAAGGAAAACTACACATCATCTGATTGATTTTCCTGTACACCAGGTGGCTAGATGAGCAGAAGAAACTTGCCAATGTATCAACTGAATCTCCTGTGTAAGCCGTTTTCTCTTTTTATTTTCCGTTCAGCGTTATGTAGTCTCGAGCTATATTTTGAATATTTCATGCACCTACTTTATGGCCAGTCATTGTTCCTTTTCTCATTCATAATTGTTGGTTGTTTTCCCTCGAGGGAGAATACCATGAATTAGAAAAGAACTTTACAGTTTCTATTGATTTTAGCTTGCAAATTTAAGCTTGGTGGGAAATAGAAACCAAATTACAATTTATTATTGATTTTACATATTTGCTGATTTTTTAGTGATTGCATGACATCTTATTTATCATTTTAGTGTATATGTTATTGCCACGTATCATCTGAATTGACGTTTAGTAATTGTGTGTGTAGAGGCATGTTCATTTCAGGACCAATTATACGTTGAAAACCGTGAGAACTACATATGCATTTGTATGTGGGAACTAGACATTTTCACTATCATTGTTGGTGTTCAATTTTAAGCATGATAGGAAATCTGTAACTCTTAATTAGGCTTTTAAGGGAAGAAGAAGTTTGATATTCAGACATTCAGTTTACCCTAACTTGAACATTGATATTCAATTCACCCTAATTTGTAACTTTGTTTATAGTTTGAGCCAATTTTAAAGTTTGTTGCTAAATTTATGAAAAAGTATAAAGGTTATCCTATTTCATGAAATTTGCCCTTTTCCTAAATATCAATTTCACTTAGTAAGGCAACTGAATATAATTTATTTTATCTAAAACATCTTGAAACAAACTTCCTTTTTGATTAGGTAATGCAATGTTGTTTAAACACTTACATCAAGAGTTTGTTAATTTGTAGGTATTTATCTCTACGGTTGGATGGTCGTGTTCGTGGGAGTGGTGTGGGTTACCCCCCTTGGAATGCTTTTGTAGCACAGTTACCTCCGGTAAAAGGAATGTGGTCTGGCCTTCTTGATGGCATGGATGGAAGAGTCCTGTGAAAATCATATATTTATCCAAATTTATGGAGGTTCATATTTAGCATTACCCTTATTAGAGATGACAATTTATTTATGAGTGGGTTAATCTAATCTATTTTTAATCTTAAATGGGTCAAATAAAGAGATTGACCTACAAAGGGAATTGGTCAAACGGGTGCTAGGCAGATATTTTGAGCACACAACTTCATTTTTTTTTTTAATTTTTGTCGCTTATAATTTGTTACAAATTTAAAAATATTGAAAGTTAAGTTTTTCAAGGCAACCCAACCTGACATCATTTGTTTCAACCCATACCAAAAATGAACCTCTTACACAACCCACTGGATCTACTCTTCTTGTCACCTATATTCTTACTTGTATATAAATTTATTAATTTCTATCCTCTTGATTTTCTAGGTGTCCCCCGCTATACCAGTTTATGTTGATATGTAGAACATTTAGGTCTATCTGTTGTGCCACTTTACTTTTATCAAACAAACAATAGGTGATTCATTTTTATGAAATTTCATCTCTTCATGACTATAATTGATTTCAATTAGAAACCATGTTCATTTGATGGTTTATTTTGCAGGAATTTCAACCATTTGGGAAGCTGGAGATAATGACAATTGTGAAAACATATACAGCAATGGCTTGGTCAGCTGAAAGAGATATCAGCTATTTATGCTGTTTTGTATAGCAGGTGACGTATTACAATTACGAATTCTGTAAAACTTGAATTTATCATACTAACAATTCTAGATAACGCTATATCTTTCCTATCATATGTTTATAGTGATTTTAATGAAAATTAGAATTATATGTATGGCCGATCCATGAATCTTAGTCAGTGGGAGTCGAAAATGGCCAGGTAAATGTGGGTGGGTTTAAAACTGGGCTGAAACAATTACATCAAAGTGTTGCAAAACTGAAACTTTTTGTTGCCTACTAATAAAAATACAAAAGCTTACTTAAACAAACATTATGATGAGAATAATTAGGGTGTAAACCAGCCAAGCCACTCTTGAGCAACCTAAGAACAACTTGTTAAAAACTTGAATCGAGCTTTAAATGAGTTAAAGTCAGGCTCAAGCATAAATCAAAAATCATATAATAAACGAGCTTGAACCAGAGCTTCATATACCAAGCTTGATTAGTCTCGAAGTCTAAACAAGACTATTATTTTTATAAATATAATAATATTTTTGATAATATAATATAATTACATAATGAATACTATAATATATGTTACTATGACAGAAATAACCAAATAATATATATTATGTTATGCATATACAATAGAAATAATAAATATATGTGTATAAAATAATTAATAAATAATAAACTAGCCGAGCTTGTAAATTACACGCGAGCTAGAGCTCGAAACAAGCCAAGCTTGAGCTCAAGCGCAAGGTCTGTTAAGTGAAATGATCCAAGCTCGAGCTTACTCGGGCTCGGCTCGTTTACATCCTTAAGAAATAAGAATAATGTTATATGTTGAGTTGGAGCCTCTCACATTCCGTCACTTGGTCTTAGGCCCGCTCTTGTATATGAATGTAGTAAACTTCTATAGTTTTCAGATTGCATCATTTAGAATGTTAGTTACTTGTTTTGAATGTTGGATCAAATTTAGGCACTCAAGAAACTATTTTTACAAATTCATTAGCAAAAAATGAGCAAAAGATTGTAATGGAAGGAATTTCAGCTCTACAATGGCAACATGAGCATTTAAACTTCTTGAATCTCATCCAATGCATAGTTGTTTGTTGACACATTTGCATAATTGACCTTGTTGAACCGCACAACAACTGGATAGCGAGTTTTGGGATCCTGCAATACGTATTAAAGTTGTAAATATCGACACCCGAACACAAATAAACTAACCACACACATATGCTGCAGGTATTCGCTTTACCTGATCAACAGTCACAACTGATCCCACACCCTTATACCAGTAGGATTCCTTCCTTAGAATTCTCACCTGCATATATATTGTTAAAAACTACTTAAAATTAAAACAACCCCCCTTCATTCTTAAGTGTACACTGATACTAAAGGGATGGGTAGAGGTGACAAACTGTTCAGGTCATACATGTTGGGTAATGGATCAAAATGGTATTTTCTATGTATGGATAGATTAAATTGTCTAGAAACGGTTCTTTCTAAATAACTATTAAAGGCATAATAGTCTATTGTTTGGATAAAACAATTTAGCATATATATAATGTGTTAATTATGCACTTTGGGTTGGTAGACTTTTAATCCATTAAAATCATCTGACCTGTTTTTTTTTCTATTTTACTAGTTTGACCCGTTGAAGATGAAATATAGCCCAGATCGAACTATTTATAGCTAAAAGGGTCGAACCTAGGGCTGATAAACAGGTCGTGTGTGTGGGTTGGTGGGTCATGGACTCGAAAATTGTGTCACACACTTGAACTTGAACAAGACACGTGTATTCGTGGGTTGAAACAAACACCACCCATTTAACCTGATAAAAAAACTTATTTTTTTACACACTAATGCTTTAAAATTCTAAATATACTTTTTGTTTAAGAAACATTTATGTTAAAACTATGCCATCTTATTTTTAAAATTTTTGTTTTTGGGTATACAAATTTCTAAATAGTTTAAAGTTATTACATAAAACACATTTTTAAAAAAATAAAATAAATAAGCAAATAGGTTAAATGGGTCAACCCACGAACCTAACTGGTTGACATGAACACCACCCGTTTAGCCAAATGTGTTTTTAAGTTCAATCTTGAAACTGACCCGAACCTGCTTAGATTAAACCCTAACCCACAAATTTTATGTTAGGTTCGTGTCATGTTAGAAATTATTCCTCCTGGTCGAAACCCTCTCCTCTAGGGATAATGGTCTAGTGTAGGTTCATCGGTAGGCCCTACATGTGATAGCAATTTGAGGTTCATTCTCAACTTAAATATCCCTGTGCATAAAAGCTTATTTTGCATAAGTAATGTTGTGCATTTACCTTGGCTCCTCTCTTGGGTCCAATTGGTGGTGGTTTAGGTGCAGCTTCTTTGGTAGGTTCCACGGTGGCCGCTGGTGGTGCCGCCTCATCAGCCGCCTTCACAACCAGTCTCGAACTCCTGGGGGTCTTGGAAGAAAACACAACCATGGTGCACTTAACCGTGGCCTTGTTGGCGGTCACATTCGGCCCCACCACAAGTCCAGTTGCAGCAGATGCCATACTGCAGCTTGCCATTCTTTCTGCAAAGATATGAACACCAGGTTTTCTTCTTCTGAAATTGCTTTGATGATGAACAATTAACTAACTGAAATTCAGAGGCTTTTTAAGTACTGCCACGTGGAGAGGGTATCTTTTTCTTGCATAATATGAGTGATTGGAAGTTGTTTCAATTGCTGCAGCCAATTGAGTAATGCCATGTGGACACCCATATCCTTTAGTTGGATAATGTTATCCCACATCATCTTCTTTCTCCACTCGGTCCCCACATCTGGTGTGAAAGTGATTATTCTTTATTATTGAAGAGGATAATCAATTAAAATTTGTTTTGCTTAGTAAATGTCAAAGCCAATACTTTGCTTTAAATGTGACCTATAAGACAATTATGTACCGTTTATCTCAGTCCTCTTTCTAACTCCTATTATATATGTCAAACGTGACACGTTATACGGTTCTCTTTGAAGCCAATACTTTGCTTTAAATGTGACCCACAAGACAATTATGGTCTTATGTACGGTTTATCTCAGCCCTATTTCTAACTCCTGTTATATATATCAAACATTACGCGTTATACGGTTCTCGTGATTCTCCACTTAATATTGATTATGTTATTTTGGGGCTGTCTCTTGCTCCTTTTCGGTCTAGTTATTAGTACATTATTGTTGTCATTCATGATTATAGCTTTTACTTGGATTTATCGATTTGACATATTTTATCAAACTCTTGATTCCTTCAAGGTGTTGCTACAAAGATCTACTTAGAGGATATTCAGATCATTATAGTGGTTGAGGAGATGATCAAATCACCCTTTGATTCCTCCATTTCTGTTGCATGTCCTCCAGAGTCCAGAAATAGTCGAGGTCCAAACCCCTTTTATAGGAAAGAAATGGGCTAAAACTTTTATGGATTCAAACATGTTGGGCCCAATTCACTAGATTGGGCCTAATCAGGGGTATACTCTACACTTCTGATCTTAAACATTTGAAATGTGATGGGCTCTTGAACTGATTCAAGCTCGAAATTGTTACTTTCTCGTTTCATGCTTATCTTCTCGCATCTTTGCCTTTGTTATCCCTGTATTATGGATACAATACAAGACAAGCTACCTCCTAATATTAGCATTCATGATAGTTTTTCTATTATCATCCCTATAATTTAGCTTAAATATATATATATATACTTGATCTTCTACAGCACACTCACATGAAGCAATGCAAGCCATTATCTAAATTAGTTAATATTTTTGTTTTTAATAAAGAAAATTGAAGGCTTATATCTAATAATAAAACCGTTGCTATTATATATTATTATTCTATTATTTTTATTATCATTGCTTATTTTATTTTAATTAAAATACAAGCACATCCAAGAAGTAACGAGGCTCAAGAATGAGATCTAACATGTTTATTTTTTCTAGCATACTTTGCCAGTTTTATAATATATAAGAAGTTCAAAAAAATGATGATAATGGTCTTGTTAGTTGAAGAGTGACAAGGAGAGATCGCTACTTTTATTAATGGAGGTATAATTACACAATTGATGCAATGATGCTTACTCGAGCTTTGTAAATACAACATTTTTTTGTATTTGTGCATACCTTATGCAAACAAGGACATGAGAAGTTATATGGTCTGGAGAGAATATTTCTCATTCTCAAGATAACTGATTGATGTTTACATCTCTTTTAATATTTATTGCAAATCCTTAATTATACTTCATGTTGTCATTTCACCTTTTAGTTCCCTCTTTGAAGATCAGGTTTTTTTTTTTAAAAGGATTCAAGTAAAGACATCTGACCCGTGCTAACTACCATATGTCTTCACTATTATTTTTATTAAAATAACTATTATTGTTTTATTGTTATCAAGTTATAATATAGATTATTTCGATTTTTAAGAATATTATTTAAAGACTTAAGCTTGTATAATATTGTTTTTATGATCATTTTAAAAAATCATAACTTAAAGATAACAAATAGAGACATAGTTAACATATCAGAACATGTTTTTTCTCCAAAGATAGATCAAAAGAATTGGTTTAGTATGTCAAGTTGTTTTCCTTTTCCTTTCTTTTTTAACTACATATTTAAGAGTTTTATAAAATCATAATTATTGAAATAACAACCTATAATTTGAATACAAAAAAAATATGATGTTGAGAGTGGGATTTGAACCCACGCCCTTTCGGACCAGAACCTTAATCTGGCGCCTTAGACCAACTCGGCCATCTCAACGTTTGTGTTAATGAACGAATAACAATGCTTTATATATGTTAAAATAAAGTAATAAATTTTCACCTCAAACTCTCTCTTATTAGCACATTTAGTCCCCCAAAGTCTAAAATAAGCACTTGAACGATGTTTTCGGCCTCTATTTCTCTTGAGCTTATAAAGTTTTACAATAAAAACAACAGGCCAAGTAGGAGTAATTAATTTAAATAGGGCCCTACTTAAATGAGAAATTTATTACTAATTATTAGTTCATGAGTAATTTGCAACTACATAGCAATATAGCATGGTACAAGTTTGTTTTGCGTATGTTATAGTTACAAGACTATGACTTAAATTAGGTGGTATCGTCAAATCAAATCTATCTTCATTGTAATTCACTACACCATTACACCCACCTTTCGTATACTTCACCGTAGCCACGGCTTCACCTCCTTACTCTAATTGCATCCCACCACTACTATGATCACCTCTGAAATCACCTCCCTCCATAAGTGTTAGGGTTTTCAGTGGTTCAATAACCACCGCTCCTACTACCACCGTTGTTTATTTTAGGACTATTAACAAATGCTTTATAAACATACTCTTAATGCGATGGTGGATTAAAACTCTTAGTCGGTTGGAGATGAACGCCTTGACTGCTCAAATGATACCTCTAGGTCACAAGCTATTTGATAGTCGGAAATTTATCTATATATTAGAGTTTAAATAGGATTACGCTAGTAATAAGCGAGCTAGAGCATAAAATCATAAGTTCAAAATATATAATGAGTTGAATTCAAGATTATAAAAGGTGAAGCTGAATTCAAGATTATTAAAACTCAAAGTTAAACTATTATCAACTATTTTGAGTCCATTTGAAAATATAAGTGTTCATATGTGTCGTTAAACATATTAAATTATTTAAACAAGTTATTGAGCAATTGAAGCTTGAATTCAAGTCCAAAATTGTCGAACTTAGATCTATAATTTATAATAGTTTCAAGCTATTCGAGCTCGAGTATTATTGAGCCGAGCTTGAATTGTGATTGTTCTAATTAAACAATTTTGCTTTTTAATTGTTATTAAGTGGTGTGGCATCGACTTCTCCCAAGGGCTCGACGACTTCACATTTGCCTTTTTTTAATTTTTTGCCGATTTATTACATCACAATTTTTTTTCTTTTGTTCTACGGTTCTTCAATTCCTCAATTATTCCTAAGGGTGTAAATCGTTTGTTAGGATAATTAAGGATTAATACTGACAAAGAATCTGTTACTTTAGACATTATTGAAACTATGGCTTGTATATTAAGTTGTCAATTTAGAATTAACAAATATCACATACATATCCTTACACACTTAGTAAATAACATGTGAAGATTAAAGCTTAATTCATATGTTGGAATTAAGATAGACTTAACAATGTTTTTAACACTACTACACAAACAAGTATCACATACAGATTTTTGCTATGGAAAAATTTTATAGCGAATTTGTTAAGAATTAGCTACGGGTTTGTTATGGATATGTGTTGCTACAGTTTGCCTTCGGATAAACCAAAACAAAATGTGTTCATAGCAAATCTATAAGAAAATTCATAGCAAAAGTTTTAAAATTAGTATATTAAAAACGATTTATCAAATACGTATCAAATTCAAGAAATAAATGTTGAATAAAATAACTAAAAATAGTTCAGCAAGATCCATAGCAAAATTAAGGAATAAATATTAAAAAAAAATAATTTTATAAAATCCGTAGTAAATTTCGTTAGTAAATTTCATAGCAAAAGTGAAAATATAAGATTTTAAATACCGATAAAAAATATCATAAAAAATCCATAGTAAAATTTGTAGCAAAATCTAAATCTAGAAAAATAATACATAATAAATATTAATACCCGTAGCAAAATCTGTAGCCAAATCCATAGCAAAATTAAGAAAATAGATATTAAGGATAGTCGAAAGTAAATTAGTTAACATTTATAGAGAATGCCATATTAGAATCAAGAAATAAGTTTTTAAAACTAAATAAAGTCACTTAATAAAAACATTGATAAAATTTCTAACGAAATCAAGAGATATATAGCAACTATAAATAAATAAATAAATAGAAAAAGTTAGTAAAAACTATAGTAAACATATAAGGAAGTGAGTTTCGATTACCTATTGACATAATTCATCAATGTAATATATTAATACTAAATATGATCAAGTAAGACTCATAACGATCTATTAAAAACTATTATAACCCTCAAGAACCAATACGACTTATTAAGTTGCAAGACTCATCATAAGTTATTAAAATAAATTGCACTCGTAGTTAGTCATGTATAAATATAAATGTACTTACGGAGAATTAATATTAAATCTTTTAGGATTAATTGTGATGAATTAGGGTTAGATAGTGCAAATATCATATAGTTAGTGATAATCAATTAGAACAAATAATAGTTAGTGATGATCAATTAGGGTCAATGTTCGTCAATAGTAGTCAATGTTGGTATAATACAATAACTTAACTTAGATTTCGGTCAATCATGATTAATTAATGAAAAATTAGTTGTAGGGTTGTTCATCGATTCGAATCAAATTCAAGTTAATGGAATCGATTAAGTTGAATTTTGAAATTTCCAAACAATATTCGAATTCGAAAAAGATAAGTCGAATTCAAATTGAATTGAATATGAAATTTTCAAACAGAATTCAAATTTGATTCGTATTCGAAAGAAATTTCGATTACTCAATTCGTATTTGGTAAAAGAAATAGTTAATCGAATATTATATTTTTTTAAATTTATTCGAAAAATCCAATTTCAAATGATCAAAATAAAAAATACAAAGCGTAACCCACAAATATTCCAAGTACCAAAAAATGGTATCGATTAGAACTTAAGATTTTAGATTTTATATTTTTTGAACTTTTAATTCTTAATTTCTTATATATATATATATATATATATATATATATATATATATATATATATATATATATATATATATTAAATTAATATATAAAATAAATATGTGTAAGTGTGTATTTTTAATTCAAAAATCATAAGGCACAAAATATAATTTCAATTCGAATTCGATAATTAGACTTCATATCAAATCGAATTTCAAATCAGTAAATTTCAACTCAAATCGAATGGATTTTTGAGGTTTTCGAATCCGATTTGAATATTGAACACCCCTAATCAGTTTTATTACATGTAATTAGTAACTTTTATGATGAGATCATGGCAAGTATGTTTAGCTAGGGGCTATTGGCCTGATTTAAAGTGAGTTAATGTTAATATGATCAATTAGAGGCAATTGTGTGCTGAAATTGGTCACACATGGTCAATTAAGGCTAATTTTGATTAATGATCACCAATTAGTGTCTCTTAAGGCAACTAGTGTCAATATTGCCAAGGAAGATCAATGAGGGTCGATTGGATAATTAGAGATAATTAGTTATAATCCTAGTTAATTAGTTCCAAGTGGATGCATATGGTATAGTATGACTTAGTATAAATCATTATGACTTATAATGACACTTATAACATAATATGACGTATTAGGTCAAATGTAGTCGATGTAGGCCAAACTTGGTTAGTCATAATAGTTCATGGTGAAACATAGTTAAGGTATATAATCACTAGATGGTAAATCCTAGTCAATATAGCGATCGACAGTCAAGCATGGGTACATATGACCCCTTAATACTCGTTATAGGCTGTTATTGCTATAATTACCCCTAATGACGTATCTGACCCATTGTTATACTTCTCACATAATACAATATGTTAGGTCATACATAGTCAATATAGGTCAAACTTGGTCAATCGATGTGATTAATATACAAGCATTGTTAATATACGTCAAATAACGGTCGATCATAAACAATCAGTGCCTAATGTAGCAACTCATAGTCAAACATGGGTGCAAATGACCCATTAAAACTCCTTATCATATACAGATCGACACGTTAATGGCACATTTAAAATTGGGTATAAATGGGTTTAGTTCACTTAATCGCTTATGGCATTATTAACTCATTAAAGTAATAGCGTTAAACGTGTTATCTGGTAAACATACTTGTTTTATGACAAATAATTACTGAATAATATAATATAAAAAGTTTATATAAGAATAATAACTAATAATCATAATAATAAATACTATCTTGAATGGAATACAAAATAAATAAATTAAAAATCGATGGAGGTCTTGAGTTCAAGTTCCACCTGTATAAAAATAAAGGGAGTTTCAGGTGGGCGATGAGGTTTTATCACCTAATGTAAGTTTTCTCTTGAGGTTAGTCTCAAGTTTCGTATTTGAGTTATATAGATGATCGGTTGAACTAGTGGCTCGTCAGTGATCCAATTAGCAGTTCAATATATATATATATATATATGTATGTATATATATATATGTATATATATATATGTATATATATATATGTATATATATGTATATATGTATATGTATATATATATATATATATATATATATGTATATGTATATATATATGTATATGTATATGTATATGTATATGTATATATATATATGTATATGTATACATATATATATATGTATGTATGTATATATATATATATATATATATGTATATATGTATATATATATATGTATGTATATATATGTATATATATGTATGTATATATATATGTATATATATGTATGTATGTATATGTATATATATGTATGTATGTATGTAGGATGAAGATCAAATAAGAACAACTAAAATATGTGAGAACAAAAAAAATAACAATCAACCAATTAGATTTTTCCTTTCCTTTTTATAATTAATTTTATTAGAAGGATATAATTGTAATTTACATAACATAATTAATTAACTAATTAATTTTGTAACTCTTTTATTTTAGGAAATATACATCATTCTTTTAATTTTTATAATCTGTCATCTTTAAATCGAATTAAACATGACCATATTATATATATATAAAACTGAAAGGTCGGTGTGAACAGTAGATAATAGATGGTTGTCTCTGATTGGTTCATTTGGGCGGTGCTATCATCGTTTGCAATGCTAGACGCATGTGGCTTTCCCGGTACTCACCCCACCTTTTTTTCTTTCTTCTTTACCAACCCACACACACATACATTCATGCTTTCTAATTTCAGAAGTTTGAGTCAGAGGGAGAGAGATTCAGATCAGAGAGCTAGACAGAGGGAGAAACTAAAGACATGGGTGGTGTTGGCCTTGACCTCCGACCGTCCACCCTAATTAGATGACAACGATGGTGATGTTTGCCAAGCGACTTGAACTACCGGCGACCGAACCTAGGGTTCCGGCGAAGTTCTGATGAATTCATTAAGGGTTGCATGTCTTAGATCTATGTAGGTTGGTGATTCACAAGCCACCATGACAGATTAGGTAAGTCAAGTTTGTTCCGTTTGCGCTTCCGACTACTTGGGTTGTTTTTTCGTCGACTACTAGCTCTAAAGATGGCTTAAAGCAGGTTGTACGGTGGTGGTCGGAAACCAAACCGGCGAACGCAGCAGTTGTTCAGCTATTTCTCGATTTAGGTTCTAATTTCATACAAATCCCCTTATTCTCATCATCTTGCACTCACGTATTCTTATGAATGTATGAATTTGGTTAAAGATTGTATCAAATTCTCATTATTTGGCATAACCACTTACTAAATTCATGATCTTTCTGTTAGCGTGGACTAGCTTTCGTAGGTGTTTTCTAGTTCATACATTGCAATTTTAGTTTTGGTCAGTGGTTTATGTTTATCTGGTAGGCATAGGTTGAACAGGAAGACGTATGAAACAGTTGCGTGATTTTTGACTAATAAACAGAGATATCATTTGAGGTTTTGAACTAGGTGGTTCAGCAGCCCCAGGAACACGATATGTACAATGTTGTGTTTATTTACTAGCCAGGTTCACTTCACAGATTTATGTTTTCTTGCTATTGACATGTTATGTGCTCCTCATTGTAAGCTTTTTCATCTCAGGTATCTCGGTTCTTCATCTCTTTGCCCTACTTTGATCTCTTTTCCTGTCATTATTCTGCTATGTAAGTTTCATCCTCAACTATTTTTGCCTGAGTTCCGCTTGAAATATGGCGTTTCTTCTTCGTGTGTGCTTCTGTTGTGCTTTAAGGCATGCCTAATTCCAAGCTTTGTTCTGTGCTTTTGGTTCTTCTTCTTCTTCTTCTTCCTTTCTTGGCATTGATGACCGCACCTTAGCCTTTGTTCTATAGTGTGTTTAGTAATGTTAGCTCTCTATTAGATTTGTCAATTTGGGGATTACTTTGAATCAGATTGTCTGGTCAGGGTGTGTGCTTTTGTTGGGGTTTAATGCATGTCTAATTGAAGGATTCCTTCTTTGCTTTTGACTATTTTTTTTTTTTTTGCTATTGGAATCGATCTTAGGGAATTTGGGGATTGCTTTGTATCTTATTGTTTGGTCCATGCATGTGTTTTTGTTAAGTTTTAATGTCTGCTTAATTGAATGATTTTTCCTTTGCTCACGAAGTGGTCCATCCTAAATCTTATTAAGCAATACTAGATGTGGTCTATGCTTTTAGTAAAGATGCAAACGGGTCATTAAAAACTTGGAAAATGGTTGAAATATGGTAGTTTTATAGTTTAAAGCAGACTCTACTTAAATAGGTCTGATGGGCCTTAAACATAATATATTAAAGCAAAATTAAAAAACAAGCCTGGGTCCATGTTTTTTTAGCTCGGCTCTTGGACATAAACATGTTAATTGCTTATAGGTAGAATATTATTTATATTGATATATAACTCATTATAATAACTCATACAATTAATAATTCGATTCATTTTATTTGATTGTATTGAAAGGCCCAATGAATTGGGATTTCCCTATTGGTCCAGGTCATTTCGGGGCAAGAAGATCATTTATGATGAAAAGGATGAGCTTCAAGAGAATGATTCGGAGTTCTTGCAGAGTGGAACCGTGTAGTACTAGAAAAAAAAATTGCTGGGTCTAGAAACTTAGGGTCTAGAAACTTTCGTGATTGTGTCTGTGTAAAGTCAGGGTCCAAAGTTGCTTCATGTGTGGATTTATTTTGTTATAATTTTTCTGGTTTTAGTACATATTTACCCCCATTTGGACTTGTCCTATGATGCCTACAATGCATTAGGAACAGTTGTAATTATTCTTATATGATGTTTAGCTTTGTCTGAGAAAAATCAAGAACTTTGTATCATTGTATTGAGGTCACAGCTGGATCCCTAATGTTTGTTTGATATTTTAGAAAGAAGATGCCTACAGGTACCACTTCCTAACTATTATTGCATACAAAACTCAGTGGCGCCAGAAGGGAGTTTAGTAAATTTTGGGAAAATTATTTATGTATCACCTTATATTAAAATGTGATAACTTTAGTACTGCCTCTGTATGTTAATCTTATTCTACCGCTATGATGAATACCTCCTTATTTTACACAAATTCCAATACTAGACTTTCTGTGTGAATGTGTCAAACCTGATAAAAGTTGTAGACCCTATTCGCAAAACAGAATGGGTCAAAACGGGTAAAGCTTGATACACAAATACAAATACTGAACTTTCTGTGTGAATGGGTCAAACTTGATATAAGTTGTAGACCCGCGCAAAGCGTGGTCTCAAATTAGTTTTTAGAAAAAGTTAACGAAAAATCTAATAGAGTTTAACTAAAAGACTTACATGGTTAAAAACAAAAGGTCAATGTACAAATCAGGGTCTTTAAACTTAAGGTACTCAAATTGTCGGAATACACAAATTTGATGGATTCAAAATAATACTTTACTCTAAATGATATTTTAAAAAATAGCAGCTTTGTAAAATAGTAATCAAGTTTTAGGATTGTTCTAATTAGGTAGCTCATAAAGTTTTTTTGTTTCAATCAGGTCACTCATAAAATTTGTCCCAATCAGATTGCTAAAGTTTTAGAATTGTTCTAATTAGGTCATTCATAAGCTGCAATTTTTTTAAAAAAACTTGAAATTTTTAAAAAATTAACAATATTTTTAAAAAACTAAATTATTTTAAAAAAGTTGTGAATTATTTAAAACAAATAATAAAAATATAAGTGACCTAATTATAACACTCCTAAAAGTTTAATGACCTGATTGGAACAAATACAAATATTAGTGACCTAATTAAAACACTCTTAAAATTTAAATGACCTAACTGGAACAAATAAAAATACAAGTGACCTAATTGGAATACTGTTACAACTTGCTTACTATTCTGTAAAGTTTTTACTTTTAAAAATGATAGATTTAATTGATATAAAAAAAATTGAATGTCAAATCTAAGTTAATTCTACTCCTAGATTACACAAACTATTGTATACCATACTTCAATTTGAACCCAATGCCTCTTTTTCAAAAGGTAAACTCTTTATCAAATAAGCTAGTACTTTATTAATATACGTGATTGATAAGCGATTGATTTAGTAGATTAATTGGTAAAGAAATAAATTAAGTGTGCATTTAGATTAATTGAACCCAGTGCCTCTTTTTCAAAAGGTAAACTCTTTAGATTTCGCCTACTCTCTTGTTATATATTAAAAATCAAAACAAGAAGATTTGATATATTTAACACATAATAATTTAATTAATTCCATCAATTTTGAACATGCATTTTTTTCAATCATTTCTTTTTTTAATATTTTTTCAAATATCATAAAAAATTAAACATATTTTAGTGACCGACAACATTTTTTTTATTTCCTATCTTTTTCAAATACCAACTTTTTTATTCAAATATCAAATATCTTTTTTATATATTGTATAGCAATCCTACACATTGGTTTGTGTTGGATGTGTAGGACAATTACAATTTGCCTAACCATTGATCAAATATTTTTTTATACAAATATCAAATATTTGTATACAAAAACCTTTCCTTTCTTTATCTAAAAATTAACAAAGATTTTTTATATAAGCATTGTATGAGTATGCTTTTTAAAAAATTTTCTTAAAGAATTCTTATATTAATGGAGTTCTTTTATGTGCAAGTGTTTTTTTTTTCTTTTTAGATTCATATTATAGGAAACACTTAATGCAGGATCCCAATATTTTAAGAAAGTAATAAATATTATTGTAACTAATTTAAAATACTAATTTACAGAACTTTGAATTAAATTTATTAATTCAAAATTTTACTTATGATTATTTCATAAATAATTTATCGAACAAATTATTCGATTCCTACACATAATCGTAAAACCTACACGTCATGTCTATTACAGGAGAAAAAACATAAAAAAATGACCTCCATTGCTAACTTGAACATTAGATAAACTATAATAACCATACACGACATACATTAGTTTCACAACAAAAATTGATTAGGCTCTTTATCAATAGATTATTTTATTTAAGAAAACATGATAACACATATATTTGCATTAAAAAACTTGTAATAGCATACTGACTAATTTACCCCCACACTCATTTAAAATAGGTTATAATTTTCATATATTTACTACATTGCCATTATTTCATGTAGCCATTGATTGCATTTGATCTATTGTTAAGATTACCTCTTTCTGTTCTTGCAAGAAATCTTGTTCTGTCATGAACCCTTCCCTATATATATATATATATATATATATATATATATATATATACACACACACACATACACACACACAAACACACACACACACACACATATATATATATATATATATATATATATGTATATATATATATATATATACACACACACATACACACACACACATAATAGGAGTCCATAAAAGAATTAATTAAAAAACCATTTAAACTAATGAATATATGATGCGTGTGAAAGGTATATATATTTTGATAAAGGTTTTTTTCTACAGATTCAGTTTTAAATGGTTATTACTAATACTAAACTACACACACAAAAGGCAAGTGTACCTGTCGTGAGGTAATATAGTGTTGGTAAGAACCGAGTATCAATCCGTGGACACACTAAGCCTACTCAACAACCCTCATAATTAACTATCAGTTTTATGTTTTAGAAAATAATAAGTTAAACAAAATAACGATAAATAAAGATAGATAAAGATAGATTGAGACTTTTGGTGATTCTTTCAGTGAAGTAAAGCTATTATCCCAATTTAGATTACACTTATGTAACTATGATGAATTGGTGGTGTGGTTAAAGATATTGATTAATGTAATTATGTTAATGTTTATAAATGTGAGCTGGCACGATTTCTCGTCTATCCGCTCCGTAGTGACTAGGACCTCATCAGGATGAGATTTACTGAATAAATCAAAGCCACTAGTAATGTAGATAAATCTCCTATGACCTTTTGACATATGATTTCTGAAAACATAACTTAATGTTAAAAACGAGAGTTGATCAGGTTCCTTTCTAACATACCATTAATTTTAGAAAACCATAACAATTACTGTAGATTTCTCAGACTAATAAAAGGAAACTCGTAAATGATTAGAAAGTTAAGATGATATGATTTCTAATAACCATTTCTAGTTCATTAGCCATGGATTTATTATGAAGACCGGTTTCACGAATAAAAGATAGTTCATACGTTTTTCAACTTTGTATGACATTCACAATTACAAATCATAAGTTTATGACTTCCCGTTCAAATGTAGATGCTACCCATCAAGAGTTTTCCCAAGATAACCATAACATTAACATAATATAAACCACACGATTAGTTCATCACAAGTTACATAAAGTTTTACTAAATTAGGATAACAAATGAAGTTTAGCTCATAATGAGCTTGAACATAACAACAAACATAAAAGATAGTAATGAAATCATCGGTAAATTAGAACAATCAAACCGGTGATCCACTATGGATGATGTTAAACGATCCCGAGATTCTTCTAAGTGTTGAATGAGCCTCCAAAACCTTCTAAGGACCTCCAAAGGATGGGTTCCCGAGAGGGAACACCAGCACTTCACCTCCCAAAAGCTCCCCTTCAAAGTTGCAAATGAAGTCCTATTTATAGGCTTTCTAGAGTGTTTAAGCACGGCCCCGTGCCTAAAAAGCACGGCCCGTGGTAGTACGATGCTTACGTAAGTTGGTCGGCTCGTACGCTCAGAAGCTGTCAGGGCACGGCCCCGTGTTACATGAGGCACGACCTCGTGTTTGGGGTGGGGCACGGCCCCGTGACTCATGGGGCACGGCCCAGTGACAACTTTTGGGGGACAGTACTTTTTCTCCTGTCAGATGTCCAAACACGGGGGTGTGTTAATTTAAGCACGTGGGTGTGTTCTAGGCAAGTCATAGGGGCATGCTTAATGAGGCACGACCCCATGCTTGGATTCCAAAGCTCAGTTTTCTTCAATTTCTTGTTAAATATGCTTTTTTATCCATCTTGCCCTTTTAACACCTGAAAACACAATTTAACAATTTTAAGTACACATCATCATTTTAAGTAAGAGTTTCTAGAATAATTGATGTGCAATTGATGTGTTTTATATGTATAATTTGGAGCACATCAAATATCCCCACACTTAAACTTTGCTTGTCCTCAAGCAAAATCACTCAAAATAGCAACACCACCAAAAACCAAATAAATCAAGATATAAATATGTCTTTCGAGAACTATATAAGCAAACTTGGTTTACCCAGATATAAACTATTAAGCACATGTGGAATGATATCCTTTCAAGCAATAGAATGGTTTGTAAAAAAATTTAACATGTAAAAATTCACACTTCTCACAAGGTGCACTCACACTCGACTATATATATGGAATCATACATAAGATGAAGTATGACTAATACGCTCAATTGACTAGTATGAATACGTGTGAAATCATATACTTGGTAAGGGATCAAATCTCCACCTATGTAAGGTGTTTACTTGCATAAATCATTAGGTTTTTGATGGGTTGTAACTTGGCTCAGGTTTAGGGTATGGATTATTTGGGGAAAAAGTGGCTAAATGCTAAAGATGATGATCTTGTCTTATTTGATTGATATAAACTAACAGGAAAGTAATAAAAAGGGTTCACCATACAATACTCAAGCTACAATGGATATACAAACTAGAGGACTGGTTTATGATCAGATTGTCAAGACCGTGTTGCATTTACATAAACTGCACCCCCTCCTTAACCTGAAGATATACGTAGCTATTCTTTTTTAAGGGTTGTTCGGCTTGGAGCCTAAAGCACCCAACGGATTTGGATGTCGAATTCTTGGATTCGGTTTGGTTTTTGCTGCACTTTCCTTCGTGAAACCAATTCTCCACAAGTTGGGTATTTTTCATATCATTTTTGCTTTCTTGATCACATATTTTGAAATACCATAAAATGACGGAACTAGTTTTCTTCTTCCTTCTTCTTCTTGTTTTTTTTTTTTGAAATAAGCCAAAACATGTCTTTAACGAAAAGGGTTTTGTTGAAGGTTTTTTGGTTTAGTGGCTTAGTGTTTTGGGTTATGAAAAATGAAAACGTTTAAGCTCAACGATGCTAACTAGGGATAATGTTTGGGTAAGAATATTTGAAAATGGTAGAGGCTAGAATGTCGGGTTTTCCTAATTGCCTAAATACTTTTTACGCAAGAAATACTGATGAGGTTTTGAAATGCATACCCAAAACAAGTTCTAATTCACGCGCAACATAAGACACCCTCGATATATCCATAATAAAAGCAAAAATACATAAATGCAAAGCTTGTTTAAGGCTAAAAAATAAGCTCACATAACGGATGGAATTGGGTATAAGTGTTTCATTTTACATGTTTGAATATTTCCACCAACTCTTTTTACTTTTTAGGATATCACAAAAAAAACATTTTTAAAATTATTTGGGTTTGCTTTATTTGCTTATTTATTTCTCGAAAATGAATATTTATATTTTGTTTTATTAAAAATCGTTTCAAGTTTCCGGTGTTGTTGCCACAAACATTAAAATTAGAGTGACTTTTTGTAAAAGATTTAATTATAACTTGGACATATTTATAAGCAAAGTATCAAGCATGTATACCTTCCCTACACTTAAACTTCACATTGTCCTCAATATGATTCACAATAAATATTAACTAGATAAAGGCAAACGAAAACTCCCCTAGAATGATAAGCCAAATACGTGTGATTGTTATCAACAACCGCCTTGAATGAGCTCAAAAGAAAACATCTGGAGTAATCTAAAACATCACCATATTATTTAAAACAGAAAATTACAGTCCTAAGCACACATAACGTAATATGAAGACAGAAAATAACATAGAGCTATGTTTTGGTTACGGGTCCTTGGCTAGACCCTTTCCCACACTTAGTTTTTAATGAGGTGGAGGTTTATCATCTCCAAGAAAATCTTAGTTGGTATATCGATTTGGCCATTAACCGATTATCATTGACTTTGAAGCTTAGTCCCTCATTGTTTTCAACCTTGTTAGCATTATATGGATAGAATTCTTCATCATTTTTTTTATATTTAATTTTTTTAAGTAAAACAAAATAGTCAAAAATTTGGATCGTCTTTCAAACTAACATGTGTCCCCGGCAACGGCGCCAAAACTTGATGCGTGTGAAAGCTATATATATTTTGATAAACGTTTTTCGCACAGATTCAGTTTAATATGGTTATTACTAATACTAAACTACACACACAAAAGGCAAGTGTACCTGTCGTGAGGTAATATAGTGTTGGTAAGAACCAAGTATCAATCCGTGGACACACTAAGCCTACTCAACAACCCTCATAATTGACTATCAGTTTTATGTTTTAGAAAATGATAAGTTAAACAAAATAACGATACATAAATATAGATAAAGATAGATTGAGACTTTTGATGATTCTTCCAGTGAAGTAAGGCTATTATCCCAATTTAAATTATACTTATGTAACTGTGAAGAATTGGTGATGTGGTTAAAGATATTGATTAATGTAATTATGTTAATGTTTATAAATATGAGCTGGCGTGATTTCTCGTCTATTCGCTCCGTAGTGACTAGGACCTCATCAAGATGAGATTCACTGAATAAATCAAAACCACTAGTAATGTAGGTAAATCTCATGTGACCTTTTGACATATGATTTCTGAAAACATAACTTAATGTTAAAAAGAGAGTTGATCAGGTTTTTTTCTAACATACTATTAATTTTAAAAAACCATAACAATTACTCTAGATTTCTCAGACTAATAAAAGGGAACCCGTAAATGATCAGAAAGTTAAGGTGATATGATTTCTAATAACCATTTCTAGTTCATTAGCCATGGATTTATATGAAGACCGGTTTCACGAATAAAAGTTAGTTCATACGTTTTTCAACCTTGTATGACATTCACAATTACAGATCATAAGTTTATGACTTCCCGTTCAAATGTAGATGCTACCCATTAAGAGTTTTCCCAAGATTACCATAACATTAACATAATATAAACCACACGATTAGTTCAACAAGTTACATAAAGTTTCACTAAATTAAGATAACAAATGAAGTTAAGCTCATAATGAGCTTGAACATAACAACAAAGATAAAAGATAATAATAAAATCATCGGTAAATTAGAACAATCAAACCGGTGATCCACTATGGATGATGTTAAACGATCCCGAGCTTCTTCTAAGTGTTGAATGAACCTCCAAAACCTTCTAAAGACTTCCAAAGGCTGGGTTCCCGAGAGGGAACACCAGCACTTCACCTCCCAAAATCTCTTCTCAAAGTTGCAAATGAACTCCTATTTATAGACTTTCTGGAGTATGTAAACATGGGCCCATGCTAGTACAAAGCGTACGTAAGTTGGTTGGCTCGTACGCTCAGAAGTTGTCGGGGCACGACCCCGTGCGTTATGAGTCACGGCCCCGTGATTGGGGTGGTCACACCCCCGTGACTCACGGGGCACACCCCCATGACTACTTTTAGGGGACAGTACTTTTTGTCTTGTCAAATGTCCAATCACAGGGGTGTGCTAATTTAAGCACAGGGGCGTGTTTCAAGCTGGTCATGGGGGCATGCTCAATGAGGCACGACCCTATGCTCGAATTCTGGAGCTTGTTTTCTTCAACTTTCTCTTTATTTAAGCTCCTTTTGTTTATCTTGGTCTTTCTCAAGCCTAAAAACACAATTTAAACGATTTAAATATCAATTCATTACTTTCAATAAGAGTTTCTGGAATAACTGATGTGCAATTAATGTGTTTTATATGTATAATTTGGAGCACATCAGAAACAATTACTTGTCAATGATTTCACATGTAATATAAGTTGTTTACTTACCATATGAAGTCCCCTGTTATCAGCCCATTAATTTATTTCACAAAGCGAGGTAATCATGGATAGTACTATTGGGTTAACTACCCCCACCCAGGTTAATTACCCTAACTTTGGCTGGAAGTCTAAACGGGTGCATTATTAGCCTGTTCACCCCTGTGCTTACGGTAGGCATGGGTAGGAAAAATAGATTACAGTTACAGTCTAGCTTTGATTGCGGTGCTTATATAATATTGTAGCATTGTGTGTACAACGATCAAATCATAGAAAAACTTATGGTCCATTACACTGTTTACTATTTCTTTAAAACCTGTAAACTCATCAACCATATGTTGACATATTTTCATGCATGTTTTCTCAGGTAATTGAGGTTTGCATCAGGTTAAGCTAGCATGGAACTCATCGCATTTAGGGTTATCCATGCTATTAGGACATTATTTCTAATTTGTCATGTTTTGAAAACAATATACATTAGTTTCACTGTTTCCGCTATTTAACTCTGAAAAACAATTATGTACTTTTAAACTTGATCGCAATGTATGTTTTACTAAATCATGTAGTGGTCGACCAGTGATTGTGATTCCATGACGATCATAACCCACGGAAAACCGTCGTGGTTGGGGGTGTGACAGAAAAAGAGTGTGATCAGAATCATCAAACATTAGTTTTGATATATTTGACCCATTTAAAAACAACAACAATTTGACTTGTTTCCTAGAATTGAAATTTTGATCTATTCATTAAAAAATATTATATGAGTTGTGAAAGACGACACCGATAGTACTACGTCTGTCTTCACAATCAGTTTCGTGGCTACTATATGATACATCAGACCATACCCTATTATCCCCCTTATGTATCTTAAAATCTACTTAACTGCTACATAGTGACTCTCATTGGGAGCTTACATATATATGCTATGTGTAAGGTCCCGTTTCCGGAGACCTCACAGTTGGACATTCATATCACTATTCATGATCCATTTCGTAAATTCATTATCACGATGCAGCGGAATTTAAACATTTAAAAGCCATTCATTAATTTGTAAACGCTGTTGCTAAGTAATACATGTTTGGTACAATTACAAAAGATCATTAGTTTGCATTACAAAACAATGTTATATTCATGAATGGATGTCAGCCTTGTCCCGACTAGTAGCCTCCCCGAGTGCCATCCTCAGCAATATTACCTGCCAACTGAAAACGCATAAAAGTCAGCTTTACTGAGTGAGTTCTAGTTTTAAAATCATAAAAATATCTTGATAGATTTGTATACAAAATACTTCTTAAAGAAAATATCTTATCTTTCTTTCGGATGTGATCACACATCATACATACAAATCATAACCATTACATTATCACCATTCTCTTTCTTGCTTATTATTATTATCTTTCACTGTCGATATAGACCAAAGTGCTATACCCCCCATAAAATGCGCATAAACCTGGTACTGGGCCTTGAAGTCTATAAATAGACTCCATCCGTGGTGCACATATGCTAGCACCAGTACCGGGGCAACAACAGTGGCCCCCTCAATCTTAAAGATTGACCCTGTGTACATCCTTTGGGTTAGCTAAACCGTACACAGTTGAGCTAACGACAACATTGTCGTGCACCTCCTGTAAATTTTTACTTGCAAGTCTTTCATTCTTTAAGTTCCACTTTTCGTTAATATTAATCTTTCACTAGATTAATAATACTTCATAATTACGAACAAACCACATAAGGCCACATAATAGTATCATAATAGGCACATAAGGGCAGCCCACATCATGCATAAGATAACCAAATAAAAGCATCAAGTCAACCGTGGTCAAATCCTAATTTTTGATCTTCCAAAATTCCAGAAAATTTCTCAAGTCCTAAAGAAATGCGAATGAACAGAACCAATGTGGATGAACAACTTGCAAATGCGGATGAACAAAACTAATGCGAATGAACACTTGCAAATGCGGATGAATAACTTGCAATGCGGATGAATAACTTGCAATGCGGATGAATAACTTGCAAATGCGGATGAATAACTTGCAATGCGGATGAATAACTTGCAAATGCGGATGAATAACTTGCAAATGCGGATGAATAAGTTGCAAATGCGGATGAATAAAACTAATGCGGAAGAACACTTAGGCTGAATTTAGGCAAATGCGGCTGAACAAAGGTGAATGCGGGTGAACAAAACACTTAGGCAATTATCACGGTGTAAATGCGGATGAACCATCAGACCTGTAAATGGGACTTATGCTATAACCAGTTCTAAAACCTCATTTTCATACATTCTTAACATCGATCTATCATGCTAAACTCTTAGAACAAGCTTACAACCACATAAAACACAGAAATTCATACACATACATAAGCAGTCAACATACACGACGGTTGTAAAACATTTTAAATGTATTTTCAGCCCTAAAGAAGTTTAAAAACAGAGAATCGGGGTCCTAGAACTCACCTATTGCAGCAAACAAGTGAATCTCCTCCCAACTTGCGTGCACAAGAGTTCAAACACCTAGAACAAGCCAAAACAAACACCAAACACCAAGAACTCATAGAAATCAGTTTTTAAGGTTGAAACCTCACAGAAACCAAACCAATTAATCACAAAAACCTACTAACCTTGAAGATTCTTCTCCTTCTTCACAATTCGACCGAGAGAAAACACAAAACCCGGCTTTCTTTCTTTTCTTCTTCGGAAAGCAGCAGCAGGAAGAGCATGGGCGACCATGCTCTTTATACACCCACTTTTTACTTTTGTACTATTTTACACTTTTCACCCTTCAACTTTGACCTTATAAAAATTTCGGGTGTTACACTATGACTCCCACTGCAATGATTTTGACCTGTTTCCTAGAATTGCAATTTTGATATGTTCATTAAAAAAGATGCGTTTGACCCATTTACTAAAGAATAATGAATTTGATCCATTTATCATAGCACCACACAGTTATACTTTTCTTTTAATAACTTGGAACTCTATCAAAGGGAAGACAAAATAGAAAACAAATAACAATTGTAATGACAAGAGTTAAACACAACATTTCCAAAAAGGTAAAAAGAAAGGTTCTGATGACCCATTTCAAACACAATATTCAAAACAAATTAGTACAACTATTAAATTTTAATATGCCATGAAGTCTCACTTTCTTTGTGTACTCTACAGTAGGTAAATTCAAATATAATATTCATAAAGGCTTTGATCTTTTCCTCTTATCGGCATACGACTTCTGTCTATCCTTCGCCGCCTTCATAAAGGCTTTGATCTTTTCCAGCTTCTCAGTCGTAGCCTCAATCACCTCGATGCTTCCCAATTCTTTCTTCCCAATGTCTCCCCAACACACGGGCGTTTTACACCTCCTACCGTACAGCATCTCGTATGGTGGCATACTAATGCTGGCATGATAACTGTTGTTGTACAAGAACTCAACCAACAGTAGGTGATCATCCCAACTCCCTCCAAAGTCGATCACACATGCCTGGAGCATATCCTCGAGCGTCTGAATCGTCCGCTCAGACTGACCATCTGTCTGAGGATGGTAAGTCGTGCTAATGTGTAGTCTCGTCCCCATGGCATCATGGTATCTCTTCCAAAACTTCGATGTGAACCGGGTGTCACGATCTGACACAATAGACACCGGCACACCATGGCGAGCTACAATCTCTTTGATGAACAAGTCGGCCAGTCTCTCGGAGGAATACGTCTCGTGGATCGGTAGGAAGTGAGCACTCTTTGTTAGAAGATCAACTATCACCCATATGGTATCATACCCCCTCGCCATACGGGGTAGCTTCGTGATGAAATCCATGGTGATGTGCTCCCACTTCCACTCGGGTATATCCAACGGTTGAATCTTCCCGTATGGCTTTTGATGCTCTGCCTTCACTTGCAAGCAAGTAAGGCACTTACTCACATACTCTGCCACGTCACGTTTCATACCCGGCCACCAGTAGTCTTTCTTCATGTCTTGATACATCTTGGTAGCACCGGGATGAATGGAGTATCGAGTCTTATGAGCTTCGTCCATAATTCGCCCACGTAGATTCCCATATCGAGGAATCCACATTCGCCTAAAGCGGGTTTTAACACCGTGGGTATTCTCCCCCAATTCTGCAACTAGACCTCTCATTCGTTCGGAGTTGAGGTGATCTTCTTTTAACGCCTCACTTTGAAACTCTTTAACTTGCGTCATCACATCTGAGGTCATCACCAACTGATACGCCTTCACCCGAATCGGCTCGGGTCTCTCCTTCCGGCTAAGGGCGTCGGCCACTACGTTGGCCTTGCCCGGGTGGTAATGGATCTCACAATCATAATCCTTAATAAGCTCTAACCACCTCCTTTGCCTCATGTTGAGATCTTTCTGCTCGAAAAAATATTTTAAGCTCTTGTGATCTGTGAAGATTGTGCACTTGGTCCCGTATAAATAGTGCCTCTAGATCTTCAACGCAAAGACCACCGCAGCCAATTCTAAATCATGAGTGGGGTAATTAACTTCGTGGATATTTAACTGTTGGGACGCGTAAGCTATCACTCGTCCACGTTGCATTGGCATGCAACCCAGTCCCGAATAAGATGCATCTGAATACACCACTAAGTCTTCACTTCCTTCGGGCAATGTTAAAACAGGAGCTTGAGTTAATCTTGCCTTTAACTCCTCAAAAGCATCCTCCTGTTCTCGTCCCCACACAAACTTCACATCCTTGCGTGTCAACTTAGTCAAAGGTGAGGCTATCTTGGAAAAGTCTTGGATAAACCTTTGGTAGTAACCCGCCAAACCCAAGAAACTGCGAATCTAGAATGGCGTCTTTAGAGACTTCTATTGCATTACCGCCTCAACCTTTGCCGGGTCCACCATAATTCCTTCGGTATTCATCACATGACCCAGAAATTGAACTTCTCGCAGCCAAAAAGCACACTTAGAGAATTTAGCATACAACTTCTCCTTTCTAAGTGTCTCCAACACTTCACGTAGGTGGCCGGCATGTTCTTCTTTGCTCTTCGAATAAATCAGAATATCATCAATAAACACAATCACTGATTTATCTAACATCGGCCGACACACTCGGTTCATCAAATCCATAAAGGCAGCTGGTGCATTAGTTAAACCGAATGACATAACGAGAAACTCGTAATGTCCATAACGCGTGCGGAACACTGTCTTCGGGATATCTTGTTCCTTTACCTTCAGCTGATGGTAGCCAGATCGAAGATCTATTCGGGAAAACCAACTGGCACCTTGAAGCTGGTGAAACAGGTCATCAATCCTTGGTAGGGGGTATCTGTTCTTTACTGTCAACTTGTTCAACTCCCGGTAGTCTATACACATTCTCATACAACCGTCTTTCTTCTTTACGAATAATACCGGAGCACCCCAAGGAGAGATACTCGGTCTAATAAACCCCTTATCCATAAGTTCCTGTAGCTGATCCATCAGTTCTTTCATCTGGGTCGGAGCTAACCGATACGGTGCCTTGGCAACGGGTTGCGCACCGGTTATCAGGTCGATCTGAAATTCTATCTCACGGTCTGGTGGCACACCTGGTAGATCTTTGGGAAACACATCCAGGAAATCACGTACCACTGGCACTTTTGATAATTGTGGTATCGACGCGTCTACATCCTTTATGTATGCCAAGTAGGCATAACAACCGCGCCTCATACACTTCTCTGCCACTGCCATCGAAATCACTTTCGGAACCGTAGTGACGCGATCACCATAAACTGTCACTGAACTCCCATCTGGTGCGACTAACTGAATCATCTTCTTCCGACACACGATGTTTGCCTCATAGGCTGCCAACCAATCCATCCCCAGGACTACAACAAATCCTCCTAGGGGCATCACAAATAGTTTAGCAGAGAACCTATGGCCTTCTAACTCTATGCCACAATCCTCAATCATATCACAGATTCTGGTAGACTTACCAATAGCAGTTTCTACATCAAAAGGTTCATCGATGCTCCTACTACTAACAGGCAATTTAGCATAGAAAGCAGCAGATATGAAACTCCTACTAGCACCAGAATCAAATAATACAGAGGCACAAGTTTGGTTTACTAGGAACACACCTGACACGACGTCGGGGTCTACCCGGGCTTCCTCTCGGGTCATCGTGAAGGCTCTTGCACTTGCCCTCTGCCCTCCTTCTTCCGGCCTCTTCTTCAACCCAGAACTTCAGCCCTTGGCTTCTTGCAATCCTTGTTCATATGGCCGACTTCACCACAGTTAAAGCATCATGGGGCTCCACACATCTTTGAAATGTGACCGGGCTTGCCACATTTATAGCAGACATTCATTCCCAAGCGGCATTCCCCGCCATGTTCCTTCCTACACTTATCACACCTCCTCAACCCCGAGCTTGCAGTAACCACTCGGTGATCATCCATCCTCGGCCTCTTATTATTCGGGTTGAAACCACCACGCCCGAATCTCTTCCCGTTCCAACTCCTGTTATTACCACCCGTCTTCTTCACCTCCACCACCTCCACTTCTCTTTCATCATAAAGTCTCCCAGCTAAATCCACCGTCGACCTAAAAGTGCTCGGTCGGGCAATGATCAAGTGCCTACGGATGTCAGCAGGCAACCCCTGAATATACCGCTTGATCTTCCTTGAAGCCGGTGTAACTTGATTGGGCACCAGCCTCGCCATTTCGTTAAACTTGGTGGTGTATTGCTGGTGGGTCATGGTTCCCGCCTCAAGCTGTAGGAACTCTCTCTCTATCTTGTCAAGTTATCAATGAGGACAGAATTCCTCAATCACTAACCTTTTCAGTTCACTCCATCTCATCCTCCCAACAGCCCTGTTGCCTTCGGCTTGGACAAGATTGTCCCACCAACACAGAGCCGAGTCGACAAATGAGTGAGTGGCAAATTTCTCCTTCTGATCCTCCCTGCACTCACTAATTTCCAACACTGCCTCCATCTCTCTAACCCAGCGGTGGGCAGTAGCAGCGTTACCGTTGCCGTCAAAAGTAGGGGGTTTACACCGTTGGAATGCCCCGTAGCTACATCCCCTCACGGTTTCCCGCACCTCTACATCTTCTTCATCACTGGAGACTCCCCTTTCTACATTTATCTCCTCCTTAACATCATGATTTTCCTCATTCCCCCTTCTCCCAGTAGCAGCCCTTTTCTCTTCCTCCCTTTCTTTCCTCTCATCCTTCCTTACGGCCCGGATCACTTCAGTCACGACAGACGGTAGGATCGTCTGCATGACTTGGTGAACCTCCTCTACCACTGCCTCTTTCACTGAGGCCCTTAAATTGGCACTCTCATCCACTCCCTCCGGGTGATGAAGCTCAGGCTCAGCAGGAGCCGTCTCTGCAGTTCTTGCCTTGTTCTTTGCGGCCTGGGGTCTGCCAGCACGACCACCCCGTACACCACCTCTAGAAGCCTTAGATGATCTACCTCCAGCCATCCTCTAACACTATAAGATCCAAACACCAACACGGTCATTCAAGGTAATAGCTCAGTTAACGTTAAGTATAGTAAGTCCCTAATTACAGTGGCCAGTTGTGATTAGCCACTTACTTTACTCTTCATTCCCCGAGCATTTCCTATCCTGACTACATCAGTATTCAAATCTACTAAAGCACATAAATCAAATAGCATGCGCACACAATACCGGTTATCATAATAAAAGAAATACCTGATGGCACGTAACTACTCGGGCTGGCATCCCTCCATTCGGTCCCATTTTCAGTTTAAGTTTAGGTTTTTGAAAATATTTACTCATTTCTCTTAAACTTTGGCTCTGATACCAACTTGTAAGGCCCTGTTTCCGGAGACCTCACAGTTGGACATTCACAGTACTATTCATGATCCATTTCATAAATTCATTATCACGATGCAGCAGAATTTAAACATTTAAAAGCCATTCATTAATTTGTAAACGCTGTTGCTAAGTAATACATGTTTGGTACAATTACAAAAGATCATTAGTTTGCATTACAAAACAACAATGTTATATTCATGAATGGATGTCAGCCTTGTCCCGACGAGTAGCCTCCCCGAGTGCCATCCTCAGCAATATTACCTGCCAACTGAAAACGCATAAAAGTCAGCTTTGCTGAGTGAGTTCTAGTTTTAAAATCATAAAAATATCTTGATAGATTTGTATACAAAATACTTCTTAAAGAAAATATCTTATCTTTCTTTCGGATGTGATCACACATCATACATACAAATCATAACCATTACATTATCACCATTCTCTTTCTTGCTTATTATTATTATCTTTCACCGTCGATATGGACCAAAGTGCTATACCCTCCATAAAATGCGCATAAACCTGGTACTCGGCCTTGAAGTCTATAAATAGACTCCATCCGTGGTGCACATATGCTAGCACCAGTACCGGGGCAACAACAGTGGTCCCCTCAATCTTAAAGATTGACCCTGTGTACATCCTTTGGGTTAGCTAAACCGTACACAGTTGAGCTAACGACAACATGGTCGTGCACCTCCTGTAAATTTTTACTTGCAAGTCTTTCATTCTTTAAGTTCCACTTTTCGTTAATATTAATCTTTCACTAGATTAATAATACTTTATAATTACGAACAAACCACATAAGGCCACATAATAGTATCATAATAGGCACATAAGGGCAGCCCACATCATGCATAAGATAACCAAATAAAAGCATCAAGTCAACCGTGGTCAAATCCTAATTTCTGATCTTCCAAAATTCCAGAAAATTTCTCAAGTCCTAAAGAAATGCGAATGAACAGAACCAATGTGGATGAACAACTTGCAAATGCGGATGAACAAAACTAATGCGAATGAACACTTGCAAATGCGGATGAATAACTTGCAATGCGGATGAATAACTTGCAATGCGGATGAATAACTTGCAAATGCGGATGAATAACTTGCAATGCGGATGAATAACTTGCAAATGCGGATGAATAAGTTGCAAATGCGGATGAATAAAACTAATGCGGAAGAACACTTAGGCTGAATTTAGGCAAATGCGGCTGAACAAAGGTGAATGCGGGTGAACAAAACACTTAGGCAATTATCACGGTGTAAATGCGGATGAACCATCAGACCTGTAAATGGGACTTATGCTATAACCAGTTCTAAAACCTCATTTTCATACATTCTTAACATCGATCTATCATGCTAAACTCTTAGAACAAGCTTACAACCACATAAAACACAGAAATTCATACACATACATAAGCAGTCAACATACACGACGGTTGTAAAACATTTTAAATGTATTTTCAGCCCCAAAGAAGTTTAAAAACAGAGAATCGGGGTCCTAGAACTCACCTATTGCAGCAAACAAGTGAATCTCCTCCCAACTTGCGTGCACAAGAGTTCAAACACCTAGAACAAGCCAAAACAAACACCAAACACCAAGAACTCATAGAAATCAGTTTCTAAGGTTGAAACCTCACAGAAACCGAACCAATTAATCACAAAAACCTACTAACCTTGAAGATTCTTCTCCTTCTTCACAATTCGACCGAGAGAAAACACAAAACCCGGCTTTCTTTCTTTTCTTCTTCGGAAAGCAGCAGCAGGAAGAGCATGGGCGACCATGCTCTTTATACACCCACTTTTTACTTTTGTACTATTTTACACTTTTCACCCTTCAACTTTGACCTTATAAAAATTTCGGGTGTTACACTATGACTCCCACTGCAATGATTTTGACCTGTTTCCTAGAATTGCAATTTTGATATGTTCATTAAAAAAGATGCGTTTGACCCATTTACTAAAGAATAATGAATTTGATCCATTTATCATAGCACCACACAATTATACTTTTCTTTTAATAACTTGGAACTCTATCAAAGGGAAGACAAAATAGAAAACAAATAACAATTGTAATGACAAGAGTTAAACACAGCATTTCCAAAAAGGTAAAAAGAAAGGTTCTGATGACCCATTTCAAACACAATATTCAAAACAAATTAGTACAACTATTAAATTTTAATATGCCATGAAGTCTCACTTTCTTTGTGTACTCTACAGTAGGTAAATTCAAATATAATATTCAAACAAATCATACAATTTCCAAAAAGATCCAAAACAAAACCAAAATTTTTGTGTAAAGTAACACTTTCAAACATCAGTTTCTTGGCATCAAATGTAACAAAATCGAATATATTTACCTATGGAAGGTAGTTCATTTGACTTACAAAGTAAAAACATAGAATATTAATAAGCTAATTTGGCTAATTAATTTAAAAACAAAAGCACAACTCTATCTTCCAATTTCATCAACCTAAATCGTACCGGCCAAAAGATGAACTAACACAACCGGATGGAAAAATATTAAACATCCTACGGATCTCATATGATAAATTATAACCGAAAGAAAACCTACAAATCTAAGGTTTCTAGGTTTGTCAATTAACTCAAACCTTTAAAAAAACATCTACCGTGCAGAAAGACACAAAGAACACAATAAGATTCGAATGAGTTGGACGAACCTTTTACAGTATTTTCATTGCCAGTAGCATAATCAAGTCGAAGCATCAAGCATATAACAGTCTACAAAAAGTTGAAAAATACAAATGCTCATGCTTTGTACAGGTTTATACCTCTTTAAATCAATGTGCAGGACCCCCTTTGAAAAGATAATCATACTTGTTTAAATCAATCAGCACCCTTTGAATTACACCCTGAACATGAGATTATATGATCTGCATATTTAATGTTCCACTGCAGATAGTTATAAATATTGAGTCATTTTGTTTGATTGCAAATAATATTGAATGTTTATGTTATGTTTGTTTTGACTTTGAATTTCTTTTATAAGTGCTCATTATAATTTGGTTCTCCAGTTTCTATATCAGTTAAGTCGTTATAGTAAAAGAATTTACTGAGACACGGAGTTACCAGCCGAAAAAGAGGTAAATAAATTTTTTCCTCTATATTCATGTATTGTATATTTTGACCCGTTTACTTATTTATTAGTGGGTCATTTTTTATTGAGTTTTATCTTGATCGGATCATGAAAAATAATTAGCTAAGAAAGGTATGTATCGAACAAGTGAAACGGTTGAAAGTCCTGCAACTTTTTTTAATGCATACAACTATTGGATTGTTTTTATTTAAAGTTTAAATTCCCACTATAATATTACTGCCTTTGTAGTCATAATATTAGCATCAAGTCTTAAATGATTAAAATATGGACAGAATAAGTGTTAACCGGTCAACTAAACCCCTTGCCATTTTCAACCTGCCCTTAAAATGAACCATTGCATCCATAAATTCTATGGTGATATTCTTAGGCCTTAGCAAAAATAGGTAACAAAAGTATAATAAAACTCATAATAAAATTCGTAGCCAATTTCCATAGCCAAAATTGAGCAAATCTATAGCTAAATTACATAGCAGCTATTTGTAGCAAAATCCTAAATAAATTATCCATAACAGAATCGTGGCTAAAATCCATAGCAAAACCATAGCAAACCTTTCCGTAGCAAAAATTCCATAGCTAAAATCAAGCAAAACTCCATAGCAAATATTCCTAGCCAAAGGCATGGCTAAATTAGCGACGCCAATTTTTGTAGCTAAACCCATAGCAAATATTGGTTCGTAGCAAGACAAATTAACGATGAAAGTATTATCTACAAATCAAATCCATAGCAAATTCATAGCAAACACTCCTTTTGCTATGGATTCGCTACAGATTTTACTGTAACATACCTTTTTATGTAGTAGTGTAATCAAATAACTAATCTATCAAATAAAACCTGATGAAAATAATAATGTTTTCTATAATGATTTTAAGTAAGTAAATTAAAACTAAATCCCATAAAGTGTTTCATCAACTTGCTAGCATAAAGTGTTTCATCAACTTGCTATTTTAAATCAATCAAATTATTTGCATTTTGAAAGTAAAGGTGGATGAAATTTACCAAAAAAGAATCTTTCAAATATGTTTTTCTTTTGAAGAAACAAACCTTCTTAAAGAATCAAAAGTAGGTTTAAAATAGAAAACATCTTGATTGCTTTTGAGATTATAAAAGTTAATACTTTTATTTTGATACTAAACCTCTTTTCAGTTTATACAAATTTTCTTAACCTTTCTAGAGACTAAAAATACAGAGAAAAAAAATGTAAAAAAGGTTTAGAAGGATGGATGTGACTAAACTTTTATCAATATTCACACAGTGTATATCTCTTTAATTCCTTCATATTTAAACATCATCGAGGTGAGAAGATCATGATTAAAGTCAAAAGCCAGAAAAGAAATTTTGTTTCAACTTTCAATCATTTTATTTTAGTGTTTTATCTGTTGGTAGTTTGCTGCCATTGTAGCTTGAGCTTTTGTAAAGGGCATCACTACAAGTATTAGTGATTGTGAAAAAAGAGATCACTACCTCCTAATATTAATAAGACATAGAAGGTGATCACTTCCTTTGTAAAGTGAGATGTTTGTATAGGGTGATCACTTTCTTTGTAAAGTAAGATGTTGGTGTACTAGTGATCTCTTTTGTTTAAGAGAAATGACTAATGGAGGAAACTCTTGAGAAAAGTTTAAGGAGAGGACATAGAACGGATTAGTTAACATTCATTTGAACCTCTACAAACTGGTTTTCTCTCGTCAGCCCTTAAGTCTTTACATTTCTTGCCTATTTGTTTGGCTTGAATTAAGAGCTCTATCATTCAAACATAAGTTTTAATGAAAAGCTCTATTGTTTTGTAAAACTTGAGTTAGAGCCATGGCTCAAAACATATATGTAGAGTGGAACTCCAAGCCCAACTCATGTTTACATAAAGATGAAGGATTTTTCAATTGGAAATAATGTTTTGAAACTTATGTCAAAGCCAAAGACATGGATCATTAGGAAGCTATTGAAATTGATAATTTAGTTCCCAAAATGTATGTTGAGGGAAACAAAATCTAATATAACTAAAAAGAGATCTCTTTGGACATTGGAAGATAAGCAAATGATTTCAAAAAAATTTAGGCTAAGTCAATTCTCTATAATGCTTTACCAAGAAATGAATTGAAAAAAAGTTTTCATTTATAAATCTGCAAATGATGTTTGGAACACACTTTTATTATCTATCAAGGTAACCATCAAGTAATGGACAACATGATTGAATTAGTTGTACAATAATATGAGCAATACAATTTTGGTGGACGTGAAAGACTTGTGAGGGTTATGTTAGGTTTAGTGTTGTTGTTACTAGTCTTAAAGCTCTTGGTACCATTTAAACTAACAAAAATTAAGTAAGAAAATTTGAGCATTGCAGCCTAGGTGGAGAGCAAAAGTAATTGCAATTTTAGAATCTAAGGATCTTAACACGCTTCAAATGGAAGGATCATTGGTAATCTAAAAGTCCATGAAACGATCATGGAAAAAATATGATAAAATCTCTAGATCCGAGAACAAGAAAACTAAATCTCTTGCTCTTAAAAACAAAAATTCCAAATCATCAAGTAATGATCATGATGAAGAGCAGTCCAAAGTTAGAAATGCGGAAGAATATGTCATGGCGGGTAAATCTATTGAAAAAGTTCTTTAAAAGAAAATATGAGTTTGTATGGAAGCCTACAAAGGAAAGAAGATCATCAAACAACAACACAAAATCTTCCAAGAAAGAAAAGAAGTGTTATAGATGTCTTGATCCCATCATTTCATTATATATTATCCAAAGCCATCAAAGAAAGACAACAAAACCAAAACCTTTGTAGGTGGTTCATGCAGTGTTAGTGGGATGAATATTTAGGCACCAAGAAGAAAACTTGTCCCATGGGTCTCAAAGAGGTATTTTCATACTCTACTTACTATAGTCATAAAGATGCTAGTGAATCATATGGTGAACTCAAAATATAATATGATGGTTTGTGTGATCTTACTACCAAAGTCATCAACAAAAACAAACTTTTGAAAGAAAGAAACCAAGAACTTGAAAAAGAAGATTTAGAAAACAATCTTCTAAAAGTCAATGTTACGAACCTTGAAAAAAATTTAGTACCAAAAGTTTTTGTAAAGATTCTCCTTCAAGAATATTTAGGCACCAAGAAAGACAACAAAACCAAAACCTTTGTAGGTGGTTCATGCAGTGTTAGTGGGATGAATATTTAGGCACCAAGAAGAAAACTTGTCCCATGGGTCTCAAAGAGGTATTTTCATACTCTACTTACTATAGTCATAAAGATGCTAGTGAATCATATGGTGAACTCAAAATATAATATGATGGTTTGTGTGATCTTACTACCAAAGTCATCAACAAAAACAAACTTTTGAAAGAAAGAAACCAAGAACTTGAAAAAGAAGCTTTAGAAAACAATCTTCTAAAAGTCAATGTTACGAACCTTGAAAAAAATTTAGTACCAAAAGTTTTTGTAAAGATTCTCCTTCAAGAATCAAAATATTTCAAAAAGAATAATAATTCTCTAAAGGGAAAAATAAAAACTTTCCAACATCATAAACAAGTTTTTAGTATAATCACTAAAATGTTAGATGACATACTAAGAACACAAAAACATTAAGTGATAAAAGTGGCTTAGATTTACAAATGATCATGATAAACATTCACCTAGTTTATATAAGCCCATCTCATTTATCAAAGCTAAAGAAGTTAAAGTAGACAAACCAAAGAAGAAAACCGAATCACCTACGGTAAATAGTGTGATTAAAGAAAACTATAAGATGATAGAATGGCTAACATCCCCCCCTCCCCCCCGCCAACCCAGTTTAGTCTTTAGCACACGGTATATATTTTGTTGTAATCTGTTATGTATAATTGGTATTGTATTGTTTCTAATAAAACGAAGAGATTATGTTTATTTAGTTTATAAAGGAAAACCATACAACTTTTTCAATACTTATATGTCAACTGACTGTAATCACATTGTAGTATTACTTATCAATAACTTTTGATCACTACATCATTAACACATATAAAGGACTTGTCAACCTTTTGTAGCAGTTCAGTTCAACTGCCATTATAACTTACAGAATCTGATGTCATACTTTCATATTTATGTTATTAAATAACATGAGGTAAATAGTGTAATTAAAGAAAACTATAAGATGATAGAATGACTAACATCCCCCTTGGCCCGCCCAGTTTAGGCTTTAGCACACGGTATATATTTTGTTGTAATCTGTTATGTATAAATGGTATTGTATTGTTTCTAATAAAACAAAGATATTATGTTTATTTAGTTTATAAAGGAAAACCATACAACTTTTTCAATACTAATATGTCAACTGACTGTAATCACATATAGTAGTATTACTTATCAATAACTTTTGATCACTACATCATTAACACATATAAAGGACTTGTCAACCTTTTGTAGCAGTTCAGTTCAACTGCCATTATAACTTACGGAATCTGATGTCATTCTTTTATATTTATGTTATTAAATAACATGATATACTAAATGATATCATATAGATACCAAAACATTTATTTACAAATAATTCAATGAACAATTAATACTACATTTAAATTTGATATCAATACCTTATCATGACACTATTGGCAATTAAAAGATTTGTCAAATGGATTGCAATAACATGATCCTGAAAGGTTATTTAATTTTATTGTCGTTACAATCATGTAAACAGATATTGATGACAAAGTTTGTTGCACACACTTTAAAGCAGATTTCAAGAAGATGCCAACTAAATCATATGTTAAGTGCGTTGTCGTCTATCTAACAACAAGATCAGTTAAAGAACGTCACGTCTATTGCCAACTAGAAAACTTGATATTTCTGCAATGGAAGGTCCAAAATCAACAAAAGCCTATACTATGCATGACTCGAGGTCAAAATTCTCATTTGAACTTTAGTGTGTTTCCGATCTATCTACATTCAATTGAAAGATTGTTAGAAAAACTAGTTGAAAAGTGTTTTTCACTTAGTTTAAACATATATGATCTTTACATATAAGACATGTTGTTGATAACTTATGGGTTTATATTATCTGTGATCAGAGTTTCACAATGAACTAAGATGTTTCTAAAATGGAATTAAGGCAAATAAGATATCATTGCTTAAAAATAGTGTGTTTGATATGAAACTTGAAAGTAGGAAATGTGTAAAACTTATTCCACATTGTTGGTTGTATAAACCTATTAGAGTTTTATGACTAAGTAACTAGAATGTTTGATAAGCTCATTCTTTGATTTTATACACACGCTCAAGAGAATGCAAATTTGGTATCCATGGCTTAAACATCTAAAATTATGCATGTTCATCTAAACTTATGCATGTTGACGACTTGTGGCTTTCAACATATTTTGGTTATAGCTACAAAATGAACTTGTTGATTGATTTTTGAAGACAAGTTACACAAAAAAAGGAAAAAAACAAGATAGATAGTGATGAGAACTCTATATATTTTCTTCTATTCACAAACAAAAGATTGAGCTCTCTTATTCCACATTGATGGTGGAATGAATGATATTTACATATGAGATATGTAATTAATAACTTATGAGTTTATGTTATCTAAGATGAGAGTTTGACAACCAACTAATATGTTTCTACTTGGTGGAGGTTTTGTTACTTAAAGAGGAGGTCTTGGGTCCAAATCTAAACATGATATAATATAAAGTAATTTAGGAGTAACTTAGGAGTAGGAGTAGGATATATTTACCATTAAAAAAACAAAAATAACTAATATGTTTCAAAAAATGAATTAAAGTAAATGAGACATCAACGTTTAAAATAGTATGTGATATGAAACTTGAATGTAGAAAATGTGTAAAACTTGTTTCAAATTGATCAGTGTATAAACCTATTAGTTTTTAGTGAGTAGGTAACTAGAATGTTTGATAAGTTTATTTCTTTGAAATTTACTTTTCCTCATACGCACGCCCAAGACAGTGCAAAATCTATATGAATGGTCGAAACATCCGAACTTATACATGTTCACGACTTGTGGCTTTGAACATTTTGCTTTTAGCTACAAAATGAACTTGTTGATTAATTTTCAAAGGCAAGTTATACAAAAAAGAAAAAAAAAACCTCCAGACAAATAGCGCTGAGAACTCTGTCCACTTTGTTTAATTTCACAAAACAAAATATTGAACTCCCTTGTTTAGTTTGCAAACACCTACCATATCTAGTTCTATTGCATAGAAAATCCAAAATAGAAAAACTTAGTGTGTTCATCTTTGGCTATACAATTATTGTTCTAACCATAATATAATTGGAAGATAGACATGAATAGTCATGAGTCTATTTTCCATCATGTGGCCTTAACAAAATCTAATTCTTTTAGGACCATCTCTTCAACTATAAGATAATAGTTAGAGTTAAGTTCGTTTTTTCTCCCTAAGGTTTGACAAGAATAACTATTTTCCTTTAAAAGATTGAAAACATCAATTTACATTCAAATGTTTTATAATTTGTTTTAATTTTAGTCTAAAAGTTTAATCATTGTTTCAATATGAAACAAAAATAATAAAACTTTTGAATTGAAATTAAAACAAATTATGTAACTTTTGAAGGTAAATTGATGTTTTTAATTTTATGGATGAAAATAGTTATTTTTATCAAACCTTAGGAAGTAAAAATTGAAAGTAACTCTAATAGTTAGTTAACCTATTGATAGTTTTCTATTACAATAAACACACATACATCTAGCACTATTGTTAAATCTATTTCAATGTTCATCCTCAACCTCTTAAAGATTAAAAATCATTATGTATATCACTATACATTACTAGGCTATAAGCCCCTTGATTGTTAATATGTGGCTAACAAGTTCACCTTTATGGTTCCGCCACCGTTATCATCTATGTGAATGCTTTCGAAATTCTTTATTTAGACAAAATAACTGTATTAAATGAAATATAAATGTAAAAAAACATTTATTTATCTGTAGAGTAATTCAATGAACAATTAATATTGCATTTAAATTTTATTAATTGCCTTTAATACATTAGCATGACACTATTACCAATTAAAACATTTGTCGATCAAATGGATTGCAATAATGGACCTCAATTGCACCTGCTACTTCGTAAATTCAACTTGTTTATTTATGTTGATTGTTGACTTTACTTATTCAATGAGACGTAATATGTGTTTTTCATAAAGCTCAAGGGTTAATTATATAAAATAGAACTTTCATTAAATTTTGAAAAGATAAAAGAATTAATCATGTATAAAGATTAAAGAATGATTTTTTTTTTCTTTTTTGTCAAAGAATAAAGTTAAAAGACTTTATTGTAATGTTTTAAAAGTTTAATGGTTTAATAACACAAGAATGAAGTCTAAACATAGGTGAGTTTAATAGAAGTCTATAGAGCTTCTTTTTAGATTTAACAAAAAAAATAGATATTATAATTGGAAAAAATTTGTAGGATAAGTTATATAACAACAATATAGTTAACAAGAATGGATTATAAATTCATGTTTGCGTTATATGTGCGCTCATATTAATATTATTTATATATGTCGATCGAGAAGTCTTTGATTTGGTTTCATCTTATTCTCATTTCATTTGGTTTTCTACATATCATTGTTGTAAGCTTGAATATGTTATTTCACATTGTATGTTTCAGGTGTATTATAGGATGGTATTATACAACATAAAATGAAATTTTATGTCAAACAATACAATCTTACAAGATAATTACAAAGTGAACAACATATATCTTTGAGTTAATAACACAATTACAGATTGTAATAATGGATGAAAAGAATCATGCTTGCTTATCTTTGCTCATTTTATATTCATTTGTCGCAAATGAGATGTATTTGATTTTGTTTCGTTTGGCACTACATATATATCGACAAATTCGAATATGTTATCTAACTTTGCATGTTTAGGTGGCATTATAAGATTATATTGTGTAAAACTATATTATGTTATATGGTACAATCTTATAATATGAAATAAATGTGAAAAATATAAATTGAAAAAATACATAGTGATCATTGTGTTAATATAGGTCTTGAAAAGCACCAAATTTATTTTATCTAAGTGCATGAAGATAAAAGATTAAAGCTTATAAACTCTATCAATTCTAAATCCAATACCATAAACACAAAGGATAAGGACACATCTTTCTTATTCTATTTAACAAAAAAATATGATAAATATTTAGTAGCTCAAAACAATTACAATACTTATAAGATTATTACCCACTCATAACCACATATTTATGTGCCATAATATCTATAATTGTTCTCAAGTCACATTTTGTTGGTTAAATGATATGTGTTACAATTATAAATTTCAGGATTCTAATACAATTATAACATGTATCGTATTTATCTTTAAAAATCTAAAAATTAATAGTTATGAAAAAATCAATCATTATAAATTTCTTGGTTCCATGTTTTAAGCGTTGACTATTCAAACCAAACATTTATGACAAAGACACCATCACCCCAAAGTCCATGCACCCTGTTATCAAGGAACAAATACTGGAAATTACCTATTCTCTAGTTTATTTATAAATTATTAAATTATTAAAGTATTAAATTATTAAATGTAAAATATATGAAGGTCGGTGATCATCACGTGTAAACGAATTAAACCGTTCCTAAGCTCCTATAGATCGTTTAGTTAAAAACACGAATAAGTCTGAGCATAACTACTCGAACTCAACCTAAAATGGGAATTTTTTTTAAAATTGGGTATTTTCCCGAGAGGTATTTGACAAGGGGGTAAAGTCTTGTCGGTGTTGCACTTCAGGGGAACCCGCCCTGCCATGGGCGGGTTCTGTGCATGCATCGGTCGCTGTGTGTGTGTGATGTGAGTGTGCATGTGAGTGTGTGATGTGAGTGTGCATGTGAGTGTGTGACATGTCACATCCGAGGCAGAACTCGCCCTTGCCAAGGGCGGGTTCTCCTCCCCACTTTTACACCACACATTTCACCTACCGTATTCACCCACGATTTATATATTTAAACCAACGAAACCATATGCTTTTCGATCCATCTTCTCACACAATTTCAATATAATTTTCTCTGTATTTTCATACTTCATTTCAAAAAAAAATAAGCTGGAGAATTACATCAGGTCCACTAAATAATGATTTGTTATTTTTAAGTGGTCAACATAGAGCTGATTATTATTTTCGAGATTCAGAAAGCGATGATGTTGATGATACCAACGCATGTGACACAGAATGTTGATGATACTCAACTTCCTCCTGTCACACAACGTTTACGCAGAAGGGGTAGAGGACGAGGGTGGGTTGGTCGACAAGTTGTTGATGATAATATGGAGCAACAAAATATGACAGAACAAAGGGTTTTCACGGAACAACAGTTCAACTCCCTCTTTTTAAGCCAAATGGGTAACCAAGATTTTTTTAGGGTTTAGGGTTTACCTCAACTACTCAGTTTTTACAATCTATTTTTACCTTTTTAATCTATTAGTTATAAAATGCAACTTTAATAATGTATTTTTACCTTTTATCTTTTATCGTGGGTGCATATGGTAGGTGAAATTTGTGGTGAAAAAATGGGGAGGAGAACCCGCCCTTGGCAAGGGCGAGTTCTGCCTCGGATTTGACTCTTCACGCACTCACATGCACACTCACATCACACACTCACATCACACAAACGGCGACCGATGCATGCACAGAACCCGCCCATGGCAGGGCCGGGTTCCCCTGAAGTGCTACACCGACAAGACTTTACCCTCTTGTCAAATACCTCTCGGGAAAATACCCAATTTTAAAAAAAATTCCTAAAATGGAGCTTATTTAACTTGAGTTTTATACACCGAGTTTGATTGAGTTACTACATACGTAAGCAAGGATTCTATATAATAATAGCGTTTGTTTGACAAAGTATAATGTTCAAGTACATTATAAACTTATTCTTATACATGCACTATGATATAAAAATGAAAATAGTATATAGTTTGTCATTTGTATAACTATAGTGATAAAATATATATACATGGTAGCTATATTAAAGATGAAAAATATCACAGAATAGTATTAAGTTTTAAAAGTATTTTAATTAGGTCACTCATGCATATTTTATATAAATTGGATCACTAAACCATTCAATCAAGTCATCGGATCTTTTTTGTCGCAAGAAAGATATAGAGGAGAAGATATGAGAGTTGAGATTTCCAATATATGTAATTATATTAAAAAATAAAATATGAAATATACACCTAAAATTCATGTCACCACTATGCATCAGCATAAAAGAAAATATAAAAATATTTTCTACTTGAAACAAAAAGAAAAACATGATAGAAAACATGTTAAAACCTATAATTTAACTAAAATACGAAAGTTGTATGACTTAATTATTGGAATACTTTTAAAACTTGGTTGTTATTCTACAAAGTTACACTTAATGATAATGTATAAAAACAATAACTATATATACAAATAAAACATTATTAACTATTGAATAGATTATAAACAACTCAAGTCTAACCTCGAGTTTGTAAAATTACTCACAAAACTAGCTCGAGCTTTAATCATAAAACTCAAACTAATTGAGCTGAGCTCTCTAAATTTAAACAAACCAATCAAACATAAAATCTACTCTACTCGTTTCTACTCGTTTACACTCCTAATCAGCACCTATAGTTTCAAACATTATGATTTTTTAATTCGATCCTTATTTAATATAAGAATAATTATAGTTGTTAGAGTCTCAGAAATTTGGTATCCTATAAATAACCTTTCACCATTATTTGACAACTTTTGGTTAAAACATTGTATTTACAAAAATTATAACAATATTCAAATTTCTAAAGTTTAAACTAGGGCTGCAAACGAACTGTTCGTTGAATGAACAGTTCGTGAACCGTTCGGCGGGAAGTTTGTTTATGTTCGTTCGTTTAGTAAATGAAAGAACACGAACAAGAAAGTTTCTTTCGTTTAGTTAAACGAACGAACATAAACACAAGTCGCGTTCGTTCATTTATGTTCGTGAACGTGTTTGTTAATGTCCGTTCGTGGACGTTCGATAATGTGTTCGTTTATGTTCATTAATGTGTTCGTTTATATTCTTAATTTTTTGTCAGTTATATTTATGACTATTATATCAACTATTTTTTTATATTTATGTTAAGTACTTATTTATTTTTGATTGATTTTGTGTAATGTTTGTAATACAAATATAAATTTTATTTTAAAATAAATCTATAGTTATTTGTATTCGTTTGTGTTCATAATATTCATGAACAATTGTTAGTGTTCGTTTGCTTTTGTTTATGTTCATTTGCGTTCGGTAAATGTTCATAAAAAATTCCTAAAATGGAGCTTATTTAACTTGAGTTTTATACACCGAGTTTGATTGAGTTACTACATACGTAAGCAAGGATTCTATATAATAATAGCGTTTGTTTGACAAAGTATAATGTTTAAGTACATTATAAACTTATTCTTATACATGCACTATGATACTATGATATAAAAATGAAAATAGTATATAGTTTGTCATTTGTATAACTATAGTGATAAAATATATATACACATGGTAGCTATATTAAAGATGAAAAATATCACAGAATAGTATTAAGTTTTAAAAGTATTTTAATTAGGTCACTCATGCATATTTTATATAAATTGGATCACTAAACCATTCAATCAAGTCATCGGATCTTTTTTGTCGCAAGAAAGATATAGAGGAGAAGATATGAGAGTTGAGATTTCCAATATATGTAATTATATTAAAAAATAAAATATGAAATATACACCTAAAATCCATGTCACCACTATGCATCAGCATAAAAGAAAATATAAAAATATTTTCTACTTGAAACAAAAAAAAAAACATGATAGAAAACATGTTAAAACCTATAATTTAACTAAAATACGAAAGTTGTATGACTTAATTATTGGAATACTTTTAAAACTTGGTTGTTATTCTACAAAGTTACACTTAATGATAATGTATAAAAACAATAACTATATATACAAATAAAACATTATTAACTATTGAATAGATAATAAACAACTCAAGTCTAACCTCGAGTTTGTAAAATTACTCACAAAACTAGCTCGAGCTTTAATCATAAAACTCAAACTAATTGAGCTGAGCTCTCTAAATTTAAACAAACCAATCAAACATAAAATCTACTCTACTAGTTTCTACTCGTTTACACTCCTAATAAGCACCTATAGTTTCAAACATTATGATTTTTTAATTCGATCCTTATTTAATATAAGAATAATTATAGTTGTTAGAGTCTCAGAAATTTGGTATCCTATAAATAACCTTTCACCATTATTTGACAACTTTTGGTTAAAACATTGTATTTACAAAAATTATAACAATATTCAAATTTCTAAAGTCTAAACTAGGGCTGCAAACAAACTGTTCGTTGAATGAACAGTTCCTGAACCGTTCGGCGGGAAGTTTGTTTATGTTCGTTCGTTTAGTAAATGAAAGAACACGAACAAGAAAATTTCTTTCGTTTAGTTAAACGAACGAACATAAACACAAGTCGCGTTCGTTCATTTATGTTCGTGAAACGTGTTTGTTAATGTCCGTTCGTGGACGTTCGATAATGTGTTCGTTTATGTTCATTAATGTGTTCGTTTATATTCTTAATTTTTGTGTCAGTTATATTTATGACTATTATATCAACTATTTTTTTATATTTATGTTAAGTACTTATTTATTTTCGATTGATTTTGTGTAATGTTTGTAATACAAATATAAATTTTATTTTAAAATAAATCTATAGTTATTTGTATTCGTTTGTGTTCATAATATTCATGAACAATTGTTAGTGTTCGTTTGCTTTTGTTTATGTTCATTTGCGTTCGGTAAATGTTCATGAACATGTTCATTTTCTTAATGAACGAACATAAACAAAGAATCTCGTTCGATAAGTGTTTATGAACAGTTCATGAACAAGTTTATTTCTTAACGAACGAACACGAATAAGTTCGTTCGATTCGTTTGCAGCCCTAATCTAAACCTTTCCTTAAAAAATTTATATATACTCTAATTTGTAAGATTAAAACAAACTATAATATGTAATATTGGGTTTAAATGCAAAAATGAAAAAAAAAGAAAATTAAAAATTAAAAAGTGTCATTTTCTTAAGTGGACAATAATTAAGATTTCCGCCCATAAAGATATTTGTCTATTTGATTAATGTCATTTTTATGTCTTAAATGTGTGAGCACTTCGTCATCTTCTTGCATGCTTCCTCATAATATCATCATCATCAAATGCAATATGATTTTACCGTACACCAATTTCAGCCTTTATAAATATTATGTTACTTTGCATACCTAAAGTTGTCGTTTAACTACCAGCATATCATAGATTCATAACGTTAACAATCATATATGTTCGGTCGATGGTAAACATGTGTGGCTTTGTATACAAAATAAAAATAAGCTCTATCTTAACGCCTTTAAAATCAAAAAGACCTCAAAATTTAGCGGTAAAATAAAAAAAGTTTTTTTTTTTTTTTGGAAATATTGTGTTTTGATTTTAAACCAACTACATGCATTATATCATAATTTTCATATTTGTATCATGTTTATGGTTCATTCCCAAATTGTTAAAGAGTGAATCAGGGTTGGATCATGAATTGAACGAGAGTAAATCGGCTAGTAATGTATAATGATTTGAATGAGAGTAAATCGGATGAGAAATTAGCAGCATGCATTGCTTTGTCAATCAAAGATCTTGTATGTAGCTGTTGCTTTCTAATTAGTCATTAAATTGTGTTGCTCTTAACAACACTACTAGTTATTATGTAAGTTTATTGTCTCACAAATTGTCCTTTTTACGTCCTAAACACTATTAGTTATTATGTAAGTTCATTGTCTCACAAATTGTCATTTTTACGTCCTAAAGCTCATTGATCATTATGAAAGGAGCAAATGTTAATTAAAGTTAAAATCATCTTATCTTACACTTGATTGTTTTAACACGGTAAGCGTTTCAAATTCTAACTGTAAAGATTATAAAGCCTCTTATAGTAAGGTCTGAGAAAATTGATAAATTTATTGCGACTGGCTTGAGACCGGCTTAAAATAAAAGAAAAAAGTTTCGGTCCTTGGGTCATGATTATGCTTGAAGGTCACCAAAACATATTTAAGTACTTGTGTTTTCAGAGGCTTTAAACTCAATGGTGGTAATCATGATAATGTAGTATTTCTCTGTTTCTTGATATTTGGCTAATACTATAATTGTATGTTTTGACTAACTATTAACTTTTTCTTAACGACAAATCTACCCTACTGCTACTCGTAAATTACTCCATATAATCTTATATCATCTCTGGCTTTGAACCCAGTACCTTCATTCTGAACTACTAACCATTAACTATGAACTAGAATATTAAGTGTTGGGAGATTCCGAAATCTATAAGCTTACAAATGCCAACAAGATTAAAGTTATTCTATTGAGATGCAAGACAATTTGAAAGATAGAAGTTTAAGAACCAATTAAACAAGTATGTCAGCTTCTCACACGAGTATGCCAACTTCTCACAAGCTTGATATGCATACAATCATGCATTATCATATAGTGCAAAAAATATTAAACTAATCTAGGGCCCTAGAATTTTGCTTCGTTTTAACACCACGTTCATTTGATCTTTTAAGTTATTATTGCGGGTTATATAGTTCTTGAGAAGTGAGAAATTTATCTAATACTTGTAAGACAAAAGATTAATCCTTATAAGCTTATTTAACTCTATATCAAATGCCACAAACATAAAAGACAAGAACATATCTTTTTTTTATTGTATTTTACAAAAATATGATTAACAGCTCAAAGTCTAAGAACATAATAATAAATCTATTACCCACTCATAAACCACATATCACTACAAGAAAATGGGTCTATAGCAACGAAAATATGACACCTTATAGCAACGACATGTCGTCGCTATAGATAATTTATACCTATAGCGACGACATGTCGTCGCTATAGAGTTCGTTCGTAAAAGTTAGTTGTAATAGACTGATATGTCGTCGGGATAGAGGTCGTCGGCATAACTTTTTCTATAGGAACGACAAATCGTTCCTATAAGTGTCGTGGTTTCTGATTTTATCGAATAAAAAAAATAAAAAAAATAAAAAAAATAAGATCAATAGCGACAACATGTCGTCGCTATAGGTGTTTTTTAATTTTTTTTTAAAAAAGAAAGACACCTATAGCGACGACATGTCGTCGCTATAGGTATTTTTTAATTTTTTTTAAAAAAAGGAAAATACTCTATTTCCTTGAAGGTCACCAAAACATAAAAGAAAAAAGTTTCGGTTCTTGGGGTCATGATTATGCTTGAAGGTCACCAAAACATATTTAAGTACTTGTGTTTTCAGAAGCTTTAAACTCAATGGTGGTAATCATGATAATGTAGTATTTCTCTGTTTCTTGATATTTGGCTAATACTATAATTGTATGTTTTGACTAACTATTAACTTTTTTTTAACGGCCAATCTTATTGCTACTCGTGAATTACAAAAATATGATTAACAGCTCAAAGTCTAAGAACATAATAATAAATCTATTACCCACTCATAAACCACATATGTTGGGGCCATAATTTCAACAATAATAAATAACATGGTTCCCTATTTTAAGCATTGACCACGCAAACCAAACATTGTAATGACAAAAACACCATCACACCAAAGTCTATGCATGATGCATCCTGCCATGAAAGAACAAATACAAGCAGGTCCTTTCATACAGTTTATACCCATCCAAAAAAGGAACAAATACTATACATCATCTAAATTTTATTTATTAATTATTAAATTCGATGTAAAAATATGAATGTCGGATAATCATCACTAGATGTGGTAACTGGTCAAGCCTCTTCTAATTAAGCTACGTACTAAAAGTACGAATTCTTACTTACATGAACTAAACCCAAACTAGAGTCTAGTTAGCTCGAGTTTTATACACAGTGTTTATTTGTAATTGCATTATTACCGTCATAAACAAACATTATTACGTGGAAATGTATGTATATATATATATATATGTGTGTGTGTGTGTGTGGAAATGCCCGCCGTTGCGGCGGTACGGTTGTTACGCATTGTTTGGGAATTTGATTTTAGTCAGTAGTACCGACTCGGTGCGTTATGACGTTAATTAAAAAATCAAAATATAATTATTGAAAAAATTGAATAAAATAAAATAATTACGTATATTACAAAAGTTTTTAATACAACTATATTATCCCAACAATATTAGTGAAAGCATTGGTGGTATTTGTGGTTAGAAATCACTTATTACCTAGATTTTAGGGGGTTTCGTTTTATGAATATAGGTTAGTGTTTTATGATCATCGGATGAAGCTTTCGGTGGTGATATGCATAGATCAGAGAAAGTTAATGGAGAATTTGTCATCACAAATTACCATCTTGATTGTTATTGAGCTGTTAACAAACGACAAGAAAAATGAGAAGAGGGATTAGTGCTCAATCGCAATGAATGAACGACATTGAAAGTAAATGACGATTTTGTGTGGCCACGTGTATATGCTTTAGCATTTGTATTATAAACATCATATGTTATACTTTATTGAAGGTCATAAATAGAACAAAATAGTTAATTTTTTAAAATTTAAACATGATTTTTCATATGGGTGTCTTAATTCATATGTAAAATTATAATTCTATCCTCCTTTCACTTTTATTATAAAATATATAGATAAATATTAAAATTATTAAACTTACAATATGGGTCTAGAAAAATATTAGTATTATAGTTATTATAAATATGAAGTATATAAATAAGGTATATACTTAAATATTTAAAGAAAATAATACTTAATTTAAATAGTGTTTAGTTATAAAAATATAACTAGTAAATATAAAGTTAAATGTCAATTTATAATATCATAAATAAAATAAAATTTTAATGAAGTGAATTAAATAATATCATATTTTTAAATAATTTATTAATAATGTTTATTAAATACATGAAAGAGACAAGGGCAAAAATATAAAGGTATATAAAATTTAATGGATAAATTTACCATATTACCCATAAAATGTCTTAAAATCTTAATCAATTCCCTATTCTATCCCTGGTAAATGTCTTGCACTACTTTATACATGTTGTTTCAAAACTTGTATGCTTGACAAAATTAAATCTCTATTCAAAGATATGTATTATATAATAGTATAGATATAAGTATTTAAATAAAATAATATTTAATTTAAATAGTATGTAGTTATAAAAATATGATTAGTAAGTATAAATTTAAATGTCTATTTATATTATTAAAAATAAAATAAAATTTAATGAATTGAATTAAATAATATCATATTATTAAAAAATATATTAATAATGTGTATTAAATAATACAATAATTAGAATAAGTTAATTAAATGAGGACAAAAGTGAAACTATCGCATAAAACACTTGTACTCTATGCTTAAAATGTTGTATAGGTGTCTTACACTTTGAATGAAATTACCATTTTATCCTTATAAGATGCATTATATAGTAATATAAATTGTTTATTTGATCTTTGTGTTGAGTTGTTCACTACTGATTAAATGCTTTAGTTCTATTCTGTGCTTTGGAGCCGTAAGTCTTTTGAAAGTATCCTCTCTATCTTTTATAATAAAAATAAAATTTGCCTACATCTCATCTTACCTAAACCTCATCAATAGTTTTGTTATGAATAAGACTTATTGAGTTTGATTATGATTATGGTCAAAGTTCGAAACAAGTGAGACTTGTATTCTCTTAGTTTAGATAAACTGATCAAACTCAGAATCAACTAAACCGACTCAATTACACTCCTAATTAGTACATGTAGTTTCAAGCATTTATATGTTTGTTAATTTGATTTTGGTTTAAGAGAAAATCATTATAGTTGTATAGCCTCAAAAAGTTTATATGTTAGAAATAACTTTTCACCATTATTTGACTAACTTTTGGTTTAAAACATTGTATATTACAAAAAACTATAACAATATTAATTAGCTTTCTAAAAGTTTTATGCTTCAATTTTGTAGAATATTCAAATTTTAATTTAAAAGATCAAAATAAATTACAATAGCCATCCATGAAAAAATAAATTAAAATAGTAATTTCAATATGAGTGGACAATAATTAGGATTTCCATGGGATGGCCCAATATATATATTTGGATATTTTTTAATATCATTTATATGTCTTGAAATGTTTTACTACTTCGTCACCTTGTATTATACTTGCTCATAATATCATCAACATCTAATGCAATATAAATTTAGTTTGCTTAACTCAAAATACTTAACGTCATGATAAAATGATATACTTTATAATAAAATAACTATAGATTGAAATCCTGTAAAATACAAATATGATGATATCATAAATAGAGTAGATATTGCATAGAAAATATATGTAATCAGCAGTATCTAAAATTAACTTAAGATATATAGTTACACATTTTTTTTTAATCTTTTCTTCTTAAAAATTCGCTAAAACTTTTATTTTCTTTCTGGTACAAGTGCACCAACATCTTAATTTTACTGCACCCAAATAGCAGCCTTTTTAGTGTACTATGCATACGTAAAATTGCTATCTACCTCGTGCAATCACCCTAGATTGACGAAAGTGAACCTGAACAAGCCATATTAATCTATTTCTATTATAAGCGATATACATTTAAAATAGGAAGAATTCCCAAAATGTCCCTTTATCTTTTTATTTGTTTTAAATGTCCACTTTAAGAATTTCTTTTAAAATGTCTCATCCAGATAATGCGTCGGGGCCTTCTTAATCATATAGGGGGTGGGCGCTTGTATAGCGAGCTAATCAAAATCATACACGTGTTCTTTTATGGTGTTGAGAGCCCCCTTAGCACGCCGAGCGCCTCCTTAACGCTGGTGGGCGACTTCACAGCGCTGGTGGGCGTCTCTACAAAATGCGTGTACGATTTTAAGTGGTTGTCTTAAATGGCTTCGATGCCTTGTATAAAGGGGACATTTTGAGAAAAAAATATTGGGGGAGGCATTTTGATGGAATTTTAGATTAAAAAAGACATTTTGGGAATTTTCCCTTAAAATGATGTTGCAAACACAATCGTAGGTGTGTGAGATGTTTATCTAGACTGATTAATTTGGTTAACGAGTCAAAATAAGTTAAAAGAGGACAATGATCAAATGCACAACCTTGTAGTATGTTTTATCTTTTGGTTATTAAGATTACATATGGTTTGTAAACAAAATTGAAAATGCATGTACGTTTGAAAGAAAACAATGTTAAAATTTATAATTATTAAAAGGAAAAAATGATTGTTTAATTTTGTCTCTAAAATTATCTCAAAATTGTATTAATTAGAATTTTTTGCAAAGCAGTAAAAAAAATCAAATTCTCTTTTATTACTTAAATATAATTGAAACAAACTTAAAAAGAATAAGAGGGCTTGAGCCGAGTACGTAGTTGGTGCACCGCATGCTGACTTTCGACACTTAAAGAGTTCTTTTTTTAGGTTTTTATTATTTTAAATTTTATAATTTGTAGTTTAGACAGATTTTGTTTTTATTTTATAATTTTAAAACATAATATTTTTATAAATTAGAAATATATTATTGCGAGATGTTTATTTGTAAGTTTTGATTTAAATTCTACATAAAACTGATATTGGTTAATTATAATATAATTCTAATTTTCCTACACCAACATAATGTCTCTTTTAAGTTTTGAATATAGGTTTCGGTATTAATTTTATTAAAAAATAACCCATGTTAAATATATATATTCTTAACTTTTTTTCTACTTGTTTTTTTAAACCTCTCAACCGTTATAACGTGTTTATCTTTACCTATTTTTAATATTAATTTTATTAAACCTAAGCCGTCATAAAAACTCGAGAAAAACCAACTAGTTAAAAATATAGGAGGGAGAAAGTACTATGTGTGAAAAATGGGTGTATAAAGAGAGAGGGACATAATGTATTTAAGCACTTTAGTGGGGTGTTCTTATAAACTCTCATGTCTAAAAGTTTAGACATACTCTGAAAGTGAAAATCAACAATTGCTTCGTTGATGTTGGTGATCCGGTGAGAGAATCAAGGTTTCTAACACATATCGGGATCTGAAAGTTTTAAATTCAATCTTCACAATATTAAAAAAAAAAATTAGCACTAGAAATAAACAATCACTTGTTTTAGAGAAATAGTCGTTAGAATAACCACATTGTTGACTTTTTAAGGTTAATTCTACTTCTATTAGTTTTTTAATCAAATAACTCTTATATGATTTATAATAATATAGGAAAATATACTATTAAATATAGAATTTTATCACTTTTAATTTAAGATATTATTACTATAGTTTTCAGAACAAAAAAGAGAAAAAAAGAGATTATTTTAAGATGATGTGTGATTATGTCCGTGATACATAATTATGATACATGATTTTGAACAATTTACTGGTTCATGATTATATATACGTGTTACGTAATTACAAACATATAGCACATGATTATAGGGTGAGCTTATTTTACAAAATGTATTTTTTCTACAAAGTGTGAGAAGATACAATAAGGGTAAAAAAGTCACAAAAAAGTTATATCTCACAATCTAAATCGAATTTCAAAAAAATACTTCGAAGTCTCTGTTCCTCTCGTCGTCCTCTTTCAGAAAATAATATAATAATAAAAAAAATTCATTGTGTCTTTTATGACACAATGACGTCATTGTGTATTTCATAAATGACACAATAAAAAACGTTATTTTATTTTTATTTTTTTTTATTTTTCGTTTATATTTTTATTAGTGAGGATGGCTAGGGGAACAAAAGCTCGAAATTACTTTTTTGAAATTCGATTTAGATTGTGAGATATAATTTTTTTGTGACTTTTTTTGACTCATTGTGTCTTCTCACACTTTGTGAAAAAGAGACAAGTAGTTTATATTGATACACAATCAACCTCACACACACACTCAAATCGATGAGTACTGAGAACTAATCTCGAACGTTTTTATTAACTAATTTCTGAACGATTTAAACAATTGCAAAATACATCAAGAATAAATACTGAAAAATTAGCTAAAAACTAGGACCACTACTCCAACGTTCTACTGCCTAAAGAATCGGTAAACTATGACCAAGCAAACTAACAAACTTCAACGTGCACAAAAAAAAATAAAAACAATTAAATAAAACAGGAAACTACTACACACGCACGTGCAGACCTTGGACCAGCAAAGTGAAATTGCACCATTTAACACTCCCTCTCAATCTTCACTTCACTTGTGACAAACCCAGCTTGCTGCAAAAACCCAAAAGTTTCACACTGGAGAGACTTTTTGTAAACATGTCTGCTACTTGGTCATCACTATCGACCCACTCCATTTCAATTTCTCCTTTGAGAACCTTTTCTCTGATAAAATGATAATGGACCTCAATATGTTTGGTTCTGGCGTGAAAGACTGGATTTTCAGCCAGTTTTATAGCCGAACGATTGTCACATAACAACTTTATTCCATACGTTATAGGCTGATTCAGATCTTTGAACAACTGACTGAGCCACATGCACTCTTGAGCAGCCATGGCTGCTGCCCTATACTCAGTCTCCGTGGTCGAAAGAGACACGGTAGGCTGTCGTTTGCTGCACCACGAGATAGGACTTGACCCGTACATAAACACGTATCCATTAGTTGATCGCCTTTCATTCAGATCACCTGCATAATCTGCGTCACACAAGCCTGTTAACCTTAAATTCAGCTCCCTCTTAAACATTACCCCCTTACTTATTATGCCTTTCACATACCTAAGCACACGCTGAATTGCTAAATAATGTGGCTTTCGAGGATCTTGCATATATCGGCTTAGAACCCCAACAGCAAACGAAATATCCGGCCTCGTGAGAGTAAGATAAATTAGGCTGCCAACCATCTGTCTATAAATTGTTGGATCATCAAGCTCCCTTCCAGTACCTGAATATAACTTTACTCCATACTCACTTGGAGTTGGTGCAGCTTTGCAAGAAGCCATGCCAAATTTTTGTAGCATGTCTCTTGCATATTTCGTCTGATGCAAGATTACTCCATCTTCATTATAATCTAGCTCCAAACCAAGAAACCTTACCAGCTTGCCCAAATCTTTCATTCGAAAACGCACACACAGATTTTCCTTGAGTTGAGCGATCTCATCATCTAAGTCCCCAGTGATGATTAAATCATCAACATAGGCCAAAACCATCACAACTTTGTCACCTATCTTTTTGACAAACAAACTAGCATCTGCATGAGTTAACACAAAACCATTCAGTTCTAAAAACTCAGCAATCTTACCAAACCACGCTCTAGGTGATTATTTCAGTCCGTAAATAGCCTTCTTTAGCTTGCACACATACTCCGGGTGTTTTTTACTTACAAACCCACTCGGTTGATCCATGAAAATCACATGATCAAGCTCTCCATAGAGAAAAGCATTATGGACATCCATATGAGTCAAAGTCCACCCTTTACTCACAGCAACAACCAACAAAACACGTACAGTTGTCAGCTTGGCCACAGGGCTGAACGTGTCTTCGAAATTGACACCATACTCTTGTGAAAAACCACGTGCTACAAGCCTCGCTTTGAACCGTTCTACAGACCCATCAGCTTTCTGTTTCAATTTGTAAACCTATTTGCAACTCACGGGTTTCACATCATCCGGTTTCGGGACCAACTCCCACGTTTCGTTGCGATACAAGGCTGCCATCTCTTCTTGCATTGCTTGACACCATTCTTGTTTCAAACATGCTTCTTCAAAGGAACTAGGTTCTGCCCAAACATCTTCAACAATAGCTACATTAGCATATTTAGGATTAGCTTTATGTACCCTTTGTGACCGTCTAAGGACTGGTTCAGATTGGATGTTCACTTCACTTTCTGAATTAGCTTCAGACTCGCTGTTCTGACCCAAGGCACTTTCTTCAACTTGTACTTGTATATCATCAGTGAAATCTAGAACAATTTTAGTATTCTTGAGATCTTCCTTTAGTTGATCACTATCCGACAACACCTTATTTTCGGGTGACCACCATGACGACTGCTCATCAAATATAACATTCCTTGACACATAAACCTTTCAATTGTTAGGATTACAACAATGCCACCCTTTTCTTTGTGCATCATACCCTACAAACACACATCTGATGGCCTTCTTTTCCATTTTTTCACGAAGATGAGTAGGAACAAATACATAACATATGCAGCCAAACACTCGAAAATAACTTACTTTAGGCTTGGTTTGCATCAACTTCTCATATGGTGAAACATAGTCAAGACTTTGTGATGGCACTCGATTAATCAGATAGCAAGCTGTTCGCATAGCTTCAGCCTAGAATCTGCTTGGTAGGTTTTTGTCGTGAACTAAGCTCCTAGTCACTTCACCTAGATGCCGATTCTTTCGTTCCGAAATCCCGTTTTGCTGAGGAGTATTAGGGCACGTCAGCTGTCTTCTAATCCTCTTCTGTCTCAGGTAATTACTAAACTCGTTGGATGTATACTCTCCCCCATTATCCGAATGTAAGCATTTGACTTTGCACCCAGTCATCAATTCAGCATCAATCTCAAATTCTTTAAATTTTGAGAAAACTTCTGACTTTTCTTTCATGAAATAAATCCAAACAAAACGAGAAAAATCATCAATGAAGGTAACCATAAACTTCATACCTTGCACCGATTGTTGCTTGATTGGACCTAGAACATCAGAATGGATGAGCTCGAGAGGATCACTTGTCTTGTAATCAGACTTCTTGAATGACAACTGCTTGGCTTTGCCGTATTGACACCCTGAACAAACAGCGTCACTCTTCACTTTGAACTTGGGTAACCTAATAACAAGTTCTTTATTTACCATTAGGCCCAATTTGTCAAAACCTAAATGGCCCAAACGTTGGTGCCAAAGCTCAGCCGATGATTTTCCTTTTGTCTTCTCTACATACGCTAATTCAGCATTAAGAACATACACCGACTGCGTCTTTGCTCCTTGAATCAGTGGTATAGATGAAGTCTCAAAATCTTTGAAAACCTTCACATCTTTTGGGCCGAATAAAGCATAATAGCCATCGTCAGTCAACTGCGGCACAGATATCAGATTCTTTCTCATCCCTGGCACATGGTATACATCTCTTAGGGCTAACTCTTTCTTGTTGCCACTCGACGGGAACACGACATCACCGGTATGGGCGATGGGATGTTTAGAATTGTCTGCAATCACAACGACTCTACTGCCTCCATACTTAGACAAATTCTGTAGCCTCTCTTTGTCTCCGGTAAGATGATTTGAGGCACCCGAGTCCACGATCCATTCATCTAAACGATTCTTTTGCTTTTCTGTTGTTGCTGTGAAGACTGTGGCATCTTTTATTTGAGCTACAAGTGCTTCAACATCCCAGCCATCATCCTGCTCAACAGTAGCCTGATTTCCTTCTTCTTCTTTAGTTGGACAATTCTTTGCTATATGGCCCTTGCGACCACAATTGTAGCATTTAAAAGGAAAACGCTTGCCATTGTTACGATGCTTTCGTGCATCAAAGGACTCTCCACGATCATTGTCAGAAGTCTTTTTGTCGTTGTTATCGGAATACTTAGGCTTATCATTAGACCGGTAGGAGCCACGTTGTTTGTTGCCTTGATTGGACCTCCTCTTACTCTTTCCTGCAAACAATATTTGATCTTCTGCCTTTGAAGTGGAATCCACAGTTAGACTTCCCATCTGCTTGGCTAGAGCTTCTTGGCTTGCCAACAAATTCTCGAATTCACCTAACGAAGGCTGTGTTAACCCTGTACAGCAGCAACAAAACTCCTATATTCGGGTTTTAATCCATGTATGATGATGCGCTTCATTCTAGCATCACCAATAACGGATTGCTGATCTAGATCGCTAATTTCTCGACATAGAGCTTTGACTTTGTGGAAGTATTGTGGAATTGTTAAAGCACCCTAAGTTATACTAAATAACTCATTCTCTAACAGTTGCAGCCTAGCGTCATTTTTCTTCGACAAAACTTCAGCTAGGGTATCCCACGCCGCCTTAGGGTTCGCCGCATCCTTGATATGATCAAGGAGTTCTTCTTATACCGTTGTCTTGAGAATAAACATAGCCTTACCGGCTTTGACTTTCCACTTCCGTAGAGCCCCATCTTGAGTCTCTCTCGGGGGTTGCACGGTGTCGTATCCTTGCACCACTTCCCACAGATCTTGCCCCTGCAAATACGAAGAAAGATACGTAGCCCAGGTCTTGTAATTCCGGTTATTCAATTTCTTCACTCCACCGATCAATTGCAGGTCCGACATCTCGAATGTGGCTCTGATACCACTTGAAAAAGAGACAAGTAGTTTATATTGATACACAATCAACCTCACACACACACTCAAATCGATGAGTACTGAGAACTAATCTCGAACGTTTTTATTAACTAATTTCTGAACGATTTAAACAATTGCAAAATACATCAAGAATAAATACTGAAAAATTAGCTAAAAACTAGGACCACTACTCTAACGTTCTACTGCCTAAAGAATCGGTAAACTATGACCAAGCAAACTAACAAACTTCAACTTGCACAAAAAGAAAATAAAAACAATTAAATAAAACAGGAAACTACTGCACACGCACGTGCAGACCTTGGACCAGCAAAGTGAAATTGCACCATTTAACACTTTGTAGCAAAAATACACTTTGTATTTGAACCTCTTTCCATGATTATATATACCTCAAACGTAATCATATATAAACATTTATTTCCATCGTCTAAAGTATATGTGTCGTTTTTTTGGTGGCTTTCTACGTTTCGAATAGATATATATTATACTAGTTAGAAAGTATTTTATAACTAATGAAAGTTTAAACTTCCATAGTTTTACAATAAATGTTCTAAAATATTGATAAAAACAACATAAATATACGTAACCCAAGCTAAGTTTATATGGGAGAAGGGATGTCCAATGTCTCGATGTTACTAATGGTGGTCGGAGGCGGGGTAAATTGTGGCAGTGGTCATGCTAATGGCTGTCGAAGGCAGTGGGGTAAATTGGGGAGGTGGTCATGCCAATAGTGGTCTGCGGTGGTGGGTAAATTAGGGTAAATAATAATAATAAGAATATAGTAGTAGGGGTAAATTGGGGCAGTGGTCATGCTGATGGCGGTCGAAGGCAGTGGGGTAAATTTGGGCGGTGGTCATGCCAATAGTGGTCGGCGGCGGTGGGTAAATTGGGGTAAATAATAATAATAAGAATATAGTAGTAGGGGTAAATTGGTCATTTTAAAAAATATAACCTCAAAATTTAACAGCCATCTACCGCATAAACATAGACAAAATGTGTTACGATTTGTCAAACAGTTAAGGCCAATGATGTAATTTCCCTAATGATGAAATGATATTAAAACTTGAATGGTTCAGTTAGGAAAACTAGTACATGATTATTCGATTCACGTCTAGGTTGAACATTGAGTTGATTTATTGTTGGATCGCCGGGATGGCTGATGGATCCTCTGTGTGCCCTCCTACCCGTTTGAAAAACTAAGGAATACATGGATCCTAAGATCTGCTAGATAGCTTGATTCCGATGTGGGGAGTGTAAATTTATATCTCTCTCTCCATCCCTTTCTTTGGTTATCATCTCAATTATATGGAACGTTATTATGTTTTGTGAACAACCTTTTCTATCAATTTCATCTCACTGTTTGGCTAGAAACAACTAACTTCCACATTGAAAACTAATAAACTGAAAATAAAACTCAGTTAATGAAACTAACAAATTTAACAAATAATAATTCATAGTAGGATCTAGAAAAAATAAGATGAATACAAACCTCACCTTTATCCCATATAATAAAAATATTTGCTTCCATCTAAACCCACGGCTAAAAAAGCTATAACACCTATATAAACCATATATAAAAGCAACTTAACCAACCTTAACCGGATAAAAATAATAATAACTCGTTTTAGTTCAACCTTTTCTATAAATTTCATCACACTATTTGTTAAGAACAAGTAACTTGCTCGAGAGAACTGATTAACTAAAATATAACTCATTTAAACAAACAACCACATCCAACCAAAATTCTACTTGACTAGTAGGATCTATACAAGATGTGATAAAAGCATACCTTACTTCAATATCATAACTAGTGTGATAAATATCTACTTCTAATGACCCCTCGGATAAAAAAAATCATAACTCATTTATGGTTCATAAATGAAACAACTAAATCAACCTTAACAGAAAAAAATAACTCATTTTATTTCAACCTTTATTATTAATTTCATCACACCGTGCAACCTATCATAAGTAATACTAAGTTATAACATCGTGTATTACACGATTAGTATAAATGAGAACTGACGTATTACATATTACATAGTTTTTAATCCAAATTTTAAAACCTTGTATGGTTATTCTTTAAAAATATTGTATAAATATAATGAAAGAAATTTCAATTCATAAAAATACTTTATGAACAAAATAATCTTTTAATATAGAAAACATTTAGAACATTACAGATCATTATTATTTATTAATGGAAGGAGACGGAAAACAAAATAAAAAATATTATAAACAAAAAAGATTTTTATTATTATTAACAGAAGAGGCAATACATAAAAAAAGTTAAGAATACCTAGTAGGGTAACATGTGTCTCCTGTAGTATAGAGACATTACTAATGATTATTAGCTTAAATAATTGATATAAAATACTAAAAACTTCATTAAATAAAAAAATATTTTGAGTTTAAATATCATTCGTTATTGAAAAAAAATTAGGTTTGACTAGAAGGTTTCTCTCACCTGTGAGTTTTCTTTTGACGTTGGTTTCAAATAACATACTCGAATAGTAAAAATGATCATATTAGTCATTAATATAATTAGTTATTCAAACAAAATAAAATCTATAGAGACATGTCCTCGCATAAAACAAAATATTGTTAAGTTGTTATTTGAAAATAATAAAAAGTACAAGGACTTTACAGAAACATCAAAACTTATATTTATTTATTGTGCATTTCTTTTCATCAACATGTCTGGTTTTGTAGTTTTATTCACATTTTCTTCTCTCTCACCGGCAAGAGTGTGTGTGTGTGTCACCGGAAGTGTGTAGTGATCTGTACAACGACGGAGCAAGAATCTCCGGCGAATCTTCCACCGGAATGTAAGATTCCGTTTAGCCATCGGCGGCAGTTGCAGTATAAGGTACTGATCTCACGGTGGCTCTACTTTTAACCTCCTTTTTGGTTGTTTTTTTCCTCTGTAGTTCCATACAGCTTTTCGACTGTTGAACAGAATCAGATTCTCTTAATTTCTTCTGTAATTGCAGCTTTTTTTTGAAATGATGGTGGATGTTGTAGGTTTTAAGGTGAATTGAAGTGAAATTGGAAATTAGGGCTTTTGTGATTCGTCTATTTGATTAGATAATGATGTCGATTTCAGTGTGTGGGGTGTTTTTGTTTTGTCTGTTTGGTTGTGTGAATTGTAGTTTGGTTATTTATTTTATTTATTTATTTATTTATTTATTTTTGGGTAGTTTCTTTTGCAAGAGGTGACTGCTTGATGTGAAATTTCATGTGAATATGCTGAAGTTTTGTAATGTGCGTAGTGGTGTTGTCCCTGTTATTATCTTTCTTTTTCTTTGATTTTGTCAATGTCTTTTTTCTCTTTACTCTTTCACCTATTCACCTCCAACCTACTGAATTGATTAGTGGTGTATGCTATCAGAAGGTATGTGTTTTGAAGTTTTTCATTTTGTACTTCAATCTGGGATGTATGCTATTTCTGCATTAAGATTCTTCTTTTAGTTTCTGTAACTTATGGCTGAAAGCAAAATGTCTTTGATTCAACATCATAGTATCCTCTAAACCTACTGTTGATGATTGATTTGATTGTCAAATATAAAAAGTTTCAGTTTGGAATAGCATTTATTTAATTTTCTGTTACATAGAGATATTTTACTTCATTCATTTATGGAAAATGTTAAACCTCACTGTAACTCTTTTCAAGAATCATATTTTGTCATTGATTTCATGGTTGATTTGAATGTGCTGTTCACAGGTGTAAAAATGAATTGGATTCAAAATGGAAAAAATAGGAAACCTGAGAAACCGGTTTCGGGATGCTTGGGAAGAATGGTGAACTTGTTTGATTTGAATAATGGTGTGAGAGGGAACAAGCTACTTACAGAGAAGCCACACCATGATGGTGAATTTCTTAACTTTTTACCTTTATCTCATCCTCTTTTCATGAGATAACTGATTATGAGATATCTAAACATTATTTTCTTGAATTTACAATATGTTCATTCTAGAAAAGGATGTTATTATGAACATAAGTCTTGTGTCATTAGAGATATAATATATCCTCTAGCCTCTTATTTGACCCTGGCTATGACTCTTTTTATATGGAAGTTATCTTTTGGATTGCTGATTGGTAGTTATGACAAACTTGACCTTGAACAGGTTCTTCATTCTCTAGGAGGCAATCAGATGTGACAAGAACAAGTTTAGCTGATGATCAAATGGATGATAAAATGGTAATTACTCTATTCAATTATATCCTTGATCACTTTTTTCATATAAAATATCTACGGTACTAAGACTTGATTTTAGTCTTACCGAATCAATACTGGTGCATGCAGGTTGTATCAGACTTGAGAAAATCACCATCAAATATAAAATCAAATGTAACACCCATAAAGATGCTTATTGCGCAAGAGATGTCGAAGGAAGAGGATTGCAAGCAAACTCCATCTAATTTGGTTGCCAAACTAATGGGGCTCGAGTCCGTCCCCCACCAGCATCAATTTGGTTCAGCTTCACACAGGAGCCGATCAGGATCCCTAGCATTCTTGCAGCAAGAACATGGGTTTATTGATACAGAACCAAAACATGAGATCAGTCAGCATATAGAGAGAGGAGAATACAAAGATGTTTATGAGATATGTGAAAATGATTCACCACAAAAGGGAAGATGTAGTGAAAAACAAAAGATGGCTCTTGTTTGGGAGAAATTTATGGAAGCAAAGCGTTTATCAACTGATGATAAGCTTCGCCAATCAAAGCAATTTCAAGATGCTTTAGAAGTTCTAAGTTCCAATAAAGATATGTTTCTCAAGTTTTTACAAGAACCTAATTCTTTATTCCCACAAAACCAATACAATTTACAGTCTGCCCCACCACCTCCAGACTCTAGACGCATCACAATTCTTAAGCCGTCTAAGTTGGTGAACAATGAAAAACTCATTTGTGATAAAAGTGGTTCTGATATTTTATTTTCTCCTAAATGTTGCAAAATTGATGATAACCCTTCCCAGCCAACTCGCATCGTGGTACTGAAACCTAGCTCTTTGAAATCTCATAACCTCAAAGCCGTTTCTTCATCACCTTCTTCATCAACATTACATGATGACGTATTTGATGGGGATCCAGAAGAGATTGCAAATGAGATGTATGATAATTTAAGTGGGCTTAGAAGAGATGAAACCATGATATCTTCTTGTTTTTCAAATGGATATAATGGTGATGATAGTTCATATTGTAAATCAGAGGTTGATTATGCAACGGGGGATCTTAGTGATTCTGAAGTTGTTTCACCGGCTTCTAGACACTCGTGGGATTATATCAATCGTTTTAATAGTCATTATTGTGCCTCCTCCAGCCGCACATGCTACTCTCATGAGTCATCTGTTTGTAGGGAAGCTAAGAAACGTCTTTCTGAAAGATGGGCGATGATGTCAAATAAGAATGTTCAAGAACAAAGGCAAAGAAGCTCAAGTACATTGGGTGATATGCTTGCTCTTTCTGATTTAAAGAAATCTGTAAAACCCAATGAAGATCATGAAGTTAGTGATCTGAACAAAGCTGAAGATCCTGATAAAAGTTCAAGAAATCTTTTGAGATCAAATTCTGTTCCAGCTAGACTTGGTGTAGAAGTTTCAGGTTCCTTGAAAGGCAAGGCAGGTGATACTGAAGACGTGCTGAAGCCTAAGCTGGTTAAATCATCATCATTCACGGAGCGAGTTTCAAGTTTATTTTTTACTAGAAATAAAAAATCTAGTAAAGAGACGTCCCGCCAGCCTAATGATGTACCTCAATGTACTACATTTTCCCCCAAAATTATCACTAATGAAAGATCTCAATGCACTAGTGACATGGTTATTAAAGAAGCATCTTGTTCTGTTCTGAGAAAAAGCATAAGTTTACCCGAGGTATTTCTTTTTCTTCAATGGTTCATTTTTAGTGCTTTTTTTAATCATAGTATATGACTGTTTTCAAATTTTGATATGTGTTTACTTCTAACCCTTTGTACATACAAGATGTATAAAACCATAGCACATTTGTCTCCACTATATACCATTTGATGGATTTATAACTTCTTATTGCAGGTGGGATTTTTGCGCACAAAATCTGAATTTTCTGGAAACCACATTGACAATCAGGACCAACCAAGCCCCATTTCAGTTTTGGAACCACAATTTGAAGAAGATGACCGGAGAACAAACTGTCATCACGATTCCAAGCCACGTGAACATGGTAATCCTCATAAACAACTCACTTTTTTGTTCCTAGGAGAGGTGGCTAAATAGGTCAGAAGGGTTGGGTAACTGGTCAAAACATGTCATTGTAAGTGCTGGTCCGATTTTTATATATATGTGCTAAATATGACAAAAGGAAGTTACTGTATTATTACAAAAATAATCTAACTTTATTAATGAAGCGATTTAGTAAGGTTATAAATTTGATTACCCTTTGAATGACTTTCATCCAGTTTGTCATGTTCGACCTATTTGACATTTTTCTTTCCCTTTATAGGTTGCCATCTTTTTCTCTCATCACAAAATTTTCCTTATTTGTACGGTCTAGTACAATGTCTTGTTATCTTCACAAATATTAATGTTTCTTATTGTATCAACAGGAGTAGAGCCTATGAAATACAACTTGATTGATAAATCGCCCCCCATTGGATCCATATCTCGAACTTTATCATGGGATGATTCTGTGGGGTCGCTCACACGTTACTCCATTAAAGCTTCATCCACCCCCCTCAATCCCGAGGAAGAAGAGCAAGAATGTTTGTTCTATGTTCAAACCTTAATATCAGTGGCGGGCCTCAATAAAACACGGTCAAACTCATTTTTAGGCAAATGGCACTCACCCGAAAGCCCACTAGACCCATCTTTAAGGGACAAGTACATGAACCTAAGTGAAAAAGAGCCGATAATTAGCCAAACTAAGTTAAGACATCACAGAACACTCACAAAACTTGTGTTTGACTGTGTCAACGAGGCTTTGATAGATATCGCTAGCCGTGGGCCCTACACTGGGGCCCATAGCACCCTAGATGAGATGGCCATGTCATCAATGGTCCTGGTGGACCGTGTGTGGAGTCAAATGAAGGATTGGATATCGCGGGTGAAAATGTGTGATTGGGAGGACGTGAATGGCGGTCGTATGGTGGTGGAGAGGGAGGTGATGAGAGAGGTGGTGGGAAGGGGGTGGGAAGAGGGGTTGAGAAGGGGAGTTGATAATACAAGAAAGGAAATAGAAGGGAAGTTGCTAGAGGAATTGGTGCAAGAGTTTGTGTTGGAATTGACTAGTAGAGCTTGCTAAGGTGTTATTTTGGCTTCTGGTAATGAAATTGTAACACAATTGTTTGTGTAACATTAAACATTATTATAATGTCTTAAAAAGTTTCCAAAAATTGGTACTTAATTTTACTGGCTCTTGTTCTCAATTGTACCACATGATTAGTCATTCTTTTGCCAAGGGTTCAGGATCTCCTTTATAACATTTGATTTTGATCTTTGGGTGGCATACAAGGGATGACACTAGGTTAAATACGAGCTCATCGTATAATATATTATCATATTAAATTAAAGTTAGAGTGAATTGCTGTTTCTCTTTTTATAGTTTAGTCCCATTTGATATATAAGTTTAATCTTAAAGTTATTATATTAAATAAATAATAGGTTTGCTTATGCTTCCTAGCCTAGTCACGTTTTGATTTATATGTTCAAGTGTGAGCTCATTTAATAAATTGAACCCTAATTTATACTCGAGCTTCCTTAAGTTTGATTTAATTTGAGTTTTCCGTTAATTGATATAGTAATGAAATTGTAACACAATTGTTTGTGTAACACTAAACATTATTATATACTCTGAAAGTTTCCGAAAAATGTATTATTTTGCTGGCTCTTGTTCAATTATACCACATGACTAGTCTTTCTTTTGCCAAGGTTCGAGATCTCCTTTTTAACATTTGATTTTGATCTTTGGGTGCCATACAAGGGACAACACTAGGTTTAACATGAGCTCAAGCTTGCCTAAGCTTGAGACTATTTTGTTTAACGTAATAGAGCTCAAGTTTGAGTTTATTTATTTCGAGTTTTGTGTCTAAAGCTTGAGCTCCACTGTTATGTTATTTTTTAGGCTTAAGATTGGGTTAGGCTTAAATCGTTTATTATTTATTAATTATTTAGTTATTTTATTCATATACTGATATGTATATATCATTGTGTTATATATCCTTATAATTATAGTTATAAAATAACATGATTAATTAACTATATATATGTATATATGCATATTAATTAGTTATTTAAGTTATAATTATCTATAATAATATTTATTGCATAACATATTTATCATATTAAATTAAAAATATTATATTTATATAAATAATAGGTTTGTTCAGACTACTAGCCTAGTCAAGCTTTATAACCTTAAGCTCGAGCTCGTTTATTGAATCAACTCTAATTTAGACTTCTTGTTTAAATTCAGCTTGATTTGAGTTTTTAATGAGTTGACCTACAGTAGTTTATGCGCGATTTGACTTGTTCACACCTGTAAGAGCATCTACACATCTCCAAAATCTAAGGCCTAACAAACCAACAAACAGTGTCATCTATAGTTGAATACATGCATCAATGTAGCCCTACAAATTCCTGGTTCACACAAACATTAGTTATATGCCCAATAGTTTTGAGAGAGGGTGATGGATGGATGGTACAACACATGCTTGTATGTACTCATGGTCCCTCACATCATATCATATTATTATTGTTAGATGGAGATGTACAAGATCTAAATAAGATCCTAGAATAAGATTTTATTTTATTTTTGTATTTCGAATGAAACCCTTGCTCTGCTTGCTGTTAATTTTGCTAGACCTAAAAGGATATCTTTGACTTGCTTAAGCAATAATGACTGTTTTAACTCACCAAAGATGATAAATAGATGCTATATAACCCTGCAATAAGATGTCACAACACATATATCTGGTAAAGATCAATTTACAATTACTTGAGCTCGTTTGTTATTTCACCTTATGCATGTCTCATTTATATTGTAGGATTGTGTCGTATAACAAGCTATGTAGTAGTAAGTTGTACAATTCAACCATACAATGATAATAAGACAATTCCGTGACATACAAAGTAACAAAACATATCTCTAATCCAAACAGATGTATCTTTTTTACTTGTTATCGTCAATTATTCATTTATTCATCTCGCATATCCAACGACAACTATTGCGTGCAATGTGCAACTTCGTAATTTAATACGAGAATGTTGGTTCTCGATCACAATCAATAGTAATTATGGAAAGAATGAGACCCTCCATAATATTAATTAGGGGTTGTTATCTTAGACAATGACTCATAATATTCTTGCCTTCACTCATGGATGAGACTTTAAAACACTCTTATAATTGTTTTATTTTAATACAATGTGATACGTTAACTTTAATCAATCAAGGTTACATTATCTAAATCCGCATCCAAATCAAACATAGAGATTGACACAATTAGGAACGATGTTGTTTATTTATGATTTTAGTGTCATTCATCTGTCATTTTAGAAATGGTTTTTTTCACGTATTTTCATAAAGGTCTTAACTTTTGAAGAGTAAAAATTTTCATTGTGTTTATATGGATTATATGAACAGCTTAGACTGCAACAAAACCCAAAATTGAAACAAAAGTAAGCACATAACTACAACCTACTAGAATTAAAAATTACACCAAAATCAAACTATAACTCAAAGCATTTGAGATTAAAGTAATATAGAACTTGCATTAGAAAAGAAATATAAAATTTTACTTTTAAAAAAAGACTTGTTTCAAATTTATAAATAGAGTGATCTAAATATAATAAATCATTGTGCAAATAATACATTAATTTGGTGTAAAAAGTTTGAAGCCGGCAATTATTGAATTAGAACTTTAAAAATATGCATATGAAGGTGAACTACATTTTACAAAAATGATTTTTATATCCTAATTTCCCAAAATTTAATTTAAAAAAAAATAAAAAATTTATGTTGAAAAATGTCCTCTTTTGTTCTTTAAACCCAATCAGCCTCATAGTAATATATAAAGTATACACCCTACTACTAAATATACCTCTTATCGATTTAATTGACTACTATTTTTAATTTTTTAAATCAAGGATTATACGTTCGTATTCAACTTGTATAGTCCCCGTCTTCAACTTGTATACGCTTGTATTCAACTTGTATAAACCCATATTCATCTTCATATACATTCGTATTCAAACTGTATGCATATACTAGACATGTTATATGTCTGTATTCAAGGTTAAAAAGATGAAATTACTGATGCGACAATAAACTAAGATGCATTTAGTAAAATATAGATGTGGGATACGTTTAACATGACCCAGCTTTTACGAGAGTAGATGCAACATCTCAACTACTACCTCTCCATTTCCATCCCCATGTGGAGTGACATCCTTCATTGACAAAACAAACAAAAGCTTTTAAAATTCCATCCAGAAAACAAACAAACAAGGATAGACACACTAAAGGTAAAGATTCTTCTATAAAGTGTACAATGATTAGCGGTGAATAAAAGGATTGCAAGCATCACACAATTTTTCTTGTTGGTTTCTATTTACAAGTTACTTGGGTTAAAGGAATCATTTTCATATACGGAATGAATTGTGTGGGTCGGGTTGGTTTGACCCTTAAACATATTTCTTGTTTGCAGCGATTGGGAGGTGAAGAGTGGGCGTAACCTGGGTGTCTTGAAATCATAGAGCACAAGTTTATCATCTTAAGAATTCATCATTTTCATCCTTATGATCTGGCTTTGACGTGAGAGTAGTAAATGTGTCTTCCTAAAGGAGAAGGATAGAGTTGAGAGTTATAAACGAGACTTATGAATGCTTCTAGCAATGTCAAGTGAGTCGTATTAATAGGATAGAATTTGAATAACACAATGAATCATGTCTAGTGATTAGAATGTCTATTGGACTTGTGCTTACTTTGTACAGTCTTAACATGCACTGCTTTACCCTTTTGTGTATTAGAACACATTCAATCAACAACATTGGTCATAATTTCAAAACCAATACCAATAATTTATTAAGAACCATGAAAACTATATTATACACTTGTACTTAATGCATAAAGAATAATCAAAAGTAGTAAAAGAAAGAAACATAAATAATTACATAAATACATTTTATATTACATTCAAAGCAATAGATACAAATGCATTATACGTTCTCACGATTCTCATACGTTATTCGTTTCGAAATAAGCAATATAAAGGGCAAACCCAATGCATAAGATTCCCACATGCATGGGTCAATTGTCGAGCAACATGAATCTGTTTTACACATCCTTGCCCTACAAGGCTGGAGTCCTACAAGAGGTTGCCCACAACGTCCCTCTATATACGCGAGTGAAAAGCAAACCAGCCCAAATAACAAAAGACCACACAGAAGTTAATATTCTAAAATTCAATCAATTACTTCAAAGTTTAACCATTACAATAGCGCAAAACACACACACGCAGAGGTTCTACACTATGTTAACGTGAACCGAAAACACCATACAACAAAACACATATACATCTAAGGTTCATCACCGCACAATGTACATCTATGAATGCTTATGGTACAAGGTAGATGTCAAACTCAAGGTGGTGGTGATGCCTGATACATGGCTAGAAAATGATCACACCGCTCAAGTTTCAATCTGTACTAGGAAATGGCACAAACATCATACAAAAACAAATACCATGCCTTTAGTAGAACTCGCGATCAAATTCTCTCACTGCTTATGCACTCTGATTTGATTGACTGCCACCCAATCCGTACTGCAATCAGAACAAAACGAAAAGAATGGTAAGGGTTGCAAGATAAACTGCATACGAAACAAAACAGAATGTGTACGAATTCCATTTTATTTGCAAATTTTCACATGTATAAAACTGTAATTTTGTTTTTTTGACCAGCTTAGAGATTTTGTCGAAATTTTCTCCAAAAGGTTGAAGAGTTAGAAGTGGTGCAAAAAGACAAATATGCCCCGACAGGGATCAGATTGTTCATTAAATATTACTTTACAGAAAATTTTGGACTAAACATGCAAAATGAGCACAACCGTCAACCATATGGACAAAATATGTAATTGTATCTTTGTTATATTAAGGAGAAGATAGTTTTATTTAAAAAGAGAATTCAGAATTTATGAAATTTGCAGGGCCGTTCGATAACCGCTAAGACTGAAAACCGGCTACATAACCAGTCCAAGGTGCTACAAATATGTGCATCACTTTTCATACGCGAGGTGCGATGTATTTATATAAGATGTTTTATATTTCTCATAGGTTTCTACACCTTGAACCAAATTTTAGCTATAAATAAGCTTTATGTATGATTAAATATATAGATAACCTATATGTACAACCTAAAAAGCTATATGCGCATCCTCATGGCTGATGCACAAAATCCTCCCATGTACATGAGGCGCCTCGTGCCTGCGCCTCAAGAGCTTTGTCTTGCACCTCAAGTGCTTCTTGTCACCTTGTGCTTCGAACAATCAAAAGCCCATGAGCCTCGCGCCTATGTGCGCTTATTTAAACCCAGTTTAGACCATTTTAATTCTCTTTCAAAATCTCATTTAGGATTCATTTAATACTCCAGGCTCATATTTTGCTTATTTTGGGCTTCATTTTGCTAACAATGTAAATCCACACCAAAAGATAAAGTGGTTTCATATTTTATATAAAATTTGTTTAGATATGTGTGTGTGTGTGTTTGTATTATTTTCAAATTATTTATGATGTCATTCGGTTTTTAAGACTGGTCCCACCAGTGAACCGTATGGCAGCTAGTTCGTTGCCCAGTCTGGTTATGAAAACAATAAATTTGTTCATTTTCTTATAACAAGAATATAGAAAATTACCAAGGTTTCATAATATTGAAACCCGTGCCAAGAACCATAAAAGCTGTAGGATCTTTGGTAAAAACTGGCATTTCATATGAAGTTATTGAGGGTGTCCAGCTTTTTGACTTTCAAACCCACTACTGTTTGTATCTACATTCACTATTCCCTTAATTAAGGCAGCTAGAATTGATTTTGAATTTGTTGTGTTTAAAGAAAACCTAAAGCACTTATTTTCCTCATTGCATCTACTAGGGTCAATGTTAGTTGTATAAATCTTACAATCATACTAAAGGTGGTAATTTCAACCTATTCATCCATAAATGACTCGATTTGGGTTTGATTTACAATGAATTGGTCAAATGGAAGAAGCCAAAGGGTTCAGCTACAAATTAAACTGGTCTAATGGGACACTAAAAATAGATTGAAAGTAATCTGATGTTGTATAAAAATCTCCTAAACACCTTTATTAAAAGGATTACTCTACTGTTGATTTGATGTATAGTTTCAATGATCATATTTTGCACAATAATCAATTATTAAAAAGGTAGAAAAATGATTGTGAGAAAGCCTGGCCTGTTTGACCCACATCAAACAATTACCCCCTTGACTCGAACCTATTTTGACCTGTGACCCAACCCACTTGACCCACTCATGTTGACATCTCTAACTTATACTTACCTTTTCCAAATACTATACAATCTCAACAAAATGAAGAATTAGCATCCCTTATTCGTGAACAAAAAAACATCACTTCAGAGAGCCACACATTTGTTTGCAGCAAAGTAGAAAATAAATAAACATAAATAAATAGTAATGATAAAGAAAGAACAAAACATAAACAGAGAAACCATAGACCCCATAGATTTTATAAATAAAACAGCCATGTATATGAGAATCTGGGAAATACCTTTTCTCTTATACGTGAGCTCCAGAGATCAGAATGAAAAGATTTACCATCAGCGCTAGTTGACCCTGATGCTTGACTTGGATGTGGGTTTAGCAGGGGCTCCCATGCTTTCCCTCTTCCGGAACCTTCCTCAATATCATCATCCTTCTTCTGTGAAGATACCATCATTCCCAACACTGCAGCAAGAAGTAGACATAGAACCTGAAAAACAAATCCCATATAAAGATATTATGGTAATGATCTACAAAATTGTTGTAAATCACAAAGCCATTTATAATTAGGTTCAAGTTGTGTGTAAACAGGTTTTGTTGTTAACAGTTAAACCCACTTAATGCGTTTTATAAACTGTTCATGATCAGGTTGTTGGTAAACAGGTCATCCTCCAAACTGTTTAAAATTATAATTAAACTTTGAGAAAAAGGTTATGAATTCAATCCAACAACCTGTTTACTACCCACTTAACCCACCAACCTGTTTGACCTGTTTAGATAAACATGTTACACGAGTCTTGTGCTGGTTACATGGTTAAGTGCGTCCACTTAACGTTCTGATTTTTTATATGGTTAATGGGACTGATCGTTCATAGATAAAATATAAACCAACATAAAAAACTAACTTCACAAGGAAACATCATCAATGTAGTTAAAGCTATAAAAGATACATCATCAAGTTACATGTCGATCAAACTGTATTTCATTGACACAACACATCATACAAACAAATGCACAAGAAGCTTGGTATACTAACTATTGAGAAAACCAAACACATTAGACGTACGGCACATCTAGATGAAATAATATATGCAAATAAAAAAATTAGAAGAACAAAGTAGAAACAACACGTGAAAACTTTAATCATTTAGTGTTAGCGTGAATGGTATATGTTTACAACATCAAATATATAAGATATTTCAACAGAAAGTGATCTAAAAGCTGAGCTATCTGGTTGAGCAACCTGCTAATAGTTAATCGTATAAGCAAAAAATTAAGAAAGAGAATAAGAGATTCATCTGAATATAGAAAATATAATTTATTTTCTAGACTCTAGATTATCCAAGTGTGGTAGGAATAACCGAAGAAGAATTACATTTTTTTGTAATACCTTGTTTCAATACAATTACTTTTCTACTTGTTAGTCATGTAAATAACCCTCCTAGTTAGAAAAGTTTATTGACAAATACAAGTTGAGGAAAATTAACTAACCCCTGCGTACTTCAATAACTGCTTGTTAACAAAGCAATGGGAAAACTCTTAGGCTAGGGCTAATGCCTATGTGGCCACTAAAGTTGCGTGAAACAAGGATTTTTACAACACAGTTGCATTAAAACTGTAACTTAAAAGTTAAAATGACGAATCAAATGCATTACAAGAACACAGTTGCATCATTAAGGTTGTTATGAGTGGGATATTATTGGGTACGTGTGTTTGTTTGCTGCATCATTAAGGCACTAAGAAAAAAAAGATAAAAAATTAGCAACTAATATGAATATATTTAGCATGTATATGAACTATGAAGTTATCCCTTTAAAATAAAATCTGAAAATATATCTTACCTGAACTGCAATCATAGTAATGCCAACCCATTTACAAATATCAACATTGTTCTCGATGAATTCCCGAAAGCTATCTATTCTTCCAGTTGGGTCCTCCGGAAGATCCTAAAAATCATCAAATGTCATTACTTAGGTAAAAGCTCTTAAAAACCAACATAATATAACTTCTTTTTACAGTATCACACCTGTTCCCAACGATGATCAAGTGCAATGAACGCAACTAAAGCCACCTCAACCAGGATCAACACTATTTTAAGTATGGTGTACTGCCAAATTTTCAAGCTAAGGAGGTAACTAAGAAATTTGAATCAACCGAACGAGTAAAATGCAGACATAAACTTCCTTTTAAACAATACCGAGTTCTACACTTCTACCTATATTACGAGTTATCATTTACACACATTGTACAAATTTTACTGAAAACAGACAGCTGGATGATATCAAATCCAACCACAAGATTATTCATTGTTGCAAATGTTTGAATATGTAACCGAGACAGAATAACAAAATTAAAAGGATACGAAACAGAGGCAACACCCATGGATAGCTTCAGCTGCAATATGACCTATGCAGGAAATGCAACACAGAACAACGCCCAATCCCATAAACGCGTATATGAACCTGCCAATAACATCCTATCAAACATTTCATCTATCATAACCCATAAATTCATACAACTTAATCGAAATAAAACTTATTGAAATTCTACAACAATTGCTCACACATCAACCTCCAATTTCTTCATTCCTAGGTTTATAATCAGAAACATCACAAAATTGTATATGAACATTTACCAAGGGGCAGGAATGGAACTGGATTCGAGCTGCATCCCATCATAGAAACCGGTGATCGTGTCAGCGTCAAAATTCAAGTGAATCACTTCATCGGAAACCCTAGCGGTGTTGAAAACGGAGAAAACGGAATTAGATGAATCCGGCGATGGAGCTGGAGGTAAACCTGGTGACGGTGGAGATGGAGGAATCGGTAAGTGTTTTTCCCACTGATTCAACATGTACGCAGAGTAAACGATGATCGAGATTCCGATGAATGTTTGGAAGAAGATGAGGAATTTGAGAATGAATGCTACGAATGTATGACAGCATGTAGGCCTCATTTCTTCAAGAATTTGTTGATTTTGCAGAGAATTTTGAATGTGGTGGTCGAATGAAACCCTAGCTTTTGATTTGTTTAGTTTTTTGTTAGTTTTTGTTCGTTTTCTTTCCTAAAATGTAAATTTAGTGAATTATGAATATTCCAGAAAATATACGTTGAACTGTTGAAGATGATTGAGGCCCAATGGGAAGCATAGAGATTGCTAGAATGTACCCGATGGGTTGCACTAGTGAATAGTGATGGCTATCAGACTATGTGCCTATGTTTGCATTGATCCAAACTCTAGCAAGGGCGCGATGTTCCCCAACGACGAACAACCACATCTCCTCGATCTTCCCTGACCTCACCATCAACACACTCATGCTAGGCGATAACATCGTGAGCACAAGTCGAGCCTCCTTCCCGAGCCGAAGTTGCCACATGGGATGATGTTCACCATCGTGGAGTTTGATCATGTTGGCCTCCTCGTCCATGATCACCGTTCGTTGAGTTACTGGTATTTTAAAATAGTAGCATACCATCTCTTTCTCGAGGATTGAGGCTGCCAAATATCGTGGGATTGCTTATGTTCTCGTCATGACACGGACTTGAACTTCAGTACTCGGCACAATTCACTAATTTTATGATGTTACTGCAATGTATTCACATCTAGATGGATAATTGAACATTCACTTGGTTTTAAGAAATGTTGGTTTGATACTAAACATTCACAATTTGTTAATTTTACTAGGTGTGTCATACTTTTAGTACTACATTTTTGTTTACATCATGTTATATTCAAACTTTATTGAATGTTGGAATACGTCTAAACTTTAAGGTGTTGTTTAATAGAATTTGATGTTATATTATTAATTCATAAGTCTATATTTTATGTAGAAATTTATTGTCATGTATCTTTACTTTAATTCTAAATAAATAAATCTAAACCATGATAGGTTACAACAATTAATTAATTAGTTTTTTCAAAATTAACTATTTAACTTAGAACTTAAATGCTTAGTAAATCTTAATAATGAAATCATATAGCTCATGAAATGATTTAAAAAGTTAGATTAGATTATAACAGTAGAGGCTCGTAAAACTGGTTTTTAGACCGAAGCGAATCAATTCACAAACCAGTTCAAATCGAGTTGGCGTAGTCAAAACCGGATTTGACCAAACTTGGTCGGATTAGAAACCCGTTTCCAAGAAAGAAAAAAACGAGAACAGATAAAAAATAGTTCAATGTATAATCCGACTATATCAATTCTATTTCAAACGATAGGGTCTCAAACCAATTTCAAACTAACAAATCCTACATGATTCACCCAATCTAGGTTCCAAATCACGACCCGATTTAGACACGCACCAACAGGTGAGACCATTATTTGTACTGGGCAGGCCCAATAGTCTTGACCCATCGGATCCTAAAACCAACCCGAGACGAAAAGATAGAAACCGGCTAAATAGAGTCTTGTGGGTCTCCGAAAAACCCTAAACCCTAAAACGAATCTCAATTTCTTCTGGATCCTTCTCTTCATCCATTATATTACTCTCTCTGCAGTCTCCACCATCTCGCACTCTACATCTTCTCCTTCAGTTATCTCCACCACCGCCGTCAATCATGTATCGTCTCGCCGCAAACATCGCCTCCAAATCAAGGTCAGTTACTCACCAACATTCTGTTCATCAGCAAGAAAACTTATCATTTGGATTAACGTTGTTGTTTGTTGATTGATTTTCAGGATCGCAAGAAACAATGTTCAACAGGTATATGTTTGTTATCGTTTCTGTGATTCTAACGTGTTGGTGGTGTTGTGTGAGATTTGGTTGATGTGAGTGGATGTGTTGCGGTTTTGTGGTGCAGATCAACTCTAGTTTGAGATGGAATCGGAACTATGCTGCGAAGGATATTAAATTTGGAGTGGATGCTAGGGCTTTGATGCTTAGGGGTGTAGAAGAGCTTGCTGATGCGGTTAAAGTTACAATGGGTCCCAAGGTTCTTTCTTTTGATCCTTTTTTGTTTGCAACTGTTGTGTTTTGTACATTTTATTATTATTTACAAGGTGGATGTTGGACTGCACAATTGAAGTTTTTTTATTGTTGAACGGTTTGAGGTTTACTTGTTGCTGTTTTGTGTAATAATGTGAATTTAAACACTTGAATCTTCTTGCATATGTTAAAAGTTAAGAGGAAGTTTATATTTTGGTATGAAATTATGTTGCAATTATCGTTTTCTTGGTGTCTGGATAAAAGTATTGGCCTTTTGATTTTTTATTATCTTTATTCAGCAGAAATTTAGGGACTTCTACTGCAGACTTGATTAAAGATGGTGTTTTTTTTTTTTTTTTTCACATTTATGTCATTTTTGGTCAGTATGTTTGTTAGTTATAAACTTTTAATGGTCAGGTTTGCAAAATTGTCACACTTATTACAATTTTTAATTGCAAACCCACATCCAAACATGAGCAATTACAACCGGTTGATTATTTGATTTTGATTGCAATACCACATCCAAAAATCTTCATATCATGTCATTGGCTGAGATAGGAATAACATTTTGTACAACAGCTTCCTTTTTTATAAGGTAGTTCCATTTAGGTTTGTAGTTTGCATACACTAATCTAGTTCTGTTACTAACTCAGTGGGAAGATTGCAGCTATATTGTACTGTGGTACTTTTTGTTTTTTGCTTATAATGGGATTGGAATATGTTATTGCTTTAAATCGTTATTTATTTTAATGCAGCTTATGGAAGTTATAGCTAACTTTCGCTGTTGTCTTTTTAAAGGGGCGAAATGTGGTCATAGAACAAAGTTATGGAGCTCCCAAGGTGACAAAGGATGGTGTCACTGTGGCAAAAAGTATTGAGTTTAAAGACAGGGTGAAGAATGTTGGTGCCAGCCTTGTGAAGCAGGTTGCTAATGCCACCAACGATGTTGCTGGTGACGGTGAGTTTTGTTTTTCTCTTTTTTATAAATTAAAGTTACCCATTTTTTTATGAATCTGACCAACACGATGTAATTTGTAATATTTCAGGGACCACTTGCGCAACAGTTCTCACCCGGGCAATCTATTCTGAAGGCTGCAAGTCAGTTGCAGCTGGAATGAATGCCATGGATCTTAGACGTGGAATCACCATGGCTGTTGATTCAGTTGTCACAAATTTGAAGAGTAGAGCTAGGATGATCAGTACCTCTGAAGAAATAGCGCAGGTTTGTTTGGTTTTTATTGATCTTAAAATGAAACTTTCTAAACATTATGCATATAAAGTATCCTATTAACTATGTGCGATTTTGTTTTCTGGATATCAAAAGGTTGGTACAATATCAGCAAATGGTGAACGAGAAATTGGTGAGCTTATTGCCAAGGCTATGGAGAAAGTTGGCAAAGAGGGTGTTATTACCATATCTGTAAGTGTCTTATAAAGTTGTTATTAATTTAAATGATATAATTTTATGCTTATGGAAGCTTTCTAGATATCTAGTGGTGTAAACTTTTTAAATCTGTAATGTTTAAGTCATTTGTTTTTTGTTAAACTTCTGTTGCCTTTCTTTATGTGGCTTATTTGTACCATATATCTCTTAAGGTCTAAGAAAGTTTTCTATTTCTTGTTTATCACTTTAGAATGCAACATACTTCTCTTTGTCATTGTGTGCAAGTAACCTTCCATAGCAGATAATATGGTGATGTGGTACAAGTACATGTTATCATAAAGTTGGTGACTTGGTGCTGTGTCATCATTTTATGTGCTATAGAAAGGTTACTTACGAACTACGGTAAACAAATTGGAAGTATATTACAAACATCAGATAAAAGATAAAAACATCTTTACATACAATAACCAAGATATAAAACGTTTTTTTACATACAATAACAATGATATGGGATAAAGTTGCATTTTGGTGTAAATTGGATTGGAAAAGAACATTTTTTAGATATGATAACAAAGATATGGGAGTCAATTGCATTTTGGTGTACGTGGGACTGGATTGAATTGCATTCTCATGTTTGTTCAATTGCTAACTTGTAATGCTTTATATTTATCATGAATTTGAATGTAATTTTGTTCTGTTGCAGGATGGTAAAACACTTTACAATGAATTGGAAGTGGTTGAGGGAATGAAGTTGGATAGAGGCTATATATCACCTTACTTCATCACTAACACAAAGAACCAAAAATGTGTAAGCATTAAAACTCTTTAAAATCCTTAATTAAAACTCTTTGAAATACTTTCTGTAGAATCTGCTACTGGGTATAATGATTTCTTGATGGTTTTTTCATTTATACAGGAATTAGATGATCCTTTGATTTTAATACATGAAAAGAAAATCTCTAGCTTAAATGCTATTGTTAAAGTTCTAGAGCTGGCTTTAAAGGTAATAAATTTATGTAATAGCAGAAAAAAACTACTTGTTAGTGATTTTTGTACCACTTGTTTACTATTTCTATGTATTTCAGAACCAAAGATCACTTCTGATTGTAGCTGAAGATATTGAAAGTGAGGCCTTAGCCACTCTCATTCTTAACAAACTTCGTGCTGGTATTAAGGTATTATCTGTTTTCCTCAGTGATCAGATCATATCTACAGGCAGAAAGTTCGACTTGTTTACTAATGAACGAGTTGATTCAAATAATATAATTTTTGCAGTCGTATTTGACACACACTATGCATAAAAGTTTATGTTTGGATAAAAAGTGGTTTGGCTGAACCTGACCGCCTGTTTCGACCCCTACAAAGATTACCTTTCTTATCCACCTATTTTGCCACCTCTGATCATATCATATTACTTGCTTTGTTTTGCATTATCCTTTCAACCTACTAAACTGTATTTTTTCTGTAGGTTTGTGCCATCAAAGCCCCTGGATTTGGAGAAAACCGCAAGTCAAATTTGCAAGACCTTGCAACTCTTACTGGAGGAGAGGTGGGTTTTTGTACCCAACCTTGATTCTCATTTATGGTTATCCCATAATTTCAACTGATCCTGTTTCTTGTCTCCTGAGCTATAAGTAATAATTTCTGTTCACAAATTTGTCTTAGGTCATAACTGATGAACTTGGCATGAACCTTGAAAAAATGTCACCAGAAATGCTAGGGACTTGCAAAAGGGTAAATTTGTTTTTTCCTATCACTACTGACAATCGGAGTATTTGATATATGCTAATTTCTGGAAAATGTGATAAATTTAGGTTACAATATCAAAGGATGATACAGTTATTCTTGATGGGGCTGGTGATAAGAAAGCCATTGAAGAAAGATGTGAGCAGGTTTGTACTTCAGCCCATAGGCTTTGACCCATGACTCAATCTAGTCATGATATAAACAAATAAACATATGGCTGACATGTGTTTTGTTTTGTTGTTACAGTTACGATCATCAATCGAATTAAGCACTTCGGATTATGATAAGGAGAAACTTCAAGAGAGGTTGGCAAAGCTTTCTGGTGGTGTTGCTGTTTTAAAGGTTCGACTTTTGTTTTAATATACATATACTTGATTTTGATATCGCCAACTTTTTTTGAATATGAGAATATAAAAAATGTCATGTATTCATCAGATTGGAGGAGCTAGTGAAGCTGAGGTTGGTGAAAAGAAGGATAGGGTTACTGATGCTTTAAATGCCACAAAGGCTGCAGTTGAGGAAGGAATCGTACCAGGTAACTTATTATGTAGTTAAAATTTATTAGACCTCTTAAAGTAGTAAAGTGTATAATGTATTAGACCTCATCAATCTTGTTTAAAAAATGTAATAAAACTGAACAGAAAGGTTGTCCAAGTTATTTGGTGAATACAAAAATGAATACTGCTGAAAGAGCCGATTTTAACAAGTCTCATGAAGAACTCTAAATCCTAAATGACTAGAATCTAATCTTAATAAAAAATATTATCTCTAAAGTATGGACAAGCGTAAACTTTATCCTAGAAAGGGAAAAAATAGATTAATGTAACTGTAAATATTAGCTGACAAAGAAGAAAATAGATGATGGGTACCACCAGTTATTCTAGGTTCTATGTTAATTATGCACACTTTGATTTTTCATCATCCCTTTGTTTTCTAAATCTGTAACTTATCTATATCCAGGTGGTGGTGTGGCTCTTCTATATGCTTCCAAGGAGCTTGATAATCTTCAGACAGCCAATTTTGATCAGAAGATCGGTGTTCAAATAATTCAGAATGCTCTCAAGGTATATATTATTTTCATGCTTTTATTAAGAATCACTATTTTGCTTGTTATTTTGATATTTCTTTTTCTTTGTGTTATACTTTCGCTCACTTATTCAAATTCTATCATGTTCTTGTATTGTACTCCAAAAAAACCACATTCTTATTATTTGCTGACCTTTATTTTTATTTTGGTTTTCTATCTGCAGGCTCCTGTGCATACGATTGCTACCAATGCTGGAGTCGAAGGCGCTGTTATTGTTGGAAAGCTATTGGAGCAGGATAACCCTGACCTTGGATATGATGCTGCTAAAGGTCTTTTTACACTACTAACCCTAACTTGTTTAACTGTGTTGGATGTGTCATGTTAGCATTGTCATTCATATGATTTCTCAACACCATCTTGATGCTTACGGTTGTCAATTATCATCCGGCAAACAGGTCAATATGTAGACATGGTCAAGGAAGGAATCATCGACCCCCTCAAAGTTATCCGGACAGCATTAGTAGACGCTGCAAGGTAAATTTACCTTTAGTCCCTTTCACATAACTACCTTTCTCTACATGCAAAAACCTACTTTATTTTACTGCTGTTTACAGTGTTTCATCTTTATTAACCACAACCGAAGCTGTGGTCGTTGAGCTTCCGAAAGAAGAGAAGGAAACACCAGCAATGCCTTCAGGCATGGGTGACTACTAAAGGCGACAGTAACCCGTTTCATTTTTCTCCCCATATACTATAAAAGTTTTCACTGTACAATTAGTCGAGTATGAACTTTTGATGGTTGTCGTTTAGATCCGATTCTCTCCATTGGTTTGAGCTTTTAGGGTTTTCTTTCCATTCTATTACTGACGGACAACCATTCATGTAATTTCACTATTGGTTCGAGTACGAAGTCGCGTTTTCGGTAATAAACCTGATGTCATATAACGCGTGATAGTTTTTTTAGTTGGTCGTCGGGCTTATACTCGGTTAGGATCCTTAAACTCATGGTGAGGTAGTTGAATTTTACTTTGTTCCAAGTGCAAACATGAGATCGATATATACGGCGGCAACACAGTGTATGTACCCGAGTTAAACTTTTATGCGTGTTTATGAACCTTACATTTGCGTGTTTATGAGCCTTAGGTATAACTCAAATTAAACCTGAATTGTTGTGTTAAACTCGAGTCTACACCAACAAGAATTCGTTACAAATCGAATCTAATACAGTCTTTGTAGTTCCGCTTGATCTTGATGCTATAATCTTACATCTATTGCCCATATCTACTTTATGCGATTCAAAATCCCTTTTTAACATTGTTCACTCTGGTTTTAAGTTGTATGTGTTATAACTGATAGGTGGATTGATCGGTCAATGCATCTACATATATTTCCTTTATCTAAATTTCTAAGATAAATTATCACAACCTACACTTTACTAGGTTAGAACAACAATTTCATTTCTTAATCCCTAATCAAATAATCATCTAAACATCATAACTATATAAAACAATAGAACTCCCAAATACTCAATAAGCTTACCTCAGTGCGGTAGTCGGAAGTGGTGACTGGAAAAGTGGATTGGAATTGGGTTTAAAATTTAATTGTGTCTATGTCAAATATTTGGGCATATATCTAATAAGGGGGTTAGAACTTAACATAATTAACATTTAGAAGTTAAGGGGAAATGGGGGACGATTGCATAATTTTTTCAGTAAATGATAGGGATTTTCATGTATATATTAAAACCAATTTTTTTAGGGTGGGTGACCTGGTGGTTGCTCCCAACCTAATACCTAAGTCCGCCCATGCCTTCAACATGAGAAAAATAGTGAAAATGAAGAGAAGGATGAGGTGACGCCTAGTCCTGAATTTTTTTCCATGGGGTCAAGAAAATTTCAAGTGCCGGCTTGAATGATCGGTTGTCTGATCACTACGTTTTAGATTTTTCGGTCCATGTCGAATTAGGTCTGCAGGACTGCTGAAGGGTGGACAATGCAACAGTTTTACATTGTTTGGAGAGTGTTGGAACACTTAACAGATCAAATAGAGAACCAGCTTTATGATAAAACAAAGAACACAAGTAAAAAATAAAAACAAGATAATAATGGTTTTCAAAAATGTTTTATATTGCTCTCAAGTTCTTACAAAGTGTTTCAAAGCTTATCTTTTAAAGTTACAAGTACTTGAGATATTTTATACTATATCTTACAGCCGGTCATACTTTGAAGACCAACTGAAAACACTAATCTAGACAACAAGATCAATGTAGAGTCAAAAGACAGATTGCCTTTTGGCTAGTGACTATGAAATGTCATAGCTCACATCCTAATATATTACAAAAATGATAAAAGTACAAGAGTAGAAAGTTACAGACAAAATACCTTAATCTACAGTTTGACAAAAGTAATGACTTTTCACCAACTCATATAACTCAGTGATTCATCAGAGATGATAGCGAAAAGTGGTTCAGCTTTTGTCAGAAGGTGATTAAGAAAAATCATGTCTTCTCTGTCTTCGGAAGAAATCAGTATTTGGCTTTGGAAGACTTTGTCTTTGAAGCTTCGGAAGACTTTATCTTTGGTTTCGGAAGATTTGATACTTAGTATAATTCACTGAGTTATATCAAATCTTCCGAAGTAACTTCCTTCTACTTCACATGTGCATGCTTAGAGCTCTTTGGTTGTATCAGACTCTAAGTGTGATCCTTACAAGGTCATATAATAAAAAAATAAAATCAAATTAATTTGTAAATACATAATATAATCTCGTCAATCGATGTTTTTAAATGCATAATAGAAAATCAATAAACCTACAATTTCACACAATTGCTTTCTATTTTCATTTTTTAATAGCATATCCATTACATCATCTATAGAAACATTTCTAAACAATTTTTTTTTAATATAACACATACGGTTGTTGTTCAAATTTTCAATACAATCAGAGAGCATTCACAACTTATTCTTTATCTTTATCTATATAATTACAATAAAAATCATTACTTTTTCTCTTTTCTTTTTAAATAAATAATAATTTTTATATTTTTATCATTACTTTTTATCTCTCTTCCACTCACAACCACTTAAAATATATTAAAAACATTATAGGGTTTTGAACATTGTTTTCAAAAAATATAGATTGAACAGTATATTTCCCATATACTTCACTCACAACCTCTTATAACCATACCGTATAATATAGGGAATACACTCACATAAATTTAGAGAACTGGCTGTGAATGCTCTGATTATGTAAAATGGACTTCACGTACTTCATGGTTGAAAAACATCTCTCAAGTCTCAACACTTGCTGTCATGACGAGTAAGACAAGAGCTAACTTTAATAAAAAAATACACCAATGTAAATGAAATGTGTTTTTTTTGTTTTAACCATCAATTTTACAAGACTTCATAAGCTTTTTCAAGGTAATCTTTAAACAAATAGAAACACACACAATATGCATGATCAGTGAAAATACTATACCCCAACTAATTCCCAAAAGTATAAAAGTAATTAGGCCAAAAACGTCTTGTCTTAGCTCCAACCATCAATTGTACACGACTACATAAGCTTTTCAAGATCCTTAACCTAACTATGTCCTCTATTTTCATTTCTGTGATTGAAGTGAAAAGAACTGGTTCCAAAGGAAGACTATCCAAATCAATAAATTCAAAAGTCTTTTTCGAAGATGTAGCTTCAATTTTGCTTATGATATTTCGGTCTATACTCAAATTTAATCTACCAACAAATCCTAAAATACAAATTAAAAGCATTCATAGCTCGTTCTTTATTTTTATGTGAGTGAGTGCTCTATATTATAATAAATGGTTGTGAGTGAAGGAGAAATGAAATTTATGGGAGTTGTACCGTGTTTTCCCAAATATGAGGTGTTTGAGGAAACACATTACAACTCCCATAAATTTTTTTGATTTTTTTGAAAATGAGTGTGAGTAAATGAGAGAAAATGTAATGATAAAAATAAAAAAAAATAATATTTAATTAAAAAAAAAAGAAAAAATAATAACTTTTTGTGTAATTATAAATATGAGAATGAATGGATTGTGAATGCTCTAACACAATACCATGCCTAGTCTATCTACTAATAATTAAATTATTCAACCAAAACAAAGAGATAAGAATACAATTATACAAAATGATAATACGATGAACCACATAAAGACAAAAGTTAAATTTACCTCGAATTGGCATCGATTATTTTTGGCAATTCATGAACTCGTAAAGCAAATTAATTTTGATGATGATTTTGAAGGTTTATGGTATGTGGTCTGTAATCGATGCCTTCAGCCTAAGGCCTTGTTCCAGCCTCCATGTCTTGTTTTCTTATGTTTTTTAGTTTAGGATTTTTTTCACCTTTTTTTCCCATACATCATGATTAAACGAGTTTGTTTTGTAATGAGTTTTCCACATTAATTATTTAAACTTTTTAAATTGGTCAAATGAACTATTGGATAATAAGTTAATATGAGTAATGGGTGTTGATTTTATTGATATATATTCGTTATTTAGATTAAAGTATGTGTTTTCTATTTAAAATTAAAATTATTATTTTTCTTAAGGTCAGCATTACTAATTTGATAATTGATGACAATTAGATGCTACCAAATCCTCAGAGTAAAAATGAGTTCCTTTGAGTTCCTTTATGAATTAGAAAATATTCTTTTAATGACAAGAAAGAATTTATTAGACCTGCCAAGGTATAAAATATCAAGACACATTAACATTTAAGGTTGTTACATCACGGCTAACAATATGCAGGACCGTTAAAAGGTACTTAAGCTTGCACTTAGTTAACACACTTAAGAGGATCTTAAGATCACTTAACAATTCAAATAGGGAACTGTGAACCTTTTCTGAAGATACAAGATAAACACAAGTAAAAAAAGAACAAGAGCACAATATAAAGTTTTTAAGGAAGTTGTATATTGATTCTCTAGTTCTATTACAAGTGTTGTACAAGTATATTTTAAATACAAGAACCGGATACTACTTATATTACATCCTACAACCGTCAATATGCAAAAGACAGTTGGAAGTGACTAATCTAGACAACAAGATCAGCCTAAAGTCAAAAGGCAGATTGCCTTTTGACTAGTGACTATGACAAGCCATAGCTCACTGACTTTCCTATTACAAAAAGCCAAGAAGGAACAAAAACAGAAACTTGCAGGCGAAGACCTTATCTACTTTATCATAAAATATGGAAGTTTCACCAACTAGTGATAGCAGGTGAACTACCAGAGCATACAGCGGAGAGTAGGTTACTTTATGATAAAGTTGATGGAAAAGGTATCTTTTCTCTCTCTTCAGAGGAAAATCAGTCTTGTCTTTAAACAGCTTCGGAAGACTTTGTCTTGAGAGCTTCGGAAGACTTCATCTTTTACCTTTGAAAGAGTTGAGTCTTTGGCTTCGGAAGACTTTATACTTGGAATATTTTCCAAGTTCAGTGTAAAGCTTCCGCAGCAGTTTCTTCTGAACTTTGGCTTCGAAAGATTTTACACTTAGAATTTTTCTTGAGTGTGTAAAACTTCCGAAGCTAGTTCACCTTTGTTCCAAAGTGCATGTTGGAAGACTTGGTTGTTTTGGTATCTTTTGGTTGCATCAGCCTCTTAACTTCAGAGGTTCCTACAAACTCCCCCTAGGCTAATACTACCAAAACAGAGAGGTTCTTCAGACTGGGATAGTCTACATGAGGATCTTCAGAATTCCTTTCTTCATCAGTAGATCTGGATTCTTCAGACTCATGAAGTACCTTCTCATGCCATAGAGATCATGCAGATGGAGTTTAAGCATGTCACTTGTGAAGTAGACATGTTGTTCTCCCTGATCTCTAGTGACATACCATCTATCTGGATCTTCAGCAAAAGTCCAGGACAGAATTCGTCTTCTAACAGAGAGAGGCTCTACTATGATAGGAGTTGGTTGAGAGTCCTCTTCATGCATTTACTCAGGATGTTCTGACTCATCCTGAGGTTGGGAGGAGAATGCCTTTCTTCTTTTCTTCTTTGAAGATGATCTTCTTTTGGCCATCCTCTTTTTTCTCCCTGATGATTTTAACTGAGAGGGTTGGTCTTCAGTACCAGGTTCTTCAGTGGATTCCCTCTCAGTTGGGATCTCCTCTCTCCCAGTTTCAGAAGGAGAAGGAGGAGAACCCTGCTGTGGGTTAGAAGATGAAGTTGGCTGTTGTGCAGCTTCAGGTGCAGGTGGTGTTGTCTCTGTAGGTTCCACCTTTACCTCAACTTCAGGTTGAGCTTGACTTGATGATGAATGAAGGTCCACAAGCTCTCCCTTTTTATCTTCTGCTTGATCACCCTTATGTGCTCATCCATTGTGGATAGAGACATGAGACCAAGCCTCCTTCCGGAGAACCCATACAGCTTCAAGAAGCTCATCATCCTCTGCCTATCTGCAGACTTTTTCTGACTTTTCTGGATGATGGCTCTTGATTTTGCAGCTTCTTCCTTTTGCCTCTTCTTTGCAGCTTGCCTTTCTTTCTTGGCTTGCTCTTCTAGCTGCTTATTGTATTCAAATAATATATAATCATAAGGCAAGGGAAGGAGTGCAGGTGCCTGATAGAGACCTGTGGCACTCAGGTAGTTGATCATTTTTAATCTTTCTTCTTCATCAACTACCTGAGGTTGTTCAGCAGCCACAGTCTCTGACTCAGGACTTTCTTGAACTGGGGAGAGGACAGGAATGTTCTTGTAAAGCCTTTTTCTCCTCATTTCTTCCTTGTGTTTGAGGGTCAAGGCTGCATCCTCTGCTTCCTTCCTCTCTTTGACAATTCAATGTCAGCCAGTTCATTTAACTCCTCTAAGGGGAGAGAGATGAGTTCATCTATGTTGTAGTTCCTGGTCCCCAGATAGTTGAGCCTGGCTGCCCTTAATTCATCTTCTTGAGTGTTTGGTACAGGGGCAGTCAGAATTGCAGCTTGCATGAATCCTGGGGAACCACTTGAACTCTCTCCCCTCAGCTTCCTCTTCCTCTCTCTCTTTTCTTCTTCAATCTCTTCAGGAGTCATCTTCTTTTGCCTTTGTCAATTGCAGATCTTGATGACTCAGTCTGAGGAGAGCTTTGGCCTTCATTGCTTGATTCAGCAGTCAAGCTCTGGCCAGAGAGAGGTTGTGAAGCACCATCACCAGCTGGTGCCTCACTGAGGGTATGGGGTGCTGGAGGAGATCTTGTCTCAAGGTTCACAGTCTCAGCCTCTGGGCCTTCAGTCAAGGCTTTCCCTTCGAAGCTAATCTTGGGGTCTACCTCAACATCCAGTTGACCAAAGGCTTCAACTGCTAGCCTCTGTCTATATAATGCAGTTCTCCTTTTGAATTCTGCCAGCACCCAGTCTTGAATTTGATTGGCTAATCTGACAGCTTGTCTGTTATTGCTTGGGTTGACAAGTGCCAGATCTACCAAGTTTATACTCTCATAGAAACTCAGGGTGGAGATGTTGAGAATTTCTTGTTGACCCTGAGCTCTAGAGATCACAAGAGCTTTCCTATCATTGTCATACCCCCAACCCCAGATTGGGTTCTCAGATGGGGCAGACATTGCTCTTGGTACTCCCTCCTCAAACAGTTGTTGAATGAGCAGTTCCAGATCACTGTCTAGAGGAGGTTGCTGAGCATGGACAACTGCAAGATAGGATGGTGAGTCCTGTATGTCCATACTTGAGGAAGAACTCCCAGGTTCTGTGGCTGTCAGAACTTCCTCCCCTTTTTGGTAGCATCACCCTCATGCATAGGTGAGCTGGGGAAGTGATCCATAACATCCACAGGTTCTTGTGGACCTGGATGAGTTTGTCCTATAGGTCTCTCAGCTAACTGGCCCTTGAGATCGGTGATCTCAAGTTGCTGGTCATGGACCCTCCTTTGCAAGATAGTCACCTGTGATTCAAGGTGAGCTATCTGTGAAACCAGTTGGGTGCAGATGTCTTCGAGTTGGTGCACCCTGAGTTTCAGACTCCCCTCATCTTCAGTTGAAGAATCATTGGGGGATGAAGGAGGTGAACCGAGGTCTGCTCCTTCACCACCAGCATGGGGTTCTTGGCTGCTGGATTTCCCCTGCCCAATGACAGTGTCAAGAGGCTGGGTTGCCGTGGTTGAGGTCTTAAGATGTAATCACTGGCAACAGTGAGAGCCTCTTCCACATGGATCTCCTGGACAATCACAGGAAGATCCACCTCAGTTTGGGGTGTCTGATGTGGGCTAGACATGGGTGAAGCAGGAGTACTCATCTCCCCTTGAGTGTGGGTAGAGAGGGGAGAGTCATGATACTCACTGAAACCCAAATCTTCATCAGAATAGAAGTCAAGGCTGGGAATGGGTTGGTTAAGATCAAGAGGCTGGGGATGGTAGCTTTCCCCTGAAGGTTGATCACTAGAGTGTTGAGACTCAGAGTGATGGCTTAAGGCTGTTTGTGGAGTTGTGAGCTCATCAGGCTGAGCATGAGGAACCTCAGCACTGATTGTTTGAAAAATGGGAGTGGTTTGCTCCTCAGGGGAAGTGGGAGCTCGAGTGTCCACTTCCTCCTGTGTGGGTTGTGATATGGGGGCCTGCACATGCTCAATAGCAAGTGCAGGGGTTCGTTTGGATTTTCTAGTGTAGGTGAGGGTAATTGTTGGCCTTGATGGTGGTTGAGAAGTAGAGGGTGTTGGTTCATCACTAGATGGTGCAGCTAGGATGTCACCCTAAGCAATGAGCTCAAACATTTTTGGGACAAGGGCTGTTTCTACCCGAGAACCCAACAGTTGGCTTTTTCAATATCTTGAAAATGCCGGGCTCATGTGTGCAAGTTTAAGAACATTACCTGTTCCCCTCAACTGTGGTCCCAATTCACAGTTGAGAATGTGTTGAACATACCGGGGGAACATGTAATATTCTAAGGAATCCAAATTCGCTAGTAAATTTGTAAATACAAACTGAGAGTACCTGAATTTGACCCCTTGAACCATCCCATGGACAATGAAGGAGAGGTCTTCTGGAATCTGGTCCCATCCTCCATGTTTGTTGGATAAGCTGTGAATGACGACATGGAGGAGGTATTTCCATTGGAATGAGACCTTCCCTTCCTGAAGGTCTTGACTGAGAAGTCACCTTCATATCCCATCTGCTCAAAGGATTGGTTGACAGCAGTTTTGGGAAAGACAGTTCACCTGCTTCATCATCCAGCTGAAGATGGGTGTTGATAATGGCTGGAGTGATGAAAACCGTCCTCCCCTGCACTGTGGCAGACAGTGCCTTCTCCCGTCCATGGTGACCTCTTGACAGGTCCGCCAGAACTCAAGCAACTGATCCTCATAGAGAGGAGGATCGATTGTAAGGGAGGTGAAGTAGTGAGACAAAGAAAGATACCTACACACGTCTGAGAAGCTTGGATCCTTCTCAGAGTTTAACAGAGCAACTTGATTGTGTTGCCTGTGTAGGTGCATGGTGAAATCAGGGTCGTTACGACGATCAAGATTGGCCATTTGAAGAAGCTTGGTAGTGAAGGAAAGAAGAAGAAGATGAAAATTTTGGGGTAATTTTAGGTTAAGGAACAATGAGAGAGGTGAGATGAAATAGAATCGTTTGGAAAGATATACTCTGGATTTGAGACAAAGTTATGATAGAAAGATACACTTTGAAATCCGCAAGTGGGTCCTACTTCTGAAAAATGCGCCCAAAAAGTTAGTTTTCTTGGAAGTAGAAAAAGCTTCCGAAGACAATTTTGGTTTCGGAAGCTGTGCAATCAAAGCTTCCAAAAGCAATTTTGCTTCGGAAGATATTTCAAAGAGTTTTGAAAAATTTGGCTTCGGAAGAAATAAATGAGTCTTCCGAGACTAAATTGCTTTCGGAAGAAATTTGTTCCTAAAAAGCATTCAAGTACTTATACCAAAATTTAAGCTTCGGAAGATACTTCAAGAATTTCTTCGAAGGTAAATCTCAGATAAGCTGTTTAAACGATTTAGACATAAATTTCTTCCGAAGGCAACTTTTGCTTCTTCCGAAGGTAAATTTTCATCATTCTAAGAGATATCATTTAAAAGTTATTTTTCTTCCAAAGAGAACTGGGCTTATGAAGTGATCTAATAGACAACCTAGGACACACAGTTTTAAGAAATAATATTGATTAAGTTATTAAGAAAAATCTACTCAAAGTTAATCATCCCAATAGCTGATACAAGATATTTAAATCTCTGTTCATCAAAAGCTTTTGTGAACAGATCGGCATATTGTTCATTTTGTTAACTTTGATTAGTTTTATCAATCCCTTTTCAAAATTATCCCTAATCAGATGATACCTGATGTTGATGTGTTTGGTCCTTGAATGCTGCACAGGATTCTCTGTAATAGAGATGACACTGTTGTTGTCTATGTGGATGGGAGTCTCTTTGAAATTGAACCCATAGTCTAGCATCTGATTCTGAATCCAAAGCACTTGAGCACAGCAGCTGGCAGCAGCAATGTATTCAGCTTCAGCAGTTGATGCAGACACACAGGATTGCTTCTTGCATTGCCAAGAGACTATCCTTCCACCCAGAACTGACACCCCCAGATGTGGACTTTGCAGTCATGTTGCAGCCACCATAATCACTATCTGTATAGGCATACAGATTGAAGTCTGAATTCTTTGGATACCAAAGGCCTAGATTTGGAGCACCTTTGAGATATCTAAGGATCCTTTTGACAGTGATTAGGTGTGACATCTTGGGGTTGGCTTGATATCTTGCACATATGCATGTGGCAAACATGATATCAGGCCTGCTAGCAGTAAGATACATAAGTGACCCAATCATAGCCCTGTAGAGATGTTCATCAACACACTCCCCCTCAAGATCAGGACCAAGGGAGTGGTTTCTGGCTATGGGTGTCTTTGCAACCTTACAGTCAGTCATCTTGAATCTTGTAAGTATGTCCTGTACATACTTTGACTGACTGATGAAGATGCCATCTTCAACCTGCTTCACTTGAATTCCTAGAAAGAAATTGAGTTCCCCCATGGCACTCATTTCAAATCTATTCTTCATCAGCATCTCAAAGTCTTTGCAGAGCTTTGGATTAGTTGAACCAAAGATGATGTCATCCATATATATCTGAACTAGCAATGTGTCATTTCCTGTTTCTTTGATGAAGAGAGTCCCATCAATAGTACCTCTTTTGTATCCATGTTGACAGAGGTATGTTGATAGTGTCTCATACCACTTTTTGGAGCTTGATGCAGTCCATAAAGGGCTTTATCAAGCTTGCAGACATAATCAGGATGATCTGGGTCTGCAAAGCCAGGTGGTTGTTTAATATAAACTTCTTCATCAATCACCCCATAGAGAAAAGCACACTTCACATCAAGCTGGTAGACCTTGAAATCCTTGGATGCAGCATAAGCCAGAAATATTCTTACAGCTTCAAGTCTTGCAACTGGAGCAAAGACATCAGTGTAATCAATTCCTTCTTCTTGAGTGTATCCTTGGACAACCAGTCTAGCCTTGTTCTTGATGATGATCCCTCTATCATCTTTCTTGTTCCTGAATACCCATTTGGTTCCTATGACACTCTTCCCTTGAGGAAGAGGACATAAGTTCCAAACCTTCTGTCTTCTGATTTGAAGCAGCTCATCTTGCATAGCTTCAATCCAGCTTCCATCCTTCAAAGCCTCATCAACCTTCTTCGGCTCTATCTGGGATAAGAAACAAGAATGTAGACAAACATGGCTGTCATGAGCTTGTCCTCTTGTTCTTACCCCTGAGTCAACATTTCCAATGATGTTTGTGGTGGGATGTGACTTGTGGATCCGAAGTTGAGGGATCACAGCAAGTTGGTTAGACAGATCTAAATTTGAGAAATTCTGATCTGGCAATGAGGTGTCTCCCACCACATCAGCACACTTATCAAGAGAGACTTGATCCAATGAGTGTGTAACATCATTCATGTTGTCTTCAATGGAGTGGTTTTCAGCATCAAGAAATTCTTGATCACTGTCACCACCTCCAGTTCCTCCTCCTGCATTTGAAGTTCCTTCTCCTGAATTCTGAGCCTCTGAGCTGGAATTTGAAGGCAATTCATTTGAATCAGCAGTATTTGTCATGCTAGTGCTGATAGGAGCTTCAGTTGCAGGGTTAGTCACCACTGGAGCTGAAGTAGTCTTCTTGTTTGGTCTTCTCAGCTCAAATCTTGGATCAGGATCTTCTATTGACCTGTTATCTGTAGATCCTGAAACATTCTCACAAGATTTGTTAAAACAGTTGGTAACTAAGTCAAGATCAAACAACCAATCCGGACCAGAACCTTTTACACAGGGTGTGTGTTCATTGAAAGTCACATTGGCTGACTCCTCAATGATTCTAGTTCTGAGATTGTATACTCTATAAGCCTTAGCTTGAGAAGAGTACCCAACAAAGTGTCCATCATCTGATTTCTCAGCAAACTTGGCTATTTGATCTTTGGTATTCAAGATGGTGCAAGGACATCCAAATGTTCTGAGAAAACCAATGAATGGTCTTCTTTTGTGCCACAGTTCATAAGGAGTCTTACCATGTGTCTTAACTACCAAAACTCTATTTTGCACATAGCAGGCTGTGTTGACAGCCTCTGCCCAGAAGGTGATGGGCAGCTTAGAGTCAGACAACATGGTTCTTGCAGCTTCAATAAGTGTCCTGTTTCTCCTCTCAGCAACACCATTTTGCTGAGGAGTCCTGGGAGCACTGTATTGTCTTGAAATACCCTTTTCATCACAAAATGTATCAAGGATTTGGTTTTTGAATTCGGTTCCTTGATCACATCTTATGATTTTGACCTTGTGATCAGATTGATTCTCAATTTTCAGAATGAAATTCTTTAAGATTTCAGGAGTTTCATCCTTAGTTCTAAGGAAAAACACCCAAGTAAATCTTATGAAGTCATCTGTGATCACCAAACAGTATGAGGTCCTTCCTAAACTCATTACACTGGTGGGGCCAAACAGATCCATATGTAACAAGTGTAGGGGAGTAGTGATAGAGTTCATTTCCTTTGGCTTGTGAGACACTTTGTGTTGCTTCCCCTTCAGGCATGCAACACAGTGGTCATCACTTGTAAACTCTTTCTTTGGCATTCCAGTTACCAAATCATTCTTAATCAGTTTATTCATGTTCTTAAAGTTTACATGGCACATTCTTTTATGCCAAAGGAAAGACTCATCACTATTTGCTTTAGATAGAAAGCAAGAAATCTCTCCAGAGGGAGATGTTTCCTGCAAGTCCATCTTGTACATGTTTCCTTTATGGGGGCTCTGAGCAAAATATGCTCTTGAGGAATGTCAACCCCGGGCTTGAGAACAATGCACTCATGCTCAGTAAAGAGCATGTGATGTTTTGGTCACAAAATTAGGACACACTCAAAAGATTGTATCCAAGCTCCTTGACAAAGTTTACCTTCTCAATGCTGAGCTTACCATTTGAGACCATGCCCCTACCAGTAATGTAACCTCCTACATCTCCTCCAAAAGCATCTGGTCCTCTATCAATTCTTTCAAAGTTTTGAAGTAGGGACTTATTGTCTGTCATGTGCCTGGAGCAGCCACTATCAATGATCCACACATTTCTGTTTGCCTTTGGCTGTCCCTGCACAAAAGAGATGATTTAGTTACATTGCAAACCCAAGCCTCATTGTTCTTGGGCTTATAAAGTTCATATGAAGGTAATGAAATAGTAAGTGATCCTATGTTCAGGCTTTGAGGATCATTTACTATTACTAAAAAGGAGCTTTCAGTCTTAAGGTCTTCCTTCATCTTCCACACCACCTTTGGAAGATTGGGCTTGACCTTTACTACTTCGGAAGCTTTTGTAGCTTCAGAAGCTTTGGAGACGGATCCTTCGAAAGCTCTTGCTTTCACTGCAGCAAGTTACAGTGCTTCGGAAGGATTCCTTTCTTCCGAGACCAACTTTTCTTCCAAAGGCAATTTCCTACTTGCCTTCTTCTTCATTTTGGAGCTTCCGAAGGAAACAGATTTTCCTTCGAAGCTGTTTGTTTCTTCTTTTCTCAGAAGTTTTCTTCTTGATCATGTGGATAGTACTCTTGGGATTGTATTGACAATCCTTAGCCAGATGTGAAGTACTACCACACATAACACAATCAATTCTTTCCTTCTGAGAGTCTTCTTTCCCAAAGAAGACTGAGCTTGAACACTTTCCTCTTCTTTCTCCACCTTTTCAGATGATGCAGCAGGCTTCTTAGGGTGAAGCTTGCTCTTTGAAATGGATGGTTCAGGCTGTGTAGCAGTGACACACAGCTGATCAGTCTTCTTGTTGTTGCTGGAGTGAGTTGAAGCTGAAGTAGAACTCTTGGTACTAGAATTCTTGACAGGATCTTCAGCTTTCATCACCTTGAACCCTGCAGAGATAAATACTTGTTTCTGTTTGGGATCAAAGGTGGTCTTGATCTCTTGAGCTTTTTTGGATCTTCTTTTGCTCTTCTGATCAAGTTCTTTCTCTTGGTTTTGCTCAAACCAGCTTCTTTTTCCTCCTTAGGAGCATGGTGACCCTTTTTGGATTGACTCTCTTCACTCATCTCAGAGTCATCCCTCACCTTCTCCTCTTCATCCTCTTCATCACTTGGGGTCTATGGATGGCAGCTCATCTTGACCAGTTCCACACCTAGGAGATCTGACTGATAGTAGAGTGTGTGGAGGAGCTATCTCACTAGATCCCAGTCCCTGCTTATTCTGATAACACACTTTTGCATGCAGAGATGAGGATATCATGTTCTTGAAGGTCTCTTCTTCAAGAACACATTTTTCTGCCCTGGTTTTGCTGATCACAAACTCAGCCTGACATTCAATCAACTTGGTAATGAGATCCTTAATTTGAGTCCTGTAGTTTGTCTGCTCATGTTTAAGAGTTGAAACTGTTTTCTCTAGATCTTCTCTTAAGTTTATAGTCATTTTCAGCTCTTTTAAAATCAACTTTTAAAATATTTAAAGACTCAATATTAGATCTCATTTCCAAGTTATAGGACCTGTATCTATTTACTTTAGCAATACATTCAGGAGAGCAAAGATGTTCAAGTACCTTGGCTTCATCATGATCCGCCATGAGTGCTTGGTTTGGAGATGCATCTTCAGCTTGAAAGCTCCAGTCAAAGCCTCCTTCTTCAACAGCAACTGTAGCTTGCTGTCTTGGCTTCTCATTCTGGTGCCCTCCTTCAGTGTAGTTTGGCCTGGATGAAGCTTGGCCACCATTTGACTTAGGTGCCTTGCATTCTCTAGCAAAGTGTCCCATCTGGTTACAGTTGTAACACTTGACTTTGCTCTTGTCCAGCCCAAACTTGCCACTGGCAGCATTGCTAGGAAACCTTCTCCCAGTCCTCTTGTAGAACTTCTGGGCTCTGTGAGTGAGAAGAGCCATTTGCTGGACTATCTCCATGTACTCCAGATCATCTGGATGGATACAGTCCAGGTCTTCAAGAGTAAAAGAAAGTTGCCTGAACTTTCATCAGTGGAGACAAAGCTTGAGAAGAACTTGTCTCTTGGAAGGGACTTCCTTGGATGTAGCTCTCTCTTGGTGTCTCTGGGAAGGTGATGAAAGGACCCTTTTGTGAGTTCAGGGTAGCAGATGAGATGATGCTGTGGTTCTCTGCTATCCCTTTCAACCACATGAAGGGCTGAACTCTGGTGAGTGTTGGAGCTACCAGATGAATTTTGCATATTCATCTCCATCTGGTATCCACTGAGTATCCCATACAACTCAGTGAGAGTAAGGGTCTTGAGGTTTTCAGTCCTCTTAATGACCACACAGTAGTGTGTCCATTGTCTTGGAAGAGAGGACATGAACTTCCTAACAATATCCCTGTTCTCAATAGTTACCCCAACATCAGCCAGAGTATCCACAATCTCAACATACCTGAAGTATTGTTGAGTCATGGTTTCACCTGTCTTGAAGGTGAAATTTTCAAACTGCTGCTTCAGGAGATCCTTCTTGTTCTCCTTGGCTTCATTTGAACCCTCATACATCAGTTTCAGTGCATCCCATAGCTGTTTAGCGGTCTTGCACTTCTTGAAACCTCTGTAGATGGAGTTTGGAAGAGCAGTTTGGAGGGTGTCATGGCTTTCTGATCAACATCAATTCTTTTCCAGTCTTCATCAAAAAGTCAGCCCTCTCCTTTGGTATCATGCCACCACCAGCAGCAGCTGAAGAGGTGCATGGTACATGAGGTCCATTGACAACAGACTCCCACATCCTGGAATCTTGAGACTTGATAAAGCCTTCCATTCTTTGACACCAAGTGTCAAAATCCTCAGGAGTGATCAGTGGGGACTTTGTCATGGTTCCAGTTTCCATATCAGCTTTGGAGATAGCTGCCATTTGAAGAGTTAAGTGATGTGTGTAACTAAGAGGATTTGAAGATGGTGAGATCTTACAATCAAGAGCCTGGAATGCTCTGATACCAATTGCAGGACCGTTAAAGGGTACTTAAGCTTGCACTTAGTTAACACACTTAGGAGGATCTTAAGATCACTTAACAATTCAAATAGGGAACTGTGAACTTTACTGAAGATACAAGATAAACACAAGTAAAACAAGAACAAGAGCACAAGATAAAGTTTTCAAGGAAGTTGTATATTGCTTCTCTAGTTCTATTACAAGTGTTGTACAAGTATATTTTAAATACAAGAACCGGATACTACTTATACTACATCCTACAACCGTCAATATGCAAAAAGACGGTTGGAAGTGACTAATCTAGACAACAAGATCAGTCTAAAGTCAAAAGACAGATTGCCTTTTGACTAGTGACTATGACAAGCCATAGCTCATTGACTTTCCTATTACAAAAAGCCAAGAAGGAACAAAAACAGAAACTTGCAGGCGAAGACCTTATCTACTTTATCATAAAGTATGGAAGTTTCACCAACTAGTGATAGCAGGTGAACTACCAGAGCATGCAGCGGAGAGTAGGTTACTTTATGATAAAGTTGATGGAAAAGGTATATTTTCTCTCTCTTCAGAGGAAAATCAGTCTTGTTTTTAAACATCTTCGGAAGACTTTGTCTTGAGAGCTTCGGAAGACTTCATCTTTTACCTTCGGAAGAGTTGAGTCTTTGGCTTCGGAAGACTTTACACTTGGAATATTTTCCAAGTTCAGTGTAAAGCTTCTCAGCAGTTTCTTCTGAACTTTGGCTTCGGAAGATTTTACACTTAGCATTTTTCTTGAGTGTGTAAAACTTTCGAAGCTAGTTCACCTTTGTTCCAAAGTGCATGTTGGAAGACTTGGTTGTTTTGGTATCTTTTGGTTGCATCAGCCTCTTAACTTCCTAGATTCCTACACCATATAGTCTATAAGATGAAGTTACAAATGTAAACTTTGTGCAAGTAAATATAAACGTAGTAGATCTTTTACAATCATAAAGTATGATGATCCATATATTTGTTTGCATAACAGGCTTACATAGAAGCATATGAAACTAGATGTAGGCTTGATTGTTAAAGAAATTCAACACCTTATAAAGGAGTAACCTTCTATTAATATCCCTACTTAAAAAGTCGAATTAATTGATAAGTTGGACTGCACTTCTGTAATACTACTGGAATCTAGACCCAAAGTATCCACTGAATAACGAGGTTGGAGGCGGCAGCCCGTGAAAGCGGGGTCTAAGGGATGACAGCCCCTGGTGGGTCCAAGGGGCAAAGCCCTTGGCTGGGGTTGAGTTTGTTCCCAAGTTAAAGCTCGTGGATTGGCATGAAGAATTTGAAAGGTCATTACTGGTGGATTGGCATGAAGAAAGGCATTTCCTTATACGTTGTCAAATGCTTGACTTGTTCCCAAGTTAAAGATGAACACCTTACTACAACAGTTAGAACTACTAGTTTGGAAATAAGAAATGATAACAATTGATTTCATCAAAAACTTCCATGAAGCCGTTGTGAAAATGATACGATATGGGTTATCGTTAACAAACTAACGAAATCTGCCATTTCCTTTTAATGAAAGAAAAGTATTCAATAAATAAGTTGGCTAAGCTATACGTAGATGAAATCGCGTCATTACATGATAAAGGTAGTTGTTTTACTTCCTAATTCTAGAAAGCTTTTAGAAAGCACTGGAACAAAACTAAACCTTAGTATAGCTTACCATCCACAAACTGATAGTCAGAGTGAAAGAACGATTCAAACACTGGAAGATATGTTGCATGCATGTGTGATCGATTTAAGTGGAAGTTGGGATAACCACTTACCACTAATGGAGTTTTTGTACAATGATAGTTGCCACGCTAGTATTGGTGCATCACCATATGAAGCCTTATATAGGAGGAAATGTAGAACCCTCGTATGTTGGTCTGATGTCACTCCCTCAATTTCCACCAATGGGGTTTTACTGTTAGGTGCTTGACATACCGGTATCTCAACCGATAGTTACACCAAATGACATAGTAATTACAAAACAAAGAATTAATTTTATCATATAAAACCAAAACATAGTTATAATAATAAAATTCATGAAAACATTTACGGAAGGGAAGTAGGTTAAAAATTTGCAAGTTTAAATAGCGCAAAACACACGCAACACAATTAAATGTAAATTTGCAGAAATCATGCTAATCGTTTTATAACTCAACCAGTAATGGATGCAATAATGAAATACTCCAACTCACGCATGCCTTAAGAACCTGAAAGTCACATGCTAAAGTGTTAATATAGGGTTGGTGAGTTCACAGGTTTTGGTAAATAGCAATAAGTCAAAAATAACAAATCCAAGAGTAACGTAATATCAGTAGATAGCTAGTCTACATATCAAGTTATATATTGTATGAAGTTTGCAACCGAAGCTAACAAATGTAAGTATGTAAGGTTATATTAGAAGGCTGATGCAACCAAAAAAGCCAAAACAACCAAGGAGCTTCCTGCATGCATGCACTGATGTACAAGGTAGAAGTTACTTCGAAAGTTTTACACTAATCACAAAAATTATTCTAAGTGTAAAATCTTCCAAAGCCAAAGACCAAATCTTTCGAAGCCAAAGATGAAGTCTTCCGAAGCTTCAAAGACAAAGTCCTTCGAAGCCAATGAAGTGAAGACTGATTTCTTCCGAAGACAGAGAAAACATGCTTTCTTTGATGTACTATTACATAATACTGACTTACTTTCCGCTGTAACTCTGAAGACTCATCAACTTATATAAGTTGGTGAAAAGGTTCATGCTTTAGTAAACTGTAGATTATGGTTTTGAGTCTGTAATTTCCTACTTTGTATCTATTTATCATTTTTGTAATATATTAGGATGTGAGCTATGGGATGTCATAGTTACTAGTCAAAAGGCAATCTGCCTTTTGACGTTACATTGATCTTGTTGTCTAGATTAGTGTTTCCAGCTGGCCTTCAAAGTATGGCCGACTGTAGGATGTAGTATAAAGTATCTCAGGTCCTTGTATTTCTTTTTATGCTTTGTAACACTTGTAAAAGAACTTAAGAGCAATATACAGTATTCTTGAAAACCATACTTATCTTGTTCTTGTTCTTAGTTTTGTTTCATTGTTTACTTGTGTTCTTAGTATCATTTATATAAACCCAGTTTCCTATTTAATCTGTTAAGTGTTCTAACTCTCTCCTCACTGTTATACTGATTGTATTGACCATCCCTTAATCGATCCTGCAAAGTACGCCTCGGCTGTGGTTACCAGACCACAACAACATAAATTAGGTCAATTAAACACCCGTTTGACATGCAGTCGTGCTAGCGCGTCTAGCAAGGGTGTGGTTAGTCAAACCCAGTAGATTTACTAGGAATTACCTCGCCAAAGTACATAAATTAATAATTCGAAAGTGAGGACTTAAGTTGGTAAAACACTAGTAAACATGTGATAATACAGTAATACTGATATAATGAAAGAACGTTTTAAAAGGACATGTTTCTTTTCTCCAAAAATAGTATAAGTAAAGTGGGGCTGTAAACTCATCTTGAATGCACAGCAAATCGATAAGTGCAAGCACAAATGATTAAGTTTTCGAATAACTTGGATGCACATTTAATTTCTAATTAATATAAATATTAACTCTTGAACTATATGTTTCGCGTTCCCGACTCGGTTACAATGCAAGCTAACGACATTTCCCCCATCCCAAACAAGCACAAACATACACAAACTCGCACAAACATAAAGCTCAATTATTCATCATATTCTGAATCATACATGAAAGTACTATAAATATATTTTTTAATTATAATGCTTTTTATAATAAAACTCATACGTTTGATAATACATGACCCACACATCTTAAAGCAAAACGATCCATATGCAACACACTTATGATAGTATATTTATGAATTTATATACCACATAATATACCTTAAATTTAACACCCACCTATAATACTATATATACACATATAAATATAATTAAGACATGTGATTCTGATGCATATTAACAACAAACTCACACATAACCCACATATATATAAATTATCTTGTATAACTCTTACACACACAATATCCCATACATACATGAATACATACAAGCATGCATGATCACCCATACATAAATTCATAACAGAACACACACACCGAAAGAACCCACATATAAAGAACATACACCGCATGAATAGAAAGCACACACATAAATATATACATACATTAGCGCACATATGGACGAACACACACACACACCCCTACATACAATGCTTAATACGTAACCACACACATGCATCATACATTACCACACACATAAATACATGAATTCGGGTTCACACAACCCACACCCAACACACACATATGTACATAATGATTTACACACAACAAACATATATGTATATATATAAAGATACCAACATGCATGCACCAAGCCATCACCCGTCGAACCACAAACATACACACTAAAACACCCAATGACCAGCATACATGACGAACACACGAAGGAATCAGCATCCACTCGCACCCGCGGCTAAGCCCACTGTCCAGCCGTACGTGCCCCAAACTAACCCACACACGTACCGAACCAAATAGAAACCAAAACCGAGACCGTAACAAAGAAAATACATGAAACTGTTGAAGGAACCGTACCGACTTATGTGCGGTTAGTTTCTTGATTGACGATTGAAGTACCGGAAGCGATGACGGTTGTAGGCGGAAAGGGCTGTCGGAGTACTGTATATTAATGAGAGGTGGTCGGTGGTGAACGAAGCTGCCGGATGTGAATGTAACCACTCGAGAACAAGGGCCGTCATCAAGGGGAGGGGGACGGTTGGTTGTTTTAAATGACATCCACTTTTGTCAAATGACATTAAGGTCCCTCCAATTATTAACTTTGCATCTTGAACCCCTAGAGTTACATAAGTAACTCTAATTACACATCAATGTTAAATAATCCAACAAATAAATCAAATTTAATTTTTACGAGAACGTTTAAAATAACTATAGTCGAGCTAACCAGAAAATACGAGATGTCACATTTGAGATAGGTGAAAGTTAATTATCTGGACAAGGAATATTTCAAGAAACGAAAGATAGGATCCATCAAATACAGGGACAACTCGAAATAACAATAAAACGATAAAAGAAGTATGCGGATCGAAGAAGAAAATGTTTAAAATTAGTTGTTGGTGGTAAAGTCTTATTAAAGGTTTCTGTGTAATTAGGTCTTAAAAGAAATGAAATCTAAGCCCAAGATTCATTCGACCGTTCACTGTTCTTGAAAGAGTTGGAACCGTTGCTTACTGGTTGCAACTTCCAAAAGAAATGAACGACATGCATGATGTGTTTCATGTATCTAACCTATGCAAGTGCTTAGCTGATGAAGCCTATATGCATCTTTACAAGATGTTGAGGTTTATAAAAACCTTAAGTTTGTTGAACAACCATTACAAATTGAAGATAGGCAAGTCAAAAAGCTAAAAAATAAGAAAAAAAATTCTTGTTAAAGTCAAGTGGGACTTCAGAAGAGTTCTCGAATATACTTGGGAATTAGAATCTGAAATGAAGAAGAAATATCCCTATATATTCTCATAAATTTGAGCATGATATTTCTTTGAAGGAGGACAGGATGTAACAATATTGAAATCAAGACCCAAAGCATCCATTCGACAGCGGGGGTTTGGGGGCTGGTAGCCCCTAAAAGCGGGATCCAGAGGTTTAAGGGGCATTAAGCTTGTTCCCAAGTTAAAGCTGATGGATTGGCATGAAGAATTTAAAAGGTCATTACTGGTGGATTGTCATGAAGAAATACATTTCCTTATATGTTATCAAATGCTAGACTTGTTCCCAAGTTAAAGGTGAACACCAGAAGCCTTCTGGCTTGCTGCAATAGTTACAACTACCTATATGGTAATAGGAGATGATAACAATGGATTTCATCACAAAACTTCCACAAACCAGTTGTGGAAATGATACGACATGGATTATCGTTATAGACTAACAAAATCCACCCATTTCCTTCCAATAAAAGAAACATATTCGATGGATAAGTTGGCTAAGCTATACGTAGATGAAATCATGTTTGTACATGAAGTACCCTTACTCAGGGTATCAGATAGTGTGACCTCTCGTGTTTTTATTTAACGTTGGTTTAACGTCGTTATTTCTTGTTAGGGTGTCTTGGTTATTAGTGCAATGTATGAGGTTTTGTTTGTAAATTCTTGATGTAATTAAATGCTTGGATAATTAATATTGTCAATAATAATAATAATAATAAGTATATCAAACTTAAAAGAAAATATTAATATTAATCATAAAAAATATATATATAAAAATAATAATAAGCATAAAAGAAAATACCAATATTAATAATAATGAAAATAATAATAAACTAATAATAAAAATAATACTAAAAGGTGTTTAATCTTGAAAATAAATGAAAACAAACAAGTTTAAAACTTGTAATTAAATGTTTTGGCATAAAATAATAACATGTAAACTACAGGGACTAAAACTGTAAATTAGTTTTAACCCACCCCCGTTTACCCCGTATTTTCGGCCTATCTCCGGCCCAATCTCCGGCTGGACTCCGGAGACCCTTAAATCCACTAAAAAACCCATTTTTAACACCAAAGATTATACACAACCGGTTCGTACGCATGATTCGAACCTATGTATGAGTTTAATTCGATTTTGACAACGGTTTCATTAAGGATTTTAACTCGAAACTGAAACACATCGAAACCCAAATCAATTCTACAATTAAGACTTATTATTAGTGAAATTAATCATGTCTCAACGTCCAACAAATCAATACGAATTAAATGGTGTGTTAATCACACATAATGAAGCCTTAATTTTGTTCGAATTGCAACAGAACAGTGCGAAGCAAAATTGAACTCGATGAACTTGAAACGGTTCCAATTGGGACTATATAACAGAGGGGAAAGGTGGCAATCGTCCCTTTCCAACTCTCTGTAAACTTAATTTCACAAATAACATGCACATACATCGATTTCTTCATCGTGACCGACAAAAGAAGGTAAATTGAATACATGTTTACTATTGATTTGAAGTAACAAACAAAAGCCCTATGGGTAATTTTGTTATCATGATCGATTCAATGCTCAATTTGGTTGATTAGGAATTAGGGTTCTTCGGGTGAAAATTTGGGGATTTATGGGGTTCATGATTTAAGTATTTTTTTGTGCTTTGACAACAATCAGGGCTCTGGCCCAGCGGTCTACTCACTGTTTGACTTGGCAAGGGACCCGGGTTCGAACCCGAGTCCCTGCCATTATTTTTTTAAAGGGTTTTGATAAGTTTTAAATTTCAGAAAAATACTTAAATATTATTATTAATCTTATAAAAATAAATTTAATCTGATACTAAATAAAATTTATTTTCTTTTAATTTTTTTAGATATTCAATTAATAAATTTTATTCTTCATTCTTGGAAATTATAAAAAATTGTTACAAAAATACCATTTAATATTAATTTTAATTATAATGAATCCCATTTAATTCTTAACAATTCTAATTTAATAAATGCGTTATTATTATAAAACATATTTTACAAATTCATTTATATATTTAAATAAATATATATGTACACATTTAAAATGTACACTTATTGTAATTAATAGAATTATCGTAATCATTTAAAACTACAAAATTACTATTTTATTAAATAGTAAATAATAATCTTTTAATAATGAAAGTTTAACTTTATTAATAATGTTAATCACTAAAATTCTTTTTTAATCATTTAAGTACCAAAACAATAACAAATGGTATCTATTTTAATAATTTAAAAATCATAGGATAAATGGTTTATAAATATAACACCATAACGATCTTAACTTAACACGTCATTTATTTAGGTTGAACGTTAACTTATCCTCGGCATTATATACAAGATTTCTTATTTGTCATCCTTATTATCTATGTGAGTTTTCATACCCTATTTTATATTATTTTTCACTTTTGGGGTGAAACATGTTAACCCTATTATAAACACACTTGTAAACACGTTTTAATCTTGTAACACTTGTGCAATTCATTTTATGTTGTCATGGTTATTTGAACACTTGTAATTATCATGTGATGACTCTTGTAAGATACAATCATTAACTATTGCTAGCCTGGCGACGTCATAGATCTATAGGCCTGACAAGCCTATTTGGTGCTAAAGCCGAGGTTATTGCCGGCTCCTAGTGTCGTATTCTTGAGCACTATGGGAACCAAATACACTTAGCTAATCGTTTAATCTTGTAATCTTGTAATGACCATATTTATCAAGGTTTGATTGTTACATTTGTTCATCCATCTTTATTTACTTTATTCAATAACCTATGACATGAATTGCCGACTTTGATATTTATCTATGTATGAAAATCTATGAAAACTCACCAACGTGTTGTTGACATTATTTTTAATATGTTTCAGGAAATGATACTGCTTAGCTTGCTTTGAAGACTTGTTACAATCTAGGATTGGACCTAGATTAAAATAAAAAGTCAATTATATCTTTTGATGTTGAAATTCTTATGTTTGTTGATTGTTGGAACTTATGTTATTTCTTAAATGTATGTCATGAATATTGATATTTAATAATATTATCATTTTAAATTAGCGTTGTGTGGCATGAACAATCTTAACCCTCACACCTCGACATTTCCGCCGTTAAGGTTGGGGTGTGACAGATTGGTATCAGAGCCCATAACTATAGGGATTTAGGTTATTAGAAATGGTGGCCAAGACTATGGTTAAACTAGGGACCCTTAACATGACATTTGTTATAATTTTGTAAGTATGCTTATATGCCTATCACATGTTGCATGATCAATTCCTTATGTGCTATTTGTTTATATTTAGAAAATAATGCCTTAGGAATATGCCTTGAACCTTGTTTACCCCAACTTTCTAATCCTCTTCTTATGCCTCTACGTTCTACCGTGTCTAATCTTTTCTAAATCTTATTCTCGACTATGTGTGGAAAACTACGCATCTTATCGAGTAGAAAAATTCTTTAGACGATACGTCTAAATCTTGAAAAATCTCATTGAGGTTTTAATTCTGATAGCCTTAGGGAAGTGTGTGACATATAAACACCTGTATTCTGGATTTCTTGGCAAAGGGCCCTCGGGCTAAGGCAAGCATTTCATATAAACCCTCACACCTCTAAGCTTCCGCCGTTAAGGTTGGGGTGTGACAGCTAGCGATAGCCAATTTACTTCCTAATTCTTGAAAAGATTTTAGCAAACATTTGAATAAAGCTAAACCTTAGTACAACTTACCATCCACACACTTATGGTCAGAGTGAAAGAACGATTCAAACACTAGAAGATATGTTACGTATACGCGTGATTGATTTAAGTGGAATTTGGGATAACCATTTACCACTAATGGAGTTTTCGTACAATAATAGTTATCATACAAGTATTGGTGCATCACCATATGAAGCCTTATATAGGAGATGACACGTGGATGCTGACTAATGGGCAGGTGTCGGACACGTGGGCACCTATGCGGGCCACATCAGCTTTGGATGTGGGCTGCAAATATGAAAAGGGGATCGAAGCAATGCATGCGTGACACCTGTCAGCATGTAGGGGTGACGCCTGATACGGGGCGCATCGCCCTAATGATATGGGGTGCAGCGACTAGTCAACCTCACCAATATAAGGGTGAGTTCTCATCTCAATTTTCACACCCTCACACTTTAAAAACACACATATAACCTTGGTATTCGTGCCCAAATCCATTCTGACTCATTTCATGGCCCAACCCTCGCTTCTCGTAGCAAAGCTACCCGAAGTGTCTAGCAGACCTTTCTAGCTAAAAGAATAATTGAAGTGCTACTTAAGTCACCAAAAACTAACCTAAGATCATAAGGCCAGGCTCAACTTGATTTTAAGGTGAATACATTTGACTTCTAAAACAAAACTCATGAATCTTTGAGATTCAACATTATCTTGAAAACCAGCATGAGTAATAGTTATTAACGCATGTTGGTGAAATGCAACACAAGCATCAGACTAAGATTTTATGCAGGGTCTAATCAGAAATGATACACATGACTGGTAATGGTTTGGTGCCTAAAGGATTACGAATCCCTAGGAATTGACGGTTCCACGGGTGACTTGATAACAAACTGTTACCACAGTACAACAAAAGATCTTGATGCGTATTTCATCCTATGAAACTAGCATGGTTAATATTAAATTATTATGTAAATGCTTGATTATGAAAATGATTTGGGTCTAATAAATGTTATTCGCCAGCATATTGCTAATATTAAATGTTATTGCTAGTGAATAACATGTTACAAAAATGATGTTTTGAACTCATGTGGCTTGTAAATACAAACATGATCTTTGTAAAATGATGTTATGAATCTAAGTATGATTCAATTTTGAAGTTTGATTTGATTTACAAAACAATATTGTGATATTGTTTACCAATAAAGCACTAAAAATAATTTTTTAAATAAAATAATCAAAGGATCCCGATAAGTTTACATGGCCTAGGGTGACTCAAACCCGGGGATGTGACAACTTGTTCATACAAGGTGTGTAGGAGAAAAAAAGATAATTGAACAGGTATTTGGGGATTAGGATGGATCTTTTTGTATTATTTATCTAAGTTTCTAGAGGTACTACAAATGTTTAATCCAGGGACCATCAATCAATGAGGTGTTTTGAGAAAAACTAGTATAGATTAAGTAGAATTCTGGCTTGTGGTTTGGGCATTTGCTCCTTGTATAAAAGGATTTAAGCATCATCGACATGTGGTTAACATTTATACCACACATTTGTATGGTAAGTATAAAGGAAATATATTTGCAATGGAAGTTGATGATAACAACCAGATATCACCGTTTACATGTGCTGTTGTTGAAAATGAATATGACGCTAGTTGCAAACTGATTTCTTTCTCATGTCAAGAACACATGGTAGTAAAAGGATATGTCTAATATTTGAATATCATACTGGAATCTTAGAGGCGTTTAACAAAGCTAGGATCTCCTTGGTTGAAGCCATGTTGTTTTTAGAGGTAGTGGTTATTAAATTTTATTTTATAACTTTATCATATTGATTTTGTAACTCACATTATGATGTTCATTCATAGGTCTGTCTAAGGCATTTCATCAACAACTTAAATGATAAATTTCGCAATTCATAACTAAAAGTTTTAGCATATCATGTTAGGAGTTAGAATCAACTTTAAAAGTTCAACTCTATTATGAAAAGTTGAAAAATAAACACACAAGCATGTCAGTAGCTTGAGGGGCATCCACTTGATAAATAGGCATCACATATGATGGTGGAAAAAGATACGAGCCCCTCATTATATATTTATCAGAGATTCATTATAGTGTACTTAAAGGTGAGCATTTCTTACCTATCGCAACATGTGTTCAACTTACATTCTATAGATTGGTTCATTGTTTTGATGTGAGACGTCCGATAGGATCTAGTTCTTAAGCTAATGGAGATGTTTATACTCCCTGTATTGTGCAAAGAAGTAGCTTTCATGTCAAAAGCTAATGCATATTCCTTATGATCTTTTAACCGATAGAAAGAGATATATATGATGATAACTCAAAAGGAAAAAAAATGTGCAAGTAGTTAACTTGGAACATGTGGTAAGTTGGAGATATATAAATATCACTATTCTCATATTTTGAGCGCTTTGCCGAACTTTTTTTGAATAGTTTGCTATATGTTGACAAATTAATGTTACTCAATTTTAGATTTTCGTGCTACGTGGTCATCTGAGTTTTCTCTAGTCCCTGACGAAGCTTGTAGGACTCAACCATCATCGAATAGAGAGTTGCTTCCTAATTCAAATCTAAAAGGAGATAAAAGCGATCATCCTCGTTCAACAAGGCTAAAAAATGGAATGAATATTAAAGAGGGGAAAATCTTTATGAAAATTGTAGACAAATTGCTCATAATTAAGCAAGATTTCCCTCTAAGAATAGAAGAATGGATGCTTAAGTAGGTCAAGTAGTTTTTATATTTTTCTTTTCATATGTTTTGTTATTGAGACCGTTCGAGTATATGAACATTTTGTGTTTGATATTAAAACAATATTTTTCAATGTTTTTCATTTTTTATTTGATTTAGTTAAAAAACATAGGTTGAAAATCAAAATGGAAGCCAATGTATGTTTTCATTATCTTTTTACTTTTTATTTCCAAAATGTAATTTTAAATATATTTTTACATTAGTTAAAAGTAAAGAATATAAATAATAGAAAAAACCCTTTTTAATAAATACTTTTTTTTGGAATTATACCATTTCAATAATATTTTTAACTACACTTTTTCTTAGAAAAAATACTCAAACTATTGTTAGGATTTTAGTAGCATTTTCTTTTTACCATTATCCTAAAATAAGGTCACACTAAAAAATATATACATGAAACACCTACCATATGACAGGTATGGTTTCTATTGGTTTAAAAATACATTATTCACACTGGTCACATTTCCTTGTCATTTTACTATCTAATCTAATTAAATAATATATATAATATTATATATAATAATTACAAACATATATAATCATATATGTATATAACAATAAATAACAACGAGTCGAGCTTTAAGTTGTAAAAATTTACCCACAAACCAAGCTTAATTTCTTTTAAGTTAAATAAGCTGAGTTCGAGTATGAAATGTTACCCACAAATCAAATTTAAGTTCTTATATGTTACACGAGCCGAGCTCAAGCTTAAAAAATTAATTTTGAGTTAGCCAAACGTAGAGTCTCTTAAATTAAACGAGCTTGGTTGAGCTTGAACTCAACTGAACTCGTTTACACACATGTAACTTATCATTTTGGCTGAAGACATTTTTTTTTCTCAGTTCATGGTTTCAAAATGAACTTTCAAAATTTGGTTTCTTTTGATTTTTCTTGCCCACAAATTATGTTGTGGCCGAATTCTTTGATTAAACCAGTACTACTTTCAATTCAATAAATGACACGTACGATATGTAATCAATTAGGTGAGACGTCAACTACTTATGTAGACTTCTACAATAAATTGTGAAGCCTATATATTAACGCATTATTTCATGTCTATATCATTGATTAAAGGAGATAGAAACCAATGGCCATATTTGGCCCACTAGTATCAGGGTAGATGTCGCCGACTAATGTTGTGGGTTGAGGTAGGGTTTTTTTTATAGGTTTTTATAATTGTGGGTTTGTTCCGATAGGTTTGAAGACGTGGTCCCAACCAGGGCCAGTTTAATATTTCTGGAGGCGTAAAGCGAAATAAAATTTTGAGGTCTACGATCTATATGTTATTCTTAAAGACCTTAGCCTCCGATCGACAATGTAATCAATTTGTTTATAGTTTGGTAGAAAAAACTTACGGTGGATTAAATAATAAACAAACAACAATACATTAAAGTAAAGAAAAGAATCAATTGAAAATGTAGATTAAAATTAAAACATACAACAATACATTAAATTGGAGAAAGAAAAATAGTAGACTAAATCAATTAAGAATATATCAAAATTAGACAATATTAGTTAGGTGATTAATTGCAAAAGAGAATTTAGAATTGTTGAACCAAAAAGAACCGTTAACCACGAACAGTCGATGAACTTTTGATGAACCAAGTTTCGTAAGTCGACTTCGATGAACCAAGTTTTGTAAGTCGTCATCGATAAACCTTTAATCATTTTGTTATCCTTCTCATTTATCATTGAAAACACAAATTGTGATTGTATTATCACATATATTTTCAGCTTAATAGATAAATGTAGTGTTTTTTTTTTTAATTTAAGGGTCTTTAAAATCTAGAGGTTTAAAGCGATTGATTTAGTTGTTTATACTGTAAAAATGACTTTGATCACAACTAGAAAATATATAGATAAACCGGATTAAAATAACAAATATACTTTGAAACAGGATATACAACTGTCATTTAAATAATATTAAAAAGGATAGAAGCTACAAAAGTTCAATTCATACTATTATTTTGGTTTTTATTTGGGTAATTTGGAAGAGAAGAAACGTAAAGGTATTCTACTCTAGTGAGACGTGCATGGACCTGGTTTTTGGGAGATTTTGACGTCGTCTTTCGTTTGGATTTTATGGATTGAGAAAATTGATGCAACTTAAAATTTCTTTGACTTTTTGAGACTTTTAAACAAATTTTTGTTCGTTTGCTGTTAAAAAAATAATATATATATATATATATATATATATATATATATATATATATATATAGAGAGAGAGAGAGAGAGAGAGAGAGAGAGTGTGGTTAAAATAAAAAAAATCTCTTTTCCTAAAAAGTCTAATAAAATAGTATGATAATCAAACAATTTACTACTACTTTTTCACACATATACATTGAATAAAATAATATTAATATACCTAACTAACTTAGATATTTTTATTAGCTTATGTAACAATTTATTGTTATATTAACATCCAATAAAATGATTAAAAATACTAATAACTAATATCAAACAGCTTAATTTTTCAATACATTTCACATTGATGTTTTTTTAGATGTGTAGATTTGTTGTGTTGTTTTGATGTGTTTGTTTGTTGTATTGTTTTGTTATGTTTGATTGTTGTGTTGTCTTTAATATTTTGTTGCGTTGGTTTGTTATTTATACTATGTAAGACCATGATTCCAGGAAGCCTCATAGTTGATCATTCACAGCATATCAAAGATTTAAAGCATTTATTTAAGTAAACATTGTAGCGGAAATTACTTTGATCCAAACTCGTCATGACATAATTCAAAGAAAGCATTAAAATTGTCTTAAATACATCGAACAAGTCTTAAAAGAGTGTTTAATAATCTTTTAAATTTGGGATGTCAGTCTTTAGTTGCCAGGAAGCTATGGATCCATGCCCCCATCCTTCTAAGCCTAACAGCTCACCTGTCAAACTAATATGCATACAAAAGTCAGCTTCGCTGAGTGAGTTCTATGTTTTACTTTATCTGATAATCTTTTAGTGAGATATGTTAACTTTATCTTTCTAAGGTAGTCATCACAAGAACAAACATTTACTATATACAGACTGTCACTTTATCAATACTTTATCATTAAGACTTTGCTTATTTATTATCTATTACTCTTATTTATCCGTCAATTCCCAGTTACTATGTCTCGAGATCCGCCCAAGGGCTAGACCCCCGCTTGTGATGAACAAAAGACTTTACTTTAGTCGTGCTTGTGTTGAACACAAGACTTTACTTTATCCATGAGAGCATAACAAATGCAACTCTCCTTTATCATTTGCTTGCAAGACTTTACTTTAGCAATGATACATTATTATTAGCTCAATAACATTTCTATAGATTTCACTTTCATCTTTAGTTATACATATACTTATACATGCTAAGAATCAACTCATAGTCCATATATTCACATTCTTCAACAAAAGAATACAAACAGTATAACCGACCCTTCGCGGGACAACGGGGGTTCGGGGGTGGAAGCCCCTGATAGCGGGGTTCTAGGGGCAGCAATCCCTAGTAGGGTCTAAGGGGCAACGCCCTTGGCTGGGGCCGGGCTGCCAGGTCATCGCGAAGATATGGGGGATCTAGAACTCACCTGGTCAATAAGTAACTTCACGTCTAAGTTACCTAAACTATGATCATGGTACACGGTCTGCATATAAGTTAACACACAAAAATGTCATTTTCTACACAGTTTTGGCAGCAGTTTCGCTGACAGTTTCTAATGCAGTTTTGCATGCAGTTTCTCATGCAGTTTCGCATACAGTTTTTCATGCAGTTTCGCCCAACTTTCGTTGGAACTTCCTAGGTTTGCTAAATCTACAGACCTACCTATGCACTTGCGAAACTACCTGCGAAACTATAGTTTCGCAGGAAGGAGATTGCCTTAGTTTCGCAGGATGAATCTACAGTTTCGCATGAAGAACTGACAGTTTCTCAGAACGCATAAAAATGACGTTCCAACTCGTTTTTAACCTAAAATCTCAACTTTTTACGACCAAATCCTTAGTTTTTCATCCATGAAACTATATCTAAGTTTTTTACATGATTTCATATGTAAAAATACGACCTTTATGTGATTCTTTGCAACTTTTCAAAACCCAAAACCCTAGAATCCAGATCTGATCTAAAGAAGTGTTTGGATGATGATTCTTACATGGATTTCTTGTTTTTTCCTTTTTATTTGATGCTCAAATACTCAGACCTTCAATCCTTTAATCAATAAAGCCTCAAATCTTTGATTTTCTCTACTTTCTCTCTCTACTCTCTCTCTCTAGAATGTTGGTGGCTAGGGTTGCAAATAGGAAAGAATGGGGTTGATTAGGGTTGTTTAATGGCTGATTATGGGCCATTAAATAACCCTTAAATAAGCTCAATATTATTAAATTGCTCGCTTCGATTTTTCGGAACGTTACAATATATTGTAACGTTTTACGTTTTTGTGTTATATTATTTTTCTGATGTTTTATTATTTAATTCTAAAATATGTACTTTTAGTAGTGTTGTTTTATAATATTGTAGTATTTCATCACATAAATGTGGTGTTTTTTGTATAAATTATGAGTCTCTTTATTCTTATGTTATTTTATGGATAACAACATAATTTCGTATAAAACAACACAATTTTTTACGGTGCAGTTTCTTTCTCTCGAAAAAGTATAGTAATACTATACTCAAATTAAAGAGAGAAAAAATCTTTGATTTTATGGTGTAATTTTTTCAAAACAAATATTCTATGAAAATGTTTTATCGTTTATAAATTAAAAGAATTTAAAAAAAGTCTATGTATATTCCAAATATACCCTCCACCTTTTTTTTCTCCTCCATTTGAATCTTTGCCATTAATTAGTGTTAGATTAAATTTAATGAACTAAATTGTTTTTTAGGCTTTTTATGCAAAATGAAAATTTCATTTTAACCAACCCATATATATAGGGAAAGTTTATGGTACAAAGTGACTAATTCACGCGAAGTGTACGAAGTGATAACAAACATTGATTTAACCGATAAACGGTTCAGATTTAAGATGGAATAATCACACAAAGAATGTGCTTGGAGTGATATATTTGAAAATAGCCTACAATTGTCGAATATTTTAAAATTACCCTTCTTTTTTTAAACGTATGCAACTTTTTTGTATGACATTTTTTTTTAAACCAATACACCATAAAGTCGAACATTATATCCTCTTTAATATGAGTATAGTATTGCTATACTATTTTTTTTTTTTAAATTAACATTTTTTTTAAAAAGTCTATGTGTTATGCGTATAACTTGCGTGATTATTAACTGCGTAATTATTAACATAACTTGCGTAATTATAAATATAACTTGCGTGATTATTTTTTATAACGTGTGTAATTGTTCTTTGCATAATAATAAGCATCAACTTGCGTAATAATATATATAACTTGCATAATTATAAATATAAATTGCGTAATTATGTACCTTTTATGCGTAATTGTAGCGCAGACGAAACTACTCATCCGCCAAAAAACACGTGTCACGCTCTGGTTACTTCGTACGTTTCGCATGAAAATTACACTTTGTATAGTAACCGGCTCATATATATATATAAAATTAAAAATGTATTGTTTAGTTGGATAGAGATAAATATAACAAATATAACTCACAACAATGTATTCATCCATATCTTACTAATTTACGAAACGGATATTTTCATATATATCTTTATGAACTTTAAAATATCATATATGCACAAATCAAATTAAAAAAATCATATATATCACTAAAAAACTTTATAAATATTGTAAAAACCCTTGCAAAACCTTCGAATATCATATATACCAAAAGTAATTTAAAATATCATATACATTTTTTTAAGTAAAATATCATATTTTATTGTATTAGTTTTTTCTTTGTTACAAAGAATTTTGAATATGCTTTTAAATTTGGCTGTTATATCTATTATTTTCTCAAAACTTTAAGATTTTATATTTAGCAGTTTTTTCTTATAAACTTACATATTAATTAGGTCCACATAAAACCAAAGCTCATTTCAAAATTTTAGAAACTTTGTAGAATTTATAAAATGTATTTTCAAGTAGGTTATTGATGTTTAAATAATTTTTTTTTCCAAAAAGTTTATAAATAATAATAATAAATATTGTACTAACAATAATAATATAATTAGGAAATTATAGTTTTGGTGTTTTGAGAATAATAGAAAATTGAATTGTTATAATTCAAACTTATTTATAGAAATAATTTAAAATTAATAAATCTAGTATTTTAATTATTAAAGAACGGTGTGTATGATATTTTAATTTTGGTCTAGGTATAAATGATATTAGTAAACTTTCTATGGGTGTGTGTATATACACATATATAAGATATGGATCAAATGTTAACCTTTGTTTATTGAGATAATCTATTAACCCAACTAGTGGTCCACAACATGTCACATCGGCACTGTAAGTTAGAGTTACAGTGGTAAACTTGTGGTACATAATGAATGTTAAATTTTTTTTTTTAAATATAATATTAAAACGGTCTATTTAATAGTGTAATTTATATAAAAAATAAAATTATACAAAGAAGTTAGAGAAATGTTCAAATAAAAAGACTCTTAAAACTAAAAAGTGTAAAAGTTAATCTCAACAATCAATCTCTTTAATCAATGGTTGAGAATATTTTGTAGAGAAAAGTTCGTTAGGGGAGTATTTTAGGAGTAGCCACTTTTGTTGACTTTTTGTAAGTTCCTCCATTTTTTTAAACGCTCATAACTTTTATGTACGACATCATTTTTTTATAAAAATTATACCATAAAAACAAACGTTTTTATCTTTAAAACGAGTACAATATTGTTATATAAAAAAATAATTTTTTTATGTTTTAAGCTTATGTCTCGTCATTATGTTTTTACTGGAGTTCATTGTATCTTTTTGTTAGTTAATGTATTTTTCTGAATACTATTGTGTTTTTTTAAAATGATAAATATTAAATAAATATAATAATATAATAATATTGTTGTGTATCTCTAATATGTAAAATACAATAATAAAGTTTAACTAATTAGTCTAATACATTAAAAGCAATGACAAAATAAGATAATGTTTTATTGTGTTTTTTTATCATCGTTGTGTTATTTTGAACATTATGAGTTTTGAAAAATAGATTGGTCAAATAACATTATTGTGCACTTCTAATTATAAAACATAATGATAAATAACAAGTTTATATAATCTATAAAAAACAATGACAAAAATAAAATAATGTTATCTTCAACACTACGAGTTTTGAAAAATACATTGGTGAAAGTATATCATTATGTATTTCTAATTGTAAAACACAATGATAGATAACAAGTTTATATAATCTATAAAAACATGACAAACACAAAATGATCTAAAACGTAAAAGACAATGATAAATACATAAAACAAACGATGTAAAAATATATGACACAAATGAACCAATAATTGACATAACGAACGTATAAGACACAATGAGCTGACGTATTTGACACAATGTTCAAAATCCCCTTTTCTTTAAAACAATAGAAGGACATATTTTAAGCCCACAATCCTTCTTAGGCTCTTTAGATTAAACACCATTTTTAGTATAACCTTACCCAAAAAGCTAAGAAGGTTTTATAAAAAGGGTGAAATTTTTTTAAAAAAGAGGGAAATTTTGAAAATGGGAAAAAATCGTTACATTAATGGTGTAACGCGGTGTAAAAGTTAATTACACTACATGATTATGATGTAAGTGTTTATTACATTAGGGTTAATGGGTTATCGTAATAAACAAGTGTTATTAAAAAAACCTTACCATATGATGGTTTCGATACAAACTATGTGTTATCTAAAAACCGTGAGAACAGATCCTGCGCGTTGATTAATTAAATGAGAGGCTAAGATTGATTACGCATCATCAACTAGTAATTGTAATAAGATTAAGGGTAATTTAATCAATTTTAAATATTAATTGCAGAGTTAACTTCTTATGTTTCTTAAAATATGAAAGAGAAGTTTCATATTGACTTTTTTATGAAAAGTTATATCCATTAATTTTTTTAACTAAAATAACTTTCATATACATTATTATTCTTTTACAACAATATATCATAAAATCAAGCATTTTTTATTCTTTAATATGCATATAATATTACTATATTTTTTTCTAGAGAAAATAATCTTTTTTAAAAAATATTTACAACTGTGTTATTATACAAATTGAACTGTGTTATTATCGTGATTAAACAGTGCTATTATCATGATTAAAGTGTGCTATTATCATGATTAAATTGTTCTATTATCGTGTTTTACAAAAACTAGAATAACAAGTAAAAACGAACTCTTGAAAGAAGAGTATTAAAAATAACACTACATAATACCAAAACAAGATTTAATAAAATAAAAATAACACTTGTTAGGGCCAAAACAACACTTATTAGGTGTTAAAATAACACTTATTAAAATTGCATTAAGGTGTTATTTTTACAGCAATATGCTACTATAGTCTGAGATAGTGTTATATCTATAATAACATATCTATTTATATACAACATATATAATATTACATTAATATATTGTTAAAATTCTTATAAAGTTAATAAAATATAATTTATTGAATATAACACATATAACTCAAACATAGTACATATAACATAATTGTATGACTAAAACTAAAACATAACACATATAATATAATACGTATAACTAAAAAATTAAACATAACACATAAAACAAATTAAATGTAACAATATAACTAACTAAATCTAACACATATAACTCAAACATAAAACGTTAAAAAAATTACAATCAAACATAACACATATAACTAAACATAACACCTATAAAAATTAATAGTATGATAAGACAAAACTTGAAATCATGGCTATATAAAATTTAATTGCACCTAATAAAATACCATTTATATCGTGCTATTTTGAACATATGTTGTGTTACTTTGCACATATATATTATGCTAATTGTTTGAAAATACGTAAATATCTTGTGTTGCGTTTTGATAAATATATTTGATAAATAGAAAACATATTAGTGTTACAACTTTAATATATTAATCATATAGGACTATCATTTAAAAAATAATACATAAATAAATGGTAGCATGATTTTAGGAATTCTCATAAACAACTAGATTTTTATATGACAATTATACCCTTGATAAGAATGAATACATATGAGATGTGGCGTAATCATATGTTACATCCGGTAATTTTCCGTTACCAAACTCCGTTAGTTCCGTTAGGTCTAACATACAAGTATCGTGAGCACACACTAGTTATCGTTGAATGTTGGTGACCTAATAATAATTAACTTGATAACGTGACGACGAGTGATATTTAATTCATGTGTTTGTTGCTAGTTAAAAATATGTGATTATTATATTTGAATAACAATATATGAGTTTTGTAGCTAAAACTATTTAAAAAGTGTTAAAAAGATTAAGTTTTATAAAATTTAAACAAGGAGGGTTTATTTGGTAATTATTTCAAAAGTTAATATTAATCAAAAACCCAACCCTAGCCCCACAGCCCCTTTTGCGGCCGAAACCATCTTCCCCATACCATCCCTTTGCGATTTTAATCCAAGAACACACTAGTTCATCCGATTTTGCTTGGTTCCAATCACTACTACGTGTTAGCAAGTTCAATTCTTGATCATTACACGATTAAAGGTAACATTTTGATTAGTTTTTCATAGTTTTTGGTTCAAGAACAAACCTAGCTCAATTAACATGATTAAAGTTGAAATTGATGTTGTTTGATGATAATGTGATGTTAGTTGTATTTCATTGATGTTAGTTTACGTGGATTATGTAAGAAATTCATAGAATTGATGTGTCGTTCATACCTTACTATAAGTAGTAACTTTTGTGCATGAGATTTGGAAATTATGATGAACTGATGATGTTTATCATGTCTAGATGATTGCTATGAATTAGATTAGATGTAAAGTGATGAATTTATTAATGAATTGGATGATAGATTGATTTTGGGTGTTACTTTCCTGAAAGGGAAACTTTATTTATATGAATCTTGGATATTCTGAATTGGGCATGTTTATGACATCAGGATCATACTAGAATGCTTGTTGATGATGTCTAATATGTTAAAATATGTTAATTGGGTCGTATGGGTGCTTGATAGATTACTTGGAAATCTAGGTTTTATGGAATATTGCAAGATGTTAGTGTATGTTAGGAGGTTATGGAACCATGTTTGGGATTATAATAGATCATTGTTATGTATGTTAGTTGTTATGAATCTTGTTGAGTAATGTGATAATGATCGTCATACACGCGTGCGAATCTAAGGCCCCTACTTGGTAGGATTGGCAGGGTTTAGGGTGTGAAGTCGTGAGTGGCTTCACATGGCATGTAGTGCATGATTAAACTCAATGTATGATTTGTTAGTTGTGATGTAATTATATTTATGTTGGGCGTGTGATTGGTTGAGGTTTGCATGTGTAGTATGATAATCTATGTTGGTATGATGATCTTGATAGAACTTAAGACTTATAATGTGGCATACGTGGATAACTTGTATTATAATCATGTGTAATGAGTTGCTATACTTGATCAAACAAAATTTTCAATAAAAAGGTCACCAACAGGTCAAACGGGTCAACTAGGTCAAATGAGTCTTTGTTTTCCAAAACCCTTGGGTCAACGTGTTTATTGAGCACTTAGGGTTGTTGAACTTTTTGGTTACATGTACTTATGTACTTTCATGTTCTAGGTAACCTTTGACGGGTTGTCTTTCCACTCACCGTTAGCTCTTTATTATTGTTCATTTGAGCACCAGGTGAGTTCAATGCCCCACTTTTATTTACTCTCTTTTTGGGGGAGAAAACATACTTGTATTTAAAACGCTTTACTATTATAACATGTGTTTAGTATGACATAGTATGTTATACCATTGAAAGTCCTTACACTTTCGGATCATTAAGGGTTGTTTCCCACCCAACTGAAAAACTTGAAATTTTGACACTGATTGGATATTTTACGAGTTACTTACAATTTATTTATCATGAGTTATTATTTTGGTTATAAATGTTATGGCTATGACGAATTCATTATTTCTTATTATTTACCATACTTCAATGAGATTAATATGTTAGATGTTACTCATTATTGTATTTGTAAAAGTAAAGTGAAATATGGACGGACGTGGAAGAGGACGTGGAAGAGATCGTGGACGTGGCGCTGGTGCTATGAACATGACCTCGGCCAAATTAGCAGCTCTAATTAACCAACACGTGCAAGCAATGGTGAACGCTCAAGCTGTCTAGTTTGGAGGTAACGATAACACTGGTCATCAATTACGCAAATATTCCATTAGACGGTTAATCCATTGGTTTGATTAAACATTCTGAATTGTTGAATTTAGAACCGCTAGCATGCACGTACAAGGCATTCATGGACAGTAAGCCCCACACCTATAGTGGAGCTGAAAGAGCCGTGGGACTAGTGCGATGGTTTGAGAAGACCGAATCAGTCTTCGTAAAGTGAAATTGTCCGGCGGCGGACCAAGTGAAATATACCACGGGAACTTGGGAGGGTGCAGTGCTCTCTTAGTGGAACTCTCAAGTACAAATGCTAGGCCAAGCGACGGCTAATGCTTTACCATGGGACGAGTTCAAATCTATGATGATGGAGGAATATTGTCCTCTTGATGAAGTCCAGAAGTTAGAGGCTGAGTTATGGCAGTTAAAGATGGAGGGATTCAAGATCGAGGTCTCATGAGTTGGAGACTCTCTGTCCTGGAATGATAAACCCGCCAATCAAGAGTATCAATCTCTATCTGTGTGGGTTGGTACCGGAAATACAAAGTATGGTGACTGCTTCAAACCCCACCACTATTCAGTAGGCTATTCGGATAGCTCATAAGTTGACGGACCAAGCGGTGGAGCAAGGCAAGTTACCCAAATGGGGTATTGTGGCAAGCGTGCCCGAAAACAAATGCAAGTGGGATAACAGTGGGAACAAGAGCTCGTCGTCAAACAACCAGCCCTAGCAGCAGCAGCAAAGAAGGTTCGATAACAATCGTAACTTTAATCAGACATCTTCCACAGCTCAGGGACAAGATGGATACATGGGGAAGTATCCAAAGTGCAATGGATACAATTACCATCACACTTGCAGATGTGAAAACTTTCGATGCCAACATTATGGGAAAGCAGGACACGCAGCGAAGGATTGCCATCGTGAGTTGATGAAAAAGCCCCAGCAGATGCAAGAAACACCAAAAGGCTATTTTGAATATGGGAGAGAAGGACATTGCAAGAGGAATTGTCCTCAACTAAAGAAAAATGGGAATGGTGCTAGGAATAGTGGCAACAATAATAACAATGGTGGCAATGGCGATAACGGGGGCAATGGTAGAACCAAGGGAAGAGCTTTTTTCATGGGTACAGGTGTGGCTCAAAACGACCCTAGTACTGTTACTGGTAAATTTCTTGTTAATGGTCGTTATGCTACTATGCTGTTTGATACTGAAGCCGATAGAAGTTTTATCTCTACTAAGTTTAGAAGTCTCTTAAGTGATATGCCTTTTACGTTGGAATCCAAATATACCATAGAATTAGCTGATGGTAAGCTAATTTACGTTACGCATATCCTTAAGGGTTTCAAGATAGAACTTGCTGGTCATACCTTCGATATCGATCTTATGCCTGTTACACTTAGGAGTTTCAATGTGGTCGTTGGCATGGATTGGTTGTCCGAGAATCAGGCGGAAGTCATTTGTCACGAGAAGGTTATTCGCATTCCTCTCATGGGTGGAGAAATTCTCTCGGTTAAAGGAGAGAAGAATGGCACAGTGATAGGCATCATATCATTTATGAAAGCGCAGAAGTGACTACTCAAAGGTCGCTTAGCTATATTAGCCCTTGTGACTGATAAGCAGCATGCGGAAAAGAAGATAGATGATATTCTAGTAGTTTGTGATTTTATAAAGGTGTTTCTAGAGGATCTTCCTAGACTACCACCTCATCGTCAAGTTGAGTTTTAGATCGATTTGACTCCCGAAGCAGCTCCAATTATGAGAGCACCTTATCTGCTAGCACCGAACGAACTGCAGAAACTATCAGCACAACTTAAAGAGCTGTTGGATAAAGGATTTATTCGACCGAGCTTATCATCGTAGGGATCCCCTATTTTATTTGTTTAGAAAAAGGATTGAACATTCCAAATGTGCATCGATTACAAGGAATTGAACAAAGTTACAGTCAAGAATCGATACCCTTTTCCTCGTATAGATGATTTGTTTGATCAACTTTAAGGATCAAGCTATTATTCTAAGATTGATTTGAGGTCTAGCTATCATCTACTAAGAGTTCGAGAGGAAGACATCTCGAAGACTGCATTCTGTACTCGTTGTGGTTACTATGAATTCTTGGTCATTCCATTTGGGTTGACTAATGCACCAGCGGTATTCATGGATCTCATGAGTCATGTGTGCAAACCCTATCCTGATCAGTTTGTTATCATGTTTATCGATGACATATTGATCTATTCTAGGACCAAGGAGGAACACGAGGAGCACCTACGCCTAATCTTGGAACTGCTTAAAAAGGAACAGCTGTACGCCAAGTTTTCCAAGTGTGATTTCTGGATTCGTGAAGTGCAATTCTTGGGTCATATTGTTAACGAAAAGGGAATTCATGTGGATCCTGCAAAGATTGAGGCGATAAAGAATTGGCCAGTTCCCAAGACGACTAGTGAAATACGACAATTTCTTGGACTGGCAGGATATTATAGGCATTTCATTAAGGGATTTTCTAAGATCACTCAACCTCTCACAACCTTGACCCATAAAGGTACAACATATAAATAGGGAGAGATTCAAGAAGCCGCTTTTCAGTTGTTGAAACAGAAACTTTGTAGCGCACCGATATTACCATTACCAGAGGGAAGTGATGACTTCGTGGTTTACTGTCATGCTTCTATCCAAGGACTCGGTTGTGTTCTGATGCAATGTGACAAAGTGATAGCCTATGCCTCGAGACAACTAAAAGTGCACGAAAAGAACTACACCACCTATGATTTGGAACTAGGTGTAGTGGTCTTTGCCTTGAAGATCTAAAGACATTACTTGTACAATACCAAATGCACTATTTACACCGATCACAAGAGTCTTAAGCATATCTTTGAGCAGAAGGAGCTAAATATGAGGCAGCGACGCTAGCTGGAATTATTGAATGATTATGATTGTGCTATTAAATATCACCCAGTAAAAGAGAATGTAGTCGCTGATGCTTTAAGCAGAAAGGAAACTGCCAAACCTTGACGAGTGTGAGCTTTACAGCTTACGATTAGTACTCAATTGCCAGAACAAATCAAGGAAGCTCAGACAGAAGCCTTGAAAGCAAAAAACATGGAATCTGAATCCTTACGTGGGATGGACAAGCAATTCAAAGTCAAAGCCGATGGGATTTGTTACTTCATGGATAGACTTTGGGTACCCTTATATGGAAACCTAAGAGACTTAGTTATAAGTGAGGCACGCAAGTCTAAGTATTCTATACATCCTGGTTCTGATAAGATGTATCATGATCTGAAGGCGCACTATTGGTGGCCTAATATGAAGGCAGATGTAGCTACATATGTGAGCCAGTGTTTAACCTGATCTAAGGTTAAAGTTAAGTATCATAATCCATCTAGGTTACTACAACAACCTGAAATTCCTTTATGGAAGTGGGTGCAGATTTCTATGAATTTTATTACTAAGTTACTTAGGACTCCTAGTGGTTGTGACATGATATGGGTGATCGTTGATAGACTGACTAAGTCCGCTCACTTTTTGGCAATCAAGGAAACGAATAAAATGAATAAGTTAACTCGGATTTACTTGAAGGAGGTAGTTTCGAGATGTGGTGTACCAATCTTGATTATTTCTGAACGTGATGCTCGTTTTACATCTTATTTCTGGCAATCATTGCAAAAATCTTTGGGTACGCATCTGGATATAAGCACTTCCTATCATCCGCAGAACGATGGGAAAAGCAAGCGTACTATTCAAACGTTGGAGGAAATGTTGCGAGGTTGTCTGATTGACTTCGGGAACAATTGGGAAGTCCATCTTCTATTGGTAGAGTTTTCTTACAACAATACTATCACACTAGCATTAAGGAAGCACCGTTTGGGGCATTATATGGGCGAAAGTGCAGATCACCAGTTTATTGAGCGGAAGTTATTGATAGTCAGCTGGCTGGCCCCAAATTGGTGCATGAAACTACTGAAAAGATCGTGTAGATACGAAATCGTATGGCTGCAGCACGAGTCTGACAGAAAAGCTACGTAGACAAGCGACAGAAACCTTTGGAGTTTTAGGTCGGAGATATAGTATTGCTGAAAGTCTCACCATTGAAAGACGTGACTAGATTTGGCAAAAGAGGCAAGCTTAATCTGAGATTGTAAGGCCCCGTTTCCGGAACGCTTACAAACTGGACCGTCATCGCATAAAACATTTAAAACATACAATACCCTTGCAGCGGAATTTAAAACTTTCATTAATAATCATAAACGTGTTAATTCATCTCATTACAACACTCGTTCATATTTCAAATTACGTTAACATGTCCAAACGTGGATGCCAGCCTTCAAAACACTCCCAGTAGCGTATGCATCCATGCCTGCAACTCCTCAGCATCAACAATATACCTGCCAACTATCATGCATACAAAAAGTCAGCAACTCTGAGTGAGTTCTAGTTTTCATAATAAAAATACTTTACTTTCTTTAAAACCAAAACTTATATTCGTTCGCGGTCATACATCATACGTACACATTGATAATAATTATTATTTTCATCATCGTTCATTCATTCCTTCTTTCATTCATTATTATCATATACCTTCATATGGATCCCGTCACATGCAATACCCCCGTCTCCTACCGAAGACAGACCTGGGTATGCGACAAGGATCCCCTTCAAGTCAATCTCAAGGATTGAACTCCCTTCGAGCCATAAGGCTCCCTTCGAGTCACAAAGACTCCCTTTGAGTCACAAAGACTCCCTTTGAGCCATAAAGACTCCCTTCGATCCTATCTCAAGGATAGACTCCCTGTGTACATCCTTCGGGTTAGCAACCTTACACAGTTGAGCTAGCAACCTAACGGTTATGCACCTCTCTTCATCTGCTTGCAAGTCTTTCATTTATTCATTTACTTTCCACTTTTCATTAACGTTATCTTTCACTTCATTACATAATACTTTACGTTCGCTCATACATCATACCACGTAAAATCACAACATAATACACAACAGGTATTATAACATAATACATACATTTTGAAAACCATTTAACGAAGAAAGATAACACATACATACAACCACAACAATCACATCATAAACATCATCACAAGCCATCACATCATAAATAAGCATAAGCTACCCCGAGACATCATTTCTTAGCACTTAAATTCTACTTCCCAAAATTCCAGAAAAAGAAACCTAAGTCCCCAAAGAAATATGAATGAGCAAGAACAAATACGGGTGAGCAAAACTAATGCGGGTGAACAACTTGCAAATGCGGGAGAACAACAGTAAATGCGGGTGAACACTTGGTAAATGCGGGTGAACACTGTAGCAAATACGGATGAACCATGCGGATGAAGTCTTCATAAAATATTCCAAGTGTCCAAAGAAATGCTGATGAAAAAAATGTGGACACTGTAGCAAGTACGGACACTGTAGCAAGCACGAACACTGTAGCAAATGCGGGAGAACAAAAGAAATGCAGATGAACAGATTAACCTGCAACATACGTATGCTATTTCCCATTCCCAATCACCATCCTAACACATCCTTGGCATAGATCTATCATACTACACACTTAGAACAAACTAAACATCATACACATCTTAGGAAAACATCTAAAAACATACATCAATAGAACACAATCGAACATCATGCTGAAACTCACGGTTATCTTTTAAAAATGCTTGTCCGGTATGCATAATAGCCCCAACACTTTAAAAATCAGTAAAAGAGGGGTCCTAAAACTCACCTTGAAGCAGCTCTTCAAACCAAACACCTCTACTTGCGATTTTAGCTTCAGATTTCCGAGAACAACTTCTAAAACATCAAGAACTTCGGTTTAGGACTTAAAACCCAACTGAAACCGAACTCGTGTTCAAGAGAACTCACCTTAGCAGCTTCTTCTTCCTCCTTCTTCAAAAACCCGAAATTTCCTTCTTCTTCTTCTTTTTCTTCTTCTGGCCGAGAGCAGGAAAGCAGATCCCTGCTTTATGGGCGGCCATACCTCTTATATTATTAAAATAAAGGAGTTTGTGCACTTTTACACTTTGCACCCCTCATCTTATGCCCATTTACTCTTCTTTCTGGATAATTTTTTTTTAATAAAATTCGGGGTGTTATAGAGATACATTGGACCATTTGAGATTCTGGAAAGAATCGGTCCACTGGCATATCGATTAGATCTGCCTGACTCATTGAGTGGAGTTCATAATATTTTTCACGTCTCGAACCTAAAGAAGTGTTTATCTGATGAGACTTTGGTTGTACCACTCGAGGAGGTACAAGTAGATGAGCAATTACGATTTATTGAAGAACCAGTTGAGGTAAAGGACAGTGAAATCAAGATTCTTAAGCAAAGCAAGATACCCCTAGTCAAAGTTCATTGGAACTCAAGACATGGACCGGAATTCACGTGGGAACGTGAGGATCAGATGAAGCTTAAATATCCTCATTTGTTTGAACCAACGACGACAGCTGGTGAAGGTAATGATTAAATTTTGGGACGAAATTTCTTTCAACATGGGGATAATGTGACAACTCACTCGATTTCTTGTGCAAATGCAATAGACTAGTGATGTAACACAACCATATATCGTAATTTTCGGGGACAAAAATTCTTTTAACATGGGGATAAGGTGACATCCGGTAATTCTCTATTACCAAACTCCGTTAGTTCCGTTAGGTCTAGCATACATGTGTTATGAGAACACACTAGTTGTCGTTGAATGTTAGTGACCTAATAATAATTAATTATGGTTAACAAATAATAACTTAAATAATAATTTGATTATTAATTTGTGACTATGCGATTCATGAATTTTAAATATTATTTATGAATTTTACTTGATAACGTGACGACGTGTGATATTTAATTCATGTGTTTTGTTGCTAGTTAAAAATATATGATTATTATTGTTGAATAACAATATATGAGTTTTATAGTTAAAATTATTTAAAAAGTGTTAAAAAGATTAAGTTTTATAAAATTTAAACAAGTAGGGTTTATTTGGTAATTATTTCAAAAGTTAATATTAATCAAAAACCCAACCCTAGCCCCACACCCCCACTTTGCGGCCGAAACCATCTTCCCCATACCATCTCTTTACAATTTTGATCCAAGAACACACTAGTTCATCCGATTTTGCTTGGTTCCAATCACTACTACGTGTTAGCAAGTCCAATTCTTGATCATTACACGATTAAAGCTAACATTTTGATTAGTTTTTTTATAGTTTTTGGTTCAAGAACAACCCTAGTTCAATTAACATGATTAAAGTCGAAATTGATGTTGTTTGATGATAATGTGATGTTAGTTGTATTGCATTGATGTTACTTTACGTGGATTATGTAAGAAATCCATAGAATTGATGTGTCGTTCATACCTTACTATAAGTAGTAACTTTTGTGCATGAGATTTGGGAATTATGATGAATTGATGATATTTATCATGTCTAGATGATTGCTATGAATTAGATTAGATGTAAAGTGATGAATTTATGAATGAATTGGATGACAGATTGATTTTGGGTGTTACTTTCCTAAAGGAAAACTTTATTGATGTGAATCATTGGATATTATGAATTAGGCATGTTTATGATGTTAGGATTATACTAGAATGCTTGTTGATGATGTCTAATGTGTTAGAATGCGTTAATTGGGTCGTATGGGTGCTTGATGGATTACTTGGAAATCTAGGTTTTATGGAATATTGAAAGATGTTGGTTTATATTAGGAGGTTATGGAACCATGTTTGGGATTATAACAGATCATTGTTGTGTATGTTAGTTGCTATGAATCTTGTTGAGTAATGTGATAATGATCATCATATACGCGTGCGAATCTAAGGTCCTTATTTGGTAGGATTGGCAGGGTTTAGGGTGTCAAGTCGTGAGTGACTTCACATGGCATGTAGTGCATGATTAAACTTAATGTATGATTTTTTAGTTGTGATGTAATTATATTTATGTTAGGCATGTGATTGGTTGAGGTTCGCATGTGTAGTATGATAATCTATGTTGGTATGATGGCATACGTGGATAACTTGTATGATAATCATGTGTAATGAGTTGCTATACTTGATCAAACAAGATTTCAATTAACATGTCACCAACGGGTCAAATGGGTCAACTAGGTCAAATGAGTCTTTATTTTCCAAAACCCTTGGGTCAACGTGTTTATTGAGCACTAAGGGTTGTTGAACTTTTTGGTTACACGTACTTATGTACTCGCGTGTTCTAGGTAACCTTTGACGGGTTGTCTTTTCACTCACTGTTAACTCTCTATTATTGTTCATTTGCGCACCAGGAGAGTTCAATGCCCCACTCTTTTTTACTCTCTTTTTGGGGGAGAAAACTTGTATTTAAAACCCTTTTCTATTATAACATGTGTTTAGAATGACATAGTGTGTTATACCATTGAAAGTCCTTACACTTTTGGATCGTTAATTAAGGAATCTAGCAAAAAATCATGGGTACTACTATCGGGTCTAAAAGCCCCACCTGTACGACGGGAGGTCAAGCGGGTGCAATATTGTCCTAAACGACTAACAACGCCACGACTTGGTATGTCGTGGCGGAAGGCAAACAAACGAACATTGTCAGCTTCAATCGCGAAATCACTATGGTTATTACTAATGAAATTAGACTAGCTATCTATTTCAATACACTTGTTTATATTTTACAAACGCTATTGTTTATGATGACTTGCAAACTCTTAAAGTCACCAATCATCGTGTTGACACTTTTAGTATGTTTTTCTCAGGTCGTTACTAGCAGCTGCCCTTATGAGCACTCACATGTCAAGCATGCTTTGAACAACATTGTTTTACATTTGGTTTATTGCATATTTACGTACTTTGGTTTGGGCACGTGTTTTGTGAATTTTACATTTATTACTTTGGGTTTGAAATATTTACAAAATGCTTCCGCAAATGTTTTAGAGTTTTAAACTTTGGGTTTATTTTAAATGTTACATATAGTGTCGTTCTGAGTAACTAATGACTTGGATACTGGTTTGTTCACTCATCTCGCGATAAAACCCCGTACACGGATTTTGAGGCTGTGACATCATATTAGTTCTTACGGTTTTTAGGCTACATATTGTTTATATTTGATCCTCGTCATATATGTATATATATATATATATATATATGAATATATATATAAATTTATGTATATATATAGGATATGGTTCATGTGAAAACCTTTCCTTTTTATGAAAACTCTTTAACCCAAGTATCCACTATTCATTTGGCATCAAAATAAAATATTCCATTTTTAATGGTGAAGATCATATAAGGGGTAAAATTGTAATCTTTTATGTTGTCATCTTTTTGGTACAATCTTCAGAATGTACGTTTTTTTGTTTTTTATTCACCTACTATACTATCCACCCTTAAACCATATTATATTCTTTTATTTATTATCCATCAACTACAACCACAACCCAACAACCAACATCATCATCGTCTACACAATAACCACAACCGATTCCGACCATCACTGCCACTCCAGCAATAGACGCCCCACCAGTGGGTATGATTGCGGTTTATGGTGGTGAACCGAACAACACATAGCTCATCGTCTAACGACTACTGAACATAACCTACAATGGTGACCCAGATCTTGATTTAACTAATGTAAACTAATATTAACCAATGTAAATCAATCTGTAAAATAAATGTAAAACAAATGAGATTAAACTATGTAACTATAACTCTATGACTTTAGAAACCTAACAACCAAAAGGATGGACATAAGTGTTAGTGAATGTCCGTTGTGGACACTCAGGTTGTCCGATGTGGACACTTAAAACATTCAAGTGTACACAGCGGACAACCTAAGTGTCCACAACAGATATTCTAAGAATGTTAAGTGTCCACAACGGACAACCTAAGTGTCCATAGCGAATACTTAAACATTCTTAGGCTGTCCGCTGTGGACACTTAGGCTGTCCGCTGTGGACACAAATGTACACAACGGACATTCTAAGAATGTTCAAGTTTCCATAGCGGACAGCCTAAGTGTCCATAGCGGACATTCTATAATATTTCTATTAGGGATGGGTTATTTGATGGATTGAATGTTGGTGTTTAACTATTGATGTAGAAGCAGGTGGGTTTGGGCTGGTGGTGATGTTATCCAGGTTTGATGTTGATTCGTTGATTCACTAGCTTTTGTTACATTAGTGAAACCATATTATTACGTTACTGCAACCACCATGTTACATCATAGTAACTCCTATATTTACATCCAGATTAACCCCATGTTACATCAGTACATCCTTTATATTTACATTAACTTCACATCCTCTGTAATTATCAAATTCTATGTTGAATTCTTACGATTTTAATAGATATGAGGTCTAAGCCTTTCTTCCCCAAATTGATTAGCTGTAAGTATTAGTATTTGAATTCAAATGAACTGTTACAATATGATATAACTCACTGTTATTTGATGTAATTCATTGTATTAGGTATGGTTTTATGTTTAATTCAGGGTTTTTGTTGTTAATACACCATGTTTGTTTGATGAAATTCACAGTAAGAAGTTACAATATGATGTAGTTTGTTATAGGTATTAAAAATTACATTCATATGAACATGACGTTATTCATTGTTTGTTGGTTCATAAATTGTTTAGGATGAACTTTATAGTTGGTGTAGTTGATGGTGTAATTTCCCATATTGTTTTGTTGTAATGGTTTAATATAAAACTTATGACAGGTTATAGTAGTGTGTGTATATATATATTACAATATGATATAATTTACTACATATGCTAGGTTTTTTATATGAACATGATGTAATTCACTGTAATATATAGCGTCCAGAAAAAAATTATAAAAAATTTCGAGACTATATTAGAATTAAAGAGAATAATAAGACGAGTTTAATGATGTAATTTTTATAAAAATTAACAATGTATGAAAAAGTTATAAAGGCTATAAAAACAAAGAGGGTAAAAATTTTAAATATATAAAAAAGAATAGGGGAAAATAGGGGTGTAACACCCCGGAATTTTATTAAAAGAAGGAAAAATAAAACACTTCAAAGTAAAGGGGGTAAAAGTGTGCAAGTGGCAAACTTGTCTATTATGGGTTTACAAAGCAAGGGATGGCCGCCCACACCCCCATTTTACCATTCTGCTTTTGGCTGCAAGAAGAAAGAAGAAGCAGTTTCTACCGGATTTTAGTGTGAGATAGCTGAATTCTCCTAGAAGGTGAGGTTTTCTCGTATTTTCTGCTCGGTTTTCAGCTGTGTTCGAGCTGCTGGACCGATTCTTATCTTTTTCTTCTGTTGGCTGCTTGTTTCGGTGTGTTTAGGTGCTAGAACACCCATTTGCTCTTGGTTTGAAGAAGTCTCACTCGAAAGATGCTAGAGGTGAGTTCTAGATTCCCCTATTTTACTTGTTTTAAACTCGTTTGGGGCTGAAATGCATATTAACTGAATTTTTACAACCGAAGCATGGGTTTCTGCGTTTTGCATCTGATGTGTATGCGATGTGTGTTTTTAAATGCCTTCTTTGATGTTGCGTAGTTGTAAGCTTTGTTCTAAGTATTTGGCAGGTTAGATCTATGTTAAGGACATGTTAGAATGAGGATTTGGAACTAGTGGATTAGTCTAAGTTGTTTGTTCATCCGCATTTGCATGGACTTCATCCGTATTTGTTGGAGTTCATCCACATTTGCTGAACATACAACCGTATTGGTTTTATGTTCAATAGCTAAGGCTTTTGTTCATCCGCAGATGTTTTGTTCCTCCGCAGATGTTTTTGTTCCTCTATAGATGTTTTCATTCATCCGCAGATGTTTTGTTCATCCGCAAATGTGTTTGTTCCTTCGCAGATGTTTTTGTTCATCCGCATTTGTATTGCTCATTCACATAAGACTTAGTTCATCCGCATTTGGCCTTGTTCATCCGTTATTTAGTTCACCCGCATATCTTTAGACACTTTAGAATATCTTCTGAAGACTTTCATTCGCATTTGCTGAACATTCATCCGTATTGGCTTATG